>OY744529.1:86468721-86608721 GCA_963556195.1 Sepiola atlantica | reverse complement strand
CTTTGAAAAGCTTGGCTTAAGGAAAATTTAACTTGAATAAATTGCCTTTTTTTCGGAATATACCTTGCTCTGAGCAATTGAATTGAATTTTGATTTGGCTTTTGTTTCTCTAATTCCTTTCCATTCTTCTTCATATATATATATATATATATATATATATATATATATATATATATATATATATATATATATATATATATATACAGGGTGATTCATAAGTCACTTAGCTATTTATTTTTGAAATTCTAAAGTTAAAAAAATACGGTAATACAAAACAGAAAGTTTATTCAACAAATTCATTTATGGGAGTTTAAAATTGCTGCAAATTTTCAAAATTTCCACCTTCGTTCTGCATGCATAGCTCTATTCTTTTTTGCAACCAATTTACGACTTTTTGTAGCATATTTGATTGATAAGTGTGGGAGATTCATCAAATTTGGCCATATGAATAACAATAAAAATTAGCTCTTCAATTGTAAATGACATACTGCTTGAAAAAAAAGCACATATGATGATTTACACAAATTTAAATAAATAAAAATAAATATATATATAGAAACAAATATATAAACGAACAAATTTAAAATAACAAATAGCAGTAATTAGAGAGTAAGATAACAATTATCAAAAGTTCATAGTATGTTTGTGCTTCATATGGTAATCATTTTAAATAGCTAAGTGACTTATGAATCACCCTATATATATATATATATATATATATATATATATATATATATATATATATATATATATATATATATATATATATATATATATATATATATATATATAAGCAACTATGGTATTTACTGTACATAATGTCTGGGGTGGTGGGATACCATTTGATATTTCAGGAGTGAGCCTTTCCCTTGTCAAAAATAAACACAAAAGAAATGTCCGGCTATCGAAAATTCAGCCAAGATGGACGCCGCACAAGAATCATGAGGAAAATAAGTTTTATTTTATTGTTGCCATGGTGATACAACTGATTGTTGCCATGGTGATACAACTGATTTTTTTCAGTTTGCACCTTTGGGTTTCAGGTTCGAACCTAACGCCAGGTGTATCAAAAACGGACTAACACACAAACTTTAGCTCAATTATATAATAGATAGATGACTTAAAATGTGACCTAAATAGAAGTTAAAAATTGTGCAGCAATGAAAACGCAAGGATATATTTAGCATATACACTTTACTTACCAACTTGACAATCCCTTCCATCAAAGCCTTTCTTACATGTGCACATGTAGGTATCTTCTTTATTGGTGCATTTGCCCCGATTTTCACATGGTCTGATTTTACAATAGTCAACTGAAATAAATTAAATTAGTATTATTTGGATTGTTCGGACTATTGTTCTCATCTTGGATGTCATTCGCACAACGTTTTGGCCGATGTAACCTCCAACCTTCTTCAAGTGCATCTTGTCGAACTCAAAATCCTTGTCAGAATTTCGAATGGAACACTTTAACTAATCCACAGGGTTTGATTGTTCTCGTTCATATTAAAATTCTTCATATGGGCCCATGGCGCAATGAATAAAGTGCTAAGTAATAATCAGTTCTAAGTGATCGTCTTCTGGGGGTTTAAGGTTCAATCCTCAGTACGGGCGATACTAAGGATATAATTAAGAATTACTTAATACTTCTACCCGGCCACGGTTAATAGAACGAGAACAAGCTACCTCCGTGGATTAAATAAAGTGTTCTGTTCAAAATTCCATTCAGATTCCTTAGTTCAACAAGATGCACCTGAGAAAGGTCGGAGGTTACATCAGCCGAAACGTTGTTAGAATAACATCCAAGATGAGAACAGTAGTCCAAATAATCTAAATAAAACAAATGATCAATCCTCATCTAAAAAATTCTCAAACATAAATTAGTCTGTTCTTTTTCAAGTTGAAATATTTTTGGATAAAAATCTGATCTCATATTGGATGAGTTGTTTTTTAAATGTAATATATCTAATTTTAATGGTAGTTGATCAGCTGGAATAGTCACAAGACATTTTAAAACATTAGTGTTAACCTTTTTTTTTTTCATTTTATTTCAGTGTAAAGTCTCAGGAATCAAGAGGCTCCTTCTTGGGGCTAACACTTGATCTCTATATGAGATACATAGATATCCGAGTGTTCAATTAAAGTTATCCTGTACCTCTCAAACGTTGAGTTAGTAAAGAAGTTAAGAATATTAATTTTCCTCTCCCCAATTGATTAGTTTACTATGTTATAGTATATATTTCTTGTGGTCTCTTGGTCTTACCGGATTCTAGGACAAGAATTCATCTAGTCTGGTTGAGTATCAAGCTAAGTGTTGTTACATGGGGTTGATTAACTATTCTGTTTATTAAATTATTAGGTGAAAGTACAGAATAGTTAATCACCTCTCCCCCCCCCCCCACACACACACCTCTCCATGTTAAGAATGGGTTTCTAAATTATAACTTTATTATTTCAGCCCGGTCCATAAACTGCATAAGTACTTTTTTTTTTAAATTTATTTTCTTACTAATTCTCTGGATTTATTTTTATGGGTTATGGTTACAACAACAACAACAAAAAGCAGTTTGAATTATCTCCCCTTTCAACTGACTCTTCTAAAATGAAAATGAAATTTCATCTGCACCAATAATACAGATACACCAGCATTTTTATTTTTTTATTATTACTGAGATGGCAAATTTCTTACTGGTGTTCTCGTCTACTATTTATAATTAATGGTTCCGATATTGTTTTAAATTTTATACTAGGTCTACTCAGGAGGCCATTGTTACCCAACATATGCACTGTTATTTTTTTAGATGTCTTACTCTCCACTGTTCTTCTCTGTCTATAACTTTTACTTCCTCCTACAAGGGTAGATGTATTCTTGATTTCTCTCCATATATGTCCATCCATATCCGACTTTTCGATTTCTAAACACAAGAATAAACATAAGAAATTCCCGAAAACATAAGCAGATAAAGGATTCCAGAATGATTGTGAAACGATGATGACAGTTACTATAAGTCTAACAAGTTGATTAGAAATTTTGTAGTTTCTCACTCCCACGCCCCTATTCCAAATCCAATAGATTGCCTTTCCTGCAACAAGCAGTCACAATTAACACAAAAAAAAGTCACGTAAAATCTTATCCATAGAAAAATTTATAATTAAAATTTATTAAAATTTGCGGGATTCATTTTTTTAATGGAAATTAAATATCAAGTAAAAATTCCATTTTAACTTGATTAGTGAAAATCATCAAATAATTCGATTAAACACAAAATCATTTACATCGGTTTGAAACCGTCAAAATTATACTTAAAACGTTGTTTATAACCGTTTAGCACAAGAGAAACAGTCCACTGATGGCGGCCTATATCCACGAATTCGGAATAGGGGCATTGGAGTGAGAAACTACAAAATAGTCAGTTGATTAATCTGTCACAATCTGTTTGGTATATAAAAGTTACTTACCAATTTGGCAGTGTTTTCCTTCAAAACCATCCTTACATCTACAAACGTAGGTATCTTTTTTATTGACACATAAACCTTCATTCTCACATGGTCTCTTTAAGCAATAGTCAACTGTAAAGAATAAATCAAATCCGCGTGTACACAAAATGCAAGATCAAAAATAGTTCTAATCATATTTCGGGTATCATTTACAATAATCAACACAATGAGAATGAGGTTCAGAAAACAAACATATAACAAATAAATGTGACCGTAGCCCATAAACCTTATTTTCCGACTTACCTATGACATTTGTTTGTATTTTTAAGTAGTTTCAATGGCTTTTTATTAGATATCAAAATTTATCTCCATTTTACGTTCACGGAAAGTTGGAAATTTGCCAAGACAAGATGGCTGCCGACATTTTTTTTTCTCAGCCTAGTACTTTTAATTAAGTCATCGAAACTAAAATATATTGTAAATTACATTAAAAGTCACCCCTCCACCCACAAAAAGAACAAAACTAACGTATCAAAGTTTTGGAAAAAGTGCGCTTTGATTATGAGTCCCAGTAAAAAAACAAAACAAAGTGAGGCTGAGGGGAAAAAAATGTCGTCAAATTTCCAACTGTGTGCTGGCTTTTCAAAACCACACCTGACCTTGTGTCTAACCTGCTGGAGAGGAAGTAAATCTACTCAACGCCATTCGTTTCCACACACACTCCCGAGGCCACATTATTCACATCACACCAGACCACTCTATTCTCTTACCATGGTACACACCACCTACCCTGAACTGAGTCTTTATCATCGCCACCTTCAAAATTTCCCTCTAATTAATACCATATGCTCCCCCACCTTCAGATAACTGCACATACTTTTAAGCCATCCTGCTATCAGATCTGTTGCATCGCCGCAGAGTTGCATCCCTCTGCTTTTCTTATAAGTACTTCCACGAAATATTCTCTAATGAACTTACTGGACTTGTACCCCCTAAATGAAAATATCCTTGATCCACCCGTCTTGCTGCATCTTCTCCCCCCCCCCCTCATTTACTATAGAAGTCCCTAGATGTTGGAAGATGTTCTAATCTGAGAGCTTCTTTCCTCGGATCCATTGCCTTTGGAATTCCATTCCTGCTCCCTGTTTCCCCGACAGTATCAACATTCCAGAAATTTGAATGTAATGTGAACAAACATCCTGCTGCCATAATTCTCGACCTATCATAAATCTACCGTCTATCACAGTAGCCCCTTATCCCTCAATGGCAATATGCCTTGTTTTGGATGGATTAAAGTAAAGAAAGAACATTGATTGGCTGATGGGGTGCCAAGACGCATATTTGATGCAAGAAAAATGGTAAAAAAGCAAAAACGGAAACAAAGCAAAACATTACAACAAAATAATAAAAGCTTTTAAAATTTTACTTATCATTCGCACACATTTACGGAATAGATTGTCCACTCTACCTTTTCCTTCTGTCTTCACCATTGCTTATCTTCATCTGAACAAAATAATTTCCCCTTGAAGAACCATGTAAAATTACAAATATATAAATATAATTTATCTCTGGTCAGGCTTCTTTGAAAGTCATTTCCTTAATTGAGACATGATTTTTTATAGGCCGGATGCCCTTCCTGATGCCAACCCATTGAAGTGATGGGGACCAGTGTTTTTATCGAGACACCTCTAGGTGATTGCTCACCTAGGCTAAAGAGCGCTTCACCCCTTTATCAGCATTAACATTTTTTTTTAAATATGAAAATAGAAATAATGTCCAGTTTGGCATAATTTTTGAACAATTTCTTTTTACAATGGTATTTTACAGAGTCCCTCCCCTCAGGCTAGATTTCATATTAGTTTTTGCATGCTGCAATGAAATTTCAAATCTTCTTTTAAACTTAAATTTCTTTAAAAATTCTTCCTCTACTATAATTTAAAACTTAACGATCCTGAAGTGTGCGAGTCTTGTTTTCATACATATAGTAATTGAATCTGTAGCATAATCGACTACAAAACTTTATTTCTTTCGAGCGTGTGGCACATTACTTGAAATTATGAGCATCCAACTGAAATCGATCTTAAGCTTGATCTGTTTAACATTAGAGTCCCAATTTACTTTCCTCCCCACAAGGACAGAGTTAGACACAAGGTCAGTTTTTAATGTGATGATAAGTCCAGCTCCCCAAAAAGGAGCACTCTAGATCGGGATGAAAATTTAAATTGCCTCAGTCTTGAAGGATTTCTCCTTCACTGATCGAAAACAGAAAAGATGAAATATCAGAACAGATACTACGCTTTGCTCATAGCCAAAAGACCAAGGAGTTATGTGACGAAAGAAATTGTGATAGAAACACGCAGATGAATCTGCAATTAGTATCATTGTGAAACAACATGACTAACAATATATTTGGTATGTAAGATCTACTCACTATTTTGACAGTCTCTTCCTTCATAGCCTAGTCTGCATCTACAAACGTAGGTATCTTTTTTATTGATACATGAACCTTCATGCTTGCAGGGTTTCTTTGCGCAAAAGTCAACTGTAAAGAGTTAATCAAATTTGTATTTACACAAAATGCAAAATTAAAAATAACTTTAATCATATTTCAGTATAATAAAGTCATAATTTGTTGAAAATTTACTTAATTTCGAATTTTAAAAATGAAGAGGTTAAAACATAATTCAAGAATAACAAATCAGCAAAAAGAAAATGGCTGGAATACGTAAAATATTTATGTAAACGTTCAATTTTATACACGTTAAAAAGTTAATTTAAACCCAAGGTCAGAGGATTTGCTGAAAGTACTACATGTGTCCATCATGGAGGTTATCCTAAGGATTAATCGATTATGCTAGTATGGTCATGTGAAACGTTCATCCTCCTTGATAAACCGTTGCAGAAGCATGAATGTCCTAAATCGCAGGAAGGTTGACCGGCCAGGGAAAACTTGGAAGCAAGTGATTGGACAAGACCACACAGAGTGGAATTTGGAGACTGCTGACCTATTGAACCATGATACATGGAGAGTGAGCTTGCATAATATCAGAAAACGTCTGACCCCTGAACAAGGGAAAAGTGACGTTAAATGAAGAGAAGAAGAAAAAGATTTGCTTTGTTGTAGTCCTATTCTAAAAAAATCTGTTTCAACTGCTCAAATTAAAAAGCCTTCCTGGATATATCCGAAACATCAAGAAATTTGATTGGATGTAGCAGACTAAAATCATGCTTAAAGCATTCCCTTGATTAATGTCGATGGAGAGACACTCGTAGAGCCAAATCAACTCACGAATACTAGTTAACAATGCATAAAAAATTGACATAGAATTCTAATTTTATACATGTTAAAAAGTTAATGTAAACATTTACTGTTTCAGTCTTATTCTAACTAATCTGTTTGAACTGCCAAATTTAAAAATATCATTGTAGATATATCGGAAACATCAAGAAGTTTGATCGAATGTTCTGCTTGTTTAGGGGGCCGAGGGCAGACTCAAAGCATTCTCTCGAATAATGACAATTGAGAGGTGCTTGAAGAGTTCAGTCAACTCACAATGGTCCTCAGTGCGGTGCGACATTGATAAAGCCCGGCAGCTGAGGAAGTCCCACATGGCAGGACTAATCACTCCACTCGTCTCCACAGAAGATTGATTGGAATACAAATTTGTCAAGAATACCGACATCTTTTAATCGCTTGCAGCTGTTCATTGATGCTGCCACATGACCAGGGTGTGTCGCTAATTCCATTATTGATGATGGCGCAAATGTGTTGACGCAAGTCACATCCAATATTTATGACTTACCATTAGAGAAGAGAAACAACGTCAGGCCATCGAGTTGTTAACCATCTCCTTTATCAAAGCTGACCAGTTCAAGGATCGGCGGGAAGCCGGCAATGTCTAGGGTCTGTCGAACGACATCGTTGAGAGCACTGTGCCTAAGAAATTTGCACAGGAAGCACACACTTAACTTTTTGAACACTGAATAGATTGCTACCGACTCCATCTTCTTAATCCATTCAAGTATGGACTATTTGGGTTCTATGCTGCTAAAATATGGTATGAGTTTGAGATCAAAATTCTTCAACAAATTGAGTCAGGGATGCCGAAATGGCTTAATTTTTCTTTCAAGTTACCAAGACATACATTTTTCTGATGTTGACCACGATCAACAGTGCTTCAAACCATCATGAATAAAACCAAATTCTACAGCAACATGAACCACTGGCAGTTAATTACAAACCACTAACTGTCTACTGCATATCTAACCACAGGGTATAGTGATACAACTCACCAACTGTCACTAATCTAACCACCATCAATCACATTTTAGGGTGAGCCGCTGTAGTTTCAGCTGGCCCTGCTCTGTTGGAGTGAGTTATGGTCCTGTTTAGTCCTACGAAGTACACACTCCCAGGGTTTACCTTCTCTCTTTGAGAAAGGGTCGGTTTATTGCAATCATCTGAGGCGCCCCTACCGGGGAATGCTAACAAGACTGTCAAGATGAAAATAAATGTATCACATTTTAATGAGTGTGTTTATTTCTTCACGGGGATAAGAAGCGAACTGCCAACGGATCTGTACTCGGGTTCACATCATGGGAAGCCACTTGCATGACTGATGAATGCCATCAGTGAAAGCTTCAGTCGGATTTTTCTGCCGATTTCCGCTGCAAGATACACATTTCAATCATGACCTTTTTTCGTTGTTACAAACAAATGCACTTACCAATTTGACAGTTTATTCCTACAAAGCCTTCCCTACATGTACAAACATAGGTATCTATTTTATTGGTACATGAAGCTCCATTCTTGCAAGGTTTCTTCGCACAATAGTCAACTGTAAAGAAAAAGTTTAATTTGTTTGTACAAATATTGCAATATTGTTATGTCTTAATCATTTGAGTATAATTAATTCATAAAACATTTTTAAAATTTTAATACATGTAGATAATTTATAAATTTTTATACATGTAGATAATCTATAAATTTTTATACATGTAGATAATCTATAAATTTTATGTAGATAATCTATACATTTTAATAGATGAAGATAATCTATAATTTTAATACATGAAGCTAATCTATAATTTTTAATATATGTAGATAATCTATGAATTTTAATACATGAAGATTATCTATAATTTTTAATATATGTAGATAATCTATAAATTTAAATACATGTAGATAATCTATAAATATAAAGGATGCTAACTCTTACTAAAAGAATAAGAGTTATTTCTCTTAGCTGATTTTTGTTTTCTAGTGTTTATTTAACAATGTTTCATAGTAGTAAACTGCCGAACCAGATTAAGTATTTTTTTTAATTGTGGGGTTTATAGCCAACAACATGGTACAACAATAGCAAATGAAACTTGGCTAGTCAGAATGAAAGTTTTATTTGTCAGTTTAAATGGTATTTAAGTCCAACTTTTAAAATCCCTCCGATATAATTTTATATATGAGGTTCCAGAGGTTGCATTGTATTTGGGGTGGGGGGTGTCGAGGCGGGGGGGGGGGGGGTCACCCACTAAAACTTGACACACGTTTATTTTGAGGCTTTTCGTCTGACAAATAAGTAGAAATAATAAGTTACATACTGCTTCTAGAACAATGTTTTCCAATGAATCCTTCGGCACATTTGCAAATGTAGTAATCATCCTTCTCAATACACGTTGCCCCATTCATGCAGGGGTGAGATTTACAAAGGTGAACTGTAAAAATGAAAGAGAGTTGTTGCATGAGTGGAAATGGAATTTCAAAGCAAAATTTTACTCCAAAGAATTATTTATATGAGAAAAAAAAAAAAATAGAAATTTATATTGTCGCAAAAATGAGCAAAAAATCTTCTTTTTTTTTGCTTTAAATATACAATTGCAAACGTTTTCATCATCATCATCATCATCATCATCATCATCATCATCATCATCATCATCATCATCATCGGTTTAGCGTCCTTTTTACATGCTGGCATGTGTTAGACAGCTTTAAGAAATTGACTTCCAAACTAACTTATCTCTGTCCAGGTCTTTATTTATCCCTCTTTCTTTCAAATCCATCCTTATCACTTCCTTCCCATGTTTTCCTTAATCTTCCCCTATGAATTGCACCTGCTCCCTCAACTATTCTAAATCTACTTACCCAAGCACTTCCGTCCATTCTTTCAATGTGATCAAACAAACAAAGTTTCTGCATACATTTCCCCATACTGTCTAGATTTAATATTCCTCTGAGGTCATCAGATCTAAGCCTGTCTTTAAGACTCACCTGCATAGAATAAAGTATGTGCCATTCCTTCATTTCAAACTTTCATGGTATGGACGAAAAAAATAAAAGAGTTAAAAGTGTGTGTAACATTTTTCTTTTAAAACTTCTCTATCTATCTATCTCTATCCCACTCCCTCTCTTCCCTTTTCTCGTTTTACCTTTCTCTCTCTCTCTCTCTTTCTCTCTCTCTCACCTCCTCTCTCTCAAAATAAAAATTGCCCAAGTCGAGTATATTTCCCCTCCTCCGACCGAGAACAGAACAGATATTACACCTGAAGACCAAAAAAGTATACTGTAGTTCGAGTTTCACACCAAAGGACGATGGAGAAAATCGCTCTAAATGTCGACCACACTCCTCATAACTAATTGTTTTCCTGTTGAGCCCCAAAACAATACATATAACAAAGAAAATGTGTTCATATTCTATCCTAGGCAATGCTGAAAAATAATATATCAGCTTTGTGGGTGTGTCTTATGTAGTTTTGACTTTTAGGTGGAGATACACACACAAACGCAAACAAACAGCGTTTCTTTATATAATCGATGACAGAAAGTTAAAAAAAAAAAAAATTATTTAAAAGATTTTTCTGGAATTATAAAATTTTCTCATTTATTTTAAAATAATTTTTTTAGATACTATTAAAATAAACACTAATCGTTTATTGATATTCAAAATATACTCATAATGAATAGAATTTTATTTCTTCTAACTATACAATTTCTGCTAATGATTTCTAGGGTGTTGAATTGTTGTAGGCGTGATAAGACAAAAAGAAAGCGAAATACATTACTTACAGTTGCCTCTACCCCCCCCCCACCGATTTACTCCACCCGCTGCACCAACTTTTACACCTACATAATTGCACAAACCTTTTATAAGTATTTGCAGTCTGTCGTTTACTCTACTGAAGTATTAATCACAATTTCTGGACCAATTAGAACGTTTCCTGTGCAATTTAACTATAACTAAGTTTTGATCCGCTCGGACGAAATAAAAGCAACAGATCGTTTACCAAAAGTATAGTTTATTTAGCAGACAGCTCAAGGTTGCTATTACAGAATACTCGAAAAAACAGCATGAGTTTTATCACCAACACCCTAACACCCCAATGTTATGACTACAGAATACTGGAGACAACATAACAAGTTTCTATAACAATAACACAATTACAATCCCACCAAGGTTAGTACGGATGCACACCACATACACTTTGGAACTCACACCAATGAACATTTAAACATATCTAAATCCATCTTTGCAACACAGTAACATTCGAAGTTGTAAATGAATACATTTGTTGTCCTGTTCCTTTTGAGTGCATGCCGTTGCAGATATAAAAAAAAGGATGGATTAAAACTGCTAATGATGACCTAAAAGAAATCATCATCATCATCATCATCATTTTAAAATAACCTTATTTTAAAATCACCGAATTTTTACCCATGTTTTTGAACCACAGTCTAAAGAACTGTCATGAGCTTAGCGTCTCTTTTGGTTTAGATCATTACTTTTTACAACAAAAATTGCTTCTTTTAAAGAAAAATGTCTCAACCCTTAATTGTATGGGTACTTGTCCAGATTAAGACCCAAGCTAAAATCGACTTAGCATCGGTAGTTTCCGGATGTTTACATAGACAGACGGAAAAGGCCGAATGAAAAGCCTGCTGCCTGCGTTCATAAAAATGCAAAACGAGACTGGATGTACAACTGGAACAAATGTTGTTTTTTTTACGCGCAAGAATTTATTTTAAAGAAAAATATCACTGAACAAGTGTTAAAATAGTGTTAGGGTTAGGGTTATAAAATGTTTTTTTCTGCCTGAAAATGTTTGTTCTTTCACTGAACAAGTGTTAAAACGGTGATAGGGTTCGTCAAAATTCATTATCACTTTGATCAATTTTTATTTCCAATTAATGAATTTCGCGATTCAATCAATTAAAATGTTAACTTGTCGTGTGCTTATTTTCTTGCATTCTGATTGGATAAGCGCTTTGGAATTTTCTGCCGTCTACGTAAACATCCGGAAACTACCGATGCCAAGTCCATTGTATGTATCGAACAACTGAGATTATTTGCAGAAAGTAACTTCTGCTCTTTTTAACAAGTATTCTATTAACAAAAATATACAATTCAGATCAAACTGAGTAACGACTAAGGCCAATATTTTATGAATTTTGAAAAGAAAGAGAATTTTTTAATATATATATATATATATATATATATATATATATATGCTATAACTATCAAAAATCTTTAACTTACCAACAGGTTTGCATTCTCCAGAAATAAGTTCATATCCCTTTCTGCAGACACACCGATATTTCCCTTCGACAGCAAGACATTTGCTTCTATAATCACATGGTTTCTGTGGAATAAATTCTGTCTTCCCACCAGGAACACAAAGGACTTTTACACTACAATCACTGGAAACCATTTCCGTATATGGCTAAAATTAAAATCAAGCAGAAAGCATGTAAAATTATAAAAACAGAAATTAATGTAAGTTTAGATCTGATGAACTCAGAGGAAGATGAAATTTGGACAATATAGGGGAAAATGTGTGCAGAAAAAGAATACTTCTTGGTTTAGTAATTCAGTAATTTTTTATTATTAACATTAACTTTTTTTAAAGAAGCCTTAACTGAAACTAACAAAAAAAAATTCATATTTTATAAAATAATGTGTTTTTAAACTTCTGTTTTTTTTTTTTTAACTATTTCCATTTGTCCTTCCATATGCATACTCCGGTGAGCTTCGCCACATGTTTAAGAACAAAATTCCACCCATAGGTCGATTGTTTTGTTTTCATCACATGTGTGGTCTAGCAAGTTATACTGAAGTACCTGTTAAAGGCCTCCTAAGGGCTGGATAAGTATACATCTCTCCAAACTTGTAAACTTTTATGGTTCTCTGCTCATTGGTGAAGTGCAGCTTCCCATTGGCAAGAATGGTTTCCATCGAAGCTGCAATGTTCTCTATGGCAAAGCATCCTCAGAGCTGGATAAGTATACGGCTCTCCAAACCTTTATGGTTCCATTCTCATTGGTTAAGTGCAGCTTCCCATTGCAAGAATGGTTTCCAGCGAAGCTGCAATGTTCTCTCTGGCAAAGCATCCGTTTGTCGATAGTTGCTAGAGGAATAACAACTAGTCATAAAAAATAGAAGGATTTTTGTTCAAGGTTTCCTTCTCTAGACTTGCCGGCTCCTGTTTATGTCCATACATATTAAAAGACTAACATCGCGAAGGATCACAACACTTAAATTTATGCTTTTATAATTACAATATTTTCTTATGATTCATAGATTATTCTGTTTTCTTTCCTTTTCTGCAAACTTTCGTTTTCTTTGTTCATTTTCTTCTTTTTTTTTCAGTCAATTTTTTCGTGAATAATTTTGGCACTCGTTCACACCCATACGTATGGTTAAGTAATTTAATTTTTATTTAAAATATATATAATTGCTTATCTTAAAGTTAAAATAGATATAACAACACATGACATTTTTTTAAATTAATGCCATTAGCAAATGATGCACTTTAGGTCATTATTGAAAAATATCGACATTTTAACAGTCTTCCTAGCCAGAAAAAATAACTATTTCCCTAAATGAGTTACGTAAACGGCCGAAAATCAACGATACAAAACAAAACCAATGATTACAAAACAAGAACGAAAATTACAAACACACTGAAAGTCAAAAATGAAAAGAATTAATTCTATAGTTATATTGTTGCATTTTAGTCATTTTTTTTACTAATAAGTAGTTTAGTATGCATTAATAATTTTTTTTACTAATCAGTAGTTTAGTATGCATTAATAATTTTTTTTACTAATCAGTAGTTTAGTATGCATTAATAATTTTTTTTTTACTAATCAGTAGTTTAGTATGCATTAATAATTTTTTTTACTAATCAGTAGTTTAGTATGCATTAATAAATTTTGTTTTACTAATCAGTAGTTTAGTATGCATTAATAAATTTTTTTTACTAATCAGTAGTTTAGTATGCATTAATAAATTTTTTTTACTAATCAGTAGTTTAGTATGCATTAATAATTTTTTTTACTAATCAGTAGTTTAGTATGCATTAATAAATTTTGTTTTACTAATCAGTAGTTTAGTATGTATTAATAAATTTTGTTTTACTAATCAGTAGTTTAGTATGCATTAATAAATTTTTTTTACTAATCAGTAGTTTAGTATGCATTAATAAATTTTTTTTACTAATCAGTAGTTTAGTATGCATTAATAATTTTTTTTACTAATCAGTAGTTTAGTATGCATTAATAAATTTTTTTTACTAATCAGTAGTTTAGTATGCATTAATAATTTTTTTTACTAATCAGTAGTTTAGTATGCATTAATAAATTTTGTTTTACTAATCAGTAGTTTAGTATGCATTAATAAATTTTTTTTACTAATCAGTAGTTTAGTATGCATTAATAAATGTTTTTTACTAATCAGTAGTTTAGTATGCATTAATAATTTTTTTTTAACTGTTTGCTATTTTAGTTAGATCGTTGCCTGTTCTTTTTGCCATTTTTGTTTCATTTTGTATCGTTGCATTTCGGCTGTTACCATAACTGATTTACAGAAATAATCAGTAAATTTGCTGCCATTGATATTAATGTAAACAACTATCAATGATTTTAATCAATTTCAGCAATAAATACAATGAAAATCGATGCTGATTTCTATGTTGTTGATTTTTCTCCATTATCAAAAAACGTAGTTGAGTACATTTGAGAACACAGGTATTGATGATGTCAATGTACTAAATCAATGACGACCTCTAAAAGTGGGTATTTTTTTAAATCCATCTTTTAGAGATTTTTTTTTATTAATCTGTTATATCATAGATGTTCCTTCACCAAAATAAAGTGCAGTGGCATGATGCCTGGGACCAACCTCCTGATTTTTTGCCTTAAATAATCAAGTATAAGTCCTAGTACTGATAAATATTATGAGAAAGAGAGATAGTTTAAATATGATTGGATGCGACCTCGATTTGGATACCTGAGGCCACCTTCCCATCGCCCCTCCCCCACTGCACACCACTGATATGATGTGAGCGTGTACTTGTCGGACCACATTAATTTCCCGTATAGGCATGCAACCTTAAAGAAGGTTTTATAATTTTGAATGGCTTGGTATTTATCTACCTCCCACAGCGGTAAAATGTGACATAAGGTCGGGAAAGTGGGATTTGAAAAGCCAGCACCCTAGATGAAGAGGAGCACTCTGACCGTCAAAAAAATGCATGAGCAGCCCCGTCGGCATTCCCGGATAGGAACGCCTCAGGCGATTAGCAAAAACTAGCCCCTTCTCAAAAAGGCGATAAGGCAAAACCTGGGAGTGTGGACCTCCTAGAACTGCACAGGACAGTACCTCAGACTAGCGGAATCAAGACCCGAAGGCCTACAAGGTACCGGTCTACAGAGTGAGCATCCGTCAGAACAGATACTACACTCTGATCTTAGCCAAAAGGCCATGAAAAGTGTTTTAAAGTGAAACCTTGAAGACTTACCTGCATGTACATTTTCTGATACCAGCACCCACACGTTGTAGCTGGTACGCATTTCCCGTTCAAACGGACGAGATTGTATTGGCACACGCAGGCTTCATGGTATGTATCGCATTTCGGTTTTCTGTCTTCACATGTTGGCTCACAGGTAGGAGCCCTTGCTTGATATTCTTCATCTGCAGCGCATTTAATTACTGATGAGAAAAAAAGAAATAAAAGATTATCGAAGAATCTCATGAATTCCTTTATTAAAAAAAAATGATAAATATCAGACCGTATGGAAAGATTTCAACAGTTGTGTCCTCAAACGTCTTGGATACGACAGAACTTTAAAAAAATTTTTGACCGGATCAATTTTGTTTCGTATATATATATATAGTAAGCAATGAAAATATATATGGCAATCAAGCTACACAGAGGCTCCCGTGTTTCATCCCCGGGGGGAATCGTCAGGCTAAATGCATTTAGCCTGACGATTCCCCCCGGGGATGAAACACGGGAGCTTCTGTGTAGCTTGATTGCCATATATATTTTCATTGCTTACTACCTAGCTCTACTTACGTATCGAGCACTGTTGAAGTAAATACTGAAAACTGACACATAAAAAAGTATATCTTCTTATAATATTTTATGTGGATACATGAAGTACTAATATATATATATATATATATATATATATATATATATATATATATAGTAGGATCAAAATAAACCAAAGTGAAAACTTTTAGTAGATGGAACCTATTGTGAAAAGGATTAGCTCAATATACGAGATAGAGCAATAGTAGAGATAGAAGAAAAAAGAGTGATAAATATGCGACGATTGTCCAAATTTATTTCAAATTTCAATTGTTCAATGCAAGGTGCATTCAGTAATAAACTAGTGTTTATTATTCTTTCCTTTCTTTGAAAAGCCTTGGCTTAAGGAAAGAATAATAAACACTAGTTTATTACTGAATACACCTTGCATTGAACAATTGAAATTTGAAATAAATTTGGACAATCGTCGCATATTTATTTATTTTTTCTTTTATAAATATATATATATATATATATATATATATATATATATATATATATATATATATATATATATATTGTATTACCTATTATTATGGTGTTACATTATTTTCTTAAATAAAACTGTAACGAGAAAGATGTTTTTATTTTACTTTCTTTTAAAGACCGTTGGAATTTTTTTTATTTTTTATACTTTAAGAATTAAGACCGTAACGAGAAAGGTGTGTTTTATTTACCTTCTTTTTTTTATCTAAATGCTAATATTTTGCCTTCTGTTGAAGGTTAAATGAGTTTTTGCAAGGTGTTGTGAAGTTGTAAATTTACCTAGTCAATTGCTAGTGTACTTTCAATGCTAGCTATACTTAGGGAGAGACTTATTAGTAATCTATTTCTACTCATGCTAATTATGCATATAAATTAGCCAGTATCAGCACACAAGGTGAATAGCTTTCTAAGGTAGTGTTTTATTGTGTGGAAGTCCTAGGAAGGAAACTCACAAATGGCAGGTTGGATCGAAAGTCATCGCCGATGCCTTACGTGTCGAACATACTTTATAAAAAAAAAGAAAACTGATACATTTTTCGAAATGTCGAAATTGAAGCAGATCATCAATTTCCTGTATTTATGGTCCCACGGAAATTCCAATTAAGGTTAGGGTTGAGTTAGAGTCTTTATTTTTGCGAAAGAAGGTATAGCCAGTAGAGGCTATACCGAGTAAAATATAGGCAGGAATGAGCTGTGCTCGTTCGTAACTAGTGTGCTAGCAGTTCATTTGAGCATCATTTCTAATGTTGCTCAAACGTGGGGGGCAAACGCATTGCCAGTAACAGTTATCACAGAAACAAAACATTATTAATGTTACGGTCTTGCTTAATGTTATGTCTTTTATCACAGTAACAAAACATTATTAATGTTACGGCCTTGCTTAATGTTATGTCTTTTATCACAGTAACAAAACATTATTAATGTTACGGCCTTGCCTAATGATATGTCTCTCATCACAGTAATAAAACGTTATTAATGTTACGGTCTTGCTTAATGTTATGTCTTTTATCACAGTAACAAAACATTATTAATGTTACAGCATTGTCTAATGATATGTCTCTTATCACAGTAACAAAACATTATTAATGTTACGGTCTTGCTTAATGTTGTGTCTTTTATCACAGTAACAACACATTATTAATGTTACAGCATTGTCTAATGATATGTCTCTTATCACAGTAACAAAACATTATTAATGTTACGGTATTGCTTAATGTTATGTCTTTTATCACAGTAACAAAACATTATTAATGTTACGGTATTGCTTAATGTTATGTCTTTTATCACAGTATTAAAACGTTATTAATGTTACGGCATTGTCTAATGATATGTCTCTCATCACAGTAACAAAACATTATTAATGTTACGGTATTGCTTAATGTTATGTCTTTTATCACAGTATTAAAACGTTATTAATGTTACGGCATTGTCTAATGATATGTCTCTCATCACAGTAACAAAACATTATTAATGTTACGGCCTTGCTTAATGTTATGTCTCTCATCACAGTAACAAAACATTATTAATGTTACGGCCTTGCTTGATGTTATGTCTTTTATCACAGTAACAAAACATTATTAATGTTACGGCCTTGCCTAATGATATGTCTCTCATCACAGTAATAAAACGTTATTAATGTTACGGTCTTGCTTAATGTTATGTCTTTTATCACAGTAATAAAACATTATTAATGTTACAGCATTGTCTAATGATATGTCTCTTATCACAGTAACAAAACATTATTAATGTTACGGTCTTGCTTAATGTTGTGTCTTTTATCACAGTAACAACACATTATTAATGTTACAGCATTGTCTAATGATATGTCTCTTATCACAGTAACAAAACATTATTAATGTTACGGTATTGCTTAATGTTATGTCTCTCATCACAGTAACAAAACATTATTAATGTTACGGCCTTGCTTAATGTTATGTTTCCCATCACAGTAACAAAACAATATTAATGTAACGGCCTTTTCTAATGATATGTCTCTCATCACAGTAACAAAACGTTATTAATGTTACGGCCTTGCCTAATGATATGTCTCTCTTCACAGTAATAACACTTTATTAATGTTACGGTATTGCTTAATGTTATTTTTTATCACAGTAACAAAACATTATTAATGTTACGGCCTTGCCTAATGATATGTCTCTCATCACAGTAACAAAACATTATTAATGTTACGGCCTTGCTTAATGTTATGTCTTTTATCACAGTAACAAAACATTATTAATGTTACGGCCTTGCCTAATGATATGTCTCTCATCACAGTATTAAAACGTTATTAATGTTACGGTCTTGCTTAATGTTATGTCTTTTATTACAGTAACAAAACATTATTAATGTTACGGCCTTGTCTAATGATATGTTTCTCATCACAGTAATAATACGTTATTAATGTTACGGTATTGCTTAATGTTATGTCTTTTATTACAGTAACAAAACATTATTAATGTTACGGCCTTGTCTAATGATATGTTTCTCATCACAGTAATAATACGTTATTAATGTTACGGTATTGCTTAATGTTATGTCTTTTATCACAGTAACAAAACATTATTAATGTTACGGCCTTGCTTAATGTAATTTTTCCCATCACAGTAACAAAACATTATTAATGTTACGGTATTGCTTAATGTTATGTCTTTTATCACAGTAACAAAACATTATTAATGTTACGCCCTTTTCCTAATGATATGTCTCTCATCACAGTAATAAAACGTTATTAATATTTCGGTATTGCTTAATGTTATGACTCTCATCACAGTAACAAAACATTATTAATGTTACGGCCTTGTCTAATGATATGTTTCTCATCACAGTAATAAAACATTATTAATGTTACGGTATTGCTTAATGTTATGTCTTTTATCACAGTAACAAAACATTATTAATGTTACGGTATTGCTTAATGTTATGTTTCCCATCACAGTAACAAAACATTATTAATGTTACGGTATTGCTTAATGTTATGTCTTTTATCACAGTAACAAAACATTATTAATGTTACGGCCTTGTCTAATGATATGTCTCTCATCACAGTAACAAAACATTATTAATGTTACGGTCTTGCTTAATGTTATGTCTTTTATCACAGTAATAAAACGTTATTAATGTTACGGTATTGCTTAATGTTATGTCTTTTATCACAGTAACAACACATTATTAATGTTACGGCCTTGCCTAATGATATGTCTCTCTTCACAGTAATAACACTTTATTAATGTTACGGTATTGCTTAATGTTATGTCTTTTATCACAGTAACAAAACATTATTAATGTTACGGCCTTGTCTAATGATATGTCTCTCATCACAGTAATAAAACGTTATTAATGTTACGGTATTGCTTAATGTTATGTCTTTTATCACAGTAACAAAACATTATTAATGTTACGGCCTTGTCTAATGATATGTCTCTCATCACAGTAACAAAACATTATTAATGTTACGGTATTGCTTAATGTTATGTTTCCCATCACAGTAACAAAACATTGTTAATGTTACGGTATTGCTTAATGTTATGTCTTTTATCGCAGTAACAAAACATTATTAATGTAACGGCCTTGTCTAATGATATGTCTCTCATCACAGTAACAAAACGTTATTAATATTACGGTCTTTCTATATGTTATGTCTCTCATCACAGTAATAAAACGTTATTAATGTTACGCCCTTGTCTAATGATATGTTTCTCATCACAGTAACAAGATGTTATTAATGTTACGGCCTTGCTTAATGTTATGTCGTTCATCACAGTAACAAAACGTTTGCACTGAGATGTAAAGAGCTACTGTGATTAGGATCCATATTTATAGGGGGCATCTTAAGTGGGGAGGTGGGAAGCAAGACGTTAATTCACATAACATTTAAATTTCTGCATGTTGATACAGTCGGGGAAACAAGCATCAGGGAGGGGATTCTAAAGGCATGCGTTTCGAGGGAATAAGCTATTACAGTAGAAAGTTTTCCAGCATCTGGAGGCTTCTAGAGTGAAGGGGTGTGATTTTGCTTCTAGTCGAGTTTGTCAGGGGTATTTATCATTATTAATTATTATTATTATTGTCAGTGAGCAATCACTGATAACGACTTGTGTGAAAACTCATAGCGAGTAACTAAAATAATATATGTGAGTTATATGTTTTCAGCTTGGATTTATTAGTGTTTTTATATAATTCTTGTTAAAACGCCATTTCTTTCCGAACACCCTGATATTTTACTTAACGGTCATTAACTTACCACATCCAGACAACTTTCGCCATTCCGTTTTCTCTCCGACTCTTTCACATATACTTGCGAATTGGTGAAATGATTCACACATGGCGGTCGAGTACATATTTGGTGTTGTGTAATAACTGCACGTGTTTACTTTGCAAATTGCTACTTGACGTCGAGCCATTGCCATTCCGATTTTTGCAATACAGGCACCAAACACTTTCTCATTCAGCATATTGTTGCAGTTTTGTGTCTCACCAAGTAAACAGCGATCCTGAAGCTTGACCTTTTCGCATCTAAAATTATATATAACAAAAAACAACAGTTTATTTTAGAAGTTTGAACAAACAAGAATAAAGTTGTTTTAATTTTTTATTAACAATTTCGGAAAAAATATTTAATACTAGCTGGCAACCTCAAAGAAGTGAATTAGGACTCTGGTTTGCTTCTGTTCACACGCCCGAGCCATTTTTGTTCACTATTCGGTTCTCCTTTATCAAGGTCAAGAGCCACTCGAGAATAAGAGTTAACGAGATTGTTAGCCGAAAAATGAATATCATTATGGGAGTACTAAAATTGATCAATGGCATGGACTGCATTTGATTACTTATAGGGACGGATTGACACTGGATTTAAAGACGACTATGTTGTAGTCTGCAGGGAAGCAGTCCCACAGTAATGTATTCCATGAACAGGAAGCCACTGCAAAGAAGCTCTGTCCATGGAAATTCCACCTGTTGCTAAACACATAGAGCAGGGGCGGGCAACATTTTCAGAGTGAGGGCCAGATGAGACTTTCGGAAGGAGATCGCAGGCCGGAGTGAAAAACGAAATCTCAGAATTACTATATTTTGTTTACATGAATAAATTGTACAAAAATTGCATTGAACACGCTACAAATCTGATATTTTTTCTCAAGAGACTTCTGTATGTGATGTTATAAAAGGCGCCAATGAAGAGCCATTTTGGAATTATAAAAAAAAGAGACGGGGGAAGTAGCAAGTTGATCCAGCATTCGTTCTGACACACCTCACATAAGTTCTATGTTTCATGCACTTTCCTCGTCTCTCGTTTCCTCTTTGCCTCTCTTTTTCTCTTCTATATTTATCTCAGGCCAAGGATTTGAAATTAATAGTTAAAGAAAAATGAAATATACATGAATCCTCGCTCGCTGATATTCATACATCTTTATCCCACTGTAAATCTTAATTGAAACCTACTTTTACGTCTATGTCACAAAATGATATGAGTTTTACTGGGAGGTCCACGGGCCGGATTGCAATAATCAAGCATAACAGGGTGGCAGGCCGGACGCTAAGCCTTTGCGGCCTGGATGTGGCCGGGGCTTGCCCGCCCCTGACATAGAGAGAGAAAGGAAAGCCTTTTCTTATGCTGTGATAATAAGACGAGTTATTTTCATGTTTATTATTTTGGGGGTTTTCAGATGCTTTTCTGTAAGTTTGGTTTCTTTAATGCCGTTTTTGGGGTTTTTTTTCAAAGTTTTCTGAATTTTTAGGAATTATCCACAAACAATTTAGCTTTACTTAAAAAACACTAAGGGAATTAAACTTTCCACGTACACGTGAAACGCCGAAAGATAAGCAGTTACCTATCTTTATGGAAATAATAATTGCTATAATTGGTATAATTGGATGGTGTCTCAGTTTTCATTGACTTTGCAATCCTCAGAAATTTGATTTAAAACTTTAGGAATACAAACTTCTCAAGCATCCCTCTTCTGCATCTTTTTAACTACTTTGTAAAGAAACGAATCGGCAAAACTGGAAGGGTACTATCAGCCATGGCAATCTTGTGCAGTAAGTTCTTCAGAGCACATTCCGTGGAAGTACTTCTAAAACATGCCCAGGGATGCAACATTGCATCAATGGGTCAATTGCTGGAGCTTGATGGACAGTGTGGGACTTATTAGGTTAGATACTCCATGCATGGGCGAATGGTGGCTTTGTAGAGATATAGGATACTGGCAGGTGTGAGAAGTTTTCTAGCCTGGTAGATGGAGCCCACCTTCTTTTTAAAGGAAAGGAGCTCTGTTTTGGTAGCATTAAATATAACGATCCATGTATGGCCTCATTCTACTACAGACTGGATGTCATTTTCTAGGGATTCAGCCATTGCCTTGGATATGTGTGTGTTCGATTTAACTGCATGTCTAGAATAGTAATCACACAAAATACATGTTAAAAAATTATTTTATTTTTACGATTTTGTTATATTTGAAATAAAAATCCCTTTTAATTGTTATAACTTTTTTTTTTACTTTTGTTCACCCCAAACAAGGCATATTCCCACTGAGATGTAAGGGGCTACTAGGATTAGGGGACAGATTTATAGAGGGCAACCAATGTGGGTAGTTGGGTAGCAAGATGTTTTTTTCACATGATATTAACATTTCTGCATGTTGATACAGTTAAGGAAACAGGGAGCAAGGCTGGAATTCCGAAGGCAAGCGGTCCGAGGAAAGAAGCTATTAGAGTAGAAAGTTTTCCGGCATCTGGAGACATCTACAGCGAAGGGGTGAGATTTTGCTGCTAGTTGGGTTGGTGCAGTAAGTTCTTCAGAGCACATTCCGTGGAAGTACTTCTAAAACAAGCACAGGGATGCAACATTGCATCAATGGGTCAATTGCTGGAGCTTGATGGACAGTGTGGGACTTATTAGGTTAGATACTCCATGCATGGGCGAATGGTGGGTTTGTAGAGATATAGAATTACTGGCAGGTGTGAGAAGTTTTCTAGCCTGGTAGAGGGAGCCCACCTTCTTTGCAGCTAACTTGGCAGTAACTTCTATGTATTTATTCCAATTCATGTTATCTGTGAATGTTAGTCTGAGGGGTTTAAACATTAGACTCTCAGGAAAGGTGTTATCAGCCATGGCAATCGGTGATTTGAAAGGTTTCTTACAATTGTTAAAAGAAAGGAGCATTGTCTTGGTAGCATTGAATACAACCATCTATTTTTAGCCTCATTCTACTACAGATTGGACGTCATTTTCTCGGGATTCAGCCATTGTCTTGGATATGTGTGTGTTCGATTTACCTGCATATCTAGAATAGAGCATAGTCTCATTAGTAAATATACTTATCTTGGACGCGATTGAATCAGGGAGTTCGTTTATAGAAGATCAAGAATAATAAAGATTCAAGTATCGACCCCTGTTGACCTTAAAAGAGTTAAAGAGCAACGGGTATTCAGTAACATCGGACGTCGCTGAGTTAACGCCCAGCAGAATATCTAGGTTATTCAGATATCCAGGGGATTGCCACTATGTGCGAGTACAAACTAATGCCATTAATGTTATGTATAATGTTATGTTTTCATGTTTTTATATGTAAATAAATGTGTACATGCGCATTTGCCATTCATTTCCTTACTGTTAGTTCTTATAATAGTTATGCTTGGGACCTCTACTAAGTAGTACAGAGCTGTGAGGTAAAATAACCTCTTATCCCAACAACTTTTACAAACTGTTCTATTTTTAATTGATAATCTCTGTCAGTCCTTTTCGATAGATGAGAATCCCCACTTCTTCTAGTAATTACAGCTTCGTAAATATTACGTTTTTTATAGGCAAAAAATTCAACCCTCATCAGAAAGACAGCTGGATTCCTATTGGAACATTTTATTTTTTGTTTTCCCCTTTGTAGCCTATTCTCATTTATAGTTGACTCTCCACAAGGGCAAAGTTAGACACAATGTTGGTTTATTCAAATTAAGAAGCAGTTTCATGAGCAAAGAGATCCTTGATCCTGCATGGTCATAGAACTACTGCATTGCCGGATGGAATTGTTGGAATGACTACTTGAACGAAGCTATCCAAAAACCGAAGAGAACATCTCCCACATGAAACAGATCTCCCAAGGAAGGACTGTGTGATCCTGAACCGAGCAAGAGCAAAGGTTGGAAGGACAGCCAGCAACCTCCACAGGTTGGAAGGACCAGTAACAATAAGTAATTGCTCTTGTGGAAATCCCAGATAGACAATGAAACGCATCCTCAGTGATTGCAGTGATGGACCAACTGGTACTGATCAAGATTTGATGGACTGTAACCTTGATGCCCAACGATGGATCCATGATAAGATATGATGAATGTAGAGAATCCAGGAAAGAAGGAGGTAATGCCTGAGAAGATGATTTTTGTGTATAATTTTTCATGGATGCTGTTCCTTTGTGTGAATTGTTGCCCTCCTATTTGGATGTTAGGGAAAGCAGAGTGTAAAAGGTCCTGTAAAAAACTTTTTTTAAAAACCTCTGTCACGCAATAAGGACTCCACGATGGTCTAAAATTTGGGCTGAAATCTTGTTTAGACAATGCCGGAACAATACTAACACCACTTCCAAAAATACTACTTCCAAAAACACTACTTCCAAAAACACTACTTCCAAAAACACCACTTCCAAAAACACCACTTCCAAAAACACCACTTCCAAAAACACCACTTCCAAAAACATTCTCGTAACTGCACAAATATCTTTCTCATCTGCTCACGTTCACCGCATTTTTCCATGTGTCTCATTGCAATAGTATCTTATCCATACATGCAAATCACAAACACCTACAACAAGATCAACAACTCAGAGCATGCACCTTTTCCCTATTGCAAATAGCCTTCTGACAAGCAAAACATTGCGGTCACTTTGAAGTTGATAAGTTTTGGTCTCTATCAGGTTCTAACATGTTCGTCACAAACTTATTAAAAAAAGGTAACACTGAACAGACGTATGCGAATCAAAACATAAAGGCGTATATAAACGAAAAAGCCAAAAAAAAGTGTAAAGATATATACCCTTCTAATGTTGGTTGGATGTTCTGGTAGGGTTCATTAAAAATACCCACAGTTGGGTGGTTAATATTGATGTAGTTAAAACCGTTGAATGACACTGAAGCTCCCCAGGGTGTTGTGACGTGCAACATCCCATTTTTGTGAAAAGCAGAGTATCCCATATTATTTTCAAATGGAGGTCTCATTTCTTCTCCATTCGCCTGAAATTAAAAAAAATATTTAAACATTTTTACGTCTTGAATACAAAGATATTCCATGAAAAATGCCAGTATACTGAAATCATATGCCCTTAATAGGGTTAAGATGAAAATTCATATACACTAAATGTACAAAAGCAAGGAAATTCCCAAATTTTCACACTTTTATTGTCATTAAGGGTGCCGCTAGTTATTATTTTCTTATTTTTTATTTTTTCTTCTTATTTTCTTTTTTCATACGTGGCTTCGAGTTGAGACGGGACCTGTGTAAATTACACAAAATGATGTTTTTAATACTAATTATCTTGTTCCTAACCTATACATGTTTAAATAAAATATGATAAGATTTGGTACATCGCCCATTATCTGCGTCATATTATTTTAATATCAAGCAATCTCATATGAAACGTTATGAGATCGGGCAACCAGTAGTGTAAGCTTCAAGGCAAATAGTGTGTCCTCTAACCAGTAAACAATTAACATGTTCTGTCCCTTCCACTTGTTCTGTATTTCATTTTAAAAAATCTGATGAAATTGAAGCAAAATGAATTCAATACTAGTTGATTGAAATTGTGTTCAAAACAATGTTTTCAAGTGTTGAAACTTAAAAATGTTTGACATGAAAACTTATTTGCCACTTTTAATTGTTTGCCACTAAGAGTATTGTGGCTTGAGCAATCGCCCCCTCCCAACCTTACATTATGCCATTGCATACAATTCTAGCTACCAATGTGTACAAATCTAACATATAAGTTATCTTAAAAGTTCGATTTAAATAGCATTTAAGCTGATATTTGATTTTGACTAGCCAATTTTAGGTACTTGTCCAGATTACGACTCAAGCTAAAATCGACTTGGCGTTGGATGTTTACATAGACGGCCAGAAAAAGCCGAATGAAAAGTCGGATGCCTGTGTCCAACAAATCCAAATGTAGGCTGGACGTACAACTGGAAAAAATGTTTTTTTTTTACACATTGATTTTTTTCAAAAACTATCACTGAACAAGTGTTAAAACAGTGTTAGTGTTAGGGTAATAAAATGTTGTTTTTTTCTGCATTAAAAAGTTTGATTTTTCACTAAACAATGTTAAAACGGTGTTAGAGTTCGTAAAAATTTATCATCGCTTTAATCAATTTTTATTTCGAATTAGTGAATTTCGCGATTAAATCAATTAAAAAGTCGACTTATTTTCTTGCATTCTGATTGGATACGTAAACATCCGGAAACTACCGATGCCAAGTCGATTTTAGCTTGGATCCTAATCTGGACAAGTACCAATTTTAATCTGTTATTATCATACTGTGTTATTGGTACTATAATAACCTACTTTGTTACAGTTTTTTGCATGAAGTAGATCCACCTGGATAACTGGCAATATAGAAACATTTTTTAATTATGTCCCTAAAATTTTTTTTAAAAGGACAGACAAGTGAGAATTCTTGCTACTTATTATTTATAAAATACCGGCAGTGGTAGCTTCACACTGACTTCAATAATGTTTACTTGACTTCATTTTTATAAAAAGGCAATAAAACGACAGCTATTGAAATCTAGTTATGTTTATATTTAAAGGTAAAAAAGAACAGTTTCAAACATATTATAAATACTATAGGGTAACACCGGGCCGGGACTGCTAGTATTACAATAAAGTTATATTCTCTATCTGTTGGAAATCAGTAAGTAGCTTTGTGCTCACTCTTGTGATATTGTATTTAACCATGTCGGTCCCTTCACCTTCAGGAGAATACGAAACACTCTCAAAAGAGTCAAATCTATGACTTACAATAATCTTGTTCATGGATGCTACTCGCATTGTGGAATTTGCGTTCATGATGTCAAGTGTCGGTTGATAGATCTGATCCACATTATTTGAATGACCATAGGCACTATTCACAATCATTTTAAAGTCAGGATTTTTTCTGGCAGTCATAATGTGTCTACACACACCATAGTATTTTGCCGGGTGCTCCATCAACAGGGGATGTTTTTTACCCCAGTCTCCACAGCATATACATTTCACATCTGCCAAAAAAATGTTAAATATCGTAAGCAAATGGGAAAATTTATCTTTTCAACTTCTATAAGTAATAAAAAAAAAAAGTATGTATTACAATAAATTTAGAACACCAGTAGTTTTTAGTGTTTCTGTATTATTGGGGCAGATGAAATTTTCATTTTCATTTTAGAAGAGTCAGTTGAAAGGGGAGATAATTCAAACTATTTTTTTTTTTGTTGTAACCATAATCCATAAGGAAAATCCAGAGAATTAGTAAGAAAATAAATTAAAAATGGTACTTATGCAGTTTATGGACCAGGCTGAAATAATAACGTTATAATTTAGAAAACCATTCTTAACATAAGGAGGTGAGGAGTTCATTAACTATTCTGTATTTCACATAACAATTTGATAAACAGAATAGTTAATTAACCCCCACCCCCCACCTACCTCCCATGTTAAGTACTTTTTTATACATTTATTTTCTAATTCTCTGGATTTTCTTTATAGGTAATGGTTACAACAAAACACAGTTTGAATTATCTCCCCTTTTAACTGACTCTTCTAAATTCAAGATGAAAATTGCATCTGTCCCCAATAATACAGAAGCACCTAGTTTTTCCATACCGGAATCTACAAAACTATCCCTTAAACAGGTAAACAAAAATCGAGAATATTTTCAGCTATTTTTGTAATTTTCAGCCAATTAGATTCCTTGTTTTCAACATTAGTTTTCTCGCTTTAATTAAAAGACAAAACAAAAAAACAGTAAAATTGTTAAATTAATATACACTGTTGCTATTCCTTCTCTTCAAAAGCTGTCGCTCCCAATCCAACTTTCCTGTGCTTATAATACCCACTTTCTCAGGTGCGATAATGGAACTTTCTTTCGGTGATAAAATTTTCCACTGTAGACCACTTACTAAAGTAGCACCGATTATTAATATACAAAGTAAAGAATATTTGTCTACGTTAAATAGTCGTATATAAGTCATTTTGGAAACATGTTTTTGAATTTGTTCAATTTACTATGATTCTTATGAGCAGAAAAATTCGAGATTTACACGATTAAAAGATAAATTCTGAAAAGAAAATCGAGGTTTTCCTATTTACTAATGTAATGTTAACTAATGTTTTTGTCTTAAATATTCTTTGGTGTTTATCATTGAATCGGCCATTACCAGCCCTCTCTTACAAATATTCTCGAAGAATAAACGTCCCAATTAATCCTCCGAACAAGACAGTTTTACACCACTTTTATGTCCCCTTACGAATATTAAAATCAATGTATAATGCTACTAAACCTTATGTCTTGAATCCTTATTCCAATTTTTTTCAAAATCAATTACATGATTTTGATTCTAGAAAATGTTTCAAATTTAAGGCTTAAGCTTAAAATGTCTTAAGAAGACATTGACATTCATGCAATCTTGCTTTATTAGTGTCTAATGACTATGAATCAAATTCAATGAAAATCTGATATATTTAAATTTTTCAAATGGGATGTTGTGCCCATATTATGCCCCCTAAAACCGTTTAAAATACTCCAAATGAACTGAAATTTGGGGAATATTTATTTAATGAGGTCTGATATCTATTGTTAAAATTTCAAAAAAATCGGAATCATTTGAATTTTCACAAAGAGCTTCCACCCCGTTTTACCCCCTTTTAAAACTAAATAAAACTAAATTAATTTAGAAGTGAATCCTGTACATACAAATATCTAAACATATACACATCCCTAACGTTATATAAATAGAGGTTTTTAAAAAGTTGAAAAGTTACCATTTTCTCCACATTAAATAAAAAAGGTTTTGGTTATTTTACTTTTATATAAGTAAAGTTTTTTTTTTTTTAAATGTTTTAAAATTAGTATTTTTAAAAATTAGAAACACCGATAACCTTGTCATATGTTGCAGTTAATCTGTTAGTATGTAGATAAAATTGAGAAATTTACTTACCTACAGAGTAAATGGATAATGTATTTTCTCCGCCGCATTTTTCACCAGACTCGCAGTTTTCCGTGCACGAATCCGACTTATTTTTTGCAGAGTAAGAATTACCGCAGAAACAAGAACTTCCAGCCTGGAAAAAAAAATTAAATTTTAATTAATTTGATTATTTTTACCTGAATTATTAAACTAGTAGCATAATTACATTGCCACCTCAGTTCCCAGAGATCACCGAAGTTAAGCGACGTTGAGCTTGGCCAGTACAAATGGGTGACCATTTGGGAATATCAGGTGCTGTATGTGGCCTGGAGAGGATATGAGCTCCACCAGGTTCTATCATGCCCACTGAAAAGTTATGACAGATGAAATATTTGCCTGACTCCCCGACGACATCCCTTGACGTTATGGTATATGGATGGATGGATTATAGTACTTACCTGTCTTACATAGGAGTTTTAAGATAATCATCATTCATTTGCATCAATGATAAATATTTTCTTTAAATATTTTTTCTCTTAATAGTTTCTGGTCTATCCGTAAAAGAAAGCTTCTTTAAAAATGAAATTCTGATGCTCCACAAACTGCCAAATGCCAACTTCACCTCTTTCTCTCTGCACTTCACTTTGCTCACTGAGCAACAACACCTTTTCAATCCAAAGAGTACAGTTCTTATACTGATCAATCCACCCCCTATGCAAATCAACTCCCAACCAGAGCCATCTAGTGGTTAGAGACTCCAAACAACCAATTTGCAAAGGGTGGATAACTCAATTGGTGATTAAACCACATCTTTTTATGAAACTTGTTTTCGAATATAAGAGCAATTTAAAGTAAACAAGTACAGAATGAGTTGTCTCCCTTTGCGATCACTAATACTTGAATAAGTAAAGCATGAGTTGTCTCCCTTGCGATCACCACTAGTGAATAAATTAAGCATGAGTTGTCTTCCTTGTGATCACTCATACTCGAATAAGTAAAGCATGAGTTGTCTCCCTGGTGATCACTATCATGAATAAGTAAAGCATGAGTTGTCTCTCTTGTGTCATCACTAGCTGAATAAGTAAAGCATGAGTTGTCTCTCTTGCGATCACCACTAGTTGAATAAATTAAGCATGAGTTGTCTCCCTTGCGATCACTCATACTTGAATAAGTAACTCTTTGTGAATTTTTTCTGATGATTTTGTAGTGTTGCAGAGACGATATTGACTTAAAATGTTGTTTGGCACAAGACAAATGAAACGGACCGTAAAAAATATATCTCACAGAAATATTATGTTTTTTGGAAATGTGAAAAAATAAAAATAATAAAATAAAACCATGGTTATTGGAATATAATATGACTTATATTTGCTTTGTTATCAATAATTGACAATTATTGAGCTGAATCCTTTAAGGAGACTACAAAGTAAAAGGAACTGATAGTATATGCTAATACATATAATGTCATTAATAATTATATATATATATATATATATATATATATATATATATATATATAGATAGATAGATAGATAGATAGATAGATAGATAGATAGATAGAATATGCAGTGGGAAGTTGTCGGGTAATAAAACAATTACATACAAAAAGAAAACTAGTTCAATTGTCTTCGCTTTTATAGATGATTACATTGAGCATTCTAGAAGAGTTTTACTTTTGTGCATAAGACGCTGATTGGCTAATTGTTGCATAGACGTTTTGTTTGCACATGCGCATTGTCACTTTTGTTAATGTAGTCGGTCTGATAACATCTCGAATATGATCCTGACACAGTGGAAAGACAGATCATCTCGACAAGTGTAAACATTTTGCAATGGCATTAACTTAAGATGAGTCCTAGGAGTTGCACCTACCCAAACATTACCTCTTCTTTCAGGAGTGGAGGAGGGAGTTTCTGCTCATCACCTGAGGTGCCCCCCTCCCCCCGCTAGAAAATGCCGACGGGTCTGTTCTCAGTTATTTTTTACTCGCCGAGAATGCACTCTTGCGGGAGCTGGTTATCTCTATATTTTGCTGCAGTGGGAACAATTTCTGTCCGGCCCTTAGACAAAGATTAAAGTGTAGTATCTGTTCTCTTCTCGATCAGAGGAGGAGAAATTCTCACGAGCCAACTTTTATTTCTGTCCCAATCCAGTGTCTCTTTTAGGTGAGCTGGGGTTTTCTACACAATAAAAACCGATTTAATGTCTAACTTTGTCTTCGTCGGGAGAAAAATAATATGATCAAAGCGTGCACATATACTTTATATCACATTGTATTATAAGACACATCCCTATTGGATTGGGGTTCTTTGATACGACAGGGGTGCTCAAAGTAACCATAATACTTGACGTTTGCCTTTAATTTGAGTCAGAAATTACTTTGTATACGTCAGCTTAAAGGCTTCAAAATTACCTTTGAATATCGATGTGTAAATCAGCCATTTTTATCTATTATTATTATTAAATCAACCATTTTTATCTATTATTATACTAAATGTGAATTACTCAACTTTTGTTTCCCTAATTTTTTCCTATAATACAAAATGCATGCAAAAATATATATATTCTGGGATTGAGTTATGTTTGAAGAGAAGGACCACAATACCTCTGTTGGGGAATGACTTCCAATTTCCAACTTCTGTTTATTCGTTGAGGGTCACCGTCTAACCCCTCATTTGTCAACCATTCCTAGTTTGTCTACTTGCTATTCCCTCCAATCGCTTGAAGGACTTTCATTATCTAAAATCTAACGTCTAGTATATTAATTGAAAAAACAACAATAAAAAAAACAAATGGTTGACATCTTGTATAGATCAGGATGGACGTATCTAAAAGAAGAAAGCAATTAATAGCCAATCCAAATTCTGGTATTATTAAGTAAAACATTTGTTTGTCCTACTTACCTTCAAGCCAGCAAACTGAAATTTTTCAGAGGAACAAGCAGCTGTACAGTCTTCTACATTCTTGACATCAACCTTCTTTTGCACCATACCACCATCAAAGAAGCAGCCAACATATTCTGAATTAGGAAAACAGATCATTGTTATCAAAATAGATTTTATAATGTTTATAGTGTACACACAGTGTAAAACATCATGATAATTCCAGTAATATATTTATTCAATATACTATGAAATAGTTTTGACTTCAATTTCGTAATCTCCCTCTCGGTTTCTCTTTATATATATATATATATATATATATATATATATATATATATATATATATATATATATATATATATATATATATATATATAGAGAGAGAGAGAGAGAGAGAGAGATAGATAGAAAAAAAAGAGTGATAAATATGAGACGATTGTCCAGATTTATTTCAAATTTCAATTGTTCAATGCAAGGTGTATTCAGTAATAAACTAGTGTTTATTATTCTTTCCTTAAGCCAAGGCTTTTCAAAGATCGAAATCTTATCATCAGAGGAGAAATACAGATGGATAAGTTGGCTTTCGAAAAAACCAAAGTTCAAATATTTGAAAAATATGAAAGTTATTATTAAAAATTATTAAAATAATTTTTGTTAAAAAAACGTATTGAATGAAAAGAAAAATTCCGTGAAAAAGATATGCAAATTGTCCGGGTGGTAAATTTCCGTTGAAAAGAAGTCCGGCGAATTGTAGAGAGTGAAGAGAAACTCTTTGCGAGGGAGCAGATTGGAGAAATTATTTCGCTCCTCGAAAAAGTAGAGCACTGTAAGTGTAGTATTAACACAGCATGACGTCACTAGCTTTAAAATGCATCGTTCCTTTCATAAAAAAAGTAGAACGCTCTCAGACGTTAAGCCGCCGATAAAGTGTTAAAATTATCACAGTTTATTCAAAATTGGCCGAGTGGTTAAGGCGTCGGATTTGAGTTGCAAAATACTCGTAATCCGGGGTTTCGAATCGCATGACCGGTAGTGAATAATCATATCTCTATGCTGATGAGTCCCGATTATTAAGGACGAAACGTATGCGTACATAGATAATAGATAATAAACAATAACAAATATATATATATATATATATATATATATATATATATATATATATATATGAAAATGAAAAAACGAAAACCGAAAATCGTTTATATGTTCATCGACGTTTCGTCTTTATTATTCAAAGACTTTTTCAAGATGACTGCTTTGCAGTAAAACAGGAGTTAAAAGTCTATTACGTAGAAAGAATGTTTTAATTCTTTTTTTTTTCCGAAAGAAAATCATAGCTGTTAAATTTCAAAATATGTGGTGCGACTGTACCTCATTCCCCACCTCGCGACGTCACCAGTTCGGCTGTTCCGGGTTTGGTTGGTTACCCGGTACTGCTCGGGAGAAGTTGCCGTTGTGTTTGTTTAGATCAGTGAGCAATCAACCGAGTTAAGTCAGCAACCTTGTCTCACTGTGAAGAGAAGGGTCACTTCATGCAGAACAGTTGAATGGAAAGAATTAAGTTCGTAACGAATTGGTCTGTGTGATTTTTTTAGAAAATTAATGTACATGGGTTTGTTTCCAAAACCAGGCCGTTCGATATTATCAAAGTTTAACTGCGTGTGTTAGTCGGATCGACGAGCGTTAATAATTATGGGCGTCTGGATCGTTGTCAGTGAAAATCTGTTCTAAGTTCGGGGCGAGAAAAGAACATATACACGAATTGTCATGATGGGTTCGGTGGGGAGAGTACAGAAGCGAGTTATTTCATCCGATTCACTCGTAACTGACGGCTTCACCAATTGACGGCGTTAGCGGCCGACGGCCTCTCACTAACTCTCCGTCTCTCACTCTCTCTCCAACTGTGACTAAACTGTCGTTGTAAAGTGTTCTCGCTTGCCTTTTATCGAGACACACTTCGCCTCTACCCGGGAAGGGGGGTCACGGTGGTCTCCGATTAATCCTGAGAAATAAATTTTATTGCGTTTATCCAGAGTTTCTAAAAGTAATTTCAACACAGCTGCCAAATTCGTTTATGACCGTTTCACTCAACCATAACCCAAGTTCGTATTTTTGGCAAATAACCTTATCAGACCCCCGTAAACGACAGCTGAAATTATATTGGACTCTGCCGAAGGGTAACTAACCAGCATCCAGTCCATCTCGGACGACCCACTTAAGACAAATTGACCCGATTCTGATAGCCGCTAACCGACCGCAATTCTAACTCTCGCTGAGTTCAGCTGTCACTCTCATATCGACTTTGAGAAGTCAATTCTTTTTTTCTTTATCTTTTGATAAGCCCATAAAATAATAATTCGGTTTCTTTCTCTCATTACCAACTGTGCGATCCGTTCAGAGATTTTTAAGGTTTTCTGTCTGTCTATTCATATTAGCGCAGTAATCGACCGTTGTAGCCTCACGGTCAACTCATATCGGCGCTTCCCGACACTGTCACACGACGATTAAGTGGAATTAATGTTGTTTTTTAATATCTTAATGTTATGGACAATGTTTTGTCGAGAATGTGGTGTAAAAATAGAGATTGAATCTAAGGAAAATTAAAATGTCGGCAATATATATCTAAATATTTAGTATTTGGGGGAAATCTAAATTTGAATGGGCCAGATCCTAGAAATTCCAGTAATAAGGAGGCTAGTACTTCACTAAGAGGGTTACCCATAAGGATTCCGAAAAAGTCGTTGTTTTGTTTGAGAGAAAAATGCGCGATGTGCCATAAAAGTAAAAAAGCGCGATGTGTCATAAAAGTAAAAACAGAATAAACAAAACTGAATAGAAAACAAGCAAACACACGCACACACAAAATCAAATATTAAAAAATGATAATAAGCTCGTTAGAACACATACAAAAAAGTTAACACACGCACACATGAAATTAGAACTAAAAAAACAATGTACTATTGCACACACGCTGTTTTAACTTTGTAGAAAGAAAATAAGAGACGGTGACGAACTGACACACATACACAGAAGCAGAACATTTTCTGTCCATGTTAAAAAATGCATTTGGTGGGTGGGGGGAATTGATTTCTTAGTTGTTTTTGTCGAGTGGGACGTTTTTCACTCAAATTGTATTGTTTTGAATCTTTTTTTGTTTGATTTAAATGTATCGTCGAGAGAGACTCATTGAATTAATTTTCCTTGTTTTTTTGGTTTAGCCGAGTGCATTGGTTTGTTTTATCTTTTGTTTTTTTGCCCTCCTCATATTAAAATATTAGTATATAAAAGAAAAAGAAACAGTAACTAATAAAAACTAAGTGAGGTCAGCCAATTAAAGGGAGTTAGAATGAGAGAGTTGACCTTTTGGCGGTGCGGTAAGGGTGTTGAGAAGGTCCAATGTGCAGGCCGTAGGGCCGTGTCTCTTCCAACTAACGGGTTTGGATTGAGTTATGTTCGCTACACGTGACCCGTTAAGGTAGCCAGTGAGCTTGCGATTATACGGACAGAGAGTTGTTTCGGTGCACACGCATGAAGGGAAAGCGATTTTGTAGCCATGAAAAGAGTGGCATGATATATTTTTTAGGAGGACCTCGGAATTATCGCATCGGTATGGGGCATTGTTGTTTAGTGGGTCGGTGGGGTCCAAGAGGGCGCTGCGACGGTGTAGTGGGACTGGATGGTTGTGAAATTGGGTTCGTGTGAGAGAATTCGGTTCGGCCCAAAACGGTTTGATATGGCGCCAGAGCGATGACATGTCCGAATTAGTTAGGAAGAGTGGGTGGGGTCAATGTGGAATGTTGGACCCCTAGATGTAGGATATTGAGAAGGCGAGTCGCCGACCCTGAAATTATTGGAGCCCCCTTGGAAGGGATATACAAAGTGCAACGAGCCGGCTTGGAGGAATTGACGGATCACATTGGGTTGGGAGTTAAGGGTCGCTCTGGCCCGTGTTAAAAAGCATAGCGGTCGAATATTATGATAAGACATATCTTACAGAGAAATTAGATGGCTGATCAGAAAGGGATTATGAGAATTTTAAAATGGTGGTTTTCTGTTTTGCCCTGTGTTCTTTTAAAATTTAATGGATGGGTGTGGTGAATTGTGTGACTAGATATCGTGTGCAGATGCCCGTGGGGTCAAGTGGTCAAGCGACCTTGCGACAGGGGACACCCAGCATGTCCTATAATCGATTGTGACAGTGATGGCTATAGAGCCGATATCGATCGTAAAGAGAATTTCCTTACGAGACCCCGAATCAAGGGTCGGTGTGCACCTGCAAGAGGCTCTGTGACGTCACAGGCCTTGCATGGGAAACAGAGAGATCCGTGACGTCACTCGTTCTTCATGAGAAGCAAGTTTCGTAAGTCTGGGTTTTGGAAGCAAACTGATGAGACATAATTGTTAAAATGTAATTTACAACAGATAAGGGAAATACAAGCGAGAGATATCCTTTCCCCCCTCTCTATAAATGGTAAAGAAGATAATTGTTAACTAACTACGATAAAGTAGTGATTGCTCTCTCTGTCTCTCTCGACGTAGTGAATATCTCCCATTTGATTTGATATCTTACGCTTGAAATAAAAACTGAAGTTGAAAGTTAAAGAGATTGTTTGTCTTCAGAGTCCGACCCGATCATGGGGCTTTTGTTGCAGACAACAGACGGCGTGGTTCACGACAGGAAGGAAGGAAGAGAGAATTCATCCACTAGACGACACGACCCTCTACACGGCGAGGGAGAAAACTAAAGGTATGCAAACACTATATGTACTATGTGATTTATGATGTTTTAAAAATGACGAGTATTAAACGTGAACTGCCACGGTCCTTTCCATGACGACTATAACAAACGAGTAAAGTCACGGCCGGTATCGGGAAGAGATACGAAACGCGTACTGCCGCGGTCCAGGAGGAGTTGGCTATGCAACATATGGAATAAATTTAAACATTCTTTCGATGTCATAGACGTACCAAGTAGTTCAAATTTTAACTTCTATTTTCTTTTCAAAGCAATCATCTTGAGAAAGTCTTTGAACAATAAAGACGAAACGTCGATGAATGTATAAATCAATTTTCGGTTTTTCTTTTTTCATTTTTCATTACGTTGGATTATTAATTCCACCACTAGCATCACACACACACACACGCACACACACACACATACATATATATATATATATATATATATATATATATATATATATATATATATATATAATAATGGTAATAATCCAGGTGAAAAATATCCACAGGGTGGTAATCCAGAGAATTTTAACCGGGTTTATAAAAAGTGCTCAATATCAAAATAGAGCTTAATATATGATAATTTTATTTACACAGACATGTACAAAATCTGCGACACTGGAATGTCGATGTTATCGATCAACAGTTACTATAAACTGAGATCTCATCAGGCAGAGTTAGAATCCGATCTTAACCTCAGATCATATTTGGAGCGAACCTATATATATATATATATATATATATATATATATATATATATATATATATATATATATAGATAGATAGATCATCATTATCATCCGATTTATTTTTAACAGGCCTTTGATTCGTCCGCTAGAAGAGGGTGGGTCCTGTCTGCCAGTCTCGGCGGTCGCGAGGATCCAAGTTTGCAATCCCCAGGGCTGCAGAGTTGCATTTACACAACTCATCCCAAGAGAGCTTCGGTCTTCCAGCCTGCCGACATGATGCGATGATCATGTTTCTGACCCGGGAGATCCAGCTGGAGATTTGCTCGAGACGGCCAAGCCATCTCATCCTGCCCAGCTTAAGGACATCAGATATTTTTGTATACCTAGCCTAGAGAGAAGAGTCTTGAGAAGAATGTCGTCTTCCGACTTGACAATGTTTGTATAAATAAAAAGTTATAAGTATTTAGCCGGGATCAAAGTGTAGTATCTGTTCCGATGGATACTGCACCCCATAGACTGGTATTGTCTTGGCCTTCAGGGTTTGATTTACGCCGGTCTATGGGTTTGTCCTGTGCAGTTCTAGGAGCTCCACCCTCCCAGGCTTTGCCTCGCCTCTTTGGGGAGGAATAAGTTTATTGCTTATTGTCTGAGGCGCCCCTACCGGAGAATGCCGACGGCACTGCCCAGGCAATTTTTAATGGCCAGAGTGCTCACTTTCTCGGGCGCTGGCTTTTTAAGTCCCACTTTCCTGACCCGACCTTGGGTCACATCTTACCTTGTGGGAGTAAGATAAAACTGGCCTTGTGCCTAACCTCCTGAAGAGGAGATAAATAATACTATATATAGTCATATATTTATCTACCTCCCACAAGGCAAGATGTGACACAAGGTCGGGAAAGTGGGATTAGATAAGCCAGGGCTCGAGGTGAGTATTCTGGCCATTTAAAAATTGCCTGGGCAGCCCCGTCGGCATTCCCGGTAGGGCGCCTCAGACAGTAAGCAATAAACTTACTCCTCCCCAAAGAGGGGAGGCAAAGCCTGGGAGGGTGCACCTCCTAGAACTGCACAGGACCAACAACCCCCAATAGACCGGCGTAAATCCAGATCCAAAGGCCCGGACGATACTGGTTTATTAGGTGGGGTAAAAATACCCCTGGTTGAATATAGTCATCCATAGAGAGCTGTTCCGTCGATTATGACTCATTAGTGGGGTTAGACGTAGTGAGGTTCAAAACCGGACACCAGTTGTTGGCGTCTGCTGCTCTATCGACTGAGCTACCGAACCCACTATTAGAAATTAGAGAAATTATATCGTATTTAAATGAATATATTTCCTGTTCTCCACACATCTCCTTATACTGTTCGTCTGAAATGTTAATCTTCGTCTGAAATCATCAGATATAAGCCTATCTTTAAGTCTCACATTACACATCCATCGTATCGTTCTCATACAATTTCTACGCATGCAACGCATGTATTCAACCCTCACTGGCCATGTTTCACTTTAATACATCATCCTACTGCATACACATGTCTGATGTGTAAGCTGAAATACGATTCTTTTAGTAATATGAAAAAAAAAAAACCTTCCCCAAAACACGATGTGATATTTCCCGGAGTTACCGATATTTTGAACCGAACATACTAGAAATATTTTAATGTGTTAATAACAGACATTCATTTCAGGATAATTAGTAAAAAAAGGTCACAAAACAAGACTTAAGGATAATGTTTGGGTTAATGAATGGCGCCAATTGTTTGAGCATGCGCATTGCGTTATCGATATCGCATCCTGTTTGACGAATCTTACCGTAGAAAAGATTTTTAAAAGTTTTCATTTTTAAATTTAATTTTAAATTATACTTACTAGGTCCAGTACTGGCCTCGGACACCAGTAGGGCTGAAAATTGAGAAAATAAATGTTTAAATTAATAAGAAACATAAAACAATGAAAAACAGATGTTAATAAATAATCGATATAATATTTTCGAGTTTTCTTTCTTTAGTTACATAACGCTACCAATACACCTGGATTTAATTCATACAAACTTGAAACAGTTCTAATATTAACAAGCGGAATCCCGTGGAAATTCCACGTTGCTTTTTACATCAATCTGTATAATTTACTTTTAACAATAATATCGTATTTGAATTAATAAATGTCTCTCATCGTCAATAAATATATCAAGAAATAAAAAAAATACTGTTTTCTTCTTACATAAAAATAATTGTCATTGTCAGCTAAATATTCTATATAATTTGGATTATTCGGGCTACTGTTCTCATCTTCAGTGTTATTCTCAAAATATTTTCGGTCGATGTAACCTCCGACCTTCTTTAGGTGTATCTTGTCGAATTCTGGAATCTTTTATTTAATCCACGGGGTAGCTTGCTCTCGTTCCGTTAGCCATGACCGGGTAGAAGTCTTAAGTAATTCGCAATTGTATTCTTAGTATCGCCCGCACTGAGAATAATCCAAATAATACAAGTTATCAATCCTTTTTCTGAAGAGGTTCGTTGATCTGAACGCACCCGGTAAATATCTCGTTTTTGATGATTTCTTCCTGTGTTTAATTTCTTTTTTCATTTTGTCTCTTTCATACATCCTGTATCCACGGCATTTCATTTTTATGAAATATCGTGTATTTTCTCCTCATAAATGTTCCTGTTTGGTTAATACATCTTATTTTCTTTTTTCCAATACTATTCATATTTCAGTATAGAGTGAGTCTTATAATTTATACTAAGATTACCATATCTTAGAATTTTTTCTTGCGATTCATACTAAGATTACCATATCTTAGAATTTTTCTTGTGATTTATACTAAGATTACCATATCTTAGAATTTTTTCTTGTGATTCATACTAAGATTACCATATCTTAGAATTTTTTCTTGTGATTCATACTAAGATTACCATATCTTAGAATTAACACTTTCTTTACTGTTGATTACATTTCCGTGTTTATCTCTTCGCGTATAAATTAGATTTTAGTTTTAAACAGCTTTATTCGACGATAACTCAGTTCATTTTATTTAACCTTCTCAAAAATTAATTTTGTACAATCAATTTAACATTCACTTATTGATTACAGTAACTTATCAAATAAATAGTTGATTCATTTAAGAGAATTAAAAAAAATATTGTTGTATATTTCTGCTGGACTTAAATATGTTTATACATAAAAAAAAATAATGGCATATTCTTATTGTTTGGTTACAGCGAACTAGTAGATTCAGAAAGAATGGAGATAACACAGGGTTGACGGAAAATGATCTCTCGAATTTGCTAGCCAGCCGCCTCTCTACAGATTTCAATTCGGGACAGTTAATATAACATTTCTGGACACCTACGCATCCAAAACTGTAACGTCCATTCCGGGATTTTGCCACCGCACTCAATGTAGCCATGCCCCTATGCTATTTTATTGTTTATTTATCGACAAGTGCATTTTCGTCTGCTGTGTCTGCAGATGATCTTTGCATGTGTCTCTGCATCAAATCACGTGATGCTTAGCATTTTATTTTGTTTGCTTTTCCTTTTTTCTGTAATTACTGGTTGTTATTTTAGTATCCCCCCATCAACCAATGAAATTGTATACATATATTTTGTAAATAAAAAACGTCTAAACACTGGGGATACTGTTAAGTAGGTTTGCCCCCTAAAGTGAATGTGGTATTTTGGTAACTGGTACTAGTTTAGAGAATAGACCAAGAAAACGGAAGACGACCCCCTTCCGCCCCACCCAATTTTGGCTTTGTGCCACATCTTGTTATTTTATGAAGAAAATTACTTTTGTGAAATTTTTTGTAAAATTTTAAAGATAAATAAATCGACCAGATGGGTCTTTGGTGTTAATCAGCCAGGTGTTATTTCTTCCGGACAGGTGTTATGTCTGGTACCTCAGACCTGATATTAACAATGTTTTGTAATTTAACTGAATATCACGTCTTCATAAAAAGTGTTTATTATTATTATTATTATCGATTATCACATTATAAACGCAATTATCAAATATATATCTAATTTCATTCACCGAGCTGGGTTCACTTTCCTATGATAACTTCATTGTAAAATGGACACTGACTTTATAGCCGGTGCAACTTAAATCCTACATCAAAGTATGTAGAAATTATGGGTTTCAGTTACACCATCTATAAAATAAATATTTGTTTTACGATGAAGGTATAATAGAGAAATGAATTCAGCTCAGTGCATGAAAATATTTTTCTTAAATCTGTTTTTGATAATCGTGTTCTGAACAGGGTAATCGACAATTATAATATACATTTTATGGGAAAATTAATTTTTGTGTGTGTAAATATATAGAAATAAAAATGTTGCAGGAGTATATTCAGAGTAACGTCCCTTGAATCATCTTCAAGCTATCTCCCCTGAATTATACTGGCAACAAGTAGAAATGACTCTTCAATTTTGAAGTACGAAATAGACTCTCACATGCGATTCGAAATTGAGGATTGGTCTCTTTCTGGCTTGGGCTGGAAGCTGGTTGGAGCTGTTCCAACCCAACTCTCCAATTTTGTATTGTTTAACACCACTGGCACTGTATCGTCGGATTTTGTTTCTGTGATAGTTTAGACGGATAGTCCACAGACAGAGAGTTATTCCAGGGTGGCACTTTCACCACTGGTCGTATCGTTCTTGTTCAGAATAGTTTTAAAAAATACAAAGTAAGTTGTATTTATTTTACATAGCCAACACATTCTCCAGGTTGATTCTAACAATTCATGTTTATTTCGATTACGTAGGAATTTTTAACGTTGACTTTCATGTAAGAATTACGTCTGTATTTTTTGTGTATCATGTATTATCTCTCTTCTTAGATTTGTCTTTGATAAACATTCTATGTGAGAAAATAAATGTTTGCATACACTCAAACCTCTACATACGATTCACTCTACATACGATCCTTTTGGCTAAGATCAAAGTGAAGTATCTGTTCCGATGGATACTATACCCCATAAACTGGTATTGTTTTGGCCTTCGAGACTTGATTTACGCCGGTCTATGGGTCGGTCCTGTGCAGTTCTAGGAGGTCCACCCTCCCAAGCTTCGCCTCCCCTCTTTGGGGAGGAGTAAGTTTATTGCTTACTGCCTGAGACGCCCCTACCGGAGAATGCCGACGGGACTGCCCAGGCAATTTTTAATGGCCAGAGTGCTAACTTTCTCAGGCGCTGGCTTTTCAAACCCCACTTTCCCGACCCGACCTTGGGTCACATCTTACTTGTGGGAGTAAGATAAAACTGGCCTTGTGCCTAACTCCTGGAGAGGAGTAAATCAATTCATACGAATTTTTCCAACGTACGACGTGAAATTCGATCAAATTATCGACTCTACACCCGATGGAAAATCCAACATACGACATCGAAGTTTCGTGCTTAGCCCACTATACAACAGCACTCACGACGGCATGGAAAGTTCAGTTCACAGTTCCGCTTCGGTCCCGAGACAAATTAAATTCATATGTAGAGGTTTGACTGTATATGTAAATACAGACAACTCCTTAATCATTGCCGTATCTTAATCATTGTTGTTTTATTTTCGACCGTCGTGTGTACCCAAGAAAACACATATCCAAGATTGGGACCGCCTGTTTGGAGAAGATACTCCAACACATGGTCGCTATAAAAACGTATAAAATAGAGTATTCAATATTCACATTTTACAGAAACAAATTATTTTCATAGACAGAGTTTTTTTCCAAGAACATCTCGTCTGTGGAACACATTATCACGGGATTGCTTCCCTTGAGACTACAATACGGTCGTCTTCAAATTCAGTGTCAACAAATACTTGCCATAAACCGTCCTCATGAAAATTAAAGTTTTGTTCATTCAATCAGTCATTTCCAATCCTTTCATAATATTCTTCATCATTCAACTGACAATCGATCTATCTCATTAACCCTTATCCTTGAATGGCTTTTGGCCCTGATAAGTGGTGACTCCTTAGTAAAAAAAAAAAAAAAAGAAAAAACACAACGTCTTCCTAGCCTAATTTGTAATTTGTAATATTTACAATTAAGTATAAAAAAGACTTTACACCTCTGTTTATATCATAAAAACAAAATCTTTCCATTTCCCCTTTTGTGGGGGATGGGCGATTTACTTGCTTTGTGATTGCAGCAAGATTAGACAGGGAGTAAGTAAAACGTGGGGAGAAAATTCAGCTCCCCCCGAGGGTGCACACTGGAAAGGTACAAAAATATCCGAGAAAGAACCCGTCGGTATTTCCTGGTAGGGGCGCTCGAGTCGAGCAGTGATAAACCAATCACAACACCTGAAGGAGGAGTAATACTTAGGAGGATGGCCTGTTAGGACCTAACTGAACCATATCTTATTCAGACTAGAGGTTCGGACTCCATACTGAAACAGACCTTAGAATCAGAATGTGCGAGGGCCCCACCCCCTGGCTAGTATGAAAAATAAAGTTAGTGCAATCTCAATCGTATATCAAAGTACCGCCTCTGCAAGAAGCAGTTATCATGTATAAAAACTATGTTTCTTTTTGTTTATTTTCATACTAAAAAGACATTTTTTTTATCTGACGTCTTCTTTTTAAGAAAGAGACATGCGAGAAAGTAAAAAATAAAGGTGATAAAATTGAATCTGCGATTTTATTTCAATTAAAAAACAACTGTGGAAAAAAAACCCAATTAAATGCAAAACAAAATTGCAATTTATTACACAAATTATTTACATCTTTCAGTCTGAAGAGACAATGGATATTCCCGGTAAGGATACCTGTACGAGGAGTCTATAATGAAACAAGGATTGCGCAATTACCAACCGCACCTCTCCTGAACCGGCGTTTTAAAATAGTTTTTACGGGGCATAAAATGGCCATAACCTCCTATTTTAAAATTTAAATATTTCAGATTTGCATTGAATTCGATCCATAGTAATTAGACACCAATTAAGTAAGATTCCCTGAATTTCAGCTTCTCTTTAAAACCTCTTAAGCTTTAGCCAGAAATTTTATACATTTTCTATAATCAAAAACATTTAATGGATTTTGATCAAAGTTAGAATAAGGATTCTAGATTTAAGGTTTAGTATCATTATATCTTGATTTTTATCTTTGTAATGTGATATAAAAGTGTGCAAAACTGTTCTGGTTAGGTAATTATTTTTACCTGTCCTGGGGCGAGTATTCTTCTAATATATATATATATATATATATATATATATATATATATATATATAATGAAAAGTCACATATAAAAAGCGTTGATGATTTAAGGAGAATATTTTGACAAAAATATTTAGAAAAACCTGGACAACGTATTTAATTATGTTTTTTAAAATGAATTATTTATTTACTTTAAAAACTTGAGTACTTTCGGTGATATACACCCTTGTCAAAAGTATAAGCATATTTTTTTCTCTTCTTTTTTCGTTTAATCCTCCTTGATTGAGACATATTTATCGCAGTCAAGTTGAAATTTGTCTTGATGTTATCAACGATTAATGTTGATATGCCGCTGTGTGTAGCACGTGGTTACGTGAATAAGGTAGAATTAAAAGTCACACATAGGAAGCGTTATATATATATATATATAAATAAAGATAGCTATGTTTATATATTTATATGTACAGGATTCACTCCTAAACTAATTAGCTGATCATTATGAATAACAAGGGGGTGGAAGCCCATTCGTGAAAATCCAGACACCCATATTTTTTTTTAACCACAGGTATTAAATATCAATTAATAAATATTCCCCAAATTCAGTTTTGGGTATTTGAAACGGTTTTTAGGACACATAATATGGATACCACCTCCGATTTGAAAATTCGAATATTTCAGATTTGCATTGAATTTGATCCATAGTCATCAAACACCAATGAAGCAAGATTCCCTGAGTATATGTTTATATATTTGTATGTAAACTAATTAACTTATCATTATCAATTCGAGAACACAGCTGTTAGGCGTAATTGGTGGTAATGTGGACTATATTTAGTTTAATTTAATTTCTTATGGAAAAGGGAACAAAGAGGAGGTGGAAGCCTTTTACAATGGATATTAGAAAACAATTAATAAATATTCCCGAAAATGTCAGTTACTTTCGAGTATTTTATAGGGGTTTTAAGGAGAATGATATGGGAACAACTTCCCATTTGAAAATTCAAATATTTGCATTAAATCTAATCCATAGTTATTAGACACCATTAAATCTAATCCATAGTTATTAGAAACCAATTAAGCAAGATTCTCTGAATTTCAATTTCTTCTTAAGACCTTTTAAACTTAAGCCTTACATTTTAGACATTTCTAGAATTAAAATTAAGTAATGGATTTTTATCAAAATTTGAGTGAAGATTCTAGACAAATTTTTTAGTAGCATTATATCTTGATTTTAATCTTCGTACAGAGACATAAAAGTGGTGCAAAACTGTTCTGTGTAGAGAATTAATTTTACCCGTTTCAGGCTGGGTATTCTTTTAGTATATATATATATATACTACTGCCCGCGCATGAATTTGTAATTGCAAGGGTTGCGCAATCCCCAACAACCGCTCTCCTGAGTCGGCATTGCTTGATTCCAATGGCAAGTAGTAATACAAGACTGGAAACAATGCCGAGATAAGCAGAGAGCACATACAGCACCTGGTATACCCAAATGGTCACCCATTTAGTACTGGCCAGGCTCGACGCCGCTTAACTTCGGTGATCTAACGGGAACTGGTGTGTCAACGTGATTGTGCTGTGTGTATATGTATATATATATATATATACATATATATATATATATATATATATATATATATATATATATATATATATATATATATATATATATATATATATATATATATATATATATATATATATATATATATATATATATATATAATCTTTTTGTTATATTATACTTTTAGCTATATTATACTCTTAAATTATTTTCATTTACAGATGAGTAAAAAATAATGTTAGATATAAGATTTTTATAATTTATTTTTCAGATTTATTTTTATGTGTCTTTTCATATTTTTGTATGCACCGGTGTGTGTGTGTGTGTGTTATACACTTAGTAGCAGTATGTATGCGAAGATGTGAGTGCACCCTTCCCTCTATTGTTTCGCATCTATCTGTGAAGTACTGACCACTTTTGAACAGAAAATCTGACAATGGAAGAAAAAGATGGGAAACATTAAAGAAAAAGTAAGACTAGAAGGAATGGAATTCTGACCTATAAACTGATTATGACGTTTCAAAAACCCGAATGTTTTTCATACATTTTTATGAAGGTGAAATTGTGTATGTGTGTATGCGTGCGTGTGTGTGTGTGTGTGTGTGTGTGTGTGTGTGAAGCTGCTTTTCGGCAATGTTATTTTTTGCGCGGGCAATATAAATAAAAAGCAATTTATTTAGTCCGTGTTTAGTTCTATTACCAATAGCATCAACGACAACAACAACAAAAAACAGCTTAATATGTGGCAGATCAATAGATCGATAAGACGAACGGACATTGAAGGAAAGTGCTAGCCTGTTTAGTTACCCCTTTTCTTTCTAGGTTCGTTCGGCTTACTCTCTCCTCTTCTTTCCTCTTCTTCCTTTTCTTTTTCTTTCTTTCTTCTTGAAGAGGGGATCACCTTGCGATCAGTTGCTCGTAAAAATAAGTTATAACAAGAGTGGCCAAAGTGTGAACTCTCAAGAAAAGTGTTCACACATGTTTTGAACAAGTGGGTGAGAAATATACTTTTATAAAACCAGGGAATTATCAGAAAGAAATTAGTTTCTTGGGGACAACAGAATAACTCACCTCGCTATCAATGAAGACAGCAACAACAACAAAAACACCCGACTTGAAGTGCGAACCCTAGATCCACTTTTAAGCATGCCTGCTGTCTTTCCCACAATAACATGCTTAACCAAGAAAACACACACAACACACACGCATACTAAACTTTAAAGACGAATTTAACGCTCGTGTCGTTTCAAACATTTTCTATCCTTCACAAACTTTATTGTTATATTTTACATTTTTGTAAAATTGTTTATATATAAAAGTTTTATTTTTTTACTTTACAGTTTCTCCTTTTTTTATTAACAATATTATATTGTTAAAAGTTAGCACTCGCTAACTGGTGATCCTTGTCAATCATATATGTTGTTGTCGAATCAGTCTCAAACTTAGCTACACAAAATTAATTGTTTAGTGTGGTGCTTGGTAATCCCTAAAGACGCGACCGTCGTCTAAAATACCAGACCCCAAACAGGGAACTAAAGACTTCCCCACAAATACATAACATACTGTCAGAAATAAATGTTCAATATTAAAAAATATATATATATATCTAAAGGGACAAATTCTTTTTGGAATATTCTGTAGATATTTTTAAGTAAGTAAAGTTTAAGTTACTGAACTAAAACAGTTCAAGAGTGATCCTGGTTGAGAGTAATTAATGGATGTGAAACGCAAATGAGGACTCAACGATAATGCTGTACCTCCTTTGAAAATAAAATTAATATACACTTATCCAAGTAGATTGTGTAATTTAGTTTCAAAATATATATGTTTATGGTGTCTTTCTTCATAATCATAGGCGGATCTTTTGTTTTTTGTTGTTTTTTAACTATTTTTTTTCATGGAAATCGTCCCAGACAAGGCATGAAGCCACTTGATGTAAGGAGCTAAAAAAATACTACTTCAAGGTCAAAAACTAGCCAATGATAAATGTTAGATGGATATATTCCAACTCAGAAGACAGCAATTCTTCCCCCTTTATGAGAAACATCGCTAATGGAATGTGAGGACTAAAGGACAAAATAAGGGAAGCGAGAGTTACGAAGTTGTAGAAAGTAAACCTAAAGTCTACTTTCTGCTTTCCCTGTATAAAACTATAATTGTAAAAAAGTACAAGTTGGCTAGAAGCCCGTTGTGTTTTTTTTGTTTGTTTTTGTTACTAAGGAGTCACCACTTATCAAGGCGAAAAAGCACTCGAGGATAGGGATTAATGAGATGGATGGATTGTCGGTTTAATGATAAAGAATATTAAGAGAGGATTGAAAGTGATTAGTGGAATGAGCAAGTTTGATTAGTTATGGTGACTTTTTATGACAAGCATTTGTTGACATTTGATTTGAAGACGGCCATGTCGCAGTCTGCAGGGAAGCAAAAAAAAAACAAACAAACTGACAGGTACTACACCTTTATATAGAGAGAAATATATAGATAGATACTTCTATCAAAGAAGAAAATGATAGAATGAATAGCTAATTGCAGTTATCATGTAATTTTTTAGAACTTTGCGAGAAAGGTGCACAGACTCTCGTTTTTAATGTAAAGCAATGAATTTCGTACTTACCACTAAGGCCCCACAGTGCTAGGAACCAGGCGCTACCCATGACCGTAATGAGGAAAGTTATCGCAACCCAACTTATATAGTCCTATGATTAATTCCGATGTAGCACCTGTGATGTTTTGTGTATGTCACACAAAAGGATGGACATTATTCTTATTCCCCTTTTAGGAATTGACTATTGAAAAGAGCATAATTTTAGTTAGAGTATTCAATTTATTAATTTAATTAATTGTTATCGCTAATTAAACATATGGTACGGTGAGAGGAACGATATTATTTAAAGGTCATCATGACACAAACACAGTTTAAAGGAGAGAGAGAGTGAGAGAGAGAGAGAGAGTGAAAGAGAGAGAGTGAGAGAGAGAGTGAGAGAGAGAGTGAGAGAGAGAGAGAGAGAGAGAGTGAGATGTCACTTATATATATATATATATATATATATATATATATATTTTATGGAAATCGCTTCAGACAAGGCATGAAGCCACTTGATCTAAGGAGCTAAAAACAAATACTTCAAGGTCAAAAATTAGCCAACGATAAGTGTTAAGATGGATAGATTCCGACCCAGAAAATAGCAATTATTCCCCCTTTGTCAGAAACATCGAATGTGAGGACTAAAGGACAAAATAAGTGAAGCCAGAGTTACGAGGTTGCCGAAAGTAAACGTATGGTCCACTTGCTACTCTCCTAAGGCACTAACAGTAACGTATGCCTGCACGTTTCTTCAATATAGACAAGTGTTATTTTTCACAGAAGATTGAATATCTACCCATTAAAACAAGAGTGTGTTCCGATTATTCAAAGTTATTATTGAGCTCATCAGCAGAGAACCGCAAGCAATCAAAATACACCGGTCTTCTTGACAGATGTGTGTTCCAACCAATCGCTGTAGGAGACGAGTGGAACGATAGGCCCCGCCACAAAGGGCTTCCTCAAAAAGCCTTAGTCTGTTAATGACGTGCCTTACCACGAGGATCATCATGAATTAACTTAGCTTTACGAGCGCCTCTACATCGCCACTATTCGTGGAAACGTTTTGAACCTGCTCTCGGCCTGCCAAGACAGCATGACATCTGATGAAATTACCTGATATTTATGTATTTGTTTTGAGAAAGGAATACAATTTTAACCAAATAGAAATAGACAATAGAATAACTTCGTTTGTATAGTGAATAACATTTTTTTTTTTTCGGACTGTTCCCCTAATCTCGTTATCATGTTCACGATATTACGGTTGTTAAAGTATAAGACATGAAATGAAGAGGTCCATATCTTCACTCAATACATATTTGAAATATCTAAACGACATGAGACACGGAATGCGAGTAGCCCACATCTTCACTCAATACAAAAACATATTTGAAATATTTAAAACGTATAGGAAACGAGAGTAGCCCACATCTTCACTCAATACAATCACATTTGAAATATTTAAAAGGCATAAGACACAGAATGAACGCAGTCCACATCTTCACTGAATACAATAGCATATTTGAAATATTTAAAACGCATAGGAAACGGAATGAGAGCAGTGCACATCTTCACTCAATACAAAAACATATTTGTAATATGTAAAAGGCATAGGATATGGAATGAGAGCAGTCCACATCGTTACTCAAGACAAAAACATCTTTGAAATAGTTAAAACCTATAGGAAACAGAATGGGAGTATCCCACATCTTCACTCAATATGATAACATATTTGAAATATTTAAAACATATAGGAAACGGAATGGGAGTAGTCCACATCTTCACTCAATACAATCACATATTTGAACTATTTAAACCGCATGAGACACGGAATTAAACAGTCGCCATCTTCACTCCACATGATAACATATTTGAAATATTTTAAATCCATAGAACACGGAATGAGAGTAGTCCACATCTTCACTCAATACAATAACATATTTGAAATATTTAAACGGCATAAGACACGAAATTAAAAAGTCACATTCTTCACTCCATATAGCAACATATTTGAAATATTTAAAAGGCATAAGACATGCAATTAGAGAGTCAACATCTTCACTCCGCATAATAACATATTTGAAATATTTAAAATACATAGAACACGGAATGAGAGCAGTCAACATCTGCACTCAACACAATAACATATTTGAAATATTTAAACGGCATAAGACACGGAATTAGTAAGTCAACATCTTCAGTCAACATAATAACATATTTGAAATATTTAAACGGCATAAGACACCGAAATTAGAGAGTCAACATCTTCACTCAATACAATAACATATTTAAAATATTTAGACGGCATAAGACACGGAATTAGAGAGTCAACACTTTCACTCAATATAATAACATATTTGAAATATTTAAACGGCATAAGACACGGAATTAGAAAGTCAACATCTTCACTCAATATAATAACATATTGGAAATATTTAAACGTCATAAGACACGGAATTAGTGAGTCAACATCTTCACTCAACATGATAACATATTTGAAATATTTAAACGGCATAAGACACGGAAGTAGAGAGTTAACATCTTCACTCAATATAATAACATATTTGAAATATTTAAACGGCATAAGACACAGAATAAGAGAGTCAACATTTAAACTCAATATAATAACATATTTGAAATATTTAAACGGCATAAGACACGGAATAAGAGAGTCAACATCTTCACTCTATATAATAACATATTGGAAATATTTAAACGGCATAAGACACGGAATTAGAGAGTCAACATCTTAACTCAATATAATAACATATTTTAAATATTTAAACAGCATAAGACACGGAATTAGTGAGTCAACATATTCACTCAACATGATAACATATTTGAAATATTTTACAGGCATAGAACACGGAATAGGAGCAGTCCACATCTTCACCCAATACTATAACATATGTGGAATATTTAAACGGCATAAGACACAGACTTGGAGAGTAGTCCACATCTTCACCCAATATAATAAGGTATTTGAAATATTTAAAACGTAAAGGACACGGAATGAGAGTAGCCTACATCTTCACTCAATACAATTACATATTTGAAATATCGAAAACGTATAAGACACGGAATAAGCGTAGTCCACATCTTCACTCAATACAATAACATATTTGAAATATTTAAACGGAATAAGACACGGAATTTAAAAGTAAATACCTTCACTCAATACAATAAATTATTTGAAATATTTAAAAGGCATATGACACGGAATGAAGTCTACATCTTCAGTCAATACAATAGCATATTTGAAATATTTAAAAAGCCCTGGGAGACCGAATGAGAGCAGTCTACATCTTCAGTCAATACAATAACATATTTGAAATATTTAAAAGGGATACGACACAGACTGAGAGAAGTTCACGTCTTCACTCAATACAATAACATATTTGAAATATTTTAAAGGCGTAGGACACCGAATGAGAGCAGTCCCCATCTTTACTCAATACAATAACATATGTTTAATATTTAAACGGCATAAGACACGTAATTAGTTAGTCAACATCTACACTCCATATAATAACATATTTTAAATATATAAAAGTCATAAGACACGGAATGAGAGAGTCGACATCTTCACTCAATACAATAACATATTTGAAATATTTGAACGGATTAATACAAAAAATTAGAGAGTCACAATCTTCATTCCATATAATCACATATTTGAAATATTAAAACGGCATAGGATACGGAATGAAAGCTATACACATCTTCACTCAATGCAATAAATTATTTGAAATATTTTAGCAGCATAAGACACAGAACTAGAGAGTCAACATCTTCACTCCATATAATAACATATTTGAAATATTAAAAAGGCATATGACACTGAATTAGAGCAGTCCACATCTGAACTCAATACAATGACATATTTGAAATATTTAAGAGATTGGATTAGAGAGTCAAAATCTTCACTCAATATGATAACATATTTGAAATATTTAAACGGCATAAGACACGGAATAAGAGAGTCAACATTTAAACTCAATCTAATAACATATTTGAAATATTTAAACGGCATAAGACACGGAAGTAGAGAGTTAACATCTTTACTCAATATAATAACATATTTGAAATATTTAAACGGCATAAGACACGGAATAAGAGAGTCAACATTTAAACTCAATCTAATAACATATTCGAAATATTTAAACGGCATGAGACACGGAATTAGAGAGTCAACATCTTCACTAAATACAATAACCTATTTGAAATATTTAAAAGGCATAAGACACGGAATTAGAGAGGCAACATCTTCACCCAATACAATAACATATTTGAAATATTTTAATAGCATTGGACACGGAATAAGAGCAGTCTACATCTTCACTTAATACAATAACATATTTGAAATATTTAAAAGGCATAGGGCACGGAATGAGAGCAGTCCACATCTTCGCTCAATACAATAACATATTTGAAATATCCAAAACATAAAGGACACGGTATGTGAGTAGCCTACATCTTCACTCAATACAATTACATATTTGAAATATCGAAAACGTATAGGACACGGAATGAGAGTAGTCCACATCTTCACCCAATACAATAACATATTTGAAATATTTACAACGCATAAGACACGGAATTAGAGAGACAACATCTTCACTCAATATAATAACATATTTTAAATGTTTAAGCAGTCGTCATGTTCACTGAATACAATAACATATTTGAAATATTTAAAAGGCATAGGACACGGAATGAAAGTAGTCCACATCTTCACCCAATACAATAACATATTTTAAATATTTAAAAGGCATAAGAGACGGAATTAGAGAGTCCGCATCTTCACTTCATATAATAACATATTTGAAACATTTAAACGGCATAAGACACGGAATTAGAGAGTCAACATCTTAACTCAATATAATAACATATTTGCAATATTTAAACAGCATAAGACACGGAATTAGTGAGTCAACATCTTCACTCAACATGATAACATATTTGAAATATTTTACAGGCATAAGACACGAAATAGGAGAGTTTACGTTTTAACTCAATATCATAATATATTTGAAATATTTAAACGGCATAAGACACGTAATTAGAGAAATATTTAAACGGCATACGACACGGAATTAGAGAGTCAACATCTTCACTCAATATAATAACATATTTGAAATATTAAAACGCATAACACACGGAATTAGAGAGTACATATCTTCACTCAATATAATAACATATCTGAAATATTTAAACGGCATAACACACGAAATAAGAGAGTCAACATCTTCACTCAATATAATAACATATTTGAAATATTTAAACGGCATAAGACACGGAATTAGAGAGTCAACATCTTCACTCCATATAATAACATATTTGAAATATTTAAACGGCATAAGACACGGAATTAATGAGTAAACATCTTCACTCAATATAATAACATATTTGAAATATTTAAAATGCATAAGCCACAAAATTAGAGAGTCAACATCGTCACTCAATACAATAACATATTTGAAATATTTAAAAGCCAAAAGACATGGAATTAGAGAGTCAACATCTTCACTCCATATAATAATATATTTGAAATATTAAAAAAGCATAGGACACGGAATAAGATCAGTCGACATCTTCACTGAATACAATAAAATATTTCAAATATTAAAAAGGCATAGGACACAGAATGAGAGTAGTCCACATCTTCACTTAACACAATAACGTATTTGAAATATTTAAGACACGGAATTAAAGAGTCAACATCGTCACTCAATATAATAACATATTTGAAATATTTAAACGGCATAAGACACGTAATAAGAGAGTAAACATTTAAACTCAATCTAATAACATATTTGAAATATTTAAACGGCATAAGACACGGAATTAGAGAGCGAACATCTTCATTCAATATAATAACATATTTGAAATATTTAAACGGCATAAGACACGGAAGTAGAGAGTTAACATCTTTACTCAATATAATAACATATTTGAAATATTTAAACGGCATAAGACACGGAATAAGAGAGTCAACATTTAAACTCAATCTAATAACATATTCGAAATATTTAAACGGCATGAGACACGGAATTAGAGAGTCAACATCTTCACTAAATACAATAACCTATTTGAAATATTTAAAAGGCATAAGACACGGAATTAGAGAGGCAACATCTTCACCCAATACAATAACATATTTGAAATATTTTAATAGCATTGGACACGGAATAAGAGCAGTCTACATCTTCACTTAATACAATAACATATTTGAAATATTTAAAAGGCATAGGGCACGGAATGAGAGCAGTCCACATCTTCGCTCAATACAATAACATATTTGAAATATCCAAAACATAAAGGACACGGTATGTGAGTAGCCTACATCTTCACTCAATACAATTACATATTTGAAATATCGAAAACGTATAGGACACGGAATGAGAGTAGTCCACATCTTCACCCAATACAATAACATATTTGAAATATTTACAACGCATAAGACACGGAATTAGAGAGACAACATCTTCACTCAATATAATAACATATTTTAAATGTTTAAGCAGTCGTCATGTTCACTGAATACAATAACATATTTGAAATATTTAAAAGGCATAGGACACGGAATGAAAGTAGTCCACATCTTCACCCAATACAATAACATATTTTAAATATTTAAAAGGCATAAGAGACGGAATTAGAGAGTCCGCATCTTCACTTCATATAATAACATATTTGAAACATTTAAACGGCATAAGACACGGAATTAGAGAGTCAACATCTTAACTCAATATAATAACATATTTGCAATATTTAAACAGCATAAGACACGGAATTAGTGAGTCAACATCTTCACTCAACATGATAACATATTTGAAATATTTTACAGGCATAAGACACGAAATAGGAGAGTTTACGTTTTAACTCAATATAATAATATATTTGAAATATTAAAACGGCATAAGACACGTAATTAGAGAAATATTTAAACGGCATACGACACGGAATTAGAGAGTCAACATCTTCACTCAATATAATAACATATTTGAAATATTAAAACGCATAACACACGGAATTAGAGAGTACATATCTTCACTCAATATAATAACATATCTGAAATATTTAAACGGCATAACACACGAAATAAGAGAGTCAACATCTTCACTCAATATAATAACATATTTGAAATATTTAAACGGCATAAGACACGGAATTAGAGAGCGAACATCTTCATTCAATATAATAACATATTTGAAATATTTAAACGGCATAAGACACGGAATTAGAGAGTCAACATCGTCACTCAATATAATAACATATTTTAAATATTTAAACGGCATAAGACACGGAATTAATGAGTAAACATCTTCACTCAATATAATAACATATTTGAAATATTTAAAATGCATAAGCCACAAAATTAGAGAGTCAACATCGTCACTCAATACAATAACATATTTGAAATATTTAAAAGCCAAAAGACATGGAATTAGAGAGTCAACATCTTCACTCCATATAATAATATATTTGAAATATTAAAAAAGCATAGGACACGGAATAAGATCAGTCGACATCTTCACTGAATACAATAAAATATTTCAAATATTAAAAAGGCATAGGACACAGAATGAGAGTAGTCCACATCTTCACTTAACACAATAACGTATTTGAAATATTTAAGACACGGAATTAAAGAGTCAACATCGTCACTCAATATAATAACATATTTGAAATATTTAAACGGCATAAGACACGTAATAAGAGAGTCAACATTTAAACTCAATCTAATAACATATTTGAAATATTTAAACGGCATAAGACACGGAATTAGAGAGTGAACATTTAAACTCAATCTAATAACATATTTGAAATATTTAAACGGCATAAGACACGGAATAAGAGAGTCAACATTTAAACTCAATATAATAACATATTTGAAATATTTAAACGGCATAAGACACGGAATAAGAGAGTCAACATTTAAACTCAATCTAATAACATATTTGAAATATTTAAACGGCATAAGACACGGAATTAGAGAGTGAACATCTTCATTCAATATAATAACATATTTGAAATATTTAAACGGCATAAGACACGGAATTAGAGAGTCAACAACTTCACCAGATACAATAACCTATTTGAAATATTTAAAAGGCATAAGACACGGACTTAGAGAGGCAACATATTCACCCAATACAATTACATATTTGAAATATTTTAAAGGCATTAGACACGGAATAAGAGCAGTCTACATCTTCACTTAATACAATAACATATTTGAAATATTTAAAAGGCATAGGGCACGGAATGAGAGCAGTCCACATCTTCGCTCAATACAATAACATATTTGAAATATCCAAAACATAAAGAAGACGGTATGTGAGTAGCCTACATCTTCACTCAATACAATTACATATTTGAAATATCGAAAACGTATAGGACACGGAATGAGAGTAGTCCACATCTTCACCCAATACAATAACATATTTGAAATATTTAAAACGCATAAGACATTGAATTAGAGAGTCAACACCTTCACTCAATATAATAACATATTTAAAATATTTAAACGGCATAAGACACGGAATTAGAGAGACAACATCTTCACTCAATATAATAACATATTTTAAATGTTTAAGCAGTCGTCATGTTCACTGAATACAATAACATATTTGAAATATTTAAAAGGCATAGGACACGGAATGAAAGTAGTCCACATCTTCATTAAATACAATAACATATTTTAAATATTTAAAAGGCATAAGAGACGGAATTAGAGAGTCCGCATCTTCACTTCAAATAATAACATATTTGAAACATTTAACCGGCATAAGACACGGAACTAGAGAGTCAACATCTTCACTCAATATAATAACATATTTGAAATATTTAAACGGCATAAGACACGGAATTAGAGGGTCAACATCTTCACTCAATATAATAACATATTTGAAATATTTAAACGGCATAAGACACGGAATTAGAGAGTCAACATCTTCACTCAATATAATAACATATTTGAAATATTTAAACGGCATAAAACACAAATTAAGAGAGTCAACATCTTCACTCAATTTAATAACATATTTGAAATATTTAAACAGCATAAGACACAAAATTAGAGAGTCAACATCTTCACTCAATATAATAACATATTTAAAATATTTAAACGGCATAAAACACAAATTAAGAGAGTCAACATCTTCACTCAATTTAATAACATATTTGAAATATTTAAACGGCATAAGACTTGGAATTAGAGAGTCAACATCTTCACTCCATATAATAACATATTTGAAATGTTAAAAAGGCATAGGACACGGAATTAGAGCAGTCTACATCTGCACTCAATACAATAACGTATTTGAAATATTTAAGACACGGAATAAGAGAGTCAGCATCTTCACTCAATATAATAACATATTTGAAATATTTAAACAGCATAAGACACGGAATTAGAGAGTCAAAATTTTCACTCAATATGATAACATATTTCAAATATTTAAACGGCATAGGACACGGAATTAGAGAGTCAACATTTTAACTCAATATAATAACATATTTGAAATATTTAAACAGCATAAGACACGGAATTAGAGAGTCAACATTTTAACTCAATATAATAACATATTTGAAATATTTAAACGGCATAAAACACGGAATTAGAGAGTCAACATTTTCACTCAATATGATAACATATTTGAAATATTTAAACAGCATAATACACGGAATTAGAGAGTCAACATATTCATTCCATATAATAAAATATTTGAAATATTAAAAAGGCATAGGACACGGAATTAGAGCAGTCACTATCTGAACTCAATACAATAACATATTTTAAATATTTAAGACATAAAATTAAAGAGTAAAAATCTTCACTCCATTTAATAACATATTTGAAATATTTAAACGGCATAAGACACGGAATTAGAGTCTCAACATCTTTACTCAATATAATAACATATTTGAAATATTTAAACGGCATAAGACACGGAATTAGAGAGTCAACATCGTCACTCAATATAATAACATATTTTAAATATTTAAACGGCATAAGACACGGAATTAATGAGTAAACATCTTCACTCAATATAATAACATATTTGAAATATTTAAAATGCATAAGCCACAAAATTAGAGAGTCAACATCGTCACTCAATACAATAACATATTTGAAATATTTAAAAGCCAAAAGACATGGAATAAGAGGGTCAACATCTTCACTCCATATAATAATATATTTGAAATATTAAAAAAGCATAGGACACGGAATAAGATCAGTCGACATCTTCACTGAATACAATAAAATATTTCAAATATTAAAAAGGCATAGGACACAGAATGAGAGTAGTCCACATCTTCACTTAACACAATAACGTATTTGAAATATTTCAGACACGGAATTAAAGAGTCAACATCGTCACTCAATATAATAACATATTTGAAATATTTAAACGGCATAAGACACGGAATAAGAGAGTCAACATCTTAACTCAATATAATACATATTTGAAATATTTAAACAACATAAGACATGGAATTTGAGAGTCAACATCTTCAGTCAATATAATAACATATTTGAAATATTTAAACAACATAAGACGCGGAATTAGAGTGTCAACATCTTCACTGAATATAATAACATATTTGAAATATTTAAACGGCATAAGACACGGAATTAGAGAGTCAACATCAGACCTCAATATAATAACATATTTGAAATATTTCAAAGGCATTGGACACGGAATAAGAGCAGTCTACATCTTCACTTAATACAATAACTTATTTGAAATATTTAAATGCACAGGACACGGAATGAGAGCAGTCCACATCTTCACTCAATACAATAACATATTTGAAATATCTAAACCGTAAAGGACACGGAATGAGAGTAACCTACATCTTCACTCAATACAAATCATTATTTGAAATATTTAAAACGCATATGATACGGAATGAGGACAGTCTACATCTTCAGTCAATACAATAGCATATTTGAAATATTAAAAAGGCATTGGAGACCGAATGAGGCCAGTCTACATCTTCAGTCAATACAATAACATATTTGAAATATTTAAAAGGGATACGACACAGACTGAGAGAAGTTCACATCTTCACTCAATACAATAACATATTTGAAATATTTTAAAGGTGTAGGACACGGAATGAGAGCAGTCCACATCTTTACTTAATAGAATAACATATGTTTAATATTTAAACGGCATAAGACACGTAATTAGTTAGTCGACATCTGCACTCCATATAATAATATATTTAAAATATTTAAAAGCCATAAGACACGGATTTAGAGAGTCGACATCTTCACTCAATACAATAACATATTTGAAATATTTAAAAAGATTAAGACACAAAATTAGAGCCACCATCTTCACTCCATATAATCACATATTTGAAATATTTAAAGGGCATAGGATACGAAATGAGAGCTAAACACATCTTCACTCAATACAATAACATATATGAAATATTTAAACAGCATAAGACACGGAATATGAAAGTACACATCTTCACTCAATATAATAACATATTTGAAATATTAAAAAGGCATAGGACACGCAATGAGAGCAGTCCACATCTGAACTCAATACAATAACATATTTGAAATATTTAAGACATGGAATTAAATGTCAAAATCTTCACTCCATATAATAACATATTTGAAATATTTAAACGGCATAAGACACGGAATTAGAGAGTCAACATTTTCACTTTATATAATAACATATTTGAAATATTAAAACGGCATAAGACACGGAATTAGAGAGTCAACATCTTCATTCAATATAATAACATATTCGAAATATTTGAACAGCGTAAGACACGGAATTAGAGAGAGTCAATATCTTCACTCCACATGATAACATATCTGAAATATTTAAAAGGCATAAGACACGGAATGAGAACAGTCAACATCTTTACTAAATATAAAAACATATTTTAAATATTTAAAAGGCATAGGGCACGGAATGAGAGTAGTCCACATCTTCACTGAATACAATAACATATTTGAAATATTTAAAAGGCATAAGACACGAAATTAGAGAGTCCGCATCTTCACTCCATATAATAACATATTTGAAATATTTAAAAGGCATTAGACACGGAATAAGAGCAGTCGACATATTCACTTAATACAATAACATATTTGAAATATTTAAACGGATTAAGACACAAAATTAAAGAGTCCCCATCTTCACTCCATATAATCACATATTGTAAATATTTAAACGGCATTAAACATAGAATTCAGAGTTATATTTTCACTCTATACAATAACATATTTGAAATATTTAAATGGCGTAGGATACGGAATGAAAGCTATACACATCTTCACTCAATACAATAACATATTTGAAATATTTAAACAGCATAAGACACGGAATTAGAGAGTAAACATTTTCACTTCATATAATCACATATTTGAAATATTAAAAAGGCATAGGACACGGAATTAAAGCAGTCCACATCTGCACTCAATACAATAACATATTTGCAATATTTAAGACATGGAATTAGAGAGTCAAAATCTTCACTTCATATAATAACATATTTGCAATATTTAAACGGCATAAGACATGGAATTAAAGAGTCAACATCTTAACTCAATATAATAACATATTTGAAATATTTAAACGGCATAAGTCACAGAATTAGAGAGTCAACATCTTCACTCAATATAATAACATGTTTGAAATATTAAAAAGGCATATAACATGGACTTAGAGCATTCCACATCTGCACTCAATATAATAACATATTTTAAATATTTAAGACATTGAATTAGTAAGTCAAAATCTTCACTCCATATAATCACATATTGTAAATATTTAAACGGCATAAGACACGGAATTAGAGAGTCAACATCTTGACTCAATATAATAACATATTTGAAATATTCAAACGGCATAAGACACGGAGTTAGAGAGTCAACATCTTCACTCCATATATTAACATATCTGAAATATTTAAAAGGCATAAGACACGGAATGAGAGCAGTCAACATCTTTACTAAATATAATTACATATTTGAAATATTTAAAAGGCATAGGACACGGAATACGAGCAGTCGACATCTTCCCTGAATACAATAACATATTTGAAATATTTAAAAGGCATAAGACACGGAATTAGAAAAGCAACATCTTAACCCAATATAATAACATATTTGAAATATTAAAAAGGCATAAGACACGGAATGAGAGTAGTCCACATCTTCACTGAATACAATAACATATTTGAAATATTTAAAATGCATAAGACACGGAATGCGAGCGTCAGCATCTTTACTCCATATAACATATTCTTGAAATATTTAAAAGGCATAGGACACGGAATGATAGCAGTCCACATCTTTACTCAATACAATAGCATATTTAAAATATTTAATAGGCATGGACATGAGATAAGAGCAGTCTACATCTTCACCTGATACAATAACATATTTGAAATATCTAAAACTTAAAGGACACGGAATGAGAGTAGCCCACATTTTCACTCAATACAATTACATATGTGAAATATTTAAAAGGCATAAGACACGAATTAGAGAAGTCCACATCTTCACTCAATACAATAACAGATTTGAAATATTTAAAAGGCATAGGACACGGAATTAGAGAGTCTACACCGTCACTCAATACAATTAATTATTTGAAATATTTAAAAGGCATATGACACGGAATGAAGACAGTCTACATCTTCAGTCAATACAATAGCATATTGTAAATAGTTAAAAGGAATTGGAGACCGAATGAAAGCAGTCTTCATCTTCACTCAATACAATAACATATTTGAAATATTTAAAAGGGATACGACACACACTGAGAGAGGTTCCCATCTTCACTCAATAAAATAACATATTTGAAATGTTTTAAAAGTGTAGGACACGGAATGAGAGCAGTCTACATCTTTACTTAATACAATAACATATTTGAAATATTAAAACGGCATAAGACACGTAATTAGTTAGTCAACATCTGCACTCCATATAATAACATATTTGAAATATTTAAAAGCCATAAGAGACGGAATAAGAGTGTCAACATCTTAACACAATATAATAACATATTTGAAATATTTAAACAGCATAAGACACGGAATTAGAGAGTCAACATCTTCCCTCAATATAATAACATATTTGAAATATCTAAACCGTAAAGGACACGGAATGAGAGTAACCTACATCTTCACTCAATACAAATCATTATTTGAAATATTTAAAACGCATATGATACGGAATGAGGACAGTCTACATCTTCAGTCAATACAATAGCATATTTGAAATATTAAAAAGGCATTGGAGACCGAATGAGGCCAGTCTACATCTTCAGTCAATACAATAACATATTTGAAATATTTAAAAGGGATACGACACAGACTGAGAGAAGTTCACATCTTCACTCAATACAATAACATATTTGAAATATTTTAAAGGTGCAGGACACGGAATGAGAGCAGTCCACATCTTTACTTAATAGAATAACATATGTTTAATATTTAAACGGCATAAGACACGTAATTAGTTAGTCAACATCTGCACTCCATATAATAATATATTTAAAATATTTAAAAGCCATAAGACACGGATTTAGAGAGTCGACATCTTCACTCAATACAATAACATATTTGAAATATTTAAACGGATTAAGACACAAAATTAGAGCCACCATCTTCACTCCATATAATCACATATTTGAAATATTTAAACGGCATGAGACATGGAATTAAGAGTCAACATTTTCACTCCACATAATAACATATTTGAAATATTTAAAGGGCATAGGATACGAAATGAGAGCTAAACACATCTTCACTCAATACAATAACATATATGAAATATTTAAACAGCATAAGACACGGAATATGAAAGTACACATCTTCACTCAATATAATAACATATTTGAAATATTAAAAAGGCATAGGACACGCAATGAGAGCAGTCCACATCTGAACTCAATACAATAACATATTTGAAATATTTAAGACATGGAATTAAATGTCAAAATCTTCACTCCATATAATAACATATTTGAAATATTTAAACGGCATAAGACACGGAATTAGAGAGTCAACATTTTCACTTTATATAATAACATATTTGAAATATTAAAACGGCATAGGACACGAAATTAGAGAGTCAACATCTTCATTCAATATAATAACATATTCGAAATATTTAAACGGCATAAGACACGGAATTAAAGAGTCAATATCTTCACTTCACATGATAACATATCTGAAATATTTAAAAGGCATAGGACACGGAATGAGAGCAGTCAACATCTTTACTAAATATAATAACATATTTGAAATATTTTAAAGGCATAAGACACGGAATAAGATCAGTCGACAACTTCACTGAATACAATAAAATATTTGAAATATTAAAAAAGCCATAGGACACAGAATGAGAGTAGTCCACATCTTCACTGAATACAATAACATATTTGAAATATTTAAAATGCATTGGACACGGAATAAGAGAGTCAACATCTTAACTCAATATAATAACAAATTTGAAATATTTTAACGGCATAAGACACGTAATTAGAGAGTCAAAATCTTCACTCAATATAATAACATATTTGAAATATTTAAACGGCATAAGATACGGAATTAGAGAGGCAAAATCTTCACCTAATACAATAACATATTTGAAATATTTAAAAGGCATTGGACACGGAATAAGAGCAGTCTACATCTTCACTTAATACAATAACATATTTGAAATATTTAAAAGGCACAGGACACGGAATGAGAGCAGTCGACATCTTCGCTCAATACAATAAAATATTTGAAATATCTTAAACGTAAAGGACACGGAATGAGAGTAGCCTACATCTTCACTCAATACAACTACATATTTGAAATATCGAAAACGTATAGGACACGGAATGAGAGTAGTCCACATCTTCACTCAATACAATAACATATTTGAAATATTTAAAAGGCATCAAACACTGAATTAGAGCGTCAGCATCTTCACTCCATATAACGTATTCTTGAAATATTTAAAAGGAATAGGACACGGAATGATAGCACTCCACATCTTTACTCAATACAATAGCATATTTAAAATATTTAATAGGCAATGGAATTGGAATAAGAACAGTCTACATCTTCACTTAATACAATAACATATTTAAATATTTAAAACGTAAAGGACACGGAATGAGAGAAGCCCACACCTTCACTCAATACAATTACATATTTGAAATATCGAAAACGTATACGACACGGAATGAGAGTAGTCCACATCTGTAGTGTCTTGCATTTGGAGACAACGACGTGTATCATAATTACCTCACTTACATTGTATAATTATCTCCCTTTGTATATTTCTCTTGCATATATAAACAGAATGCTGACGAAGATCGCTCTCTTTAGAAGAAGGTCTCGGAAGCGTAAACATCAAACCATGTCTCTCTTTCTTATTCATTCTACGTTCTCGCTTCGCATTGTATGTATAAGTATCTATTATGTCGCCAGCCGAATATTAATAGATTCACATAACAATTGACAAGCGAGAACATTATAAATGGCGACGAGAATTTTAAACTCACGTTTAAAAAAAAAAGAAAGGAACACTTCGAATGAAACTCGCTACAAGGCGACGAGAATTTTAAACAAACTCATGTTAAAAAAAAATTTAAAAAAAAAAAATACGAAACGAAATACGAAGAAACAAAACGAAAACTAAACGATACGAAGAACGAAACGAAAGAACAGAACACACGGAATGAATAAAGAGACAATTTTGACCAAACTTTGATGTTGCTCCGGAACTTTTCGAAGAGCCCGTGCCAAAACAAAAACGGTGAAGTTTTGCACGGAAACCTTCAGATACTGAAAAGGCAAGAAAGAAACAGGTCCCTGGCCGAAACGAAAGAGGAAAACAGACAAATGCGGCCAAACTCTGATATTGCCCAAAATCATTCAAAGAGTCCGTATCAGAGACAAAGAACAGAAGAAGGTTTTAACACACACAAAAAACAAAACTTTCAGATATTAAAGCCCAGACATAATTCTACTACATAAGAAGAGAGCTGGCAAAGTCCAAAAAAGTGCCACGTACCTTGGCAGAAAGGACAGATAGTCTCTATACAGTGCCCACGTGCAAACAACGACTAGTTGATTTAGCAGGGAATGCTATCAACACTTCGAATGAAACGAAATAACCCACGTGCAAACAACGACTAGTTGATTTAGCAGGGAATGCTATCAACACTTCGAATGAAACAAAATAACCCAAGAACACTGAAGGAAAAAAAAACCCAAAAAACAACGTAACTGGGATAAAAACTCCTTAAAAAAAACAACAAAAAACGTAAACAACCAGATTTATCGGTGTAGCGCACAGTTAAAAAAAAACGGAATCTAACACCTTTGATTCCCACGTGGCAGCAATGCGCGAAGAAAGGGAAAAAAAGAAAAAGAAGAAAAGCAGTGACATATGCAGACAGAGAAAGAAGGAGAGAGTTTCGACGTCCAACCCAAGACAACTCTTCACGCGGACAAATTCAGACAGCTCCCCTGAAAAAGAGAGAATAGGAATCAGAAACAGATTGATTCAAAAGAGTCGAAAGCCGATTTCCTCCCCCCCCCCTCATCCTGCAGACGACGTAAGTTGGTCTTCAATTATGTATCTTGCAAAGAAAAAAGAAAAGAAAAAACGATTTCCTCATTGACTGAGACAATTGTATAATCGGTGATCCCCCTTGAAATCAGAGAATCACCATGGACATATTGCATACATAAGTGATGGACAATAATGGACTGTACTCCCCCCACTTATCATACGCACGCACGCGTACACTTAATTAAGGTGGAGAGAGGTGTAGTGTCTTGCATTTGGAGACAACGACGTGTATCATAATTACCTCACTTACATTGTATAATTATCTCCCTTTGTATATTTCTTTTGCATATATAAACAGAATGCTGACGAAGATCGCTCTCTTTAGAAGAAGGTCTCGGAAGCGTAAACATCAAACCATGTCTCTCTTTCTTATTCATTCTACGTTCTCGCTTCGCATTGTATGTATAAGTATCTATTATGTCGCCAGCCGAATATTAATAGATTCACATAACAATTGACAAGCGAGAACATTATAAATGGCGACGAGAATTTTAAACTCACGTTTAAAAAAAAAAAGAAAGGAACACTTCGAATGAAACTCGCTACAAGGCGACGAGAATTTTAAACAAACTCATGTTAAAAAAAAAATTAAAAAAAAAAAAATACGAAACGAAATACGAAGAAACAAAACGAAAACTAAACGATACGAAGAACGAAACGAAAGAACAGAACACACGGAATGAATAAAGAGACAATTTTGACCAAACTTTGATGTTGCTCCGGAACTTTTCGAAGAGCCCGTGCCAAAACAAAAACGGTGAATTTTGCACGGAAACCTTCAGATACTGAAAAGGCAAGAAAGAAACAGGTCCCTGGCCGAAACGAAAGAGGAAAACAGACAAATGCGGCCAAACTCTGATATTGCCCAAAATCATTCAAAGAGTCCGTATCAGAGACAAAGAACAGAAGAAGGTTTTAACACACACAAAAAACAAAACTTTCAGATATTAAAGCCCAGACATAATTCTACTACATAAGAAGAGAGCTGGCAAAGTCCAAAAAAGTGCCACGTACCTTGGCAGAAAGGACAGATAGTCTCTATACAGTGCCCACGTGCAAACAACGACTAGTTGATTTAGCAGGGAATGCTATCAACACTTCGAATGAAACGAAATAACCCACGTGCAAACAACGACTAGTTGATTTAGCAGGGAATGCTATCAACACTTCGAATGAAACAAAATAACCCAAGAACACTGAAGGAAAAAAAAACCCAAAAAACAACGTAACTGGGATAAAAACTCCTTAAAAAAAACAACAAAAAACGTAAACAACCAGATTTATCGGTGTAGCGCACAGTTAAAAAAAAACGGAATCTAACACCTTTGATTCCCACGTGGCAGCAATGCGCGAAGAAAGGGAAAAAAAGAAAAAGAAGAAAAGCAGTGACATATGCAGACAGAGAAAGAAGGAGAGAGTTTCGACGTCCAACCCAAGACAACTCTTCACGCGGACAAATTCAGACAGCTCCCCTGAAAAAGAGAGAATAGGAATCAGAAACAGATTGATTCAAAAGAGTCGAAAGCCGATTTCCTCCCCCCCCCTCATCCTGCAGACGACGTAAGTTGGTCTTCAATTATGTATCTTGCAAAGAAAAAAGAAAAGAAAAAACGATTTCCTCATTGACTGAGACAATTGTATAATCGGTGATCCCCCTTGAAATCAGAGAATCACCATGGACATATTACATACATAAGTGATGGACAATAATGGACTGTACTCCCCCACTTATCATACGCACGCACGCGTACACTTAATTAAGGTGGAGAGAGGTGTAGTGTCTTGCATTTGGAGACAACGACGTGTATCATAATTACCTCACTTACATTGTATAATTATCTCCCTTTGTATATTTCTTTTGCATATATAAACAGAATGCTGACGAAGATCGCTCTCTTTAGAAGAAGGTCTCGGAAGCGTAAACATCAAACCATGTCTCTCTTTCTTATTCATTCTACGTTCTCGCTTCGCATTGTATGTATAAGTATCTATTATGTCGCCAGCCGAATATTAATAGATTCACATAACAATTGACAAGCGAGAACATTATAAATGGCGACGAGAATTTTAAACTCACGTTTAAAAAAAAAAAGAAAGGAACACTTCGAATGAAACTCGCTACAAGGCGACGAGAATTTTAAACAAACTCATGTTAAAAAAAAAATTAAAAAAAAAAAAATACGAAACGAAATACGAAGAAACAAAACGAAAACTAAACGATACGAAGAACGAAACGAAAGAACAGAACACACGGAATGAATAAAGAGACAATTTTGACCAAACTTTGATGTTGCTCCGGAACTTTTCGAAGAGCCCGTGCCAAAACAAAAACGGTGAAGTTTTGCACGGAAACCTTCAGATACTGAAAAGGCAAGAAAGAAACAGGTCCCTGGCCGAAACGAAAGAGGAAAACAGACAAATGCGGCCAAACTCTGATATTGCCCAAAATCATTCAAAGAGTCCGTATCAGAGACAAAGAACAGAAGAAGGTTTTAACACACACAAAAAACAAAACTTTCAGATATTAAAGCCCAGACATAATTCTACTACATAAGAAGAGAGCTGGCAAAGTCCAAAAAAGTGCCACGTACCTTGGCAGAAAGGACAGATAGTCTCTATACAGTGCCCACGTGCAAACAACGACTAGTTGATTTAGCAGGGAATGCTATCAACACTTCGAATGAAACGAAATAACCCACGTGCAAACAACGACTAGTTGATTTAGCAGGGAATGCTATCAACACTTCGAATGAAACAAAATAACCCAAGAACACTGAAGGAAAAAAAAACCCAAAAAACAACGTAACTGGGATAAAAACTCCTTAAAAAAAACAACAAAAAACGTAAACAACCAGATTTATCGGTGTAGCGCACAGTTAAAAAAAAACGGAATCTAACACCTTTGATTCCCACGTGGCAGCAATGCGCGAAGAAAGGGAAAAAAAGAAAAAGAAGAAAAGCAGTGACATATGCAGACAGAGAAAGAAGGAGAGAGTTTCGACGTCCAACCCAAGACAACTCTTCACGCGGACAAATTCAGACAGCTCCCCTGAAAAAGAGAGAATAGGAATCAGAAACAGATTGATTCAAAAGAGTCGAAAGCCGATTTCCTCCCCCCCCCCCTCATCCTGCAGACGACGTAAGTTGGTCTTCAATTATGTATCTTGCAAAGAAAAAAAGAAAAGAAAAAACGATTTCCTCATTGACTGAGACAATTGTATAATCGGTGATCCCCCTTGAAATCAGAGAATCACCATGGACATATTGCATACATAAGTGATGGACAATAATGGACTGTACTCCCCCCACTTATCATACGCACGCACGCGTACACTTAATTAAGGTGGAGAGAGGTGTAGTGTCTTGCATTTGGAGACAACGACGTGTATCATAATTACCTCACTTACATTGTATAATTATCTCCCTTTGTATATTTCTTTTGCATATATAAACAGAATGCTGACGAAGATCGCTCTCTTTAGAAGAAGGTCTCGGAAGCGTAAACATCAAACCATGTCTCTCTTTCTTATTCATTCTACGTTCTCGCTTCGCATTGTATGTATAAGTATCTATTATGTCGCCAGCCGAATATTAATAGATTCACATAACAATTGACAAGCGAGAACATTATAAATGGCGACGAGAATTTTAAACTCACGTTTAAAAAAAAAAAGAAAGGAACACTTCGAATGAAACTCGCTACAACGCGCCGAGAATTTTAAACAAACTCATGTTAAAAAAAAAATTAAAAAAAAAAAAATACGAAACGAAATACGAAGAAACAAAACGAAAACTAAACGATACGAAGAACGAAACGAAAGAACAGAACACACGGAATGAATAAAGAGACAATTTTGACCAAACTTTGATGTTGCTCCGGAACTTTTCGAAGAGCCCGTGCCAAAACAAAAACGGTGAAGTTTTGCACGGAAACCTTCAGATACTGAAAAGGCAAGAAAGAAACAGGTCCCTGGCCGAAACGAAAGAGGAAAACAGACAAATGCGGCCAAACTCTGATATTGCCCAAAATCATTCAAAGAGTCCGTATCAGAGACAAAGAACAGAAGAAGGTTTTAACACACACAAAAAACAAAACTTTCAGATATTAAAGCCCAGACATAATTCTACTACATAAGAAGAGAGCTGGCAAAGTCCAAAAAAGTGCCACGTACCTTGGCAGAAAGGACAGATAGTCTCTATACAGTGCCCACGTGCAAACAACGACTAGTTGATTTAGCAGGGAATGCTATCAACACTTCGAATGAAACGAAATAACCCACGTGCAAACAACGACTAGTTGATTTAGCAGGGAATGCTATCAACACTTCGAATGAAACAAAATAACCCAAGAACACTGAAGGAAAAAAAAACCCAAAAAACAACGTAACTGGGATAAAAACTCCTTAAAAAAAACAACAAAAAACGTAAACAACCAGATTTATCGGTGTAGCGCACAGTTAAAAAAAAACGGAATCTAACACCTTTGATTCCCACGTGGCAGCAATGCGCGAAGAAAGGGAAAAAAAGAAAAAGAAGAAAAGCAGTGACATATGCAGACAGAGAAAGAAGGAGAGAGTTTCGACGTCCAACCCAAGACAACTCTTCACGCGGACAAATTCAGACAGCTCCCCTGAAAAAGAGAGAATAGGAATCAGAAACAGATTGATTCAAAAGAGTCGAAAGCCGATTTCCTCCCCCCCCCCCCCCTCATCCTGCAGACGACGTAAGTTGGTCTTCAATTATGTATCTTGCAAAGAAAAAAAGAAAAGAAAAAACGATTTCCTCATTGACTGAGACAATTGTATAATCGGTGATCCCCCTTGAAATCAGAGAATCACCATGGACATATTGCATACATAAGTGATGGACAATAATGGACTGTACTCCCCCCACTTATCATACGCACGCACGCGTACACTTAATTAAGGTGGAGAGAGGTGTAGTGTCTTGCATTTGGAGACAACGACGTGTATCATAATTACCTCACTTACATTGTATAATTATCTCCCTTTGTATATTTCTTTTGCATATATAAACAGAATGCTGACGAAGATCGCTCTCTTTAGAAGAAGGTCTCGGAAGCGTAAACATCAAACCATGTCTCTCTTTCTTATTCATTCTACGTTCTCGCTTCGCATTGTATGTATAAGTATCTATTATGTCGCCAGCCGAATATTAATAGATTCACATAACAATTGACAAGCGAGAACATTATAAATGGCGACGAGAATTTTAAACTCACGTTTAAAAAAAAAAAGAAAGGAACACTTCGAATGAAACTCGCTACAAGGCGACGAGAATTTTAAACAAACTCATGTTAAAAAAAAAATAAAAAATAAAAAAATACGAAACGAAATACGAAGAAACAAAACGAAAACTAAACGATACGAAGAACGAAACGAAAGAACAGAACACACGGAATGAATAAAGAGACAATTTTGACCAAACTTTGATGTTGCTCCGGAACTTTTCGAAGAGCCCGTGCCAAAACAAAAACGGTGAATTTTGCACGGAAACCTTCAGATACTGAAAAGGCAAGAAAGAAACAGGTCCCTGGCCGAAACGAAAGAGGAAAACAGACAAATGCGGCCAAACTCTGATATTGCCCAAAATCATTCAAAGAGTCCGTATCAGAGACAAAGAACAGAAGAAGGTTTTAACACACACAAAAAACAAAACTTTCAGATATTAAAGCCCAGACATAATTCTACTACATAAGAAGAGAGCTGGCAAAGTCCAAAAAAGTGCCACGTACCTTGGCAGAAAGGACAGATAGTCTCTATACAGTGCCCACGTGCAAACAACGACTAGTTGATTTAGCAGGGAATGCTATCAACACTTCGAATGAAACGAAATAACCCACGTGCAAACAACGACTAGTTGATTTAGCAGGGAATGCTATCAACACTTCGAATGAAACAAAATAACCCAAGAACACTGAAGGAAAAAAAACCCCAAAAAACAACGTAACTGGGATAAAAACTCCTTAAAAAAAACAACAAAAAACGTAAACAACCAGATTTATCGGTGTAGCGCACAGTTAAAAAAAAACGGAATCTAACACCTTTGATTCCCACGTGGCAGCAATGCGCGAAGAAAGGGAAAAAAAGAAAAAGAAGAAAAGCAGTGACATATGCAGACAGAGAAAGAAGGAGAGAGTTTCGACGTCCAACCCAAGACAACTCTTCACGCGGACAAATTCAGACAGCTCCCCTGAAAAAGAGAGAATAGGAATCAGAAACAGATTGATTCAAAAGAGTCGAAAGCCGATTTCCTCCCCCCCCTCATCCTGCAGACGACGTAAGTTGGTCTTCAATTATGTATCTTGCAAAGAAAAAAGAAAAGAAAAAACGATTTCCTCATTGACTGAGACAATTGTATAATCGGTGATCCCCCTTGAAATCAGAGAATCACCATGGACATATTGCATACATAAGTGATGGACAATAATGGACTGTACTCCCCCACTTATCATACGCACGCACGCGTACACTTAATTAAGGTGGAGAGAGGTGTAGTGTCTTGCATTTGGAGACAACGACGTGTATCATAATTTCCTCACTTACATTGTATAATTATCTCCCTTTGTATATTTCTTTTGCATATATAAACAGAATGCTGACGAAGATCGCTCTCTTTAGAAGAAGGTCTCGGAAGCGTAAACATCAAACCATGTCTCTCTTTCTTATTCATTCTACGTTCTCGCTTCGCATTGTATGTATAAGTATCTATTATGTCGCCAGCCGAATATTAATAGATTCACATAACAATTGACAAGCGAGAACATTATAAATGGCGACGAGAATTTTAAACTCACGTTTAAAAAAAAAAAGAAAGGAACACTTCGAATGAAACTCGCTACAAGGCGACGAGAATTTTAAACAAACTCATGTTAAAAAAAAAATTAAAAAAAAAAAAATACGAAACGAAATACGAAGAAACAAAACGAAAACTAAACGATACGAAGAACGAAACGAAAGAACAGAACACACGGAATGAATAAAGAGACAATTTTGACCAAACTTTGATGTTGCTCCGGAACTTTTCGAAGAGCCCGTGCCAAAACAAAAACGGTGAAGTTTTGCACGGAAACCTTCAGATACTGAAAAGGCAAGAAAGAAACAGGTCCCTGGCCGAAACGAAAGAGGAAAACAGACAAATGCGGCCAAACTCTGATATTGCCCAAAATCATTCAAAGAGTCCGTATCAGAGACAAAGAACAGAAGAAGGTTTTAACACACACAAAAAACAAAACTTTCAGATATTAAAGCCCAGACATAATTCTACTACATAAGAAGAGAGCTGGCAAAGTCCAAAAAAGTGCCACGTACCTTGGCAGAAAGGACAGATAGTCTCTATACAGTGCCCACGTGCAAACAACGACTAGTTGATTTAGCAGGGAATGCTATCAACACTTCGAATGAAACGAAATAACCCACGTGCAAACAACGACTAGTTGATTTAGCAGGGAATGCTATCAACACTTCGAATGAAACAAAATAACCCAAGAACACTGAAGGAAAAAAAAACCCAAAAAACAACGTAACTGGGATAAAAACTCCTTAAAAAAAACAACAAAAAACGTAAACAACCAGATTTATCGGTGTAGCGCACAGTTAAAAAAAAACGGAATCTAACACCTTTGATTCCCACGTGGCAGCAATGCGCGAAGAAAGGGAAAAAAAGAAAAAGAAGAAAAGCAGTGACATATGCAGACAGAGAAAGAAGGAGAGAGTTTCGACGTCCAACCCAAGACAACTCTTCACGCGGACAAATTCAGACAGCTCCCCTGAAAAAGAGAGAATAGGAATCAGAAACAGATTGATTCAAAAGAGTCGAAAGCCGATTTCCTCCCCCCCCCCTCATCCTGCAGACGACGTAAGTTGGTCTTCAATTATGTATCTTGCAAAGAAAAAAGAAAAGAAAAAACGATTTCCTCATTGACTGAGACAATTGTATAATCGGTGATCCCCCTTGAAATCAGAGAATCACCATGGACATATTGCATACATAAGTGATGGACAATAATGGACTGTACTCCCCCCACTTATCATACGCACGCACGCGTACACTTAATTAAGGTGGAGAGAGGTGTAGTGTCTTGCATTTGGAGACAACGACGTGTATCATAATTACCTCACTTACATTGTATAATTATCTCCCTTTGTATATTTCTTTTGCATATATAAACAGAATGCTGACGAAGATCGCTCTCTTTAGAAGAAGGTCTCGGAAGCGTAAACATCAAACCATGTCTCTCTTTCTTATTCATTCTACGTTCTCGCTTCGCATTGTATGTATAAGTATCTATTATGTCGCCAGCCGAATATTAATAGATTCACATAACAATTGACAAGCGAGAACATTATAAATGGCGACGAGAATTTTAAACTCACGTTTAAAAAAAAAAAGAAAGGAACACTTCGAATGAAACTCGCTACAAGGCGACGAGAATTTTAAACAAACTCATGTTAAAAAAAAAATAAAAAAATAAAAAATACGAAACGAAATACGAAGAAACAAAACGAAAACTAAACGATACGAAGAACGAAACGAAAGAACAGAACACACGGAATGAATAAAGAGACAATTTTGACCAAACTTTGATGTTGCTCCGGAACTTTTCGAAGAGCCCGTGCCAAAACAAAAACGGTGAATTTTGCACGGAAACCTTCAGATACTGAAAAGGCAAGAAAGAAACAGGTCCCTGGCCGAAACGAAAGAGGAAAACAGACAAATGCGGCCAAACTCTGATATTGCCCAAAATCATTCAAAGAGTCCGTATCAGAGACAAAGAACAGAAGAAGGTTTTAACACACACAAAAAACAAAACTTTCAGATATTAAAGCCCAGACATAATTCTACTACATAAGAAGAGAGCTGGCAAAGTCCAAAAAAGTGCCACGTACCTTGGCAGAAAGGACAGATAGTCTCTATACAGTGCCCACGTGCAAACAACGACTAGTTGATTTAGCAGGGAATGCTATCAACACTTCGAATGAAACAAAATAACCCAAGAACACTGAAGGAAAAAAAACCCAAAAAACAACGTAACTGGGATAAAAACTCCTTAAAAAAAACAACAAAAAACGTAAACAACCAGATTTATCGGTGTAGCGCACAGTTAAAAAAAAACGGAATCTAACACCTTTGATTCCCACGTGGCAGCAATGCGCGAAGAAAGGGAAAAAAAGAAAAAGAAGAAAAGCAGTGACATATGCAGACAGAGAAAGAAGGAGAGAGTTTCGACGTCCAACCCAAGACAACTCTTCACGCGGACAAATTCAGACAGCTCCCCTGAAAAAGAGAGAATAGGAATCAGAAACAGATTGATTCAAAAGAGTCGAAAGCCGATTTCCTCCCCCCCCTCATCCTGCAGACGACGTAAGTTGGTCTTCAATTATGTATCTTGCAAAGAAAAAAGAAAAGAAAAAACGATTTCCTCATTGACTGAGACAATTGTATAATCGGTGATCCCCCTTGAAATCAGAGAATCACCATGGACATATTGCATACATAAGTGATGGACAATAATGGACTGTACTCCCCCACTTATCATACGCACGCACGCGTACACTTAATTAAGGTGGAGAGAGGTGTAGTGTCTTGCATTTGGAGACAACGACGTGTATCATAATTTCCTCACTTACATTGTATAATTATCTCCCTTTGTATATTTCTTTTGCATATATAAACAGAATGCTGACGAAGATCGCTCTCTTTAGAAGAAGGTCTCGGAAGCGTAAACATCAAACCATGTCTCTCTTTCTTATTCATTCTACGTTCTCGCTTCGCATTGTATGTATAAGTATCTATTATGTCGCCAGCCGAATATTAATAGATTCACATAACAATTGACAAGCGAGAACATTATAACATCTTCACTCAATACAATAACATATTTGAAATATTTAAAACGCATAAGACACGGAATGAGAACAGTCCACATTTTCACTCAATACAATTAATTATTCTAAATATTTAAAAGGCATATGACACGGAATAAGGACAGTCTACATCTTCAGTCAATACAATAGAATATTTGAAATAGGTAAAGGGCATTGGAGACCGAATGAGAGCAGTCTACATCTTCACTCAATACAATAACATATTTTTAATATTTAAAAGGGATATGACATAGACTGAAGGAAGTTTATATCTTCACTCAATACAATAACATATTTGAAATATTTTAAAGGTGTAGGACACGGAATGAGAACCGTCCACATCTGCACTCCATATAATAACATATTTTAAATATCTAAACGGCATAAGACACGGAATTAGAGAGTCGACATCTTCACTCAATACAATAACATATTTGAAATATTTAAACGTATTAACACACAAAATTAGAGTCACCATCTTCACTACATATAATCACATATTTGAAATATTTAAACGGCATGAGACATAAAATTAAGAGTCAACATTTTTATTCCATATCATAACATATCTGAAATATTTAAATGGCATAGGATACGGAATGAGAGCTATACACATCTTCACTCAATATAATAACATATTTTAAATATGTAAAATACATAAGACATGGAATTAGAGAGTCAACATCTTCACTCCATATAATAACATATTTGAAATATTAAAAAGACATAGGACACGGAATTAGAGCAGTCCACATCTGCACTCAATACAATAACATATTTGAAATATTTAAGACATGGAATTAGAGAGTAAACATCTTCACTCAATATAATAACATATTTGAAATATTTAAACGGCATAAGACATGGAATTAGAGAGTAAACACCTTCACTCAATATAATAACATATTAGAAATATTTAAACGGAATAAGACACGGAATTAGAGAGTCAACATCTTCACTCAATATAATAACATATTTGAAATATTTAAACGGAATAAGACACGGAATTAGAGAGTAAATATCTTCACTCCACATGATAACATATCTGAAATATTTTAAAGGCGTAGAACACAGACTGAGAGCAGTCAACATCTTTACTAAATGTAAAAACATATTTGAAATATTTAAAAGGCATAGGACACGGAATAAGAGCAGTCGATATCTTCACTGAATACAATAACATATTTGAAATATTTAAACAGCATAAGACACGGAATCAGAGAGTCAACATTTTCACTCCATATAATAACATATTTGAAATATTAAAACGGCATAAGACACGGAATTAGACAGTCAACATCTTTACTCAATACAATAACATATTTGAAATATTTAAACGGCATAAGACACGGAATTAGAGAGTCAACATCTTCACTCAATATAATAATATATTTGAAATATTTAAACGGCATGAGACAAGGAATTAGAGTGTCAACATCTTCACTCAATACAATAACATATTTGAAATATTTAAACGGCATAAGACACGGAAATAGAGAGTCAACATCTTCACTCAATATAATAACATATTTGAAATATTTAAACGGCATAAGACACGGAATTAGAGGGTCAACATCTTCACTCAATATAATAACGTATTTGAAATATTTAAACGACATAAGACACGGAATTAGAGAGTCAACATCTTCACTAAATACAATAACATATTTGAAATATTTAAAAGGCATAAGACACGGAATTAAAGAGTCAATATCTTCACTTCACATGATAACATATCTGAAATATTTAAAAGGCATAGGACACGGAATGAGATCAGTCGACATCTTCACTGAATACAATCACATATTTCAAATATTAAAAAGGCATAGAACACAGAATGAGAGTAGTCCACATCTTCACTGAATACAATAACATATTTGAAATATTTAAAATGCACAGGACACGGAATGAGAGTAGTCCACATCTTCACTGAATACAATAAAATATTTGAAATATTTAAAATGCACAGGACACAGAATGAGAGTAGTCTACATCTTCACTGAATACAATAACATATTTTAAATATTTAAACGGCATAAGACACGGAATTAGAGAGTCAACATCTTTACTCAATATAATAACATATTTGAAATATTTAAACGGCATAAGACACGGAATAAGAGCAGTCCACATCTTCGCTCAATACAATAACATATTTGAAATATCTAAAACGTAAAGGACACGGAATGAGAGTAGCCTACATCTTCACTCAATACAATTACATATTTGAAATATCGAAAACGTATAGGACACGGAATGAGAGTAGTCCACATCGTCACCCAATACAATAACATATTTGAAATATTTAAAAGGCATAAGACACGGAATTAGAGCGTCAGCATCTTCACTCCATATAACATATTCTTGAAATATTTAAAAGGCATAAGACACGGAATGATAGCAGTCCACATCTTTACTCAATACAATAGCATATTTAAAATATTTAATAGGCAATGGACATGGAATAAAAACAGTCTACATCTTCACCTAATACAATAACATATTTAAATATTTAAAACGTAAAGGACACTGAATGAGAGTAGCCCACATCTTCACTCAATACAATTATACATTTGTAATATAGAAAACGTATAGGACACGGAATGAGAGTAGTCCACATCTTCACTCAATATAATAACATATTTGAAATATTTAAAACGCATAGGACACGGAATGAGAGCAGTCTACATCTTCAGTCAATACAATAGCATATTTGAAATAGGTAAAGGGCATTGGAGACCGAATGAGAGCAGTCAACATTTTTACTAAATGTAATAACATATTTGAAATATTTAAACAGCATAAGACACCGAAATTAGAGAGTCAACATTTTCACTCCATATAATAACATATTTGAAATATTGAAAAGGCATAGGACACGGAATGAGAGTAGTCTACATCTTCACTGAATACAATAAAATATTTGAAATATTTAAACGGCATAAGACACGGAATTAGAGAAGCAACATCTTCTACCCTATACAATAACATATTTGAAATATTTAAACGGCGTAAGACACGGAATTAGAGAGTCAACATCTTTACTCAATATAATAACATATTTGAAATATTTAAACGGCATAAGACACGGAATTAGAGAGTAAACATTTTAACTCAATTTAATAACATATTTGAAATATTTAAACGGCATAAGACACGGAATAAGTGCAGTCAACATCTTCGCTCAATACAATAACATATTTGAAATATTTAAAACGTAAAGGACACGGAATGAGAGTAGCCTACATCTTCACTCAATACAATTACATATTTGAAATATCGAAACCGTATAGGACACGGAATGAGAGTAGTCCACATCTTCACCCAATACAATAACATATTTGAAATATTTAAAAGGCATAAGACACGAAATTAGAGCGTCAGCATCTTCACTCCATATAACATATTCTTGAAATATTTAAAAGGCATAGGACACGGAATGATAGCAGTCCACAGTTTTACTCAATACAATAGCATATTTAAAATATTTAATAGGCAATGGACATGGAATAAGAACAGTCTACATCTTCACCTAATACAATAACATATTTAAATATTTAAAACGTAAAGGACACGGAATGAGAGTAGCCCACATCTTCACTCAATACAATTATATATTTGTAATATAGAAAACGTATAGGACACGGAATGAGAGTAGTCCACATCTTCACTCAATATAATAACATATTTGAAATATTTAAACGACATAAGACACGGAATTAGAGAGTCATCATCTTTACTAAATACAATAACATATTTGAAATATTTAAAATGCATAAGACACGGAATTAAAGAGTCAATATCTTCACTTCACATGATAACATATCTGAAATATTTAAAAGGCTTAGGACACGGAATGAGAGCAGTCAATATCTTTACTAAATATAATAACATATTTGAAATATTTCAAAGGCATAAGACACGGAATAAGATCAGTCGACATCTTCACTGAATACAATCACATATTTCAAATATTAAAAAGGCATAGGACACAGAATGAGAGTAGTCCACATCTTCACTGAATACAATAACATATTTGAAATATTTAAAATGCACAGGACACAGAATGAGAGTAGTCCACATCTTCACTGAATACAATAAAATATTTGAAATATTTAAACGGCATAAGACACGGAATTAGAGAAGCAACATCTTCACCCTATACAATAACATATTTTAAATATTTAAACGGCATAAGACACGGAATTAGAGAGTCAACATCTTTACTCAATATAATAACATATTTGAAATATTTAAACGGCATAAGACACGGAATAAGAGCAGTCCACATCTTCGCTCAATACAATAAAATATTTGAAATATCTAAAACGTAAAGGACACGGAATGAGAGTAGCCTACATCTTCACTCAATACAATTACATATTTGAAATATTAAAAACGTATAGGACACGGAATGAGAGTAGTCCACATCGTCACCCAATACAATAACATATTTGAAATATTTAAAAGGCATAAGACACGGAATGATAGCAGTCCACAGTTTTACTCAATACAATAGCATATTTAAAATATTTAATAGGCAATGGACATGGAATATATTTGAAATAGGTAAAGGGCATTGGAGACCGAATGAGAGCAGTCAACATCTTTACTAAATGTAATAACATATTTGAAATATTTAAACAGCATAAGACACGGAATTAGAGAGTCAACATTTTCACTCCATATAATAACATATTTGAAATATTGAAAAGGCATAGGACACGGAATGAGAGCAGTCCACATCTTCACTCAATATAATAATATATTTGAAATATTTAAAACGCATAGGACACGGAATGAGAGTAGTCTACATCTTCAGTCAATACAATAGCATATTTGAAATAGGTAAAGGGCATTGGTAACCGAATGAGAGCAGTCAACATCTGTACTAAATGTAATAACATATTTGAAATATTTAAACAGCATAAGACAGGGAATTAGAGAGTCAACATTTTCACTCCATATAATAACATATTTGAAATATTGAAAAGGCATAGGACACGGAATGAGAGCAGTCCACATCTTCACTCAATATAATAACATATTTGAAATATTTAAGACATGGAATTAGAGAGTCAAAATCTTCACTCCATATAATAACATATTTGAAATATTTAAACGGCATAAGACACGGAATTAGAGAGTCAACATTTTCACTTTATATAATAACATATTTGAAATTTTTAAACGGCATGAGACACGGAATTAGAGAGTCAACATCTTAACTCAATATAATAACAAATTTGAAATATTAAACCGCATAAGACACGGAATTAGTGAGTCAACATCTTAACTCAATATAATAACAAATTTGAAATATTTAAACGGCATAAGACACGGAATAAGAGAGTCGACATCTTCACTCAATATAATAACATATTTGAAATATTTAAACGGCATAAGAACCGGAATTACAGAGTCAACACCGTCACTCCAGATAATAACAGATTTGAAATATTTAAAAGTCATAATACATGGAATTAGACAGTCAACACCTTCAATCAATATAATAACATATTTGAAATATTTAAAAGTCATAAGACACGGAATTAGAGAGTCAACCTATTCACTCAATATAATAACAGATTTGAAATATTTAAAGGGCATAAGACACGGAATTAGAGAGTCAACATCTTAACTCAATATAATAACAAATTTGAAATATTTAAACGGCATGAGACACGGAATTAGTGAGTCAACATCTTAACTCGATATAATAACATATTTGAAATATTTAAACGGCATAAGACATGGAATTAGAAAGCTGAAACCTTCACTTAATATAATAACATATTTGAAATATTTCGACGGCATAAGACACGTAAGTAGAGAGTCAAAATCTTCACTCAATATAATAACATATTTGAAATATTTAAACGGAATAAGACACGGAATTAGAGAGTCAACATCTTCACTCAATATAATAACATATTTGAAATATTTAAACGGCATAAGACACGGAATTAGAGAGTCAACATCTTAACTCAATATAATAACATATTTGAAATATTTAAACGGCATAAGACACGGAATTAGAGAGTAAACATTTTAACTCAATTTAATAACATATTTGAAATATTAAAACTCATAAGACACTGGAATTAGACAGTCAACATCTTTACTCAATACAATAACATATTTGAAATATTTAAACGGCATAAGACACGGAATTAGAGAGTCAACATCTTCACTCAATATAATAACATATTTGAAATATTTAAACGGCATAAGACACGGAATTAGAGAGTCAACATCTTCACTCAATACAATAACATATTTGAAATATTTAAACGGCATAAGACACGGAATTAGAGAGTCAACATCTTCACTCAATATAATAACATATTTGAAATATTTAAAACGTAAAGGACACGGAATGAGAGTAGCCTACATCTTCACTCAATACAATTACATATTTGAAATATCAAAAACGTATAGGACACGGAATGAGAGTAGTCCAAATCGTCACTCAATACAATAACATATTTGAAATATTTAAAAGGCATAAGACACGGAATGATAGCAGTCCACAGTTTTACTCAATACAATAGCATATTTAAAATATTTAATAGGCAATGGACATGGAATATATTTGAAATAGGTAAAGGGCATTGGAGACCGAATGAGAGCAGTCAACATCTTTACTAAATGTAATAACATATTTGAAATATTTAAACAGCATAAGACACGGAATTAGAGAGTCAACATTTTCACTCCATATAATAACATATTTGAAATATTGAAAAGGCATAGGACACGGAATAAGAGCAGTCCACATCTTCACTCAATATAATAATATATTTGAAATATTTAAAACGCATAGGACACGGAATGAGAGTAGTCTACATCTTCAGTCAATACAATAGCATATTTGAAATAGGTAAAGGGCATTGGTGACCGAATGAGAGCAGTCAACATCTGTACTAAATGTAATAACATATTTGAAATATTTAAACAGCATAAGACAGGGAATTAGAGAGTCAACATTTTCACTCCATATAATAACATATTTGAAATATTGAAAAGGCATAGGACACGGAATGAGAGCAGTCCACATCTTCACTCAATATAATAACATATTTGAAATATTTAAGACATGGAATTAGAGAGTCAAAATCTTCACTCCATATAATAACATATTTGAAATATTTAAACGGCATAAGACACGGAATTAGAGAGTCAACATTTTCACTTTATATAATAACATATTTGAAATTTTTAAACGGCATGAGACACGGAATTAGAGAGTCAACATCTTAACTCAATATAATAACAAATTTGAAATATTAAACCGCATAAGACACGGAATTAGTGAGTCAACATCTTAACTCAATATAATAACAAATTTGAAATATTTAAACGGCATAAGACACGAGATAAGAGAGTCAACATCTTCACTCAATATAATAACATATTTGAAATATTTAAACGGCATAAGAACCGGAATTACAGAGTCAACACCGTCACTCCAGATAATAACAGATTTGAAATATTTAAAAGTCATAATACATGGAATTAGACAGTCAACACCTTCAATCAATATAATAACATATTTGAAATATTTAAAAGTCATAAGACACGGAATTAGAGAGTCAACCTATTCACTCAATATAATAACAGATTTGAAATATTTAAAGGGCATAAGACACGGAATTAGAGAGTCAACATCTTAACTCAATATAATAACAAATTTGAAATATTTAAACGGCATTAGACACGGAATAAGAGTGTCAACATCTTAACTCAATATAATAACATATTTGAAATATTTAAACGGCATAAGACACGGAATTAGAGAGTCAACATCTTCACTCAATATAATAACATATTTGAAATATTTCGACGGCATAAGACACGTAAGTAGAGAGTCAAAATCTTCACTCAATATAATAACATATTTGAAATATTTAAACGGAATAAAACACGGAATTAGAGAGTCAACATCTTCACTCAATATAATAACATATTTGAAATATTTAAACGGCATAAGACACGGAATTAGAGAGTCAACATCTTAACTCAATATAATAACATATTTGAAATATTTAAACGGCATAAGACACGGAATTAGAGAGTAAACATTTTAACTCAATTTAATAACATATTTGAAATATTAAAACTCATAAGACACTGGAATTAGACAGTCAACATCTTTACTCAATACAATAACATATTTGAAATATTTAAACGGCATAAGACACGGAATTAGAGAGTCAACATCTTCACTCAATATAATAACAGATTTGAAATATTTAAAGGGCATAAGACACGGAATTAGAGAGTCAACATCTTAACTCAATATAATAACAAATTTGAAATATTTAAACGGCATGAGACACGGAATTAGTGAGTCAACATCTTAACTCGATATAATAACATATTTGAAATATTTAAACGGCATAAGACATGGAATTAGAAAGCTGAAACCTTCACTTAATATAATAACATATTTGAAATATTTCGACGGCATAAGACACGTAAGTAGAGAGTAAAAATCTTCACTCAATATAATAACATATTTGAAATATTTAAACGGAATAAGACACGGAATTAGAGAGTCAACATCTTCACTCAATATAATAACATATTTGAAATATTTAAACGGCATAAGACACGGAATTAGAGAGTCAACATCTTAACTCAATATAATAACATATTTGAAATATTTAAACGGCATAAGACACGGAATTAGAGAGTAAACATTTTAACTCAATTTAATAACATATTTGAAATATTAAAACTCATAAGACACTGGAATTAGACAGTCAACATCTTTACTCAATACAATAACATATTTGAAATATTTAAACGGCATAAGACACGGAATTAGAGAGTCAACATCTTCACTCAATATAATAACATATTTGAAATATTTAAACGGCATAAGACACGGAATTAGAGAGTCAACATCTTCACTCAATACAATAACATATTTGAAATATTTAAACGGCATAAGACACGGAATTAGAGAGTCAACATCTTCACTCAATATAATAACATATTTGAAATATTTAAAACGTAAAGGACACGGAATGAGAGTAGCCTACATCTTCACTCAATACAATTACATATTTGAAATATCAAAAACGTATAGGACACGGAATGAGAGTAGTCCAAATCGTCACTCAATACAATAACATATTTGAAATATTTAAAAGGCATAAGACACGGAATGATAGCAGTCCACAGTTTTACTCAATACAATAGCATATTTAAAATATTTAATAGGCAATGGACATGGAATATATTTGAAATAGGTAAAGGGCATTGGAGACCGAATGAGAGCAGTCAACATCTTTACTAAATGTAATAACATATTTGAAATATTTAAACAGCATAAGACACGGAATTAGAGAGTCAACATTTTCACTCCATATAATAACATATTTGAAATATTGAAAAGGCATAGGACACGGAATAAGAGCAGTCCACATCTTCACTCAATATAATAATATATTTGAAATATTTAAAACGCATAGGACACGGAATGAGAGTAGTCTACATCTTCAGTCAATACAATAGCATATTTGAAATAGGTAAAGGGCATTGGTGACCGAATGAGAGCAGTCAACATCTGTACTAAATGTAATAACATATTTGAAATATTTAAACAGCATAAGACAGGGAATTAGAGAGTCAACATTTTCACTCCATATAATAACATATTTGAAATATTGAAAAGGCATAGGACACGGAATGAGAGCAGTCCACATCTTCACTCAATATAATAACATATTTGAAATATTTAAGACATGGAATTAGAGAGTCAAAATCTTCACTCCATATAATAACATATTTGAAATATTTAAACGGCATAAGACACGGAATTAGAGAGTCAACATTTTCACTTTATATAATAACATATTTGAAATTTTTAAACGGCATGAGACACGGAATTAGAGAGTCAACATCTTAACTCAATATAATAACAAATTTGAAATATTAAACCGCATAAGACACGGAATTAGTGAGTCAACATCTTAACTCAATATAATAACAAATTTGAAATATTTAAACGGCATAAGACACGAGATAAGAGAGTCAACATCTTCACTCAATATAATAACATATTTGAAATATTTAAACGGCATAAGAACCGGAATTACAGAGTCAACACCGTCACTCCAGATAATAACAGATTTGAAATATTTAAAAGTCATAATACATGGAATTAGACAGTCAACACCTTCAATCAATATAATAACATATTTGAAATATTTAAAAGTCATAAGACACGGAATTAGAGAGTCAACCTATTCACTCAATATAATAACAGATTTGAAATATTTAAAGGGCATAAGACACGGAATTAGAGAGTCAACATCTTAACTCAATATAATAACAAATTTGAAATATTTAAACGGCATTAGACACGGAATAAGAGTGTCAACATCTTAACTCAATATAATAACATATTTGAAATATTTAAACGGCATAAGACACGGAATTAGAGAGTCAACATCTTCACTCAATATAATAACATATTTGAAATATTTCGACGGCATAAGACACGTAAGTAGAGAGTCAAAATCTTCACTCAATATAATAACATATTTGAAATATTTAAACGGAATAAGACACGGAATTAGAGAGTCAACATCTTCACTCAATATAATAACATATTTGAAATATTTAAACGGCATAAGACACGGAATTAGAGAGTCAACATCTTAACTCAATATAATAACATATTTGAAATATTTAAACGGCATAAGACACGGAATTAGAGAGTAAACATTTTAACTCAATTTAATAACATATTTGAAATATTAAAACTCATAAGACACTGGAATTAGACAGTCAACATCTTTACTCAATACAATAACATATTTGAAATATTTAAACGGCATAAGACACGGAATTAGAGAGTCAACATCTTCACTCAATATAATAACATATTTGAAATATTTAAACGGCATAAGACACGGAATTAGAGAGTCAACATCTTCACTCAATACAATAACATATTTGAAATATTTAAACGGCATAAGACACGGAATTAGAGAGTCAACATCTTCACTCAATATAATAACATATTTGAAATATTTAAACGGCATAAGACACGGAATTAGAGAGTCAACATCTTCACTCAATATAATAACATATTTGAAATATTTAAACGGCATAAGACACGGAATTAGAGAGTCAACATCTTCACTCAATATAATAACATATTTGAAATATTTAAACGGCATAAGACACGGAATTAGAGAGTCAACATTTTAACTCAATATAATAACATATTTGAAATATTTAAACGGCATAAGACACGGAATTAGAGAGTCAACATCTTCACTAAATACAATAACATATTTGAAATATTTAAAATGCATAAGACACGGAATTAAAGAGTCAATATCTTCACTTCACATGATAACATATCTGAAATATTTAAAAGGCATAGGACACGGAATGAGAGCAGTCAATATCTTTACTAAATATAATAACATATTTGAAATATTTAAAAGGCATAAGACACGGAATAAGATAAGTCGACATCTTCACTGAATACAATCACATATTTCAAATATTAAAAAGGCATAGGACACAGAATGAGAGTAGTCCACATCTTCACTGAATACAATAACATATTTGAAATATTTAAAATGCACAGGACACGGAATGAGAGTAGTCCACATCTTCACTGAATACAATAAAATATTTGAAATATTTAAAATGCACAGGACACAGAATGAGAGTAGTCTACATCTTCACTGAATACAATAAAATATTTGAAATATTTAAATGGCATAAGACACGGAATTAGAGAAGCAACATCTTCACCCTATACAATAACATATTTGAAATATTTAAACGGCGTAAGACACGGAATTAGAGAGTCAACATCTTTACTCAATATAATAACATATTTGAAATATTTAAACGACATAAGACACGAGATAAGAGCAGTCAACATCTTCGCTCAATACAATAACATATTTGAAATATCTAAAACGTAAACGACACGGAATGAGAGTAGCCTACATCTTCACTCAATACAATTACATATTTGAAATATCGAAAACGTATAGGACACGGAATGAGAGTAGTCCACATCTTCACCCAATACAATAACATATTTGAAATATTTATAAGGCATAAGACACGAAATTAGAGCGTCAGCATCTTCACTCCATATAACATATTCATGAAATATTTAAAAAGCATTGGACACGGAATGATAGCAGTCCACAGTTTTACTCAATACAATAGCATATTTAAAATATTTAATAGGCAATGGAATTGGAATAAGAACAGTCAACATTTTCACTCCATATAATAACATATTTGAAATATTGAAAAGGCATAGGACACGGAAGAAGAGCAGTCCACATCTTCACTCAATATAATAATATATTTGAAATATTTAAAACGCATAGGACACGGAATGAGGGCAGTCTACATCTTCAGTCAATACAATAGCATATTTGAAATAGGTAAAGGGCATTGGAGACCGAATGAGAGCAGTCAACATCTGTACTAAATGTAATAACATATTTGAAATATTTAAACAGCATAAGACACGGAATTAGAGAGTCAAAATTTTCACTCCATATAATAACATATTTGAAATATTGAAAAGGCATAAGACACGGAATGAGAGCAGTCCACATCTTCACTCAATATAATAACATATTTGAAATATTTAAGACATAGAATTGGAGAGTCAAAATCTTCACTCTATATCATAACATATTTGAAATATTTAAACGGCATAAGACACGGAATTAGAGAGTCAACATTTTCACTTGATATAATAACATATTTGAAATTTTTAAACGGCATGAGACACGGAATTAGAGAGTCAACATCTTAACTCAATATAATAACATATTTGAAATATTTAAACAGCATAAGACACGGAATTAGAGAGTCAACATCTTCACTCAATATAATAACATATTTGAAATATTTAAACGGCATAAGACACGGAATTAGAGAGTCAACATCTTCACTAATATAATAACATATTTGAAATATTTAAACGGAATTAGACACGGAATTAGAGAGTCAACATCTTCACTCAATATAATAACATATTTGAAATATTTAAACGGCATAAGACACGGAATTAGAGAGTCAACATCTTAACTCAATATAATAACATATTTGAAATATTTAAACGGCATAAGACACGGAATTAGAGAGTAAACATTTTAACTCAATTTAATAACACATTTGAAATATTTAAACGGCATAAGACACGGAATTAGAGAGTCAACATCTTAACTCAATATAATAACAAATTTGAAATATTTAAACGGCATGAGACACGGAATTAGTGAGTCAACATCTTAACTCAATATGATAACAAATTTGAAATATTTAAACGGCATTAGACACGGAATAAGAGAGTCAACATCTTAACTCAATATAATAACATATTTGAAATATTTAAACGGCATAAGACACGGAATTAGAGAGTCAACATCTTCACTCAATATAATAACATATTTGAAATATTTAAACGGCATAAGACACGGAATAAGAGAGCCAAAATCTTCACTCAATATAATAACATATTTGAAATATTTAAACGGCATAAGACACGGAATTAGAGAGTCAACACCGTCACTCAATATAATAACAGATTTGAAATATTTAAAAGTCAAAATACATGGAATTAGACAGTCAACACCTTCAATCCATATAATAACATATTTGAAATATTTAAAAGTCATAAGACACGGAATTAGAGAGTCAACCCATTCACTCAATATAATAACAGATTTGAAATATTTAAAAGTCATAAGACACGGAATTAGAGAGTCAACATCTTAACTCAAGATAACAAATTTTAAATATTTAAACGGCATAAGACACGGAATTAGAGAGTCAACATTTTAACTCAATATAATAACATATTTGAAATATTAAAACGGCATAAGACACGGAATTAGACAGTCAACATCTTTACTCAATACAATAAAATATTTGAAATATTTAAACGGCATAAGACACGAATTAGAGAGTCAACATCTTCACTCAATATAATAACATATTTGAAATATTTAAACGGCATAAGACACGGAATTAGAGAGTCAACATCTTCGCTCAATACAATAACATATTTGAAATATTTAAACGGCATAAGACACGGAATTAGAGAGTCAACATCTTCACTCAATATAATAACATATTTGAAATATTTAAACGGCATAAGACACGGAATTAGAGAGTCAACATCTTCACTCAATATAATAACATATTTGAAATATTTAAACGGCATAAGACACGGAATTAGAGAGTCAACATCTTCACTCAATATAATAACATATTTTAAATATTTAAACGGCATAAGACACGGAATTAGAGAGTCAACATCTTCACTAAATACAATAACATATTTGAAATATTTAAAATGCATAAGACACGGAATTAAAGAGTCAATATCTTCACTTCACATGATAACATATCTGAAATATTTAAAAGGCATAGGACACGGAATGAGAGCAGTCAATATCTTTACTAAATATAATAACATATTTGAAATATTTAAAAGGCATAAGACACGGAATAAGATCAGTCGACATCTTCACTGAATACAATTACATATTTCAAATATTAAAAAGGCATAGGACACAGAATGAGAGTAGTCCACATCTTCACTGAATACAATAACATATTTGAAATATTTAAAATGCACAGGACACGGAATGAGAGTAGTCCACATCTTCACTGAATACAATAAAATATTTGAAATATTTAAAATGCACAGGACACAGAATTAGAGTAGTCTACATCTTCACTGAATACAATAAAATATTTGAAATATTTAAACGGCATAAGACACGGAATTAGAGAAGCAACATCTTCACCCTATACAATAACATATTTGAAATATTTAAACGGCGTAAGACACGGAATTAGAGAGTCAACATCTTTACCTAATATAATAACATATTTGAAATATTTAAACGGCATAAGGCACGGAATAAGAGCAGTCAACATCTTCGCTCAATACAATAACATATTTGAAATATCTAAAACGTAAAGGACACGGAATGAGAGTAGCCTACATCTTCACTCAATACAAATACATATTTGAAATATCGAAAACGTATAGGACACGGAATGAGAGTAGTCCACATCTTCACCCAATACAATAACATATTTGAAATATTTAAAAGGCATAAGACACGAAATTAGAGCGTCAGCATCTTCACTCAATATAACATATTCTTGAAATATTTAAAAGGCATAGGACACGGAATGATAGCAGTCCACACTTTTACTCAATACAATAGCATATTTAAAATATTTAATAGGCAATGGACATAGAATAAGAACAGTCTACATCTTCAACTAATACAATAACATATTTAAATATTTAAAACGTAAAGGACACGGAATGAGAGTAGTCCACATCTTCACTGAATACAATAACATATTTGAAATATTGAAAAGGCATAGGACACGGAATGAGAGCAGTCCACATCTTCACTCAATATAATAACATATTTAGAAATATTAAAGACATGGAATTAGAGAGTCAAAATCTTCACTCCATATAAACATTTAAACGGCATAAGACACGGAATTAGAGAGTCAACATTTTCACTTTATATAATAACATATTTGAAATATTTAAACGGCATGAGACACGGAATTAGAGAGTCAACATCTTAACTCAATATAATAACAAATTTGAAATATTTAAACGGCATAAGACACGGAATAAGAGAGTCAACATCTTAACTCAATATAATAACATATTTGAAATATTTAAAAGTCATAAGACACGGAATTAGAGAGTCAACCCTTTCACTCAATATAATAACAGATTTGAAATATTTAAAAGTCATAAGACACGGAATTAGAGAGTCAACATCGTCACTCAATATAATAACATATTTGAAATATTTAAACGGCATAAGACACGGAATTAGAGAGTCAACATCTTCACTCAATATAATAACATATTTGAAATATTTCAACGGCATAAGACACGTAATTAGAGAGTCAAAATCTTCACTCAATATAATAACATATTTGAAATATTTAAACGGCATAAGACACGGAATTAGAGAGTAAACATTTTAACTCAATATAATAACATATTTGAAATATTTAAACGGCATAAGACACGGAATTAGAGAGTCAACATCTTCACTCAATATAATAACATATTTGAAATATTTAAACGGCATAAGACACGGAATTAGAGAGCCAAAATCTTCACTCAATATAATAACATATTTGAAATATTTAAACGGCATAAGACACGGAATTAGAGAGTCAACACCGTCACTCAATATAATAACAGATTGGAAATATTTAAAAGTCATAATACATGGAATTAGACAGTCAACACCTTCAATCAATATAATAACATATTTGAAATATTTAAAAGTCATAAGACACGGAATTAGAGAGTCAACCCATTCACTCAATATAATAACAGATTTGAAATATTTAAAAGTCATAAGACACGGAATTAGAGAGTCAACATCGTCACTCAATATAATAACATATTTGAAATATTTAAACGGCATAAGACATGGAATTAGAAAGTCGACACCTTCACTTAATATAATAACATATTTGAAATATTTCAACGGCATAAGACACGTAATTAGAGAGTCAAAATCTTCACTCAATATAATAACATATTTGAAATATTTAAACGGCATAAGACACGGAATTAGAGAGTAAACATTTTAACTCAATTCAATAACATATTTTAAATATTTAAACGGCATAAGACACGGAATTAGAGAGCAAAAATCTCCACTCAATATAATAACATATTTGAAATATTTAAACGGCATAAGACACGGAATTAGAGAGTCAACACCGTCACTCAATATAATAACAGATTTGAAATATTTAAAAGTCATAAGACACGGAATTAGAGAGTCCACATCGTCACTCAATATAATAACATATTTGAAATATTTAAACGGCATAAGACATGGAATTAGAAAGTCAACACCTTCACTTAATATAATAACATATTTGAAATATTTAAACGGCATAATACACGGAATATAGAGAGCCAAAATCTTCACTCAATATAATAACATATTTGAAATATTTAAACGGCATAAGACACGGAATTAGAGAGTCAACACCTTCACTCAATATAATAACATATTTGAAATATTTAAAAGTCATAAGACACGGAATTAGAGAGTCAACATTTTCACTCAATATAATAACAGATTTGAAATATTTAAAAGTCATAAGACATGGAATAAGACAGTCAACACCTTCACTCAATATAATAACAGATTTGAAATATTTAAACGGCATAAGACACGGAATTAGAGAGTCAACATCTTCACTCAATATAATAACATATTTGAAATATTTAAACGGCATAAGACACGGAATTAGACAGTCAACACCTTCACTCAATATAATAACAGATTTGAAATATTTAAACGGCATAAGACACGGAATTAGAGAGTCAACACTGTCACTCAATATAATAACAGATTTGAAATATTTAAAAGTCATAAGACATGGAATTAGAGAGTCAACACCGTCACTCAATATAATAACATATTTGAAATATTTAAACGGCATAAGACACGGAATTAGAGAGTCAATATCTGCACTCAATATAATAACAGATTTGAAATATTTGAAAGGCATAAGACATGGAATTAGACAGTCCACATCTTCACTCAATATAATAACATATTTTAAATATCTGAAACGGATGAAATACGAAATGAGAGCAGTCCATACCATTTACTCAATACAATAACATCTTTGAGATATTTTAAAAGCCATGACAGTGTTCCACACTTTTACTCAATAAAAAATGAATACGCATCCATCGGATAACTATCATATCATTTCCTTCCAAGCAACATATATCTTCAACCCTCACCGGCTTAATTTCATTTTCATACATCATCACACTGTACATGCATGCCGGATAGATTCTTCCCTTGAATGACAGCAGTCAAACTAGTAACGGCAGAACTTCCCTGATCTTATTCCATCCACTTCTAACTCTTTCTATCACAACAGCACCAACTCTTTCCTTTACTCCAATGGTTTCATCAAGTTAACCTCAGAGGGGGTTGATTTAAATAAGTGATTTTTTTATATACTTTTGTCGCAGGGAGGTAATTCCAAAGGCAAGGGGTTTACAGAAGGAAGCTGTTAGAGTAGAAATTCGTCCGGAATATAGGACCTCTTCAGTTAAAGAGTGTAATTTTGCTGCTAGGGGTCGGGTGTTTTACATTTAGACGGTTCCAGCTCAGTAAGTTTATCGGAGCACATTCCATAGAAGTACTTGTAAAACAAGCATAGGGTTGCAAGACTCTAGCGATGCGACAGGGGATGTAGCTTGGCAGACAGTGCAGGACCTGTTAGGTTAGAAAGTCGTTTTTGCACCCTGTCCAACAGAAAGAGACTAGTGGTTGCTGCACCAGCCCTGATGTGGCAACATTACTCCATGCACGGTCGAATGGTGACTTTATAGAGATATAGGATATTGGCAAGTATGAGAATTTTTCTAGCCCAGTAGAGGGAGCCTACTTTTTCCGCGGCAGACTTGGGAGCATCTTTTATGTACTTATTTTACTACATCTTGCCTTAGAATGTCAGGGCAAAGAGTTTAAGCGTTAGACTCTTAGGAAGGGTGCTCTCGGTCATGTTAATCGGTGGTTGGTAGAGTTGTTTTTTTATCATTTTTAAAAGAAAAGAGCTGTGTCGTGGTAGCATTAAATGTGACCATCCATTTTCTACCCCATTCTACTACAGACTGAAGGTCATTTTCCAAGGATTCAGCCATTGCCTTGCATGTGTGGGAATTCGATTTGCCCTCCTGCCCGGAATAGAGCATGGTGTCCTGAGCAAATACACCCATCTCACATGCGATTGCATCTGGGAGGTCGTTTATGAAGATCAGGTATAATATAAGTCGAAGTGTAGAATAGGAAGAAAAAGTCTCATTCTAACATTTAAAACAACTTCATATCGGCCATCTTCGTTGTGGTGTAAATAAAATGGAATGAAAGAGAAGGGTGTTAATAAATGAATCCGTGTGTATGGACGAAAACAAAGGTTGAAATTCCATTAGGATAAATTTCCTTATGTAGGAAATAGTTAAGCGTTCATGTTTGTATGAGAAAATCTGTATTTGCGCACATGTTAAAGTCAGGCCGTGTCTATATGTGTATGTAGGTATGTGTGTGTTACATCGTTAAGTTCACGTGTGTGTGGCTGAAGCCATGTTGGAATCTTTGGGTCTTATTGTCGAACCCAGAGCCAAATGGCCCTGAGGGGGGAGGGGAGCCCAAGAGAAGTTATGTTGCTGGTTCGAGCAACATGGATGAATAGTTAGCAGTACCATCCCGTTACCGAAAAAGAGGAAGAAGTTAGCAAGCGTCGTCTTTTATTACCATCAGTACCCATATCAGTTTGTATGAGAGATGGACTCTGATTAGGCAAACCCAAAACGAAGTTAAATACTTGCACCAATCACGGCCCAGCTTAAAAGTCAAGCACAGATTCAAAATATCGTTAATCGCAGCTTGTCGCTGCTGCTGCTGTTGTTGTCTCTTATAACTGCTACTGGCTACAAATACCCGTGTGCCCAAGACGAAACGAAACTTCCATGGGCTGAGTTTCTTTCTTAGAACTGCTCGTCTGTGGAACACAGTGCTGCGAGCCAGCCCCAGCCCACAGTCCCAGCCGACTACAATATGGTCGTCTTCAAATCCAATGTAAACAAGAACTTGTTGAACCGTCTCCGTAAATAAGTAATTGTTATTACCCTGCTACAACCAGCGTGCCGGTGATCGCAATGTTGTCACACTCTTTAACCCTTTTTCTTTCCTCGAGTGGCATTTGGGCCTTGATAACTGTTGTGGGGTACAAATCACCCCTATTGAAGAACTAATGGAAGCAACCATCTATAATAAATACCATGGTTGCAAAGACTCAAACAGAGGACATTCCTATTCATGTTTTACCGCATGGTAGGAATCCGGTCATCTCCTACCACATTTAGTGGCGTTACTGTATTGCTATGAATAAATACATTGTATATTTTAACCTGTCACAATTTGTGGTTGTTATCTTTGTCACCCCTAGCACGGGTCTACAACAATAACCGGTGACCTTTATTGTAAAAAAAAGAAAATGTCAGAATTTGCGTTTCATCGGCTGACGAAATCTGAAGTAGAAAGGATTCTTTATATCTGTCAGTAGTGGTGGTTTGGTAAATCCGCCTTGTGGACACGAGGCAAGGTGAGCAGATTCAAACTTTTTGCTGCAGATCATATTTTTAAAAGTTGAATTGTTCCAGTGGAATTTGAGATCGTTAAGTTGAAGCTCTGCGTTGCTAATACGTCGGTGACGAATTGATTTTTTGACAACGTTACTTCAGATAATCTTCAGTGAAGAATTTTTTGGGGTTTTTTTTCTGTGAAAAAAAAATGTTTGCATTTCAGTGATAATTGTTTTTGGTCGGCTAACTACCAAGGCAAAGGAAAGGTCACACGAGTGACGAGAATATTTTCACATGATCGTTCATTGATCCATTTTTTTCTGTATTCTCACGAGTGCACGCTTCGTAACTTAAGGGTTACACCATATTTTTTTAGCTACGAAGGTAGAGTGTAGCAGAGAATAAAGACAGTTTGAAAATGAATGGCAGTCCAGTATGAGAGTATTTTCGAATGCGTTTACTCTTTTAAAACTGGTATATTTTTTTTATACGATACTTTAGAATGTTTTTGCTTTTCAGTGAAAAGTCTCTGGTGGAAAAATCTTTTAGCAGGTTTTTTTTTCTTCTCAGTGAAAAATGTGTTTTAGCTTTTCAGTGAGGAGTATTTTTTATACAGTGCCTGATAGTTAACTTGGCGAGTAAACAATCTGTTTTTGTTTGTTTTTTTGAAAAAAATTAAGGCAACATTAAGCTTTAACGGTCCCAGACATTTGTTTGTATGCTTGAAGGGTTAAGAAGAACGAAGACGACCCACAAAGCCGTCAGAAAGCTGCATGCTCGTCAGGTTATAATGTAGAATAAAAAGACAACGTCTCATTCTAATATTTAAAACTTCTTTATATCGGTCATCCTCGCTGTGGTGTAAATAAAAGGGAATGAAATAGAAGGGTAAATGAATAAGTCCATGAGTCAAAATATCGCTAACTGCTGCTTGTCGCTGCTGCTGTTGTTACTGTCGTTTGTAGCTGCTACTGCTACATAAGTATCGCCCCCTGGGACATACCCGTCTTGATATGGTATTAATAAGATGTACGGCTATCGAGAACGACCTGGATCTTTCTCTTAGCTAAGAAAGTTCTGATTATATTTAATATTCTTCTAGTAATCCCATACGAGTTGATTTTGCCTTGGAGATATCTATCGCTACAGCCCTAGCTTCACCTAACTTATCCAGTATGCGGTCTATACATTCAGAGATGACCGTTATGATATCCATAGTAGAATGGGATGACCTAAATCTATTCTGTTGGTCAGAGGGAAGTTTAACATTTTCAAAGTGGTGAACTATTGCTAGAGTGATTAATGTTTCAAAGATTTTAGCAAAGAGCGGGAGGAGACTTATAAGGCGATCATTTATCAGGTCAATTCTTCCTCTACAATTTTTGAAAACTGGTACCACAGAGACAATTTTCCAGCTATCAGGGAAGCAAGATTCCGCAAAGCATTTGGGTATTTGTTATAGTTTGGAGAGGACAGGGACCAGCTCAGCAGAGCATTTCTTTATTACTATAACAGGGATAAGATCTGGTCCACATGCTTTGGAGGTGTTGGGGTTCTTTATCATAGCCAGAACATGAGACAGAGTGATGATCAATTCTGCACATTGTTCAGCAGGGCGAGAAAAAGGTTTATGCCAAGGTGCATCTTTGATGAGATCTCTGAAAGATTCCTCATCAGCACGTTGGTAATATCTTGTTGTTTTGAATAACAGTACTACTGCTTGAAGTCAGATGGTTTATGGTGATATCAACCATTATTACGAGGTGATCAACATTCTCTAGTAAGATATGGGCATTTGTCACACAAGTCTCGGGCAATGTTGTCAGGAATAGGTCGAGAAGTGAAGCTTACTGGTCCTCACGATCTGGGAGGCGGGCCAGAAAGGTTAGGGTTAGGGTTAGGGTTAGGGTGTGTAAGGGAAGGTGACGGTTTGTGTAAGGGAATGGGCAATCAAGAAGCTATGCATGCTATTACCAGCTGGGTCTCTGCTGTGGTGGACATTAAAGTCCTCAAATACATGGATATGGGCGGTCACATTTGAGGAAAATACTGCGTCGATACTGTTGTAGATGTAGTCAATTAGGATAAAGTCTTGGTCGAAGTAACTAACGCTGTACTGCAAGTTATCTAGTTACGAGGAAAGTGTTACGAATATAGACTCAGAACCAGTCCGGGAGGTGACGATAGTTAAGTGGATAACGACACAGACTGACGACCTGGGTGTGCCAAGTTCGAATCCAGTCGGTTCCACAGTACCATTTTCACATAGGGATGTTGGCAACCCTCTCGTGGTTCTTCCTGTAAGTACGCAATGTCTTTCTAGAAATAATTCTAACTTGAAAGATACCAGAGTAACCAATGCCAACACTAGAATCATCTGATTCACATGAAATAAATTAATGAATGAGAGTCAGTCCATATGTTTGTCCGAGTCTTTACAGCAGAGTGGGTGGTATCCTGCCATAGCAAAATAATTAGGTATTGAGGAATTTAGGTTGATTTCACATAGTGCTAGCATAGCAAGGGATTTTATATGTTATAACATCGTCAAAGTTTGTTCTATGTTCCCGGATATTTGTGAAGGAGAGCCTTAAGGGAGAAGGCGATTTGGTTGCTTTTAATAGAGCATTTGGTTTGCTCATGTTTTTTTGTTGCCTTTATTTTTGTTTGTTGTTTTAATAGAGATGGTTAGGACAATGTTATTTGTTGGATGTCAAAAACAAAGTGCTCACAAGTAGACTATTTGCCGAATCTGTATCTATGGTGTTGTGACCTTGGGAATGCTCACCAGAAGTAAGCGCAGCGTCCCTTTACATGCACAACATGGCACTACAGTTCCCCGATATTATACATCTGTTCAAAAAGCAGTCGCTCTTTGTGCTACCTAAGAGTTAAAGTTCCTGCACTACCAGTCGGAAACAGCAGCTAGACAAGCTGTCAAACCTGTACCCACAACCTGTCAGAACAAGAGCGGCCAAGACTAATCATATGAAACTGAGTGACAAACAAGTATCCCTATGCTGTCCAGATAAAGAGAAAGAGAGATAGAGGGTGAAACGGCTTTCATTTCCATAGTCAGGACAAAAAGGCCAAGCATACATAGTCTTTGAAGTTCCCTGTAATGGTACTTCTGTACCTAACTAATAGACAAATATGGAGGGTAAGACGAGCAATAAAGTCTATCTACTCCTTAAGAAATTGTAGGTTTACAAACTGAATATTTTGTCCGAGTCTCCAGTTCTAGGAAGTTTGTTGTCCATGACTAAGGCCTCTCTACCTTAGTTGCTCAGTGACAAGTTATTTGGAATTACGCAGGTTTTATATCAGAGTTTCCTTCTTCTAGACTGATGATCTAATAAGATGTGCAGGTTCATCTTGCCGAGTGGGGTAATCCTACACCTGGGTACTATACCAGGTATTTTTACGTACTTGCTTGGTAAAAAATGACCTATCTGAAACTCGAATTCCTTGGAAGTATTAGAGCTTAATTAGTGGATTAATAATAACAAAAATGAAATACTAATAAAGAAATTGAGTGATTAGAGTAGGCGCGAGCATAACATCATGAAATTGAAACAGTCAGCCTTCTAAGAACAACGTTTTCAACTAAGAGAAGAGGATAGAGGTGGAGGTGGCGAAGTGTTACTTCCAACAGTCTACTTTCATATCTTTTAAATTCTTTTTTTTTAAATACCAAAGGACATTGGTGATGCTGTAAAAGAAGAATCTAAACCGAACAATTCATAATTCACATTAGTCATAAATCTAAAAATAAAATAAACATCTGTAAATATGCTTGTCTATCTTTTATATAACGAAATGTACATTTTGATTCATATGTTGTTCATTCTATCCGCATGTCAACGGAAATATGCAAATATATTCGCTTTTATATTGAAACTAGGTTAATTTCTAAATTTCATTATGCCCATAGAAAAGCTTAATACAAAAAAGAAATAATGAACATTCCTATGCTTTTATAACATAAGTAATTAAAATATAATACATAATATACAAGAACTAGATTTGCCCTACACGGTCTAATGTTTCTACTAATTTGCTGATCCTAACAATATGGCGCTTCTACCTTGTTGTGTGTGTTTCATAAGTTTACATACAAATTAATATGTTGAACAAGTTCAGAATTTGTTCAGGACTTCAAATATTTAGGAAGATGCACCGACTCTGGTCATGATATTAATATGCGTATTGGCAGGGAGCCTCAGGCAGTAAACAATGAACTTACTTCACCCCAAAGAGGGGAGGCATTGCCTGGAAGGGTGTACCTCCTAGGACAACCCAGGACAGTATACCTCAGCCAGACAGATAAAAGGCCACCGAAATGGCCCAGTTCCTGCCGGACTTATTCTCAAGAACGAATCCTTGACTGGTATTACCCCATCCTGAGATCCTCAATCAACCAAAGTTAATGAGAGACTAAACGCATTGGGGCAGATCGATACTATACGGATCAAACTCTTGTTGCTCGATCTAAAAGATTTGATGGATCATACACCAAGATGCCACACATCGTCTACAACATATTGTGACGAGACAATATAACAAACAAAATGTTTTGTGTTTGCCTTCCGTGCATATCTGCAGTTGTGCAATACCGACTATTGGCGCTGGCTGGACATGTATCTTGACACGATGAACCTGCTGGAAAAGGGCTCCTGCAGTCTCTATAAGGTCAAGCAACGTGCCAGAAGGCCTCATATTACGATCAAGACTCTTCTGACATCTAAAACTAAGATTCTCGCCTTTCATACACTGGCCTCTCATAATTGAAGGTTTGGGCCACATTGAGTAAGTGGTACATGAACTTCGTGAATGCTTCACCGTCAATTGATGGATGACTCAAGACAAGACAAGGCTGTGAAAATACTTATCATTACATTTTAACATAAATTATAATTCTATTTATTTTGTTTAAATTTTAGTTCTGTTAGTTCTCAGAGATCAAGGAGGGAACGGTTGATGCATTTAGGAGTTATATTTCTATCCGGGTGTTTATTTTAAGACCTTCTCTACTTCTCAAACCTTGAGTAAATAAAGAACTGAAGAATAATGTTTTTCTACCCAATTGATTGTGTTATATTCTTTTTGTGATCTTTGCTTAGATTTGCCAGATTCCAAAAACCAGAATTGTAGTAACCAGCTTAGTGTTGTTACTCATGGTAGAATAACTCGGAGCAGATATGACCCAATATGTAGCCATGCCAAGGAGACAAGCAATATGGATTTCGTCCTGCAAGATAACTGCAGATGTTCTGACTGTAATATCACACAAGATCAATGAATCAATATGGAGGCTTAATTTCTAGAGCAATAGCTCTTGACATATCAAAGGTCTTCGATAGGGTTTTGTACAAACGTTTGCTTCACAAACTAGCTAGCTATGGAATATCTGGAAATGTCTTTTATACAATCAAATCCTTTCCTTCAGATAGGTTTATAAAAGTAGTCGTTGATGGGCAGAAGTCTGAAGCACATCGTATCAATGCTGGTGTGCCTCAGGGATCTATTCTGGGTCCAACCCTCTTCCTGATCTTCATCAATAATCTCCCAAATCACATTTTAAGTTCATTCGTTGACATTTATGCAGATGATACAACCATCTATGGCAACACTTCAAAGAGCATTAATGATCAAGATCTCTCTGTTTCTCTCTCTTCTGACCTGGAGCACGTAGTGCAAGAAAAAAGGTGCCTGGTTACTTTTAATACATCAAAAACCAAGATTATCTCCTTTCACCACCAACGCTCTGAACCTCACCTAGCCCTAATTAAAATGAATGTCACTCTTCTTGAAGAAGCCCCCTGCTTTGATAAGCTCCTGGGACTGACCTTCACACCAGACCACAAATGAAAGACTTACATCAAATCTGTTGCTAAGGTCGCTGGAAAAATGGTTGGATCTTTCTACCGATCCAGAAAGTATCTCACTCCTGGCATAATCCTCTACTTTTATAAGAGTCAAATACTAACTACAATGGAGTACTGTTGCCACATCTGGGGAGGTGCCGCTCAGAGCATTTTTTACTGCCTTGACAGAGTGCAAAACTGACTTCGAAACCTAGTGGGGGATGTTCTCTTCTCTTCCCTACATCATCTTTCTCACAGAAGAAGAGAGGTTGCTAGTCTTTCTCTACTCTTAAATTATTTTAATGGTAGGTGCTCGACTGAGCTCAAATCTATTGTTCTTCCCTATAAAACATTTACAAGAACTCGTCTAGCTACACCCACTGTAAGTAATTTTCCTTTCTCCATCTGTGTACTTAAAACTAAATGGAACTTCCATGTGCAAAGTTTATTCCCAAGAACTATCCGTCTGTGGAACATAATACTACGGGGCTGCTTCCCAACTGACTATAGCATGGTCGTTTTCAAGTCCAATGTTAACAAATTCTTGTTGAGCCGCCCTTTTAAATAATATAATTTCTGGCCAGTCTCAACCATTGTTATTAATCCTCATGGGCCTTGATAAGTGGTGATTCGTTAGTACATTTAAAAAGAAAGGCTTATTTGAGATTCGAATACTATGTTATTTTTATTTGAATATTTGGCTAGGGTGTATTTCTAAGGGTGTATTCCTATGGGTTTACATCATAAGTAAGTATATACTTGAACTAGATTTGCCCTGCACAAAATAATATTCCTACTAATTTATGTTTGCAAATAATTATACCGTAACATTTCTAATCCAAACAATACAGCATCTTTACCTTTTACTGTGTGTCCGAAGGTTTACATACCAATTAATACGTTGACAACATACTTATAACATTTTTTTTAATGGAAATCGCTCCACACAAGGCGTGACTCCACTTGATGTAAGGAGCTAAATAAAACACTATTTCAAGGTTAAAAAATAGCTAATGATAAGTGTTAGATAGATAGATTCCGACCCAGAAAACAGCAATTCTTCCCCCTTTGTCAGAAACATCGCTCATGGAATGTGAGGACTAAAGGACGAAATAAGGGAAGCAAGAGTTACAAAGCTGCAGAAAGTAAATCCACTTTCTACTCTCCTTCATTTAAAAACAAATTGTAATTTGCCTTTTTTTAAATTCTAGTTCAGTTAGTTCTTAGAGATTAAGGGTCTGCCCTCTTTTATGAGTTAATTTTATATCTGAGGGATTTTTAAAAGAATTAACGTTGTCCCTTTTAGAACTGCTATCTGGACTTCACTACAGTTATGTCTTTCAGGGATTATGTCTAGATATTTTTAAAAGATTTTGTTTACTTAAACCAGTTGCTCCTAATACAACCGGTATAATGTTTATTTCTTTCGGGGACCACATTGTTTTCAAGTCATTTATGAGGTTCTGGTGTTTTGTAAGTTTTTCATGCTCAATTCTCTTTAGACTATAGTCATTCAGAACAGTTTCATCAATAATGACAGCAGTCCTTTCATGTTTATTCCATATGTGAATGTCTGGTTTTTATAGCCTTGTCTTTTATTATCTGCCTGCTTGTATGTCTTTGTCAGAGAACACTGTCCCTTTTAAATTTGATGATATTTGTGGAGGTTCTTGCTTCCAGATATATTGCGACCTGTCAAGTTGCATCTTTTTTAGTCTATAGAGATATCTATGGTGTAGCAATGTAGTCGTCATCTGGCAAAAGGATCTCTCAATGGCCGAATGCTAAAACCGGCTTTCGACATTTTTTTTTAGCTCAGCCATTATTTTCATCCGTTTGTGAGTAACTCTTGATCTTGTCCGGCTATAATAATCTGTTCTTTATCAAATGTAAATTTACCACTCTTTGTCAATGTAATTTTGATTAAGTTCTTCCATGAACTTCCTTGCTCTCTCATACTGTCACCATCTTTTTTGCCATGTCTTCAGCTTCCTTTTTGTGTACTCCCCTCTCTTCTTTATTTTAAAAATTTTGGATCAGTTAGTTCTCAGAGATCAAGGGCCCTCCTCCTGGGGCTAACACGTGATTTCCTTATGAGTTACATATATATCCGAGTGCTCCTTTAAATATCTTCCCTATTTCTCAAACCGTAAGTACGTAAAGCCGTGAGGAATAATTTTCTTCTCCCCAAACGAACCACCTAACTATGTCGTAGTTTACTTTTTTGTAGTCTTTGCTTTCCATGGCCAGAATTCGGCTGGTCTGGTGGAGTATTCAGCTTAGTGTTGCGACTTGTGGCAGCATTACTAGAAAAAGGAATGTCCCAGAACGTAGCCATTCTGAGGAGAACTTCAAATACTATGTTATTTTTATTTAAATATTGGTCGAGGTTTACTTGGGAAGTATCCTCATTTCTCATGTCAGGGTGTCATTTAATAATTGTACCGCTTCAACAAATATAAGGTTGCTGGTATTTTGTGGCAATATATAATTGACGAATTTGGTATGTTCAACTGTACCCAATTTTCTTAATAGCAACCAAACCTTTTTCAAATCGATCCAATTTGCGCAGTCCATATTATAAAAATCTTCATATCGTCTAAAATACAAAACAAACATGATTTCATTTTCAAGGTTGTAATTAAAATTATTGATAGCGCTACAATCAGCATTTTGTGAAAATGCAGTTTCATCTTCAATCCTTAATGGTCAGGTTTTATGTCCATACGTTATCACATCACGTACACATGTCTGATAGATTCTTCCTGCTACTACTGCTACTACTGGCTTCCTGACCTAGAATGCACCAAACATTGATGTTATTGTTTTGTTTTCCTTTCCCTTTGCAAAGCTCAATCATGTTCTGCAACACCATGAATAAACATTTAAAAATATAGAGATCTTGAAGCATAGAAGTTTTTACCAAAATGACCGGATTTGGCATTAAATAACCCGAAATAAGTTGATATGCCATAAATATGCTATTCTCTATCTCTACAAATCTACAATCAGACCATGTATGGAGTACTGTTGTCATATTTGTGCTGGTGAATCTCTGTCCCATTTCAGGGTTCTTGATAAGGTGCAGAAATGTATCTGTAATTTGATTGGTCATTCCCTTTCTTCTTCTCTACACCCTCTCTCCCACAGATGTGATGTTGCTAGTCTCAGTCTTTTTTGTAAATACTATCATAGCATGTGTTTACCAGAATTATGTGATCTATTCCCTGCTTCTTTTGTTCCAGCTCATTTGACATGTTAGTCTCGTGGTCTCCATCAATTCGCTGTTTTGATGCCTATTCGATAATTCGTATCATTTTTTCTGCTCTTGTTGGGTATGAAGAAACATTTCCTCAATTCTTTCCATTTACTTCAATTGTTTTTTTTTTAAATTTCTCTTCTATACGAATCTTTTCTATTTCCATTTTCTTCAAATATTCTATTTATTCTATTTGTTTTCCTCAGAATTTTTCTTTTAGTCTAAACTGTTGTACTTGTTGATGCTTAATAATTTCTAACATAGCCCCTTTAAATTCCCTCATTTTCGACCCTAAAAATAGGCTACCGACTTTTTCGTGTACTTTTTTATTACACGGTTGTAACTTTTCTCACTGGAAGATAAATTCTTAACTTCTAAACGAGAGAAAAATAAGTAAACCTATTCAAACTTATTTACGTGTTCCTGATTGCCCGGTCAGAGCGCCTTAGGCAGTTAACAATAAACTAACCACTCCGTAAAGACTGGAAGCAAGACCTGGGAGGATGGACCTTCTAGGACTACCCAGGACAGTATACCTCAGCCCGACAGATAAAAGGCCACCGAAATGACCCAGTTCTCACTGGACTGATTGTCAAGAACAGATCCTCGACTGGTATATACCAGTCAGAAGTCTTTGAGCAACAAAAGCTGCCTCAAGACAGCTTGTATTTACTTCCTTCCAAATGCAGGAAAATGTGGCACAAGGCCAGAAGGTGGGGAAAACAAACCAACGCCTTTAAAGAAAGGACACTCTGGCTTCATAAAAAATTGCCTGAGCAGCCCCGTTGCCATTCCCTGATTGGGACGCCTCAGGCAGTTAGCAATAAACTAACTCCTCCCCAAAGAGGCGAGGCAAGGACTTGGAAGGTGGAGCTCCTAGGACTATCCAAGATCAATACCTCAGCCTGACAGATAAAAGGCCCCGAAATGTCCTAGAACGTATCCTCGACTAGTATGTACAAACAGAAGTATTTAAACAACACAGAGACCGCTGGTATTGACTTCCTTTCTACTGCACAAAGATGTGGCTACTGTAGATGTTACTTTAGTTTAGTTTTATTTATTTATTTTATTTTATTTATTTATTTATTTATTTGTTATGTATATAGTTATCCTAAAGTGAAGTTTATTCTATGTCTACAGATGATTGCTATTTCGCTTCTACAGTTTAGTAAGTTTTGGGGATCTTTAAAATTTTAAATTACAAGCTTCTCATTCAGACATCCAGCCTTTTAACCACTTCCTTCCTTATTGGGTTCTTGAAGGGTTTACCTTTTGGCTAGCCTGTTTGTTCAGGGTATTGAATGCTACACGGGTCGTCTAAATATCTACATATACTGTATGTGCATGTGATGCCGTTAATTTTTTAGTTGACAACTCATGACTTGCTGGCGTTCTCTTTCCTGTTTTCCAAGGACCTCTGTGAAATATGTACAACTATAAAAGTCTGATTTTCGCAAATAAATGCATATAAATTATTATTAGATTTTATTCAATATGTCTAGACAACATACCCTTTTCATTATATACTTCTCTTGTTCTATGGATATAACCATCATTTTAATCATTGATGATAGAATAAATGAAAAAGTCGAATGTTCATTGTTTAATTTTCATCCTAGGTTAGCTTTGAACAACAAAGGAACACATGTGACAGGTTTTTGAATGACAGTCGACATATTAATTATTGAAAATTCAATTGAAATAAAGTAATCAGTCATGTTTTTTTAAATAAGTTGCACACGTCTCGTGATTCCTTTTTTCACATCATACCTTTCAATAATATTCGTACATTTTGATCATATACATTTTGCAATTTTTTCTAAACTGCATCAGACACGCTTTGGTATGGTGCCTGACCCACATGCAACCATCCCCATCACCACGAAATCCATTTATTCCGGCCCTTTTTTTCTTTAAAATTTTTTTTCTACCTACCTTACTGTCTGTCTACCCCATCCAACCTGATTCTTGAGTATAACCTTAAACTACTTCCAATGGTGATCCCCTAATTTGGGAGCTACACGGTGTGTAGAAATAACCATTGGTTGTCATTATTCCCAGGTCTGCTCTGACCCAAAGGGATGGTGTCTGGTGGGGTCCTATCTATAGATTAAATAGTTTAGACTGCCATCACTATACAGGGGTTGGTTAAGATGATGAATTTTATCTAAATGTACTTGCTGTTTTCTGTAAGAAGTAAATTAAATCCCAGTTCAATAAATGGAGTTATTCATTCTTCTTTTTAATTGCTTTTATTATTTCAGCCATAAAGAGAAGAAAGAAGAAAAGTACATCTCTATGAGTTATACCTCACCACTGCTAAGGACTTTATTATCTCATAAGCAAACTATGTGTTATGGTACCTTACCTATAACGGACTTTAGACTCTTCCATTCGCAATAAAAACTGGAAGCATCTGCTCCTTAGTGTTGAGTCAACCCCAGCCCGTTCAGTCTTTCATTAATTTCGGTTGATTAAGGACGTCGAGATGGGGTAATACCAGTCAAGGATTCGTCTTCGACAATCAGTCCCGTCGGAACTGGGCCATTTCGGTGGCATTTTATCTGCCGGGCTAATGTATACTGTCATGGATTGTCTTATGAGGTGCACCCTTCCAGACCTTGACTCCCCTTTTTGGGGTAGAGTAAATTCATTGCTTACTGCATGAGGCGCCCTGACCGGGGAATGCCGACAGGGCTGTCCAGGATTTTTTTGCTAGCCAGAGTGCTCCTTTTTTATGGGTGCTGGCTTGACTCTTCCCCCACTTTCCGACCTTGTGTCACATATTGCTGCGGTGGGAAGCATTGAAATACCTGAGGCAACCCCAGTCTATACTGGCAGTCAATACTTATGCCCTACAACTCTTGTTTCTCTGTTGTATTATATTTTCTCCAATATACTTGTTTTATCTAAACCCCGAGTTCATATTTTCATTCCGGCCCCTTTACAGGGCCACAACACTATGTATATTTTCTCCAATAGACTTGTTTTATCTAAACCCCGAGTTCGTATTTTCATTCCGGCCCCTTTACAGGGCCACAACACTATGTATATTTTCTCCAATAGACTTGTTTTATCTAAACCCCGAGTTCGTATTTTCATTCCGGCCCCTTTACAGGGCCACAACACTATGTATCAAATTCGTCTCACGCCCTTTTCACTTAATGCGTATTTTATCATTTTCATGTTCTTTAAAGATAAAAGGGTTTGTCAACAACAACCGTAAAACTTTACATGGTTATTCGTTGTTCTTTTTGATTGCTTCTATTATTTCAGTATTCATTTACAAAATATATGATTATAAACGAAAATTAATCTATAAACATTTGAAGATATTAAGAACTTGAAGAAATGCATAAAAAATGACTGCATTCGGCATTAAATTAAAGACGTTGCTATGCTGTAAAACAAAACAACTAAACCAAACCTCACAAATTGGGATCGCATCATTGTATGCAACCTCATGCAATACCTAGAATCGACTCTATTTAACCAACAGATGGACCATGACAAGTAGAAAGTAAAAGAAATGAAGCAACATTTGTCCTAGGCAGATTGATCCGGCTTCCTCTGATGGGAATATTAAATTTACAAGGAGTCTCCAATCTCATGTATATCTTGATCAGGGGAGATAATGATGTAAGGTTTTTGCAGTTCTTGCAGGCAAGAGTCAACGTCCTACCACATACAGCGCCTGGTATTCCCCAAAAGTCACCTATTTGGTACTAGCCAGGCTCAACGTTGCTTAACTTCGGTGATCTAATGAGAACCGGTTTGTCAACATGAATATAACGTATTGATAGGTTTTATTTACTCCTCCCCAGGAGTTAGGCACAAGGCCAGTTTTATCTTACTCCCACAAGTAAGATGTGACCCAAGATCGGGTCGAGAAAGTGGGGTTTGAAAAGCCAGCGCTCGAGAGGTGAGCACTCTGGCCATTTAAAAATTGCCTGGGCAGCCCCGTCGGCATTCCTCGGTAGGGGCGCCTCAGACAGTAAGCAATAAACTTACTCCTCCCCAAAGAGGGGAGGCAAAGCCTGGGAGGGTGGACCTCCTAGAACTGCACAGGACAGGCGTGCAGTATCCATCGGAACAGATACTACACTTTGATCTTAGCCAAAAGGTACCAGCAGTGGACCAGAGAGTGATACAAATTAAGGGGTGACCCCATACTCCCTAAAGCTCCCAGATTGGAGTCTCACCACCGGATGTACTTTAAGGTCATAGCCAACACCAAGTTGGAGTAGACAAAGTTTGAAGAGTTGGTGGGGTTGGAAAGTAGGGTAGACAGAAATTTATTAATTTAAATTTTAAAAGATCTTTCTACACTACCACTCCAGATTAGAGTGGACCTGAGAATAATGATAATTAACAGGTAATCCCACACTTTCTGAAGCTTCAAAATTGGGATCTCACCACCGGATGTAGCTTACGATCATAGCCAGGACCGGGTTGGGGTAGACAGGATTTGAATAGTTGATAGAGTTGGAAAGTAAGGAAGGCAGAATAAGATATTTTAAAATAAAAGCGGTAGAAAGGGCTGGGAAAGATGGGGGGGGGGGAAAGAGGTGTATCTTTCCCAAGCGTGTCCTAGGAAGTTTTGAAAGAACAAATGTTGTTTAACTACACCACAAAATTGTGTAATTTAATCTACATGCAATGAAGAACATCAAATGCAATAAAATACGAACATATACAAATATTACAGATTAATACTAAATAAAAAAAGAAGTCACGTAGAGACAAGAAACGCACACACACAATAGTGGTCAAGATATCACACCCTCAGTTTATATTTTAATAAATGTTGATAAATATAACTGTAGCATTGCCAACTTTTTTCAAGAAATTACAAACACACTCACCAGAAGCCGTTTCAGACCCGAATTATCTCCCCTTTGATGATCGTAGAGGGCGCTACCATCCGTGATATATACAAAAAAAAAACATTGCACAGCAAAAATGTCTACCCCTTGTGATACACCCCACAGCCAGGACCACCGGAAAATGTTAGCTAGGAAATAGATGACAATACAAAAATGACAATACAAAAGAAAATGACAATCCGAAAGTGATGAAGAAATGAATGAAAATACAAAGGTAAGTGACAATGTTAGAGTAGTATGGAAGTAAAGGACAATGAGAAAATGGATGACAATATGAAAGAGACAGATCCATTATGTTGTCGAGATGAAGCGATGCCATGAACAATTAGGTAGGGTCGAGATAGAGAATTTGGAAGAAAGCATTTATTTCTGGTTGAGGTAAGCTGAGAGTAACTGAGGGAGACAGGCGAATTATCTCAGTTGGGTCTTGGCTGATGCACTGAAAATTACCTAAGATGTGGGGGTCCTTTTTCCACGGCGGTATCATACACACACGCACACTCAGAGCACAACTGACTTATACACAATGTATCAGAGGTTGTGTTCTCTCTTGTGAGTCTGCGTTGTTTTGTCTTTTGTATACTTGTAAACCAGCGCTTGCACCATCGGCAGTCGCCAGAGCAAAAGACGACACGGCCAGAACGGAAGATGAAAAAAGAAGAAAACCACGATACACAGTTGTCGAGGGGCGGTACATGGGTGTACAAGATTACCTTTCTTTACAAGTCGGAAGTTAAGCAAGATACCTATTAGGCACTTTGCTATATTCAGGAAATAAATAACACTCAGCAAAAACAAATCAGTTTAACTCCGATGCGGATTATAAACACACTCCATCTTTAGTTTGTAGCAATTCACGATTGAGATCTATCTTCTCTTGTACTAACATGTAATCTCTCGTGAAGCATGCCCATAGTTACGTAGCGATGTCATGGGTATTTGAAACAGTGTGCAGGCGCACTTTTCAGCCATTTCTGCCAAGACTGCTTGGCACTCAAATATGAACAGTTCCTGGAAAGACACCACTGAGACAAGACGCCATAAATCTCTTTTTGTCTCTCACAATAGCATTGTGGGATGGGAGTAAAATCCGGAACTCAATTCTCTTTCTATAATCAATGCCTGCCAGCCGAACCAACCTGCCTTATATTCTTGTGTGACTAATGTTGATGAAACTGTTAACTTGATTCTAAAGAAGATGTTTGTCTTTTTTACTGGAACCCTGACGACTCTTTCTTCTTTATCTTAAGCAAGGCAAGTCAGATGAATACAGGCGTATCACCCCTATTACAGGAATGACGATCTCCAGCAAACATCTCATCTCACTCAAACTCTACAAGTTCTTTGTTTCTCATTATCTGGTTAGTCTCGTGAGCCGAGTCTAAAAAACTACATCACCTAAATCTCATTATCTTTTTTCACTATAACCAATTATGGCCCCAACAATTCTCACTGGTCAACATCTTTGGGGTTTTACACAGCTTCATCGATGATGGACAGAACTTAACTCCCTCATTTGATTCCCATTGGTTAACCTCTTCTCCATTCATCCACTTCGCTACATCCCAAACACTACATACTCGACCATTTAAATTTTTTATAGCTTGATGGTCGCCATCTTGGTAATTTTGCTATCAATTCTGGGTTTTTTTCTTAGAAATTCCCGCCCAAAATTTATTTTCATATTGTTACGATATGCAAATGAGGATGAGTAAAACGATAATTTAAAAACCTAATAAATAAGAAAATGATTCTTATTAAATGTAGTTAAGAGAAAGCATAAAAAATATAACAGGATAAATGTGTATTGGGAACAATAACGAGAGGGAAAAGGTCCAGAATGAATACAAGAGGTTTTCAAGTTATAAGAAAGTCACAGCGAATTTTTGAGAAGTAAAAAGTACAAGCACTCTTATACGCAAGGTGTTCGAGGCAAATTTGATAATTCTTTGATATTCTTTCATTTCAGAACGATTTGACGTATTTAATAGCAGATGTGCAACGGATAGTTGTTTCTCTGTACCATTAGTCGGGTTGAGAGATGGAAACCATGGATGACTGGAAAACACCAGAATATTATGATTGTGACAAATATGTGGAACAGGGGCTTGCAGGAACGATCATAACAAGTGTTCTGACTGTATCCGCACAATAAAATTTGTAGAGATTCTGAAAAAAAGGTGCGGCAAGATCCAAGTAAACCAATGAAGACTATGGTGAGAGTGATGCGCGTCGGAGTGGCGACTATGGAAAAAATGCTGAATGAGGATCTTCGCTACTCCTCATACAAGAGTTGAAAGGGCCAAGTACTCACTGTCAAAGCCCAAGAGAATCACTTTATGAAAACCAAGAAACTCCTTAACACCCAGTTGAGCCGTGGGTGCCCTGGTCCTTAACACCCAGTTGAGCCATAGGCGCTGTGGTTCTTAACACCCAGTTGAGCCGTGGGTGCTCTGGTTCTTCTCAGGACCAGTTGCACAACGGGAAGAATAACAGGTGGTCAGCCTAATGTCCGCACAAAGTCCTTTGTATTATGAAGACCAAGTTACCTCAAACTGTGATATCCTTTGGGTGTGTTTTCAGCAAAGGCCACATTATGGCACCCAAACTTTTTCGAAAAAGGATTCAGACTCAATTCAGATGGCTATATTATGTTGCCTATCCACTATTCTCAAGCACTGGGTAGAGAGGGTGACTACATGAAAGCCATATGTGTAGCAGCAAGACACAGCTCCATATCACACGTCTAGGAAAACCCAGCAGTGGCTGTCTGAGAACTTCCATAACTTCATCAGTCCCAACATCTGCCCCACTCCCTCCCCAACTCGGCTGATTGCAACCCCATGGATTATTATCTGTGGGGCACAGTTGAGGAAGACACTGATCGTACTATCTGCCACAAATTGCCAGAATCAAACTGGTGTTCAGATGTCTCTCACATGCTCCAGATTCAGGTCTTGCTTGGTGGAGACTTAGGGCGGTTTCTTCAATTGAGCTGTATTCGGCAAAAGCTCCTCTAAGAATTTTGAGAATACATCAATTATTAGCGATCAATAAGATATGACATTTTCTCCTTCCTTTCCGAAAAGTAAAAAATTCACTTTGCATGAATAAGAATATATATATATATATATATGTAAAATATATTATGAAAACATGGAAAAGGTTGAGACAATAATACATTTAGATTTAGGCAAATGAAAAAAAAAAGTTGAAAAAGTGCCTTAAATGAAATGGAAAAGAAAGGGGATTTATTGGTATGGATTTTGGGTCTTGATTTTCAACAACAAAAGGGAGTTTTTATGTCAAAACTGATTTGAAAGTATTTTAAACCCCAACCCCTGGAAGGGGACATGTTACCAGAATCAAATGAATGTGCATTTTAAGCAGGAATTTAACCTCTCGGCGACACTTTGCAGTTTAGAGCATTGAATGTGACTACCACAGAAATCCCTGCATTCAGTTTCAGTAGTTTAGCTAGACATGTTGGTGCTGACAGTGAATTTGTTAATTGAATTAACTTTTAGGATTGCCTTGTTCGTAACATTTATCACCAGTCATCGAGTCAGAGATCACCTTTTAAAATTCACAAAAGGTCACAAATGACTTTTCACAAAATTGTAATCCTTCATTTCCAAAATTTTTACAACCAGAAGACTATCTGGTCTTCCTAAAGCAAGAACAGCCTGGTGAGTTTGTTACTTCTTGTTAGTGTGAACAGATAACATGAATTAATTACTACTGCTGCTGAAAATAGAAGAGCCAAGAGCCAAGAGCCAAGAAGTCCAAATCGATTATAACTATTTCTCTTAGTTTTAATAAAATCTTTGCTGGTCAAGTTTTGAGTTTGTCTCTTACCTAAGAACTCATAATTCTTCACTTTTTGTAAATATTATCTCCTCTCAGCTATATTTTAATTATTCATTTCTCTTATTTATTTAAAGTATCATGCATCAAGAAGTGTTATATAAAGCATACACTAGAAGTCGAAAAGGAGGGTTGCTAGAGTGACATTAGCTATTAGACACCCAGACTTTAGCTTTCGCTCGCTTACCACCTCATTTTGTTTAATTTGAAGAATAACATGGCCACTGATACATTGGTGTTGTTTTCCTTTCACAACGAGCACGCGATGTGGATACATCCACTGTTAAATTCATGACAAATCATCACATAAAGTGCACCTGAATTTCACACTCGACTAACAATCTAACAAAATCGTTTGAATTTGTAGAAAGCGTTTTCACACTTTATTTGAATCTTTCTCTCTAAAATAGTAAACACTATCTTGAAAGATTTTATAGCAATCACTTTGTTGGCTCAGAATTATCAAGAGTTATCTCTGTTGGACCATATCCAAGGTATCTCTCCTGAATTATACTGAGCAACAAGAGAATGCATTCCCCTCTTTCCGCTAATCAAAAATATCTAATTTTAACCCACGTGGGGAATACAGAAAGCAGATTCAGCCTCTTTCTGGCTTGGGCGCTAAAGCCATCAGATGTGCTCCGATGAATTGGCCATCTCTGCACGGCTTTCACAAACCCTGGTTGCCGTTGTCTTAAGACACCTCTTCTTGTCGTGCTGTAGGCTTCCATGAATAAAATGGAAGATTTTGTAGCTATCACTTTATTTTTTTTCATTATTTTTTCAAAAATTCTTTTAGTTTCTTTCAGCATAACAAATCCGTATTTATTGCTTTTGTAAGTCATTAAATCAAGTGACGAAAAAGATGCTATTATAAACCAATAAAACAAGCTTTGATATTATCAAACTGTTATAAACTGGCTTGTTTCCTGATGTGTGTATAAATCATTATAAACACTTGCAGCTGTTACCCATGTCGTTTTGTCTCGGTCTTTGGTTAATTCACAGGACACAGGACTTCTTTCAAATGGATGATTTATTTTAATGAGGAACACATTAATAAGACAATTACAGAAATATGAAAGAGCAACATATATAAAAGTATTTGCCTTTTGGCTAGGAGCAAAGTGTAGTATCTGTTCAGATACTACACTTCATTTTTCCTGTCCTTGATTAGTGAAGGAGAAATCCTGCTAGACTGAGGCAGTATTAATTTTGTCCCAATCCAGAGTGCCCCTTTACCGGAAGCTGGATTTTCCCCATATTATAAACCTACCCTGTGTGGAGAGGCAAGTAAATAGGGACATATATAAAAGTATTCACTCAACTGAGAGAGAGAGAGAGAGAGAGAGAGAGAGAGAGAGAGAGAGAGAGAGAGAGAGAGATAGACTAAGATACACGATTCAATTTATGACTCGTCCCCCACACCCACTGGGGCTGGGACAAGTGATAGCTTTTTATGCCCACTCGCTTCAAAAGCTGGCAAGAACAGAGACCGCAATAGCCTTCTCGGAAAATGATGTTAGATTCTTCAATTCCACTTATTTGCTGGGGTAACATTTTAACACCAGATCTGTCAATCATTATGCTAGCTCGATCGCTCATTCCGTATAATTACTATTCTTTCCTTTCTAGAATAAAAATTCTATGTTCGCTCTGAGTCATTTTAATTAACCCATTATACTTGGGCCTAACAAAACGACTTTGAAATCATGACACAATGCCCATCTTTTTCATAAGGATGAATGGAGTATTGGTGTCACATCTGGGCTGGTGCACTATACACTAGTCTCTCTCTGTTAAACAAGGTCCCAAAAAAGAGTCTCTAAGGTCCCTTACTATCCACCAAGCTCCAACTCCTGTCTAATCGCCGCAATGTTGCATCCTTGTGCTTGTTTTACAAGTACTTCAATGGAATGTGCTCCGATGAACTTGCTGTTCTAGTGGCCCCTTGACCAATCCGACAATCAGCTAAATCCCATCCATCACTGTGGAGATCCATCTACTCCAATAGCTTCTTTCCTCGAGTTGCCGGCCTTTGAAACTCCCTCCTTGCTCCCTCGACTGTACCGACATGCAGAAATTTAAAACTAATGTGAACAAACATCTCGCTGCACAGCTACCAATTTAGGATGACCCACTAAACTTTCACCCTAATTCTCAGTAGGCCCCTACATCTCCAGTGGCAACATGCCTTGCATGGGGTGAACTCAGTTAAAAAAAAATGAAAAAAAAGCCTCTATCTTTATGATTTATAGCAAATAGTAAATATATTAAAACATATTGACAAAAAAACAATAACCGCATCTAAACTTTTAGATTGTCAAATGACGGTAATACAATGATTGATAGAATCTTTTACATGTTTCGGACTGTTATCATCTTCGTTTTTGTCATGGTAACAAAAGTTCGCCCGCTGTACTCTCCTGCCTTCTTCATGTGCCATTTTGTTAAAGTTAATAACTTTCCCTTTATTTAATGTACTGGAGTAGATTTTTTTTGTTATGCATTATTACCTTGGTGATACAATTGGAGCACAGGAAAGAGATGGTGCTGGTGTGAGAGCTAGAGGTAGCGGTGGTGAAGTGGATAACAGCACGGATTGACGATCTGAGTGTGCCAAGTTCGAATCCTGTTCGTTTCATAGAACCACTTTCACTTATCTACATTGGAAACCATCATGCAATTCCCCCCGGATTCTGAAAAGAATTGGGGAAACCAATGCCTACACCAAAATGAAGCCGGTAAAAACAAGTCGTACCATGATGATTCATACGAAATTAATATTAGTAGCAAGAGTTCGGAGTGTATGGAGTAAGTTCAGAGAACTTCTGTCATCACTAACAAGCAGAGCATTAACTGTGGGATGGGATGATAATCTGGAACTCAATTCTCTTTCTATAATCAATGCCTGCCAGCCGAACCAACCTGCCTTATATTCTTGTGTGACTAATGTTGATGAAACTGTTAACTTGATTCTAAAGAAGATGTTTGTCTTTTTTACTGGAACCCTGACGACTCTTTCTTCTTTATCTTAAGCAACGCAAGTCAGATGAATACAGGCGCAGCACCCCTATTACAGGAATGATGATCTCCGGCAAACATCTCATCTCACTCAAACTCTACAAGTTCTTTCTTTCTCATTAGTCTGCTTAGTCTCATCACCTAAATCTCATTATCTTTTTTCACCATAACCAATTCTCACTGGTCAACATGTTTGGGGCTTTACACAGCTTCATCGATGATGGACAGAACTTAACTCCCTCATTTGATTCCCATTGGTTAACCTCTTATCCATTCATCCACTTTGCTACATCCCAAACACTACATTCTCGACAATTTAAATTTTTTATAGCTTAATGGTCGCCATCATGGTAATTTTGCTATCAATTCTGTTTTTTTTTCTTAGAAATTCCCGCCCAAAATTTATTTTCATATTGTTACGATATGCAAATGAGGATGAGTAAAACGATAGTTTAAAAACCTAATAAATAAGAAAATGATTCTTATTAAACGTAGTTAAGAGAAACCATCAAAAATATAACAGGATAAATGTGTATTGGGAACAATAACGAGAGGGAAAAGGTCCAGAATGAATACAAGAGGTTTTCAAGTTATAAGAAAATCACAGCGGATTTTTGAGAAGTAAAAAGTACAAACACTCTTATATGCAAGGTGTTCGAGGCAAATTTGATAATTCTTTGATATTCTTTCATTTCAGAACGATTTGACGTATTTAATAGCAGATGTGCAACGGATAGTTGTTTCTCTGTACCATTAGTCGGGTTGAGAGATGGAAACCATGGATGCCTGGAAAACACCAGAATATTATGATTGTGACAAATATGTGGAACAGGGGCTTGCAGGAACGATCATAACAAGTGTTCTGACTGTATCCGCACAATAAAATTTGTAGAGATTCTGAAAAAAAGGTGCGGCAAGATCCAAGTAAACCAATGAAGACTGTGGTGAGAGTGATGCGCGTCGGAGTGGCGACTATGAAAAAAATGCTGAATGAGGATCTTCGCTACTCCTCATACAAGAGTTGAAAGGGCCAAGTACTCACTGTCAAGGCCTAAGAGAATCACCTTATAAAAACCAAGAAACTCCTTAACACCCAGTTGAGCCGTGGGTGCTCTGGTCCTTAACACTCAGTTGAGCCGTGGGTACTCTGGTCCTTAACCTCCAGTTGAGCCATGGGCGCTGTGGTTCTTAACACCCAGTTGAGCCGTGGGTGCTCTGGTTCTTCTCAGGACCAGTTGCACAACGGGCAGAATAACAGGTGGTCAGCCTAATGTCCGCACAAAGTCCTTTGTATAATGAAGACCAAGTTACCTCAAACTGTGATATCCTTTGGGTGTGTTTTCAGCGAAGGCCACATTATGTCACCCAAACTTTTTCGAAAAGGGATTCAGACTCAATTCAGATGGCTATATTATGTTGCCTATCCACTATTCTCAAGCACTGGGTAGAGAGGGTGACTACATGAAAGCCATATGTGTAGCAGCAAGACTCAGCTCCATATCACACCTCTAGGAAAACCCAGCAGTGGCTGTCTGAGAACTTCCATAACTTCACCAGTCCCAACATCTGCCCCACTCCCTCCCCAACTCGGCTGATTGCAACCCCATGGATTATTATCTGTGGGGCACAGTTGAGGAAGACACAGATCGTACTATCTGTCACAAATTGCCAGAATCAAACTTGTTTTCAGATGTCTCTCACATGCTCCAGATTCAGGTCTTGCTTGGTGGAGGCTTAGGGCGGTTTCTTCAATTGAGCTGTATTCGGCAAAAGCTCCTCTAAGAATTTTGAGAATACATCAATTATTAGCGATCAATAAGATATGACATTTTCTCCTTCCTTTCCGAAAAGTGAAAAATTCACTTTGCATGAATAAGAATATATATATATATATATATGTAAAATATATTATGAAAACATGGAAAAGGTTGAGACAATAATACATTTAGATTTAGGCAAATGAAAAAAAAAGCTGAAAAAAGTGCCTTAAATGAAATGGAAAAGAAAGGGATTTATCGGTATGGATTTCGGGTCTTGATTTTCAACAACAAAAGAGAGTTTTTATGTCAAAACTGATTTGAAAGTATTTTAAACCCCCACCCCTGGAAGGGGACATGTTACCAGAATCAAATGAATGTGCATTTTAAGCAGGAATTTAACCTCTCGGCGACACTTTGCAGTTTGGAGCATTGAATGTGACTATCACAGAAATCCCTGCATTCAGTTTCAGTAGTTTAGCTAGACATGTTGGTGCTGACAGTGAATTTGTTAATTGAATTAACTTTTAGGATTGCCTTGTTCGTAACATTTATCATCTTTTAAAATTCACAAAAGGTCACAAATGACCTTTCCCAAAATTGTAATCCTTCATTTCCAAAATTTTGACAACCAGAAGACTATCTGGTCTTCCTAAAGCAAGAACAGCCTGGTGAATTTGTTACTTCTTGTTAGTGTGAACAGATAACATGAATTAATTACTACTGCTTCTGAAAATAGAAGAGCCAAGAGCCAAGAGCCAAGAAGTCCAAATCGATTATAACTATTTCTCTTAGTTTTAATAAAATCTTTGCTGGTCAAGTTTTGAGTTTGTCTCTTACCTAAGCACTCATAATTCTTCACTTTTTGTAAATATAATCTCCTCTCAGCTATATTTTAATTATTCATTTCTCTTATTTATTTAAAGTATCACGCATCAAGAAGTGTTATATAAAGCATACACTAGAAGTCGAAAAGGAGGGTTGCTAGAGTGACATTAGCTATTAGACACCCAGACTTTAGCTTTCGCTCGCTTACCACCTCATTTTGTTTAATTTGAAGAATAACATGGCCACTGATACATTGGTGTTGTTTTCCTTTCACAACGAGCACGCGATGTGGATACATCCACTGTTAAATCCATGACAAATCATCACATAAAGTGCACCTGAATTTCACACTCGACTAACAATCTAACAAAATCGTTTGAATTTGTAGAAAGCGTTTTCACACTTTATTTGAATCTTTCTCTCTAAAATAGTAAACACTATCTTGAAAGATTTTATAGCAATCACTTTGTTGGCTCAGAATTATCAAGAGTTATCTCTGTTGGACCATATCCAAGGTATCTCTCCTGAATTATACTGAGCAACAAGAGAATGCATTCCCCTCTTTCCGCTAATCAAAAATATCTAATTTTAACCCACGTGGGGAATACAGAAAGCAGATTCAGCCTCTTTCTGGCTTGGGCGCTAAAGCCATCAGATGTGCTCCGATGAGTTGGCCATCTCTGCACGGCTTTCACAAACCCTGGTTGCCGTTGTCTTAAGACACCCCTTCTTGTCGTGCCGTAGGCTTCCATGAATAAAATGGAAGATTTTGTAGCTATCACTTTATTTTTTTTCATTATTTTTTCGAAAATTCTTTTAGTTTCTTTCAGCATAACAAATCCGTATTTATTGCTTTTGTAAGTCATTAAATCAAGTGACGAAAAAGATGCTATTATAAACCAATAAAACAAGCTTTGATATTATCAAACTGTTATAAACTGGCTTGTTTCCTGATGTGTGTATAAATCATTATAAACACTTGCAGCTGTTACCCATGTCGTTTTGTCTCGATCTTTGGTTTATTCACAGGACACAGGACTTCTTTCAAATGGATGATTTATTTTAATGAGGAACACATTAATAAGACAATTACAGAAATATGAAAGAGCAACATATATAAAAGTATTTGCCTTTTGGCTAGGAGCAAAGTGCAGTATCTGTTCAGATACTACACTTCATTTTTCCTGTCCTTGATTAGTGAAGGAGAAATCCTGCTAGACTGAGGCAGTATTAATTTTGTCCCAATCCAGAGTGCCCCTTTACCGGAAGCTGGATTTTCCCCATATTATAAACCTACCCTGTGTCTAACTCTGCCCTCGTGGGGAGGCAAGTAAATAGGGACATATATAAAAGTATTCACTCAACTGAGAGAGAGAGAGAGAGAGAGAGAGAGAGAGAGAGAGATAGGCTAAGATACAAGATTCAATTTATGACTCGTCCCCCACACCCACTGGGGCTGGGACAAGAGATAGCTTTTTATGCCCACTCGCTTCAAAAGCTGGCAAGAACAGAGACCGCAATAACCTTCTCGGAAAATGATGTTAGATTCTTCAATTCCGCTTATTTGCTGGGGTAACATTTTAACACCAGATCTGTCAATCATTATGCTAGCTCGATCGCTCATTCCGTTTAACCACTATTCTTTCCTTTCTAGAATAAAAATTCTATGTTCGCTCTGAGTCATTTTAATTAACCCATTATACTTGGGCCTAACAAAACGACTTTGAAATCATGACACAATGCCCATCTTTTTCATAAGGATGAATGGAGTATTGGTGTCACATCTGGGCTGGTGCACTATACACTAGTCTCTCTCTGTTAAACAAGGTCCCAAGAAAGAGTCTCTAAGGTCCCTTACTATCCACCAAGCTCCAACTCCTGTCTAATCGCCGCAATGTTGCATCCTTGTGCTTGTTTTACAAGTACTTCAATGGAATTTGCTCCGATGAACTTGCTGTTCTAGTGGCCCCTTGACCAATCCAACAATCAGCTAAATCCCATCCATCACTGTGGAGATCCTTCTACTCCAATAGCTTCTTTCCTCGAGTTGCCGGCCTTTGGAACTCCATCCTTGCTCCACTGACCGTACCGACATGCAGAAATTTAAAACTAATGCGAACAAACATCTCGCTGCACAGCTACCAATTTAGGATGACCCACTAAACTTTCACCCTAATTCTCAGTAGGCCCCTACATCTCCAGTGGCAACATGCCTTGCGTGGGGTGAACTCAGTTAAAAAAAAATGAAAAAAACGCCTCTATCTTTATGATTCATAGCAAATAGTAAATATATTAAAACATATTGACAAAAAAACAATAACCGCATCTAAACTTTTAGATTGTCAAATGACGGTAATACAATGATTGATAGAATTTTTTACATGTTTCGGACTGTTATCATCTTGGTTGTTGTCATGGTAACAAAAGTTTGCCCGCTGTACTCTCCGGCCTTCTTCATGTGCCATTTTGTTGAAGTTAATAACTTTCCCTTTATTTAATGTACTGGAGTAGATTTTCTTTTGTTATGCATTATTACCTTGGTGATACAATTGGAGCACAGGAAGGAGATGGTGCTGGTGTGAGAGCTAGAGGTAGCGGTGGTGAAGTGGATAACGACACGGATTGACGATCTGAGTGTGCCAAGTTCGAATCCTGTTCGTTCCATAGAACCACTTTCACTTATCTACATTGGAAACCTTCATGCGGTCCCCCCCTGATTCTGGAAAGAATTGGGGAAACCAATGCCTACACCAAAATGAAGCCGGTCAAAACAAGTCGTACCATGATAATTCATACGAAATTAATATTAGTAGCAAGAGTTCGGAGTGTATGGAGTAAGTTCAGAGAACTTCTGTCATCACTAACAAGCAGAGCATTAACACTGTTAATCAAGAGAAGAGTCTATCAGACATGTGTACGTAAGTATGTGTGATGATGTATGGAAGTGAAAGCTGGCAAGTGAGGGTTGAGGGTATGCGTTGCATGGCAAGAAATGATATGAGACTGATACGATGGATGCGTAATGTGGATCTTAAAGACAGGCTTAGATCTGATGACCTTACAGAAAGATTAAATCTGGACAGTATAGGAAGATGTGTACATAACATCCTTATCCTCGAATGGCCTTTGGGCCTTGATAAGCAGTGACACATTAGTAAAAAATATTTTTTTTAAGTAACAGGAGACTTCGTTGGTTTGGTCATATTGAAAGAACAGTTGCAGTAGCAAAGTCAGGCCAAGGAAAACAAGTGATAAAGATGGATTTGAGAGAAAGAGGGATAAATAAAAACCTGGCCAGAGATTCATATTTATAATTCAGGACAGTTTATTTCACAAGAATCAAAAGATTGCAAGAATAATCATTAACAATCATAAAAAGTAGCTTTATATACTCGGCGTTACCCGTCTTTTACATTTATTTTAGTTACGATTTTTGCAAAGTATTTTGTTTTGTTTTCCCTTAGCAAATTATGGATTCGTTTTGAAATATCTATCTAAAAGATAAATTAATTAGTACAGTATCAATATAGAATATTTAAGACTATTTTTTTTTTTCAGTTAACGTAAGTATTGGTCTATTTTGGTAATTAAATTATTAATTCAACTAATGAAATGTCGTTTGAATCTCTATGTCTTAAAGTAATGGATTTCTGTAGCATCGGAAAATTTCAATGTTTTAATACATTATGATTTTAAGAATGTTAAAAGCAGAAATAATTTATTTTTCGAAAGTTTAAAATGTTTATAATTTTGTTTTATAATTGAAAGTGTCATGAAACAATACATAGAAATTCTTAATGAATGAGTCTGTGTAAGAAGAAAAAATAATGCAAGATGTTGTCTAAGTTTCAAAAAAAGATTTTTCAATGTCTTTCAAAATGAAATAGGTAATGAACCGGTTCTCTGAAGTCTGTCTGCTACGGAAAGAATTATCAGGTTGGACAGAATATGTAATCGATGAATTTGATATGGTCTATCACCGTTGCCCAGCTTATTCCTACTCCCACTGCTATTTAGGCCCCTCTCTTGCTCGCCTTTTTTCTAATTTCCCTTCCAGTCACCCTCTTACAATGATGACAAATTGCAACTTGGAACTCGACTGCATCTTAATCTTATAATTTCTTATAATTTCTTTATCTCTTCTCTTTAATTTTTCGACAAACAACAAGCACTGCTCAGAATAACAAAATTAACCAGCTGTGTTCTTATCTGTGCTTTCCAGGCCTCTAGTCGTTCGGGTTTTGGGACAAAATGGGTCCCAAAATAATATTTTTATGTATTGGATGTTCAGGTAGATGATATTAAATCCTTTAAACCATGGTTACTTACCTTGGTCGAATCTTTTTAGATTCTCCTTATCATTTGTCTTTTTTTGATGTTGGTGGTTGCCTGTGGTATTTTACTCATGATGGAACCCAGCGTATAACTATATCGGCCCCTCGACGACCCCCAAAATACAATGTGCTGTGGTCTTTCTCCATCTTTTTATTCTCGCCATGTTGATTCTAGAATAAGGCGATCATCGAGTGCGGAGCATTAGTTTACAATTTTACAATTTGTATTCCTTATAAAAACGAACTCAGACACAGATATAGACATTGTATGAATACAAATTGTTGAACACAGGTGTGTGTGTTGTTGGGGTCCCGTCGTTAGGATCTCTACTTCTGAGCTAAGCCTTCTATCTCTCAAGTCAAGGATATCAGCTAAGACTAATTCTGAGGTCTCTCGTCGATCTGCCTGTCGTTAACATTTACTGTTGTCCACTCAGACTCATCTGCTGCCGAGACCATTCACCGTTGAACTGCCTGTCGATTTCCTTAAACCCATCTCTCAGCGTTCTCCTTGAACATATCCTCTCAACAGTCAGTGTCTCCCACATATATCTACCTTCTATCGGAAATCTGATATATCCGGTCTTTTCCCAGTTACTCTCAGTTTACTTCAACCAGAACTAAATACTTCCTTCCAGATTCTCTATCTTGACCTTTCACCCCGGCTATTAATGGCTAACTGTTCATGACGTCGCTTTGTCTGTGCAGCACAATGGGTCCATTAGTTTTATATTGTCATTTACTTCTTAGCAAATATTTTCCGGTGGTCTCAGCTGTGAGGTGGGTGGGGACAGTCTATAGTATTACACCAGTACATGTATATATTTACAAAGAAAAAAGTAAGACAATTTAAAAAAATTTATTTATTTATCCACCATGTAAAGTTGATATAAAAACAATGCGATCATTTGGTTCAATTTCATAGTCCAGTTCTCCCTGGAAAAACAAAAATAAAGAATCAGAATTAAATAAAAAGAAAACAAATGCATGAAGGCACATAGATAAGCATTCCCATTTTTTATTTTAGGTTATTGCTATTCAATCACATTAGTTCTAAAGAGACAAGTAAATGGAGTTTAAAACTGTTTGAATTATGCAAATATCCCTAGTAGTTCAAAAGTTATGAGAATTTAAAGTCCTAAATTTTGGGTTCAAAATTGACATCATTATATACAAAAATTATTCACAGAAAAATTCACAATACGAAATTTAGTAATTTCTTCACCGTTTCTTTAGTTCAGGAGAAATTTTGATATAATTTTACATAAAGATGCCAAGTTCTATGTTCTTTCTGATTCTGCACTCAAATTGTAATTGTAATCCATTATTTGAAGAAGAGGTACAGATATAAGCGTTTTTTTTAAAGAAATCATATTTTAGATTTTTGGTTGTTCAACTCACTGTAACAAATAATGCAATGGCTAAAAGCACATACAAATGAGATATTTAGAAATATTTTTTTTTCAACAATATAAATATTTTAAAAATTGAACCAGAAATATGCGAGAAATTGCAAGTTGAACAGATTAAGATGCGAATTTGACAATGTTGCACTGTTATTACGAATCGGCTGGGAATGTTATACAGAAGTCACCAGATTGGAGAAATGAGCCGGACAGTAGAAATAAAACATCATGACTCAACGGAGTGAGTTGATATCCTTTCTCTTCTGTAGAGTTACTGTGACCATGGCACAGTGCGCCCATAAAGCCAAAAAGTGGAAAAAATTAATAACTTCGCCAAAACTTGAAATCAGAAAATGGCTGATACGTCGTTGGAAGCGTATTAACAAGGCGCTTCAGATGCAATATCAATTTCCTCACAAAACTGAAATTTGGGGAACTGGGCTCCAATTACCATATTTAGGCATTTTCTCAAAAAACGCCAATTTTGGGCATAACTTCGTCATAATTCACAATCAGAAACTGGTTGATACCTTGTTGGAAGCGTATTAACAAGGCGCTTCAGATGTAATAACAATTTCTTTTAGAAAACTGAAATTTGGAGGACTGGACCCTAATTACCATATTTGGACATTTTCTCATAAACACCCTTTTTGAGCATAACTTCGCCATAACTCGAAATAAGAAAGTGGCTGATAGCTAGTTGGAAGCGTATTAACAAGGCGCTTCCGGTGAAAACCTAAAATTATGGCAGACTGTGATAAAATTATGACAGAGAATGCATGCATTTGCAATTGAGATAAAAGTATACAATTTATGTGTTTCCAATTGAGATAAAAGTATATAATTTGTGTATTTTCAATTGAGATAAAAGTATACAAAGCGTATTTATTTACAAATGAGATAAAATATATTCAAAAGCTCAAAGTAAATTGAGTGCTATTTGCATAATTAACAGCATTCCCAGATGTAAAGCCTAAACATGTTTCCTGCTTTTTCTTGCATTGCAGAACAGATACAGTATTTATTGCAGACAGCAGTGGTTCAACAGTTCAGCATGCAGAACAGGGATATTGAGGTGAAGATGCTGAAGAGTACTGCTCACTCAGTTAAGGAAAAGTCCAAAGAGGTTGCTAGTGATTTAACAGAACCTGAGCACGTTTACCTGATTTCAAGACAGATCGAAGCCATCTGGAAAAAACGGAGAGACCTGATGAGGCACTCAGGTAGAGAGAAAACTAAAGAAGAACTGGAGCGTTGGAGAGGAGAAAGATTCGAGGTGCCTGTAACTGAGTTCGTCGAAGGAAGGGGTCGTCGGCGGAAGCGGTTAAGTGATAGCCCTGGAGCATGGACGGAAAACAAAATCTTGGATCCGATCATCCGACAATTCGAGGATCTAGTTGCAGAACAAGACGTTGATCCAGAAGTACTACTAAACAAGCTTGTCGACCGTTCTCGAACAAAGTGGATGAAGGAGAAGCAGACAAAATCGTCTGTCCCTGTTGTTGCCAAAATGGTGTATTTTTAACATTTGAAAACCCCATGTCTGCATTTCCTTGCAAAAAAAGTTGACCTCAAAATCTTTTAGCTTTACAAAAAAAAGTCAAAACTCACACCGTGTGGGCCATTTTGACAAATAATGGTCATTCGTTACCATTTATTGAACTGATCTTCTTTAAATAACATCATTCCATTAATTTCCGCCTTATTTTTAGTTCCACATCATTGGTAATTACATAAACGTATGATTTACCAGATTTACAACAGATCGACGGTTTTCGTAGAGTTCAGCTGATTTTAGCCCATTTTGCCAGATTTTTGCATAATAATGGAAATTCTGATCTGTCCATAAAAGGTTTGGGCAGGTAGTAGGCTATGTGCATCTGTTAGCCAAGATGGTGTATTTTAAATATCTGAAAACCCCAGGCCTGCATCTCCTTGCAAAAAAAACTTCTGACATCAACATTTTTTATTTTCAAAAAAAAAGGCAAAATTCACACTGTGCGACCACTCTCTAATGATGCAATAACATTTTAGGTATCAGAAATTCTAAATTTCATTTATATACATATATATGTGGCTTATTTAAGACATCATTGTATGTGTTTTATGAAAAAGTCACACTTAAGATTGTAAAATGTACCATATTAAGGACATTCCATCCCAAAATATGCCTTTTTTGTCTGTTGAGCTTTTTTTGCAGAAAAAATAATGATGATTTTGAACAACCCGGAAACCAACCAACTTCAATTTGCTGTAAAAAGTCCAAAAGTGGACCTTTTGAGCTAATTTTTTTTTGTTGATTCATATTTGCTTTCTAGTTTCACTTTAAAACATTTTCACGGCCATCTGAGCATAGTCAAAAATTTATTTTTTCCACTGCTGGGCGCACTGTGCATGGTAGGGATACCTTGCCCAGTGTCACACACTTCCCATAGCCCACTCAAAATTAAACAACATCGCAAGTGCTTTTGTTATTCCTTGTGACTATATATTTCACATCCTGGCAGCTGCAATGAGTCATATATAGTATGTCAAAGAAGAAACTGGAACACCAACATAAAATAGGTTCACACTGTCTATCAAGCTCCAGCCCCTGTCTCATCACCACAATGTTGCATTCCTGTGCTTGTTTTACAAGTACATTAATGGAATGTGCTCTGACAATCAGCAAAATTCCACCCCTTCACTGTAGAAGTCCCCAGTTGCCGGAAGGCTTTCTACTCTAATAGCCTCTTTCCTTGTACTACTAGCCTTTGGAATTCTCTCTGCTCCATTTCCCTGACTGTACCAATATGCAGAAATTGTGAACAAACATCTCGCTTAGGATTCCCCTGTAGGTGTGGCCCCTAATTCAAAGTAGCTCCTTACATTTCAGTGGCAATGTGCCTTGTTTGGGGTGAAAAAAAAAATGCTGTTAAAGAAACTGATTCAGGTGATACACGTTATGGGAACACAAATGTATATCTTGTTTATTGCACTGACCCCCCCCCCCTCCAAAAAACCAAAGAATTTTTAATCTAAATTTCCTTACCATTAATTCCCAGTCGGCATCATTGATGAGAACTAAAATACCAGGCCGTCTAGAAACAAAAAGCAAAAATATTACTAAGGAATTTGATGATACAGTTTCTTTATAAGAGAAAAAGTGTCATATATGTTATATACATGGGAAAATATTCAAAATCATTAAATAAAAGGCATTTTGTTATAAACATTCCAAAAAACTATAATCATATAAATTTTACGGAAGGAATATTTTAAATTCACAAAAAAAAGAAAAGAAAAGTAATCCATGCATTTGATTAAATTTTGACTTGTTAAAAAAGTATTTTATTAATTAAATGCCAACGTCTTCAAATCTAATGGTAAACAGATACTTGTTGAGCCGTCGTCTTGGATAATCAATTCCTTTTTGATTTTAAATCACTGTAAACTTTTAAATTATATATATATATATATATATATAATTTTTTTTTTTAATTCATTTTATACATACATAAAAGTAATCCATGGACACGTGTTGCTGGCTCACGGCTGTCATCAGCATGGCTTCGATGTTGATGTCAGTAGTCTAGCGTTTTACCTCTGGACTATGACGCCTTGTCTAGAAAATATGTACGGTTTTTATCACCTAAATATTTAATGTATTTTTATGTAATTGTTTTTGTAGGTGATTGCAGCGTTTGCTACTTTGTTTTGCATTATTATTATAGTTGTTCACTTCCTAAGTAGAATATATATATATTATATATATATATATATGCAAAATAAAAACGGAATTGAGGATAAGCAAATCAACAAACTAACAAAAATATAAACTCAAACACATATAAAAGCTCTACCAAGATATTTCTAACAACTGAAATATCTTGGTAGAGCTTTTACATGTGTTTGAGTTTATATTTTTGTTAGTTTGTTGATTCGCTTATCCTCAATTCTATTTTTATTTTGCATTTTGTCTGAACCATTGTTTCTATTTTTCCTTATATATATATATATATATATATATGCATGGATGGCGGCACCGGGGGGGCTCAAGCCCCTTCACTTTTTGACTTGAGCCCCCCCCCCCCACTTTACGGTTATTAATAATTAAGTTGATATGCATGTGTTTAATTTTATCTAATTAGCTTATCTATTAATTGATTGTTGGTCTTATATTGTCATCATTACAATATAAGACCAACAATCATTTTTATCTAACATTTGGTGAAAAACAAGCGAAATGGGTGAGTTTTTGTTAAAGTTCCCTATTCTATAGGTATATTTACGGACTTTCATTTTCTTCTTCAAAAAATCGACACCCCGAAGCAAAACACGTGAAACTTGAATTAAACTGATTTTGGCATTTCTTTAGTTTAGCTGTGAATCACAATTTATTTGCTTTCCTTTTTTGAAGACAGCGGCAATCAACCGGAATAACAGAATTACGAGTTTTTATACAAAATCTTCTTTTCTGTTTCTTTTCTTTTTTATATATATAAAGTAGGGAGGATTTTTCCCCTGTACATATTTGCTTAATACGAAAATAACCCCATCCATCACAGGCTACTAAACTCACCAATTCATTACGCTTATTCACTCGAGCGTGTTATAGTAATTTTTCATTATTTTTCACCAGCTAACACTAAATATTACATTTCGCCCACCATCTACGACTCTCCGCCAAACCAACTCCATATAGGTGGTAATAAAAACTTTTCTCCCTAACAATTCTGTACTGTCACTCCACTCATCGACACCGGGAACTAATAAACACAGTTTAATTTTCACAAAAGACTCCGTTCTTATTTATTATTTGCCTGGTATTAATTTACTACATAATATACGCAAAGACTTAATGACCGCTCCCGTTCACTTCGATGATTTTCCGCGAATATCAGATTACGTTATTTCTATTTCTACCTATGACTTCTATATTTATATTCATTCCGGAATTAAGCAAATGAAATTAACGAACACTGCAATGTTTCAAATGAGCCATCAACCACTTTTTAGGAGAACCCCTCCCCCCCCCCCAATTTTATAACTGTCTCGCCGGCCCTGATATGCATAATGTATTTTTATGTAATTAGTTTTGTAGGTGATTGTAGCGTTTGTTTTACTTTAAATTATTAATTAGTTGTTCACTTCCTAAGTGATACAGATTAATGAAGAACATTGCATTATTAGTCGCCCTTAATTTTATAGGACATATTTTTCGTTAATACATATATATATATATATATATATTTATTAATTTTATACATACAGAAAAGTAATCCATGGACATGTGTTTCTGGCTCACAGCAGTCATCAGCATGTTTAACTTAGACAAGGATCAAACTTTTGATGTTGATGTCAATAGTCATATATATATATATATATATAAAACCCTTTAGATTATATGTATATATATATACAAAACTTTAAAGGCCAGTTACTAAATTTTTATATGGAAATTGAAGGGCTTTATGATATTTTGCAAAATGCAGATATGAAAATAAGCTTCAGTAAACATCAATTCATCTAACATGTTTTCCTCTTTCAAGCTTCTTCAAAAGTGCTAAACATTTAAATATAAAATAGAAGTTCATATTTTGATTTCATTCAAATTGTCCCATCGAAGACTATGCAAGTTCAAATCCTATCGGGTATGTTGTGATTATTAATACTGTTGAAAAAGGTACGTACCGAAATATGTACCAGCTATCAATAAAATAGCAACTTGTGTTCAATTAATCATATACCATGAATCGTACCAGCTATCAATAATATAATTGTTATGGTGCCGTACCTGTACGAAGAACAAATGGACTCGTCCATCCATAATAAAATGCGAGAAGCATTCCAACTCACTGACTTCTTCCACCCCAGTTCTATACTGGTAGTCCAGAATACCACTTCTTGTATTTATATTCTTTTTTTTTTAATAATATATCTTTATTCCTGTGTTTCCGTGTCTTTATTTCAGCCCCGAATAGTGTCACAACAATAATCATATACCATAAATACGTACCATAATTAAAAAAAAAAAGTTGATATGCAGTAAGAGAGAAAAATAAAACCAAACCATTACAATGAAAACGACATGCAGGTCAAGGCATGTGAGTGAAATAAATTGCTTACAACAGTTTAAGATCTTTTCATATTGTCACCATTCAACAACACGTTGAATACCTGTGTCTATATAACAGGGTGTTTGGAAAATCGATGGCATAACTTCGTGATTATGTTCTGTGTGTAGATGACAACAGTTCCCATGAACATAGGTCCAGAAACAAATACTGATTAATATTTCCTATTGTACATGTACATGTGTGTGATAGTGTACTGTTATTTCTACATATGGGATAGATAAGCAGTATCTCTGTGACAGGATCACAAGTAAAATAAGCCTGGGCCTGGTGTTGTCACATACACTACAAAATCATGAAAGAGTGACATCAAACAAATATAAAAACCAGGGACGCAGAAGATCTGATTGTCATGATTGGCAGGGGCTTCTTTGATAGCCAACATGGGACACCCAGTTGGCATTCTGCAAACGTTGGTCTTACTTATTTCAGATAACAGAATACAACAGACCAAATACAAGTAAATAAATATGATCAGCACCAACCAAAGACCATGCCAGAGAAGAAATGGACCACACAAGAAAGTAGACTAGTAATGGAATGTTATCACAAAAGTAACCTCTACACAAAAAGGCTTCTTTACACATATAGAACATAGTCTCAAAGTTATGCCATCGATTTTCAAAACCAATATGCATAACACCCGGTGTTGAATGGGATGCAGTGAAGTCATTTTAGTTTTTAATTTTTATTTGTTTGCACACTTTAAAACTTAAGGTAGACAACTGCTATTATATTCTTCAACTTAAAATGAGTTATACCCTTGCTGATTTTTATTTGTAGGTGATTATTTAAAAATTTTTTATATTAGCAGTCGTCTGGACTGAACCATGTAATTTAAAAAAAAAAAATTGTAACTAAATACATTATTTTATTGCCAATAACACGGTACAACAATAACAACTGAAAATTTGCCGGTCAGAAGCAAAGTTTGATTTGTCAGCTTAAATGCTTTGAAAATCCAACAAGATAACTTTATATGTTAGATATTAATTTAGAAGGAACATGTTTTTGGAAGGTAAGTGTAGAAGGTTAGTGGGTGTGAGTGAGAGATCCCAAAGTCATTGAGGTCACATACACAAAACAGGTAGTAGACTGATCGATTGGTTACAGGAGATACCAGAAATAGTTAAGAAACAACTTAGAGTTCAAGACTTACAAGTGAAGGGATTGTTATTAGGGGTGGGACGTAATGGGTGAAAATTTCAGATTCATGCGAGTAGTATTTTTTTGTGTCCATTTATACAAAAATAACACTAAACAATCAAACATTTTGAAAATTTTGAAAAATTCAGAAGGTGCAGGCCACTAGTTTTTGGCTATTTTACATTCATGAAAACCCTTTCACAGCCTGAAAATGGTCCTAAATTAAAGTACTATATCAGATTTAATCATCTATATCCATTCATAGCTTTTGAGGATGTTTTAGGACCTGCAATATCACATGAAAACACCTTTTCACAGAAAAATGATGGATTTTGAGTCCCGTGGAACCCTAACACCTATTATTGGCCTGCACCTTCTGAATTTTGCAAAATTTTCCAAATGTTTGATTATTTAGTGTTATTTATGTATAAATGAACACAAAAAAATACTACTCGCATGAATCTGAAATTTTCACCCGTTACGTCCCACCCCTAATGAAATTTTCACCCATTACGTCCCACCCCTAATGAAATTTTCACCAATCACGTCCCACCCCTAATGAAATTTTCACCCATTACGTCCCACCCCTAATGAAATTTTCACCCATTACGTTCCACCCCTAATGAAATTTTAACCCATCACGTCCCACCCCTAATGAAATTTTAACCCATCACGTCCCACCCCTAATGAAATTTTAACCCATCACGTCCCACCCCTAATGAAATTTTAACCCATCACGTCCCACCCCTAATGAAATTTTCACCCATCACGTCCCACCCATATTATTGTTATCTAGAGTTTGGATAATTTAATTTAATTTAATCCTTTTGCGTTTCCTGAGGATCTAGCCAGAAAAAAAAACCTTTTAGTTAGAGAAATGAATCCGCTGACTGTGATATAGCACAAGATCAGTCAATCTATCGACGAGGGGCTTCGTTTCTAGGGCGGTAGCTGTTGATATATCAAAGGCCTTCGATAAGGTCTGGCACAAAGGTTTGCTTCACAAGCTTGTTAGCTATGGAATAGTTGGAAATGTCCTCTCAACCATCAAATCCTTTCTCTCCGATAGGACTATAAACGGTAATTGTTGACAGACCAACGTTCGAAACACATAGCATCAATGCCAGCATGCCCGAAGGATCCAGTTTGGGCCCAACCCTCTTCCTTCATAAACCATTTTCTAATTCATATTCTGAGATCATTCATTGACATCTACGCAGATGACACAACTATTTATGGCAACACTTTGAAGAGCATTGATGATCAAGATCTTCCCGACTCTTTTTCGACTTGGAGCACGTGGTGCAATAAGAGAAAAAAGTGGCGCGTTACTTTTAACACCTCTAAAACCGAGCTTCTCTTTTTTCACCACCAACGCTTGGATCATCACTTTTCCCCAGTCGAAATGAACAGATCTCTCCTCGAGGAAACCCCCTTCTTTGATAGGCTTAGGACTGATTTTCACATCTGTTGCTAGGGTTGCTGGTATAATGGTTGAATCATTCTATTGCTCCAGAAGGTACCTCATTCTCAACGCAATCCTCTACCTGTAGAATAGTCAGATACGTCCTAAGTATGGAGTACTGCTGTCATATCTGGGGAGGTGCTGCACAAAGCACTCTTTCCCGTCTTGACAGAATACAAAATTTACTCCGCAATCTAGTAGTGGGGGATGCTCTCTTCTCGTTCCTACTGCACCTTTCACACCGAAGAGATATTGTGAGGTTCTCTCTACTGTATCGTATGTTCATAATAGGTACTTGACTGATCTCCAACACTTAATACCTCCCTTCGTATAACATTTACAGCAAGAACTCGTTTTTCCTCAACTACAGCAGAGAACTTTTCTCTCTCTCTCCTCTTATCAAAAACCAAAAGAAACTTCCATGAACCAAGTTTCTTTCTTTGAATGTCCGCACCTTTCACACCGAAGAGATATTGTGAGGTTCTCTCTACTGTATCGTATGTTCATAATAGGTACTTGACTAATCTCCAACAATTAATACCTCCATTCGTATAACATTTACAACAAGAACTCGTCTTTCCTCAACCACAGCAGAGAACTTTTCTTTCTCTCTCCTCTTATCAAAAACCAAAAGAAACTTCCATGAACCAAGTTTCTTTCCTTGAATGTCCTGCCTGTGGAACAGGATACCACAAGCCTGCTCCCCAACTGACTACAGCATGGTCATCTTGAAGTCAAATGTGCACAAACATTTGTTGAGTCGTCCTCTTGGATAATTCAATTCCTCTTAAGTAATCTCTAAGCATAGAGCATCCCAGCTTGCTTATATATCAACTTTCTGCCTTCTGATCTGAATTTATTTAGTTCTAGCTCAACTGGTCAGACAGTTGAATACTGATTACTAAATTCAATAAGAATAGAGTGTCAACTTCGAATCACAAGGGCAAGAAAAAACAACCACGACCATAGCCCCCATCGAGGGGTTATGCAATATATAAACAAATCCAACTGTAGGTTAAAACGGTTCATTAGGAAACTGGGAACTTACACTGTTTCTCCTTGTAAGAAAAGTTCCGGTCTCTCTTTCAGCATATTGTCCCTTATCCAAACTAAAAGGTGTCTTATTTGCCCTAGAAGAAAAGAAATAAAATTAATATAATACACTAAATAGAATTCACATAATTTAACAATTTAAAAAAAAAAGTTTAATTCTTTTTTAAAATTAAAAGATTCTCGAGAATAGTGGATTTATTTTTAGATGTTTCTGTAAAGACTCTTCGGTGCTTGTATAATAAAAAGTCGAAAAAAAGTTTTTTTTGTCTTTTAGTGTTGGAGAGATAAATAAGGGGCAGACAACTCTTACCACGAATTTTAAACACGATTTTCCAGTAATCAAAACTGATGGCTTTAATTGGCGTTGCACATGTGGCTACTGTGCAAGGAGAACGTCGATAAGACATAAAAGGGTTAGGGTTCAGGGTTAGGGTTTAGGGTTAGAAAAATATTGTTCGAAAGCTAGAGCTGTTGTGAAGTGTTACCTGCCCCTTATTTACCTCTCCAACACTAAAAGACAAAAAAAACTTTTTTTCGGCTTTTTATTATACAAGCACCGACTCTTCATATTATAGAAAATTGCCAGTCCCACTGTAAAGGCTTCCATGAGAAGTTGTGTTAATCAATGACGTCTCAAGTGATACGGCCACGTCACCCACTATCAGTCATCTGAAACGTTCCAAAGTGTGTCCCACATTGATGTTGATGGCTCAAGGCTGCACAATAAGCTGCTTAAGAGATGGAGGGGATCAATTGATGAGAACTTGATTCTAGCAGGCGTCACAAGTGAAATGGCGACAGACAGGAGGAGCTGGAAGTCATTCATGAAACATTTAATCTCAGTATGAGACACGAAGACGAAGAATTAAAACAATAATTAATTCTAATTCTGATGTTTGATATCTAAAAAGATATAGAATGTGGAATGATATTGGTTTTGCTCGAGTGGATTAAAATTTAATCCTCTCGAGTGAAACCGATAAAATTCAGTTCAAGAAGACAGTCTCTTTGAATACAAAGAGAAGGCCTTATAGATGATATGTAAATGGTCTTCAGCACTTGGATATGATAATGGCAGCGTGATTGGCTCAATATCGAGAACATGTCAACACTAAACCTTTCCTTGGAATTGCACTGAAACATTTACTGTTGACTTGTTTTAACTTTTTACAATGCTTAAAAGTAATATTCATAGCTGTGATAACATTTTGTTCCCCAAATTAAATGTTCAAATATACGTGTATATATATATATATATATATATACACACACACAAGATTTTTTGCAGTCCTCCAAAAAGAAGAGCACTGCTGGAGCGAAAGAGAAGAGGGACCCTTTTTATATTCAGCTGGAGTGGAGTGGATTGGAGTGGAGTGTGAGCAACTCCACTTGAGGTTAAAGAGCGTTGTTTTAGTGTTTAATGCTTTAAAATTATTTGAATTAAAAAAAAAAATTAAACAATAAAAAGGAAAGAAAAGAAAGTTTGAGCTTTTTTTAATAACTGTAGTAAATGTATATAAGAGAGAAAGAGAGAGAAAGAAAAAGAGAAAGAGAGAGAAAGAAAAAGAGAAAGAGAGAGAGAGAAAAAGAGAAAGAAAAAGACTGGAAACTGCATCACAACACCGCCGAACATATGAAAATTAGACATGAAAACCCGAAAAAATTTTAACTTCTCAGATTTTTGTATAAAAAGCAAGCATGATTTGCTAGCTAAGTGCTACATTTCTGATATGCCATATTTTTAGAAGGAAGAAGACAGTCTGGAAAAGGTCCCTTACAAAGGCACCAGTCACATTGTAGAAAGATTTTGATGTCATTTTCTTTTCTTAAATAATGAATAAATATACCAATTGTTTTTTTATTTATTGAGAATTTACTTTTGTACACAATTTTGCCATTATTATTATTAATTATTATTATAATTATTATTATTCAAAGAAAGTTATTAAAAATAAATATTTAAGGATGATAGCTAAAACAAATATGTTTGTTTTTATAAAAAATTATCGTACCGAAAATCATTTAATTTCATACTATTTTGAAAATACATTTTAAAGATTAATTTCTAAACAGAATATATTAATAAAAAACGTTCAAGTAAAAACCAAACTTTTCATTCATTAGTACCTTTTTTAGTACAACACCGGCAAATGTCGCAAATAAGCAGGGTTTTAAACGGGCAAAAATTTAAAATAGGCATTACAGTATAAAATTTAAATTTATATCTTATAAACAAAGAATCTTTGCAAATCTGAAAATATTAGCAAGATTTTGTCAAGTAGTTTTACTAATGATTTTGCACTTAAGTGATATCCCCACACATATTGACAAGATAATTTGACACCCACACCAAAACTTTGACCACTCATTCGCAAAATAGAACATCTATAAAAGAGGGTATATTTTCCGTATAGAGCGTTGAAAAAGCGACACTCCATTTTTAAAGGAGTTAGAGCTGGCGCAGCCCTTTTTTGAAAATGGTAAGCATGAGAGGAGCCAGTTCCAAAAGTAGTGGTGTGTGTAAAGCCTTGTATAATATACAGGGTGATTCATAAGTCACTTAGCTATTGATTTTTGAAATTCTAAAGTTAAAAAATATGGTAATACAAAACAGAAAGTTTATTCAACAAATTAATTTATGGGAGTTTAAAATTACAGCAAATTTTCAAAATTTCCACCTTCTGTTCTGCATGCATAGCTCCATTCTTTTTTGCAAGGAATTTACGACTCTTTGTAGCATATTTGATTGATTATGGTGTTGTGCGAAGGGGTCTTTCTGTTCACATCACGTTTCCATTGCCTTTCAACAAGTGTGGGAGATTCATCAAATTTGGCCATATGAATAACAATAAAAATTCGCTCTTCAATTGTAAATGACATTTTAAATAGCTAAGTGAAGTGACTTATGAATCACCCTGTATATATATATATACGAGGTCTGTCTAAAAAGTATCCGACCTTTATTTTGTCGTGTGAAATAGAGTCAATAGGGCTGTGGCACTCTACACAGTGAAGGAAGACATCTTCATGTGCATGTGTGAATTTTATCACCACCTTCCTGCGCATTAGTTGCTGCCTGTCGGTCGCTCAATGAGGTGCTACAGAACGTGTTCGTCGGATTAACGATTCTCTCAAAATGACTGAACGTGTTGAGCAAAGGTACTGCATTAAATTTTGTCAAAAGCTTGGTGATTCTCAAAGCAAAACAATTCATAAGATTCAGCAGGTGTTCAGAGAAGATGCGATGGGTGTAACACAAATTAAGGAGTGGTTCAACCGATTAAAAAATGGCTGCACATCAGCGGAGAGTGACCAGCATTCTGACAGGCCCCAAACTGCTCGGCTGTTGTTGAGAGGGTGCAAAATTTGATGATGGAAGATCGTTGTTCAACCGTGCAGGGGATCGCCGAAGAGGTCGGAGTGAGTAAATATTCCGCACATGCAATTTTGCGTGATGATTTCAACATGCACAAAGTGGCTGAAAAATTTGTGACCAAGTTGTTGTCGCAGGAACAAAAGGACCTCCGTTTTCAAGTTGCACAGGACCTTCTGGAAACCACCAACACTGATCATGGGTTTCTGAACACCATGATAACTGGAGATGAGTCATGGGTGTATGGGTACGACCCAGAAACAATAAGACAGTCGTCGCAATGGAATCATCCCGAGTCTCCAAGGCCAAAAAAAGTGCGACAGATGCAAAGCAAAATCAAAGTGATGCTGACTGTCTTCTTGTGAATCACGAATACGCACTGGAAAGACAAACAGTGACAAAGGAGTACTATCAAGATGTTCTCCGGCAGCTCCGTGATGCAGTTCGGCGCAAAAGACCAGACATGCGGACGGCAAAAAACTGGAAACTGCATCACAACACCGCCGAACATTCATCCACACTGATCCAACATTTCTTGGCTAAACATAGAATTCCAGTCGTTCCAGTTTTGAGACTTGACAAGAGATAATGAGATGGCAGAGATGAACACCATTCCAAAGGAAGACTTCCAAAAGTTATTTTCAGCAGTAAATAGATTAGTGGGCTAAGTGTGTGCAAGCACAAGGGGCCTACTTTAAAGGGGATTAGGGTCCCAACCCCGTTAGGTATTTGAAATATTTTTTCTGACCTAAGGTCGGATACTTTTTAGACAACCCTCGTATATACAGAATATATAATATGTGTAGACATATATATATGTGTGTGTATATATATATATATGAGTGTATATATATA
>OY744529.1:86136221-86466221 GCA_963556195.1 Sepiola atlantica | reverse complement strand
GGAGCGACAAATATAAAATATTTGTTGTTGTTTATTATCTATGTACGTATACGTTGCGTCCCTTTTCAATCAGGACTCATCAGCATAGAGATATGACTATTCACTACCGGTCGTACGATTCGAAACCCTGGATTACAAGTATTTTTCAACTTACATCCAACGTCGTTAACCGCGCGCCCAATATTTGAATAGCCGATAAACAATGATAATTTAACACATATAAAAGCGGCTTGATGTCGAGGCATTCTACTTCTATTAAAGAAGGAATGATGCATATAAAGCATATATGATGCATATATATATATATATATATATATATATATATATATATATAAATGAAATAAAGATACAATTTTTATATCCTATTGTGATCAGAGTATGCTCGATATAATGGATAAAGCATTAATATAAGAATAAAAGGATGATGAAAATAAAAATTGGATGAATTACAATATTTATTAATTCATCAGATATTCAATTGAAAATCCATGGATTAAGGAAAAAAAACTTCCTTTTTTCATATTCCTTGCTTGAATATCTGATGAATTAATAAATATTGTAATTCATTCAATTTTTAATTTTCATCATTCTTTTATTCTGATATATATATATCTCGTATCCCAAAACAACTATTTTATGAAGAACTTTGTGAAGAAAAGAGACCCCCCCCCATAAACCAAAAGTGAGATACAAGGACTAAGGACCTCTTTCAAAAGGTGTGGTATCTTCAACAGTAATTGGGAACAAAGTGCACTAAATAGAGCAACATAGAGATCGGACATCAGTATTGGTGTTCATGAATATGGTAAGATATTGCTTAATGGCACATCAACCCTTTTCGGGTCATTTCATGCAATAAATGTAGAAGGAAATATCCTTCATTTGAGTCTTAAGTCAGTGGGTCATTTATAATCATTAGTTAAGAGCTTTGCTATTTTTAATTGTTGTTATTTTGGTTAAGGTTTTTATGCTTCAAGTTCTTTATATGTTCAAATGTTTAATCATGGTTTTTAGTTTGGTTGTTTTTGTTTCACGGCATATCGACCCCTTTCAGGTCATTCAATGCTGAATCCAGTCATTTTGGCGAAGGTTTCCACGCTTCAAGTTCTTTATATGTTCAAGCATCCATTCATAGTGCTTGGTTGGGGGAGAGGGAAGAAGAGGGGAGGGAGGGAAATTGTTGTTTTTTGTTTTGGATTTTACAGCCTGATTTGGTATTACCAGTAGGTTCTATTTGACCCATAGATGAGGCCCTTACAGGTACTACCACTCCGGGCCAGAATGGATCTGGGAGCAATGGCAACTAAGGGGCAACTCCACATTCCTCAAATGGAGGCCTCACCACGGGATGTCTTTTAAGGTCATACCCAGGACCTCATGAATATGAGAGAAGACGCATTGAACATGAAATACTTAAGAGAGCAGTTAGGAAAGGGGGTTCAAAAGTGCCAAATGAAATGGTTGGGATTCCATGTGGTAGACTATGTTTAAGCAAAGCAGGTCTTCCAAGTCACGGTCATCCCCAAAAAGAACCGGTGAACTATCTTCTTCAGGGGGCAGCAACCTGCAACCTATGCGGTAAAGAGTGCTAATCTGTGCTGAGTTTGAAATGGCATATGAGAGTTTGAATACCTACTAGACACAATCCTAGAGTATATAAGGTCTCTCTGTACAGGGGTTTGTCAGGATAACCCGACATAAAGATACTTCTCCCCTACAAGTAAATCCTGACCAAATATTCAAAATAACATAGTATTCAAAGCCTAAATAAGATCTGCTGTGCATAGTTACACACTGGATCATACAAGAGATGGTGCACCTTCTCCTAGTGACGTTACCCCAAGTAATAGCACAAAGCTAGATACTTCACCAGACCAGATGAATTCTCGTCCTGAAATCCGGCAATACAAAGAAAAGACCACAATAAAGATAAACAAGCCGTGTGTGCATGGTCCCCCACTGCATGTGACTCAATGTGGCGAGTGTAAAATGCAATAAATTTGGGCAATTTGGGGCATTTTGACCCCCCTTTGACCCCCTAGGGGCGCGAACCAGAATTTTTCTGAGGTCAAGGATGCTCATTTTATATCCAGAACAATTGCCTCTACATTTTGGCCAAGTTTCAGAAAAATTGAATGAATGGATCAAACGTTATGGGAGAAAAGGGTAATTTTTTGCCATTTTGGGAGCTTTTGACCCCCTGGTAGCGCGAACCAGATTTTTTCCAAGATCAGCGATACTTATTTTCTATTAGGAACAAGTGCCTCCACATTTTGGCCAAGTTTCAGAGAAATTGAATGGATGGATGAAAAGTTATGGGGCAAAAAATGTAATTTTTTGCCATTTCGGGGCCTTTTGACCCCCTGGGGGGCTAACCAGATTTTTTTTCAAAAATTGGAGAATGTCACTTTCTAACTTGACCAAAGTTACAACTTCATGCAAAATTTCAGAGAAATTCAATGGATGGTTGCGGAGAAAAATCCGGACGGACGGACATGCCTCAAAACATAAGTCCCCCGATTTTATAAATCGGGGGACCAACTATAACATAGTTAAGTGGTGAATTGGGGAGAGGAAAATTAATGTTCTTCACTGCTTAATTAACTCAACGTTTGAGATGTAAATACGAACTTTAATCAAACACTCGTATATCTATGTATCTCATAGCAATCAAGTGTTAGCCTCAAGAAGGGACCCCCTTGATTTCTGAGATCTAACTCAAGTGAAATGGAAAAGAATAAAAATAGAGCCGAATCAACAACTTGTAGGGGAGAACATGTCTGCAGTTACTAGGCCAGAGAGTTCAAGAGTGTGGTTGGCTTGAAAAGCCACATTTGATATCTGCTCATGAACCAGCGATGGCAATAGTCGATATCAAGTTTGCTGCCACTATGTATAAGTACACAAAACATAACTGGTCCAAGAAAGATCAGCAAAAAGAGGGTCTGTTCAGCAGCAACAGCTGTTTCCTTTATTTTTTATACATGGAATTTTATTAACATTATTTTGAATCATCTATTGTACGATTTTCTGGAAAACAATGCTGGGTTTACAGCAGTATTTGAAAAGCAGCAGCAGCAATCGAGCTGATTATTAGCAGCGGATCAATAAGATGGATTGTACGTCAATACCATTAGATCGAAATACTATTTATTGTTTGGAAGAAAGACAATGCTTTCTATTTATAAATCTAATTAAGTTAATTAGCTGATCAAACCATCTGACTCCATCTGAGTCATTTTGTTATCAACTAAAGTTGAAAGGAGGAGTTGATATGACGTTCATGAATTGAATAAGCAATTATAATTGGAGAACAAAGAGAACGTTGCATAGTTTCACATCGCCCCTCATAAGTAGAAATCTACTCGTCTAAATTAGTTGGCCATTGCTTTCAGTGCAGATACAAGGTGCTCATGCCCCCAACACAAATCTATGATATAAGACACCAACTAGTACACAAGTCTTTAAAAAAATAAAAAACTATTTTAATTTAAGTTTTCAGCATTTATGCAATAAATTATATATTTTATCGGAAACTAGGAAAATACCCATCCCAGGAACGGTAAAATTAATTCCCCGAACAGAACAGTTTAGCAGCACTTAATGTCTCTTTATGAAGATTAAAATTACCATATAATGCTACTAAACCTTATGTCTAGAATTCTTATTCCAATTATGATCAAACTCCATTAGATGATTTTGATTTTAGAAAATGTCTAAAATGTAAGCTTAAGGAGTCTGAAGAAGAAATTGAAATTCAGGGAATCATGCTTAATGTGTTTAATGATTATGGATCAAATTTAATGCAAATCTGAAATATTTTAATTTTCAAATGGGAAATTGTGCTAATATTATGCCCCTTAAAATACTCAAAAGAAACTGAAATTTTGAGAATATTTATTAATTGATTTCTAATACTTATTATTAAAATTTCACAAAAATCGGAGGTATCTAAATTTTACTGAAAGGGCTTCCACTCTCTCTTTACCTCTTTTGCATGAAACGAAATCAAACTTAATATAGCCCACATTACTCACATTTACACCTAGAACCTGTGTTTCAAAATACATAATGATCGATTGATTAGTTTAAGAGTAAGTCCGGTATACAGAAATACATGAACATACCTAACTTTATATAAATAGAGATACAAGTTTTCAAAGTGAACATCATAACGATTTTCAAAAGAAAGTTTGACAGAATTTAATTTTTGAGCCAGATTAATGCATGTGTGTAGTAAGTTTTTTTTTTAAATATATGTTAAAAATATATATATATGTTAAAAAAAAGTATGAATAAGAATAAAAAATAAGAGATTATGTCACATAGCAGTACCAACAAGGGTGTTGTAAAATTTGAGAGAAAGTCCATAGCTTGTTGATCCGTTGTTGTTCCTGATTAGTCGCTTTCTTAGTACACATAAGACATCCCAAAGAAGAAAACATGTACAATTTGCTTTTTAGTTGTAAAAAAAACTAGGAGACTACTCTTTATAAAAATGACCGATGTGCTAATTTATCGGATTTTAAACATCATGCATTTATTCAAACTACTCTATAATTAAGAGCAATGTGCATTTATATATATATATATATATATATATATATATATATATATATCCATCCTGTCACACAAAAGTTAGTGAGTAAAAAAACTGTCAGACAAATCGATTTCAAGTATTTAGAGGAATTAAGAAAGCAAATAGTAAGTCAGATTTCTATAATGAGACGTTATCTTCATTTTTTATCTTTCTTTACCGATTTATACGCTTTTCTTTTCTTTTTTCTAACTTTACAGTTGAGACGTTTTTTCTCTTTCTTATTTCTTTATTTTTTAAACTTCACCGATTCAGACATAATTTTATATGAAAGGAATATTAGTGCGAACACTGGCGAAGGATAATTTTTCCACATCAATTTTGATAGAGGGTGTACACTTGTAAATTATACATTTTATAAGAGATATCAGTTTTCAAATTTGACATCGTATATATGTTAAAAAGAATGGAATTTTTTTGGAAGTTTGAGCAAGATTAACACACACGTGCAGTAATGTTTATTTTTTAGAACACGTTACCATTGAAAAGGTTACTATATAATGTTTTCTGACAACATTTAAAGGGAGTAAACCATCCATTTCAAAATGTTTGCAGAATAAACTTATCAGCAAGAAAGATTAAACAAAAAAAATGGCAATATCTTCTTTCCAACACACCAACAATGCTTTATAATATTCGCTACTGATTGTTTTTCTTTTCTGTAGGTAATCAATGAACAAAATACCTTGCACATCCCAAAATACGGAGGCCAAAACCTTGCCTGCTGATGTTTGCATATTTGGTCGCATTAGATGGATTTCACCTGCTGCTGTCCATTCAACTGACTGCAGATTTCACACTAATGAAATGTGGATCCATGTTTAATTCATTGTCAGATATTGACGCAAAGACTATTTTTTGTTGTGCTGAAACAGTTGCAAGCAATGCTCTGAATTGTTGACACATTGTTGCTTTTGATCGACTGTAAGCAAATGCGACACCCACTTTGATCACAGCTTCCTCATTGGCAAATATTCATGCAAAATGGTGATAACACTTTCGCCTTCTGATATCGTTAACTCCTCTGTTATCCCCCACAACTTCAATTTGCGATCAGCCAAAACGAGTTTGTGGACTTCTTCAATGTTTTCCTCAACAACTACCGAAATTGGGCAACTTGAACATTCAGCATAGCACGTAACCCTAACAGTTGTTTCTGATGGAGCAGAGTCCAAATAACACTTTTCAAGCCATTGCTTTGCTTAAACAGTATTTTTTCACATCAGAAAGCAATGCTTTATCAACACACGGAATTCAGCTTTTGACCATTGTGTTGAAAACTTGCAATAGTAGTGTCACTTAAATACTGTAATTTGTAAACTAATAATCTGATTGGGCTCAAATTTTGAGACAGACCATTTGAAAGTTAATACTTTATAAAAATCATATGGATTTTTTTTATTAATGGTACCATCTGTGTTGGGCCCGGGATTTATTGAGGTATCTGTTAAAAATATAAATAGTAACTAGCTGTACATATCCGGCGTTGCTTGGGAGTCTTTTTACTTTCATTTTTGTTTTGCATATTTTTATGTTTGTTTTTTGTACCCAATTATTATTTTTAAATAGGATTTTAAAGGATAAATTTAACTATCACGGTATCGTTTGGTCTTTAAAGTAACATTCTTTTAATCCCTATTTATAAAATAATTGGATGTAAACAGCTTCCAAAACATTCAATCTTTGAATACATAATAATTTTACTGACTTCCTATTCAACAGTCTACATACTGGCAAATTCCTTTCAAATTTCAAAAGGTTACAAAGTAATTCTTTTTTTGTCAACTATTAACAAAAGATAAAAATGGCCGACTTGTTTACCAATAAACAGAGATGCATTAATGTGGATTTAATTTTGTAATTAAATAATTTTTTTATACGGAAATTTGTGAATTTTATTTTCTGCCATTGCATTTTTTCTTTCAAGAAATAATCGATTAATAGTAAATACAAAAGTAAGTCACGTAGAGGCAAGAAACACAGACACACGAAAAGTTGTTTCATAATAGGGAAACAATGTAAACATTTTTATTTTATATCATATAGAACCCTCAATTGGGTGGGGTAAATATGTTGTCCAACTCAAAAATAATAATGAGATCATTGTGCTGAGTGCTCAACTGCACTATACCTAATCAAAAAAGCATTCATTGTACATGCAATAACTTACAATTGCCAGGAAAATAAATAGTGTATGAGTCATATATTTTTTGTTTCATTTTACTTCAATCGAAGTTCTCAGAAATCAAGGGGCCCCTTCCTGGGGCTTACACTTGATCTCTATATGAGATACATAGATATTCGAGTGTTCCATTAAAGTTCTCCTTTACCTCTCAAGCGTTGATTTTATAAAGAAGTTAGAAACATTAATTTTCCTCTCTCCAATTGACCAGTTGATTATGTTATAGTATATCTTTCTTTTGGTCTCTTGGTTTTACCGGATTTCAGGACAAGAATTAAACTAGTTTGGTGGAGTATCCAGCTAAGTGCTGTTACTTTAAAAAAAAAAATCTTTTTAATGATATTTCACCCCAAACAAGGCAGAACGCCACTGTAGACGTAAGGGGCTACTGAGAATTAAGGAGTAGGTTTAGGGTGTCATTCTAAGTTGGGAGCTGTGCAGTGAGATGTCTGTTTACATTAGTTTTAAACCTCTGCATGTCAGTACCTTCGGGGGAAAGAGGGAGTTGAGAGGGAGTTCCAGAGGCCAGACGCACGAGGAATGAAGCTATTGGAGTAGAAGGCTCTCCGGCATCTGAGGACCGCCACAGTGAATGGATGGGACTTAGCTGATTGTCGAGTTGGTCTAGTGAATTTACGTCGAGGGGGTACCAGAGTAGCCAGTTCATCGGAACATAATACATTGAAGTATTTGTAAAACAAGCACAAGGATGCTACATTGGGGCGATGGGACAGAGACTGGAGCTTGGTTTACAGTGAGGGACCTACTAAGTTGGCAACTCTTTTTTGGACCTTGTCAAGGAGGGAGAGAGTAGTAGATGATGCACCAGCCTAGATGTGGCAACAATACTCCATGCATGGGTGGATGGTGGCTTTGTAGAGATATAGGATAATGTCAGGTGTGAGGAGTTTACTAGCATGGTAGAGGGAGCCCACCTTCTTTGCTGCAGCCTTGGCAATGTCTTCAATGTATTTGTTCCAATTCATGTTACCTGTGAAGGTTAGGCCGAGGTAACATCACTAAGAGACGGTCTATCATTCCACGTATAGGCATGTAGGCAACTGAGCCTATGTTATTTTGAATATTTGGTCAGGGTTTAATTGTAGAGTGAAGTATCTTCATATCAGATTTTCCTGACAAACACTTTTACAAAGAGACCGAAGACACTCGAGGATATGTCAAGTAGGTAATTCAAACTCTCCTGTGTCTAGTAGGTAATTCAAACACCCCCCCACACACACATTATATATATATATAATTATATATTATATATATATATATGTGGTGTGTGTATGTGTATGGAGGAAGACATCAGGTTTGATTTCAGTAAATTTCAAGAAGCATGAAGATTTTAAAGAATGCAGTTGTCTTGGCAGCCAACAACTGATGCAAGCAGTTTGTTCTATGCTTCCACATGAGCATAAAAAAAAACGTTTCCGAAAGTCATGAGAGCTGCGCTGTTTTCTGACTTTGTAGGCATGTTCATGTGTGTTCGACACATTGAAATAAAAAAAGTGCTCAAGGTTGTTGTTGGCGAAAGGTTAATAATTTTGTGGGTGTTACCAAGTCAGTTACTAGACGTAGGAACTTCAATGAATCCAAACACCAAGTGTAGTTTTGGCAGATTTCAGGATTTTAAAGGAAGCAGTGTTTTGTCAGCCAACAACTTATGCAAACAATTTGGGTACTTATGAAGTTTACGGACCGGGCTGAAATAATAACGTTATTATATAGAAAGCCATTCTTAACATGGGGAGAGGGGAGCTTTATTAACTATTCTGTACTTTCACTTACCAATTAAATAAACAAAAGATACCATAAAAAGTGAATTTAACTTTAAAATCCTATATAAAAAATAGCCCGGTCGGTAAACTGCATAAGCACCGCATTTTGTTCCATGCTTTAGCAAATCATGGGAGTTGTGCTATTTTCTGACATTGTAGGTATGTACACATGCGTTAGACACATGAAGATCAGAAAGGTGCTTCGGGTTGTTGTTAGTGAGATGGTTTTACCGAGTCACTTACTAGATGTTGGAGTTTTAAACCTGGGGTAGCAAAGGGTTCAGAGTATGGCACGTGTCTGATGGAGAGTATTTGCTTAGTTGTACGTCTTGGAAGAGTTTCCAGCAGTTCAGTGTCCTGAGCAAGATAACTATGGATATTCATTTCTCCATAGCAAAGACTTGCTTCTATCTTCCAAGAATGAAAGAAGGTGTATGTTACATATCATCATCATCATCATCATCATATTCGGTTTAAGGTTAGTTTTACATGCTGGCTTTAAGAAATTTTCTTCCAAAGAAATTTATCTCTGGCCAGGTCTTTATTTATCCCTCAGGTTCATTTTTATCACTTCTTTCCAGTTTTTCCTTGGTCTTCCCCTGTGAACTAAACCTGCTACCTCAACTGTTCTACATCTACTAACCCAAGAACTCTCATCCACTCTTTTAACATGGCCATACCATCGAAATCTCCTGCTGTGCACACTCTCCCGAAAATAATTTTTAAAATAAATTGTAGCAAAGTACGTTATTATATTTTGAATAACACGGTACAACAATAACAAATAAAAATTGGCTCGCAACAAAGTTTTATTTGTCAGCTTAAATGCTGTTTATTTCTGATTTTGAAAATCAGATAAAATAACTAGAAGATTGAATTGTCTTTATCTCCTTCAAGAGTTTCAGCTGTATGCAGACCACAGTTTCCTACTTAGATTCGGGGAACAAACAGCATTTACACTCACCCATCCTTCTCAGACAAGGGCCATATAACACAGCAGTGTGGTTTACATATCTATAAATATTTTTCTTTTGTTTTTTTACCACTCTATTGTATAAATGTAATGGTGATAGCATTCATTATGCTTTCGGCTGACAAACAGGTTGAATATGAGGAATGATGTGCAAATTTATAGAATGTTCCCTTTTGTGTTTTTGTTCATTAACCCATTTTCTATATCATGTGAATAAAAGAAAAAATGAATAAAAATAAACTGCTCACATCATTAAATAATATAACTCTACCCTAAAAGAAACAACAAAAAAAAAAAAATTTCAAATTCTTTTCGCTAATTCTCATAATCTCTACAATAAGTCTTTTTCTATGCCCCTATTTATTTGCCTCCCCACAAGGGCAGTTAGATACAAGGTCAGTTTTTTATGTGGGAAAAATCCAGCTCCCCAAAAAGAGGCACTTTGGATTGGGACAGAAATAAAAATTGCCTCAATTTAGAAGGATTTTTCCTTCATTGACAAGGATAGAACAGATGAAGTGTATACACTTTGAATTATACATTTTGACAAATTAGGCACAAGGCCATCAAAAGTGTGGGGAAATGGGGGTTGTTGGTCCTTTTGTCTGTCCTACTCTTAGTTAAAATCATTTCAGTCACCACAATGGTACATTTACGCTACTTAAAATATCTCCAATGTGTTTAAAATTTAATTTTTAAAAGACCAATGAGATTTTATATGTCCATACTTTTTGTTTTTTTCTATTTTCTTTTCTTTTTGTTTTTGCTGGGGATGGGCCATCCTACTTTCAGAGACTTCAACAGAGAGATTCTAACCATCCCTTTAAGCACAATTGTTTGCATCTCTCTTGCACTTGGTCCACCGGGTATATTTGCCAGATAGTTTTTGAAATTCTTTTTCATAAGCCCGGTTGCTCTTATAATTACTGGAATGATGGAGATCTTCCTAAGATTCCAGTTTTTCTTCATGTCGTACATAAGACCTTTGTATTTCATTATCTTCTCCCGCTCAGCTCGGTTTAAACCAGCATCATTAGGGACACTAACTTCAACTAGGGTTGCTACTTTCTCTTACTTATCCCATATCACTATGTCAGATTTAATAGCTCCGGTTTTTACGTACATAGTTGTAGAAATTGCATAGTCATAGTGGATGGTGTATGACTTATTTCTAACAGTTCTTTCTGATATATGTTCCCTGGACTTGCTGCTACACTGAATATTCAACTTTTTACAGATGGTTTAGTGGAGATATTTACACACTCAATTGTGTCGCATTGTATAGCAATACACATGAAAACATTTAAATTGCTTAAAATATCTCAATAATAGGATATATAGAAAGAGCTTGATGATCTAAGAAAGAATCTTTGAAATTTTTTTAAATCTGACTAAAAATAAGGAAGTTATGACTATTTTTGTGCCTCGTACGATTGGATATTTTCCCATCTTTATTTGAATTTTGTATCTATGAAATCATTGATTGAAGAATCTGAAAATATAACATTTTACAGATGATTAAAGCATAATAAATAGACATTTTGTGTCTTAAAAGAAACCAAATTCAAATTTAACTTACATGAATTAGATTCTTTGGCAGGTAATTTGATATTGTGGGTTTTTATATTATCAAATAAGAGCTCGGCACCACCACTATAAACAAAAGAAAAGAGAAAATGTTAGCATTTCTATAAAAAATCTAAAATCCTCATTTTTAGCTGCAAATCACATCAGAAAATGAATTGGTTGTTTTTTTAATTTTTTTTTTTTACAGCATATCAACCTTTTTCGGGTTATTTAATGCTGAATCCGGTCATTTTGGTAAAGGTTTTTATACTTCAAGTTCTTCATATGTCCAAGCATTTATTCATGGTGTTTCGTTTGGTTGTTTTGTAGAGGAAAAATGTTTTTTGTTTTTAGCTTTGCAGAACATGATTGAGTTTTGCAAAGGGAAAGGAAAAAACAATAACATCAATGTTTGGTGGAATTTGGTGTCAGAAAGCCAGTATCTTCAGACAGCCTGCTCTGGTAGCACCTATCATGAAACTGAATTGGAGGAAAACGAAAAAACATCAATCTGTTGGTGACACGCTTTATGGAGTCTCTATGTACTTGCCTCCCCACGAGGGCAAAATTAACCACAAGGTCGGTTTTTAAATATGGGGAAATCCAGATCTAAAAAAAAAAAAATGGGCAGTCTAGATTGGAACAAAAATTAAAATTGCCTCAGTCTAGAAGGACTTCACCATCACTGACCAGAGACTAAATAGATTAAGTAGTAACAGAACAGATACTACACTTTGTTAAAAAAGGGGAAACAATTGGTTATCAAAAAAAGAAATTCTAAAGATTGAATTATCTCCCCTACTTTTACTTTATTTCATGGTGTAATTTTTTGGTGTGTGTGGGGAGGACTTTAGAATTGTAAAAAGTTTCTTACTAGTTGTGAATTTCAATATTACAAACTAGCTGAAGTGCACGTCTACGTTGGGTTTCTCAACTTTTCTTGAAATTTATAGCCGAAATCAGAAGAACAAATTAAATATTTTTCATCCATTTAAAAAACAAATGTGTTCACTTGTTTACACTTTAAACAATTTTTTAAAAAATCATCATCACAGACATGGGTTTATAACTATGTCGTTTTCAGATTGTCTTTACTGGATTTGAATACACATTTTCTGTTGGAATTTTGTCAATACATCTTATAAATAATATTTTTAATTTTACATAATTTTATTTTATTCGGGCTTACGGTGATGATCAATATCGGCTAAGAAATGTGTGAGATTTGAACCCTGAAAAGTGGCATAAAATATTGGAACTGAAGATGAACAATTTATTGACACGGCTACCAATCAAACAAAAATATTTTGTCTTTTTAACCTACTTAAACTGTGTTTAGGAGTTTGGCGTAAGGATACAAAATTAAAAATCTGTTTTACCTCTTCGCCATAGATAATAAATAGTTCGATTGTCTGAAACATAAATATAAAATAAATAATTCTTATTAAAGTAAAACTATATTAGTGAACATTTATCAAATATTTTTTAATCGATTTTTAATAAAAAAAAGGATAAATGTTTTCTCTTCAAAGTAAACAATACGATAACTTGAAGTGAAAAGTATAAACGGTTCATATGTAAATGGTTAAAAAAACAATAATTTTTTTTTGTTAATTGTTTTCTTTACTTATTTTTATACTTTACCTCGACTTATTTAATTTTTTTTGCTTATAGTGAAAAGGTCCAGCTTATAAGTATGTTGTTCGGTCGGATAATAACAGAAAATATCAAACTAGAAAAGGAACACTAAAAATGGCCGAACATTTGTTCCTAATGTTATTTTATTTACTTTTAGTTTTGAATAGTGAGTTTTAAAAAGTTCAAGAATTTCTAAAATCGAAAAGGACATAGGATCAAAGGTGCTGATTCCAAATCTGCAGTTACTTTTGCTCTTAGACAAACTGTTTAACAGTGATGTCGCGACATACATACATACAACTTTGTTTTATATAATAGTAGGTATGTGCAAAATCAATGGCCGATTCCCAAAATGTAAAAACATTTTGACCCCCCCCCCCCCCTCACTTAAAAATTCACTAAAATTCAGGAAATCAACCAATTTTAATGAAATTTTCAATATTTATTAATCAACAATCACGGAATATAATGAAACCATTATTTTAAAAAAATCTTAGTGAAAATGCATTATTTTTTTAAAACAAAATACACCTTTACTAAAGTTATATTTTTATATATTAATAAAAAAAATGCATTAATTTTTTTTTGTTTTTATGAAAATAAAGCATTGTAGATGTTAACAATTAAAAAAAATGTTTTTAAATATTTTTTATATATTACGAAAAAGGCCTCTAAATATCGTGTTAACAAAATCACTATAACTTGAAGAAAAATTAATTATTTGAATTAGCGATATTATAATTGAATAAAGCATTGTTTCATCAATATTTTCACCAAAAAAATAATATAATTTCAAAAAATATTTCATGTGATTTTAATGATTAGAGTTTTTGGAAAAATAAAAAATGCGACATAATTATATTTCTCTTTAATACATGAACGTGGCATCATCAGCGCAAGAAATTTTTTTTATAATCTTGAAAATAAACCAAAGATTGACAAATTTGAGATCCAGGAACTTAACTAAAAAAAGAATTTAAAAAATTGGATGATTTCTACTAACGATGAACTTTGATTGACGATGAATTGTGAAATTAACGAAATTGTTGAATCTCTTAAAAAAAAATTTTGAGGCCGGTGTACGTTCTGTAATAACCAGATGGGATTAGCCTTCCAACAACCAATCACTTTTACACCTCCCTCAAAATTTTTTTTTTAGAGATTCAACAATTTCGTTAATTTCACAATTCATCGTCAATTATTTGGAAATATTTGTATTTGTTTTGTCTTTTTTTTCATTAATAAATATTTAAGTTAAAAACAATTATTTATTAATAAATAAAGAGAATTCAAACATGACATTTTCTTTCAAAATTGAATTCTGTTTATCAATAAATAACTGTTTTAACTTTTTTTTTTCAATGAATAAATTGTCAGTATAGTCATTGACTTTAATTTACTTTTTCACACATAAAATTTTAAAAAATACACTTTATTTTAAAAAGAATCAATGTAATTTATCGTTACGACACGTTAAGAATAAATCAAGTAACTAAAGTTTTAAATCATGTAAAAAAAAAATTGATAAAATTGATGCAGTTCGTGATGTAAAAATAATTTTTAACATTTAAAAAAAGTTTTATTTCAAATCTAAGGAAAAACATTGGTAAACAGACGTCATCAATAATTTCAGAGTATTACTAAATTAAAACTAATACCAAGTTAAATATGAACCTTTTTAGTTAAAAATAAAATAAGATCTTAATTGCATACACTCACAAATATTTTAATTAAATAAGCATTTCCTTCTTCATTAAAACAAAATAAGGGTACTTAAATTTCTTTATAACCTTAAAAAGAATAAAGAAATTAATGGATAATAATTTTTCAACTTCTATAAACTATTACAAAACTATTTTTATATATAAAGTTAAAAATGATAAATTATGACATTTTTGTCTTCCATATATTTTGCATAGCGATAGTCAATTGGTAAACAAAGTCGTTTTCCGATTAATTGATGCTGATTTGACTAATTTATGATTTTTGGGGGGATAATTTTGCTAATTTTTTAGTAAAACGTGGGAATCTTTTTAATTAATAAAAGCCCAAACTTAATTCAGTGTCTTATGACTTTAATTTAATAATTATCTTTGAAATAGTTCCCAAAAACTTATATTTATCTTTCAAGGGATTTTTACAAGTAATTTTTTCAAAGTTCAAAATTCATTGAATTTTTAGTTATTTTAGCCGTCGTGATTACATATTTCATTATAATTTCTTTTTCACACGTAAATATGCAGTTTTTTCCGTTTAGAGATTAAATTTGGGCTTTTATCTTTCAATCACAATCAAAGTTTACACGGAAACTAATTAAATAATTAATGATAAGCGCTTTTTAATGAGCATAGTCCGTACAAGAGACGGCCATTTTTGCACGTACCTATATAATAGATATATATGTCCGAAAATCAATTTAGCTAGGATAGCTTTGCATAATGGTTGGTTTGTCTGTTTTACAGCATAGTACCCTTTTTAGGGTAATTTATTGCTGGAACATAATATCTATTGTATACGATTCATTGAACACAAGTTGCTATTTTTACTCATAGCAGGGAGAAATTGTTTCCCAACATCGGTATTTATCAGCTATTACTTTTTTGGATTATATTCATAACTTTAATTTTCAATTAAAAAATGAATTCCCTGGATTGAAAAAAAAAATCACCAAAAATCAGAAAATTATCTGATAATAATGAAATTTTCAGGATTCAGTAATTAATAAATGAATGTTAATATTAAGTATTTATTTGATGAAAAAAAAAATACAGACACTTATAGATTGTTTTTAGGTCATTTAAGGTAATTTATCCCCCCCCTCTTTCATTTGAAGGACGAGAAACGTAAAACAACAAAAACAAAAAAACTCATGACCACTACAAAGAAATAACATCCTGAAGGTACACATTAAAAAATATAATTCAACTAGTATTTAAAGCTCTATAAAGACATTTAGGCGCTCTTGTATAAGCAGTGACCGATCTGAGGGGGACAACTCTACCTTACCCAGCCGCCGCCATTCCGAACACGCCCACACTTCGGCAAGGGAGACAACTTTGACACACATTTTACAAACCCTTATAACAATTAATGCGTTAGAAATAGCTTTTGAATGCGTTCAGAGTAACTTTTAAACAATTAATAAAAAAACACATGGGACAGTAGGGACCTCCAATTGCATGTGAAGAACGGTGACGTCACTATTTCATGTGTACGTTAAGAAGTCATACATTCGTTTTGCTTTACCGATTGCAAAAAAAACTCTCTCAAATAAAGTTATACTTGTTTTAAAGTAAAATAGTTTAGTTAAAGGTTACATTATCAAATTCTGAAAGAAACCCTTCTTCATTGTCCGATGAAACTACGAAATTTTCTTGTTTTACGACACACGGGGTAGTGTTTACTAAACATCGCGTGAGACATGGCAAGATATTATCTATGTACGGATGAACAGAAGTGAAACAAATTACTTTACTACTATGGTGAAAAACGGTCCAGTTCGCAGTTTTTGTGCGCTATCGATTGGCCGGGTGTCATGTTTACATTTAAAATATTACTGCAAGTAACGATTTATCTATTTTGTTTTGTTAGCATTTGACTTAAATTTGGGTTAAATTTTATATAATAAAAATTAAACTAAAAATGAAAATGGAGAAAGTATTGTGGTTTGTTAAATGATTAAAAATATTCGTCAATTGAATAATAAAAATTCAAAGTAAAAATAAGTTTATATTTCGAAATGGATAAACATTTTAATTTGAAAAAAGAAAAATGATAAAAAGTATTATAAATATATAATAATAATAATAATAATAATAATAATAATAATAATAATAATTACTTTTGTCAACGTTTTTTCTTATTAGTGTTACTGTTTACAAATTAGCGTGCGGTGTGCACCAATTTTACTCTAAAAATGTATGCGCATGCGCGTGGGACAATTTCACTTTAAAAATTGACGTGTTAATTATGGCTAGTATTGCGTTCCATAGTTGCGGCAAAATCAGTTAGTGCAAAAAAATTTTCTTACTTCTAGCAAATGAAGTAGTTTTTTCCAAGTACATAATATGACATCCGCCACAGCTTTTGTCTTTTACGATTCATAATACTTCGGGCTATATTATATTAAAATATTTTGAAAAATTTCGAACACGAATATGTTCAAAAATGATGTTTAAAACCGATAAACTCGATCAATACGATCAAATGAATAAATGTCTCTGAAAATAAAAATTATTTCGTAAAACTTTTTTTTTTTTTGCATTTCAATAAATCACAGTATATTTTATTGAGAAAAGGTAAAAAAAAAATTCAAAACATAATAATATTGCTTTTATTTCCACTTTTTATTTGTGCATTCACGGACCAGTTTACTAAAACAGTTTACGTAAAATTTAATAAAATTAATCCAATGTGTTTTTTAAAAGAGTTTAGTTTTATATAAGAAAAAAAAATCGCCGGATGACAATATATTTCGTTCAATATTTCATAAAATGAAACAGGGGGGGGGAATCACGTAAAAAAAATATTTTCCCTAATATATTTTAGGAAAACAGCATTTTAAAGATAAATTAGTCCTATAATGAATAAGTATTGAAAATTTCGTGAAGATCTGGCCATAACTTGATTTATGCGAGATTTATTAAAAATGTGCCTATCACAGCGCACATAAATGCTTATACATAAGAACGTTAGTTTATCACGTAAAAAAAAGTACACAACATTTTAACTTCACATTTTCATAAGTTTCGTATGCTGGAAAAAATTCTAAAAAATCATCAGCAGTTTATTTAATGTATCCTCTTTTGAATGGTAAAAAAGTTTTGTTGATAATCTTAATCTAAATTAAAGTTACATCGTGTTATATATAGGGGGGGGTAAATAGTTCACAACCAATTGGAGGTCCCTATGGGACAGGTTTTAAATGCATTTTTAATCACTTTTATTTACATGACGCAAATTGTATACACTTTGTAACAATTAATAACAAAAATGTTACGGGTTTTAAATGCATTTTTAATCACTTTTATTTACATGACGCAAATTGTATACACTTTGTAATAATTAATAAAAAAAATGTTACGGGTTTTAAATGCATTTTTAATCACTTTTATTTACATGACGCAAATTGTATACACTTTGTAATAATTAATAAAAAAAAATGTTACAGGTTTTAAATGCATTTTTAATCACTTTTATTTACATGACGCAAATTGTATACACTTTGTAACAATTAATAAAAAAAATGTTACGGGTTTTAAATGCATTTTTAATCACTTTTATTTACATGACGCAAATTGTATACACTTTGTAACAATTAATAAAAAAAAATGTTACGGGTTTTAAATGCATTTTTAATCACTTTTATTTACATGACGCAAATTGTATACACCTTGTAACAATTAATAAAAAAACATGTTACAGGTTTTAAATGCATTTTTAATCACTTTTATTTACATGACGCAAATTGTATACACTTTGTAACAATTAATAAAAAAAATGTTACGGGTTTTAAATGCACTTTTAATATTTACATGCCACAAATTGTATACAGTGTATATTATACACTGTATAACAATTAATAAAAAAAATGGGTAAATTTATAGAAGTGCACCTTTCGTATTTCGACCCCTAAAAAACAAAAGTTTCTACTTTTTGGGGCAAATTACATATAAACAGCCTCAACAAATATCCGCTATGAAAAAAAATTATGAAAATTTTTATTATTTTAGATTTTAGGAGGGGGGGGGGTCACTTTCCTATAATAAGTTATACGTAAAGTGAGCACGCATTTCTTGGCCACCGAATCTCAACTCTCGTATTTCGACCTCTAAAAAAAAAAAAAAAAGTTTCTACTTTTTTGGCAAAATTACATGTAAACAGCCTCAACAAATATCCGCTATGAAAAAAAAAATATGAAATTTGTTATTTTAGATGTTAGGAGGTAAATTTATAGAAGTGCACCTTTCGTATTTCGACCCCTAAAAAAAAAAAGTTTCTACTTTTTTGGGCAAATTACATGTAAACAGCCTCAAAAAATATCTGCTAAGAAAAAAATTTATGAAAATTGTTATTATTTTAGATTTTAGGAGGGGGGGGGGCATTTTCCTATATAAGTTATACGTAAAGTGAGCACGCATTTCTGGTCCACCGAATCTCAACTCTCGTATTTCGACCCCTAAAAAAAAAAAAAGTTTCTACTTTTTTGGCAAAATTACATGTAAACAGCCTCAACAAATATCCGCTATGAAAAAAAAATTATGAAATTTGTTATTTTAGATGTTAGGAGGGGGGGGGGCACTTTCCTATATAAGTTATACGTAAAGTGAGCACGCATTTCTTGACCACTTAGAATCGCACCCTAGCGAACACGTGTTGAAAGAAATATTCAACAAACGTTATTTTAGATTTTATTTGGGGCGAGGGGGGGGCAGGTACACATTTGGGCATTTTGGTACTGATATAGCTTTTGAAACGGACAAAAACAGACTTATTCTTTTTAAATGCTTACATTTTGGGGGTTAGGGTTAGTGTTTGGTTGGATATTCCGAAAAAAAACTTTTTAAAATTTTGAGACTTTTCACAAATACATTTTTTTTTGTTAGGGTTAGTGTTGCTTTGTTCGGAATATCCAACTAAACAAAATAATTAAGCATTTAAAAGAATAAAACTGTATAATAAATAACACTATGTTCACTAGGGTGTGATTCTAAGTGGTCAAGAAATGCGTGCTCACTTTACGTATAACTTATATAGGAAAGTGACCCCCCCTCCTAACATCTAAAATAATAATTTTAATAATTTTTTTTCATAGCGGATATTTGTTGAGTTAGTTTACTAGGGACCTCCAATTGCATGTGAAGAACGGTGACGTCACTATTTCATGTGTACGTTAAGAAGTCATACATTCGTTTTTCTTTACCGATTGCAAAAAAAACTCTCTCAAATAAAGTTATACTTGTTTTAAAGTAAAATAGTTTAGTTAAAGGTTACATTATCAAATTCTGAAAGAAACCCTTCTTCATTGTCCGATGAAACTACGAAATTTTCTTGTTTTACGACACACGGGGTAGTGTTTACTAAACATCGCGTGAGACATGGCAAGATATTATCTATGTACGGATGAACAGAAGTGAAACAAATTACTTTACTACTATGGTGTAAACAAAATTAACGGTTTGTTTTAACCATTTTTTTCTTCCTTGAGACAGATTATTACTTTTCTTATTAGTGTTACTGTTTACAAATTAGCGTGCGGCGTGCACCAATTTTACTCTAAAAATGTATGCGCATGCGCGTGGGACAATTTCACTTTAAAAATTGACGTGTTAATTATGGCTAGTATTGCGTTCCATAGTTGCGGCAAAATCAGTTAGTGCAAAAAATTTTTCTTACTTCTAGCAAATGAAGTAGTTTTTTCCAAGTACATAATATGACATCCGCCACAACTTTTGTCTTTTACGATTCATAATACTTCGGGCTATATTATATTAAAATATTTTGAAAAATTTCGAACACGAATATGTTCAAAAATGATGTTTAAAACCGATAAACTCGATCAATACGATCAAATGAATAAATGTCTCTGAAAATAAAAATTATTTCGTAAAACTTTTTTTTTTTTTGCATTTCAATAAATCACAGTATATTTTATTGAGAAAAGGTAAAAAAAAATTCAAAACATAATAATATTGCTTTTATTTCCACTTTTTATTTGTGCATTCACGGACCAGTTTACTAAAACAGTTTACGTAAAATTTAATAAAATTAATCCAATGTGTTTTTTAAAAGAGTTTAGTTTTATATAAGAAAAAAAAATCGCCGGATGACAATATATTTCGTTCAATATTTCATAAAATGAAACAGGGGGGGGGGGAATCACGTAAAAAAAATATTTTCCCTAATATATTTTAGGAAAACAGCATTTTAAAGATAAATTAGTCCTATAATGAATAAGTATTGAAAATTTCGTAAAGATCTGGCCATAACTTGATTTATGCGAGATTTATTAAAAATGTGCCTATCACAGCGCACATAAATGCTTATACATAAGAACGTTAGTTTATCACGTAAAAAAAAGTACACAACATTTTAACTTCACATTTTCATGAGTTTCGTATGCTGGAAAAAATTCTAAAAAATCATCAGCAGTTTATTTAATGTATCCTCTTTTGAATGGTAAAAAAGTTTTGTTGATAATCTTAATCTAAATTAAAGTTACATCGTGTTATATATAGGGGGGGGTAAATAGTTCACAACCAATTGGAGGTCCCTATAGTTTACATGTAATTTTACCAAAAAAGTAGAAACTTTTTTTTTTTTTTTTAGAGGTCGAAATACGAGAGTTGAGATTCGGTGGACCAGAAATGCGTGCTCACTTTACGTATAACTTATATAGGAAAATGCCCCCCCCCCTCCTAAAATCTAAAATAATAACAATTTTCATAAATTTTTTTCATAGCGGATATTTGTTGAGGCTGTTTACATGTACTTTTGCCAAAAAAGTTTCTACTTTTTTTTTTTAGGGGTCGAAATACGAAAGGTGCACTTCTATAAATTTACCAAAATGTTACGGTTTTAAATGCGTTCAAAATAACTTTTAAACACTTTTATTTACATGCCACAAATTGTATACACTTTATAACAATTAATAAAAAAAAAATGTTACAGGTTTTAAATTAATTGTTTGAAGGTTGTTTTGAGCGCATTTAGTTGTTTTGGGCGCATTTCAGAACCGTAGCGTGTTTTTTATTAATTGTTGTGGGGTTTGTAAACTTTGTCAAAGTTGTCTCCCTCGTCGAGTTCGGAATGGCGGCGGCTGGGTAAAGTAGAGTTGTCTCCCTCAGATCGGTCACTGCTTATACAAGAGCGCCGACATTTAATTGTTTTTTTTTCATTCGCAAAGAGATAAAGATAAAATTCTAATTATTTATTTTACCTGTAAAAAGTTCGATTTCATAATAATAAGAAAAAAGTTTAAGTGTAATAAATCTAAGGGAAATAATTCAGTATTAGGAATAAATCTAAGGGAGATTAATTCAGTATTAAGAATAAATCTAAGGGAGATAATTCCGTATTAGGAATAAATCTAAGGGAGATAATTAGTTTTCAGTTTTGTTTTCAACTGCTTCTATTTATCTTCCTCCCACAAGGTAAGATGTGACACATGGTCAGGAAAATGGGAAAGAACCGGCGCTCGAGAATTTGAGCACTCTGCCTGTTTAAAAATTGCCTGGACAGCCCCGTCGGCATTCCTTGGTAGGGGCGCCTCAGACAGTAAGCAATAAACTTACTCCTCCCCCAAAGAGGGGAGGCAAAGCCTGGGAGGGTGCACCTCCTAGAACTGCACAGGACCGACAACCTCCAATAGACCGACGTAAATCCAGACCCAAAGGCCCGGACGATACCGGTCTATTAGGCGGGGTAAAAAAACCCTGGTTTCGACTGCTTGTTACCAAAATCACAATCATCTATTTGATGATGATAATGAATATATATACATACATACTCATAAAAAAACAAAACAAACACAAAACAACACCAATAATACAAGACGTACATATCACACATTCTTTGGTAAACTTCAGATTGTTTACACTTCTCAGCCACTAAAAATAAATAGGTTTGCAAGTGTGGAGTCATCTCCTTAGTTACCATTATCCCTAGGTCAACCTTGACCCGGAGGAGTTGTAGTACCTGTCAGAGTCCCATCTGGGTGTTAAATGGAATGTATTAATTACAGACTATTTATTTACAAAATGTACACCTACACACCATTCATATACAAAATAGAATCTATTAAATAGTTGAAAATATTAAGGACTTGAAGCATAAACCTTACCAAAAAGACTGGATTCAGCATTAAATAACCCTAGGTATCACAAACCAACCTAATTTGCAAAAATGGGTAAATATAGTGAACTTCCCTTCGATTTCAACTTTCATTTATAATTTTTTTTAAAGTTATTTTAATAAAATTTAGATGTAAACAAAATTTCATCTGGTTTCTTTATAAATATAAAATATTTGTTCTCTTGTGTTATTTTTAGTTATAAGAATACAAATTGTATATTTATTCATATCACTTTCACTTAGGGATGTTGGCAACCATTATGTGGTCCCTCCTGCAAGAATGCAGACACCAGCATCAAACGGTCAACAAAGTTGTACCATGTTGATTCACACGAATTTACTTTACTTAATATTTATAGTTTTTTTTTCCCAGGCTACTTCAAGTTAGGTTACTATTTTCGGTGATGGAACTATTTATTTTTAGAATTTGGTGCGCGCAATATTGTGTATTTTTACGCATATAAAAATAGTTCCATTTTAAAGAAAACGAGCCACTGAATGATTATGGGTGTCATTTAAAAAAAAAAGCTAAGTAATTAATTTACTTTTATTTCCTGAGTTAAATAACCTTTTCTTCCAGATTTTTGTTTCCTTGCCTTTACCAAAAATCTTTATTTTGTCTTTCTTTTCTTGCTAATATTCTCCAAATCTTAATGTGTCTTATATGAATGTTCTTATTTCTGTGTTTGACTTAAATGTGTTTAATTATTGATATATACTGTCTATTGATTTCTCACTGAAAAAAATTCTTGAAATCCCACGCTGGCCTGAAGTTTTAGGCTGTCTTTCTCTTATTTGTACTTACTTGCGAGAGGGAAACCTATCTTCAACTTTCTGTTCCCTTTTTTGTATACAATGAACTATATATATATATATATATATATATATATATATACATTATATATGGATTTAAAAAAAAATTATTATTATTATTATTATTATTATTATATAAACCTGCGGGGGCAATGAAAATAACCGACTAGTACACGGGCGCAGGCTGTTTTTTTTACCCCTCTCGGAGTGTTGGACCCGTAAGACCTTGTAAGGCCATCCATCTAAGAGAAGGATATCTTTGACAATAAAACATTACTACCAACTACTTACGCAGTAAACCGTTGGGGAGGAAGGCCTCCTTAGTCCTGATCAACAACCTTCCTAGAGTTGGAATCTCAAACAAAATATCCGGTTTGCAAACCTACAATTGCTTAAGGAGTAGATAGGTTCTGCCTATCGCCGGCCCTTGCACTCCTTCTTTGTCTATTAGCCAGGCGCAGAGGTGTTAGCGCTGGAACGTCTCAAAAACACCCAGTGCCTAACCTTGTTTCCTTACTAGAACAATGAACGCCGTTCTCTTTCTCTCTATTTGGGCAACTTGAGGAAAGTTTTTTCGTCACTAAGTCTTACATGACAAGTCTGGGTCTCTCTTGTTCCGACAGGTTGAGGGTACAGGTTAGACAGCTTGTCTGGCTGCTGTTTCCGACTGACAGCAAGGAGCCCAAACTCTTGGGTAGCGCTAAGAATGGCTGCTCCATCATCAGTTGCATAATACCGTGGGTAGTTGTATGTGCTATGTCGCGCATGGAAAGGGACCCTGCAATTATCTCCGGTGGGCTTTTTCGAGGCCACAACCCCCTTGGACCAGGTCGTGACTAATGGACTGGTTGTGTGAGCTTATTGGCACTAAACAAGTACCCACCTTGGCCAACCCACTCTAACATATAAACAAACATGTCATTACAAAGAAATAAAAGCAAACCTAAACCAAACACCTAACAAAAAACACTTTTGCCTCACAAATATCCGGGAACTTAGAACCAACATCAACGACGTAGAAACATTTCTCCTGACAAACTCCCCGGATATCCTAGCTCTAAGTGAAACTAACCTTCAATCCTCAATCTCCTCTCACCACTTTGACATGACTACCTCCCACTCTACCGCAAAGACTCTGACAAACATATGTACAGGCTAGGAGTTTATGCTCGAAACACCCTCCCTCTGACTAGAGAACATAGGTTAGAATCGGATGACAAAGACTACATGTGCTTTAGATTGACTTTACATCAGTGTCAGTTACTTATATTTCTTATACTGTTCCCCGTCGACCCAGGACTGTACTCTGCGAAACTGTCTCTGAAAGCATAGAGTACTCTTAATTGACTTGAATGCCCAGATACATGTATTTGGGGATTTCAATGCCCACCACCGTGATTGGTTGGGATTCTCCAGCCTTACTGACGCAGCCGGAAACTCAACGTATAATTTCTACTTAGCTCACTCCCTCTCTCAAACTGTCGATTTTCCGACCCGCATTCTCGATCGAGTAGACCAACAAGCCTCACTTCTAGACCTTTTCTTGACCTCAATGCCCGAGGCATGTGTGACGAAAGCTCATAGCCCACTCGTGAATGCTGATCATATTGTGCTAATGATACATATCACCCTAAAAAGTCGTCCAAAAGCTGATGAACCGAGATACTACAAGCAGGCTAATTTTGAGTCAATCAGAGATCACATCAGCGACGCCCCATGGAGGGAAACCTTCTCACTCCCTGTCGACCAGTGTGCAAATGAATTAACTGAATGGGTCAAAGCAGGCATTGAAGCCTATGTCCCCATTCGAAAATTCTTGAGCAAGACCCACTCTTCCCAATGGTTCACCTCGGAATGTGCAGCTTCCATTGCTGAGAGGCAACAAGCATTTCGTAAATTCGGCCGCCATAAGTCAGCTACTAATAGACATAAGTTTATAGAGTCAAGAAATAATTGCAAGACCGTGATAGGCGAAGCAAAGAGAAGGTATAATGAGTTAACAAAAAAACGCATTCAGTCACAGAAACTAGGTACTCGTGATTTCTGGAAAATCTATAATATTGTAGTGAATAATGGTCAATCAACGATTCCCCCACTATCAAACCACAATGATATCGCTTGCACGGCCACTGATAAGGCTGAACTACTTGCCCAGCGTTTCGCTTCAAACTCCACCTTGGACTCAAAAAACCACCCCCTCCCCAAATTCCCACTGCTGACCGAAGCCACAATTGATAACCTGGTCATCACCCCATCCTAGAGACATCAAAAAAAACCTTGACACCTCCAAATAGCAATACACATCGATCAGAAAACTGTTTGGATAATCGCAGATTTGAGGGTAGTTCTATTAAAATAGTCATATCTTAAAAACTAAAGCACTTTAAGTGCTCAAAATACCATCATTTTGTTAGGAAATGAATATCTTTTCAGGTGCATTTATGAATAATAATATACATTATATATTTTTAAGAGTTTTGAGCAAATAAAGGCAAAAAAATGTTAACGCTATTTTCAGCAATTTACGTCACTTTTTTCTTTGACCCCCCCCCCCCCTTCTGTTTAAAAGTCTCGTACCATTACTGTGTGTGGAATTTCGTCCTGAAATTTGGAGAATAATCAGAGAAAGTATCAATTTTAATGTTTGTCAGTGTACGAAGTAATTCGGCTCATTCATTTTTTTGAAATTTAAAAAATAAAACTTCAACTCGCCGTCGGTGGAACATTTTTGCAAAATACATTTCCGTCGCCCAATTAGTAAGTAAATCAATCATTTTACTTTTTTATGCATTAAAATTATAATTGTATATATGTGTTCTCTTTTAATAGTCCTGATATTTCATGACCCTATCCGGAAAAAAAAAGCGTTTTCTATTTCGTTTGAAAAATATTGTAGTAGCAGTTATAAACACGAGGCGATTTTTGTTTGTTTTCATTCTAGAACGAATTTGAAAATTTTTTAAATATGAATATAAAAAATGTTGTTACATTTTTCGTACCCAACTAGTAAATAAATTAATCTTTTATCTTTTTTTATGCATTAAAATTATAATTGTATGTTGTTTTGTCTTTCCGTAGTAGTAATTTTAAATTACCTTATCCAAAAAAATATTGTCCTTTTTTTGAGCGAAAGTCAACAATGGCAGCTAGTATTGCTGATATAACATCAGCAGCAGCTAACTAGTCTTGTAAAGCTTTGTAAAAATAAGACAAAAATATTTTTGTGCTTAAAAAAGTTAATCCTATTTGGTTCTTTTATAAAAAATACTTTAAAAAATACTGGTTTTCACTCAACTTTCGAACTTCTAGTAGTAATGACTTTCTAGTCGCCAATTTAAAAAAAAAAATAAGATTCTACTTTTTTAGGCGATTACGTGTAAATACCCTTAACGTCTTGGCGAAAAAAAGAAAAAACAAAACAAAAAATAATTTAGAATTTAGAGTGGGGATCAGTTTCGCATCTAAATTTAATGTAAAATGATCTCCGATTTCCCGGCCATTCTTGCCTTTTAGTGAAATTTATAAAATAAATAATTACTCTACCATTAACTCTAGGTACGACTAACAAGCCCACCTCCTAAAAATGCCTTCTTGAACGTATCGTACCATTAACCTTAAATATGAGTGGCAAGCCACCCCCTAAAAAACTCCCTTAACCCTAACACTAAGTCCAAATGGGAACCTCCATCCAAAACAAAACCCCTTCCTTAACCTTATCACTAACCCTAAGTCCAAGTAGGAAGCCCTAATCCTACAAAAAAGCCCATTAAAACCAAACATAATCGTCTAAAAAAAAAAAAAAAAGCAGACCCCCATAAAAAAAAACGCACAGGATTTATTTGCCATAGAAAAAAATTGATTAATGCCCTAAAACGCTAGAATGGCCCGGAAATGGTGAATTATTCTACATTAAATATATGTGAAACTACTCCCCCACTCGAAATTCTAAATGAATTGTTTTTTTTCTTTCTGCTAAGTTTTCAGGGTGTTCACACTTAATTGCCCCTAGCCCTACCACTAACCTGAAGTTCAAGTGGTAAGCCCCTCCCCCTCCTCCCACAAAGACCCTCATAATCATCTAAAAAAAAAAAAAACAAGATAAAGGCACAGGATTTATCTCCCATAGAAAAAATAATTAACTGTCCTAAAACGCTAGAATGGCCTTGAAATGGGGGATTATTTTATGTGAAACTGATCCCCACTCTAAATTCTAAAATAATTGTTTTTGTTTCTTTCTTTCTGCCAAGTTTTTCAATTTTTTTTTAATTGCCTGAATAAAAAAAGTAGAATCTCATATTTTGGGGAGGTAAGGGGGTGAGTTAGCGGAAGGTGTTAATCTACAATAATGCCAAAGAAATCTTGCAATATATTCATTTTTAAACAGTCCTAGTATTAGATTTTAGTTTCTTGTACATAAAATGTATTACAATTCAACTTTGAGTTTTCTAACTTCTTTCTTTTTATGGATACATGGTATTTTTAAGGTATTGCAGCATATTTATGTGCACTTAGTGCAGATTACTTGGAAACCATTAATTTCTGGAGATTTTCAGTGGCACATTCTGATTCCTTGTACAAAAATACATTTCTATGGTAAATTTCATTGCTTAATCTTGTATTTTAACAAAGACATAACATTTTTACTGAAAAATTAGTGTAAAAAATGTGACGAAACGCATATGGTCTTAAAGAGGAGAAATTATCCAATCGTGTGAGGCACAAAAATAGTCATAACTTCCTTATTTTTAGTCAGATTTAAAAAATTTAAAAAGATTCTTTCTTAGATCATCAAGCTCTTTCAATATATGCCATTATTGAGATATCTTAAGCAATTAAAATTTTTTCATGTGTATTGCTACTCCAAAGCTTGTGGGCCTGATCTTATACCTGTAATAGTAATAAAGAAATGCTCTGCTGAACTGGCCCCTGTCCTCTCCAAACTCTACAATAAATGCCTAGCTGAATCTTGCTTCCTCGATAGCTGGAAAATTGCCTCTGTGGTACCAGTCTACAAGAATTCTGGGAATAGAACTAATCCTCAGAACTACCGCCCAATCAGTCTACTGCCGATCTTTGCTAAAATCTTTGAATCCTTAATCAATCTAGCTATAGCATGGCACTTAGTTAATGTTAAACTTCTTTCTGACCACCAGTATGGATTTAGACAAGCACGATCTATTGCAGACATCCTAACGGTCATCTCAGAACGCACGTATCATACACTCGACAAGTCAGGTGAAGCTAGGGCAGTAGCACTTGATATATTCAAGGCTTTTGACAAGGTATGGCATAAAGGGTTCTCCTGAAAATATGCTCATACGGTATTACTGGGCAATTACTTAAGATCATTAGATCCTTCTTAACCAAAAGAAAAATCCAGGTTGTCCTCGATGGCCGTTCATCTAAGCAACATGACATAAATGCTGGTGTACCCCAGGGATCTATCCTTGGACCTTTGTTGTTCCTGATCTATATAAATGATCTCCCTGATGACATAGAGTCTGAGATTGGTTTATTTGCTGACGACACCACGCTTTACTCTCGCCATGTTGGCAAAACAGACACGATGATATCTGAGGCAATGGCTGAATCCTTAGAAAATGACCTCCAGGCTGTAGTGGATTGGGGTCATAAATGGTTGGTAACTTTTAATGCCGCAAAGACAAAGCTCCTTTCCTTCAATAACTACAAGAAACCTCTCCAACAACCGATTGTCATGGAAAATAACACCCTACTTGAGAGTTCATCATTCAAACTCCTCGGCCTAACCTTCACAGGTAACATGAATTGGAACAAATACATTGAAGACATTGCCAAGGCTGCCGCAAAGAAAGTGGGCTCCCTCTACCGTGCTAGTAAACTCCTCACACCTGACATTATCCTTTATCTCTACAAAGCCACCATCCGCCTATGCATGGAGTATTGTTGTCACATCTGGGCTGGTGCATCATCTACTACTCTCTCCCTACTTGACAAGGTCTAAAAAGAGTCGCCAACCTAATAGGTCCCTCACTGTCAACTAAGCTCCAGTCCCTGTCCCATCGCCACAATGTAGCATCCTTGTGTTTGTTTTACAAATACTTCAATGGATTATGCTCCGATGAATTGGCTACTCTGGTGCCCCCTCAACATAAATTCACTAGACCAACTCGACAATCAGCTAAGTCCCATCCATTCACTGTGGAGGTCCCCAGATGCGGAGAGCTTTCTACTCAAATAGTTTCTTTCCTCGTGCTTCTCGCCCCTGGAACTCCCTCCCCGCCCCCTGTTTCTCCGATGGTACTGACATGCAGAAATTTAAAATTAATGTAAACAGACATCTCGCTGCGCAGATTCCAGTTTAGGTTGACACCCCCCGCCCCCAACCTTCTCCCCTTTTCTTTCTTCTCAGTAGCCCCGTTACGTCTACAGTGGCGGCCTGCCTTGTTTGGGGTGAACTACGTTAAAAAAACAAAAAAAAACATTGTTTATGTTTTGCAAAGATCTACGTCATCGTCATCATCATCATCAACCAGTTTATTTGTTGAATCAGGCCACAATTAATCCTCTGATGAGGGTGGAGTTTAATTGTCTAGTCTCGATCTAAGTTTTCCTCTTCTGTCCTTGGTCAGTTAAAAAGTCCTTCTAGACTGAGACAATTCTAATTTTTGTTCCAATCCAGTTTCTGGGAGATGAATTTTCCCCACATTAAAACCGACCTTGTGCCTAACTCTGCCTCTGTGGAGAGGAAAGTAAATAGAAACAACATTCGAAATTTCGCCCAGATTCTAGAGTTCGACAAGGTACATCTGAAGAAGGTCGGAGGTTACATCGGCCAAAACGTTGTGAGAATAACACCAAAGATGAGAACAGCAGTACGAATATTCCAAATTATATAGAAAATTATATATATTTTTTAATTATGCAGTTTACGGACAGGGCTGAAATAAGCTTATTTAGAAAGACATTCTTAACATGGGAGGGGGAGGGGGCTTTATCAACTATTCTGTACTTTCGCCTTACAATTTAATAAAAAAAAGATACCGTAAAAATAAATTAATTTGAAAATCCTATCTAAAAAAATGGCACATGTTCGTCTTTAACCACTGTCCGTTTTTCACAACTTTTTACTGACCATTTTTCTTTTCTTTTTTCGGTGTACACTTATCTATCAGGCTGCTAGAGAATTCCGGCGTTTTGGGAATTTTTTTTCAAATATTTTACATTTTAGGAGGGGGAATCAGTTTCCAATGTTAATTCAACGTAGACTGATCCCCCTCTTTTTGACCATCTCAATTTTAAAAAAAATCTTTTTCGGAGTACGATTACCTATGATGTCAATAGAGAATTCCGGGGGTTTTGGAAAGAAAATTTTAAAAATTGTGATTTTAAGACGGGGGATCAGTTTTCAATGTAAATTCAACGTGGACTGATCCCCCTCTTTTTAACCATCTCAAATTTAAAAAATTATTCTTCTGCTTACAATTACCTATCATGTCGCGAGAGAATTCTGGGGTTTTTGGAAAGAAATTTCAAAAAAATGAGATTTTAAGACGTAAAAAGTTGTGAAAAACGAACTATGGTAAAAGACGAACAAGACTGATCCCCCGTCTTAAAATCACAATTTTAAAAAATTTATTTCCAAAACCCCCGGAATTCTCTATTGCCATGATAGGTAATCGTACACCGAAAAAGATTTTTTTAAAAATTGAGATGGTCAAAAAGAGGGTGATCAGTCTACGTTGAATTAACATTGGAAACTGATCCCCCCTCCTAAAATGTAAAATATTTGAAAAAAAATTCCCAAAATGCCGGAATTCTCTAGCAGCCTGATAGATAAGTGTACACCGAAAAAAGAAAAGAAAAATGGTCAGTAAAAAGTTGTGAAAAACGGACAGTGGTTAAAGACGAACATGTGCCAAAAAAATAGCCTGGTCCGTAAACTGCATAAGCATTTTTTTTAATATTCCCCCCCCCCCAAAAAAAAAACACTCAATAATGAAAAGGTTCTCTTAAAAAAAACGATCGGTATTAAATTAAATCTTTATGAATAGTTGTAACTATATCTTAAATTGCAATGTAATTTTAAAACTACAAATCGAATAATCGTATAGAATGGAATCCTGATGAAAAAGTACACAAACCAAGTTCAGACTTGAAGTTGAAATAACTCAATCGGAAATTCAAACTCATTGCCTTTCGTAAAAATACAACCGTTCAAATAATTAGTATATTGAGAACTTCAAACAGCGTTGCTATCGTTGTCAGCAAAATGAATAAATTAATGAATTGTTAAAGTAAAACATGTTTTATTTATTTACCTTAATACCAACGTGACTGGAAGTTCCGCCATTATTTGAAAGATATTCGTACCTCCAAAAACAGAAGAGAAATACGGCGACGGAGTTATCTCCCTTGAATCAGCATTTATTTTGAAAAAGTCTATATTTTCAACAAAAAATATGTTAGGAAATTCAAATTTACTTGAAATCTAAAGAAATAAATAAACGTATAAATTGAATTGGATTAAAATAAATTTAAATTCATAAAATTTTAAAACTGAAACAAAATACAAAAACATATCGCAAGAATATTTTTTATTGATTTTAAGGTTTCAGGTCTCTCTGTCTCTCTTTCTCCCTCTCCCTCTCTCTCTCTCTCTCTCTCTCTCTCTCTCTCTCTCTCTCTCTCTCTCTCTCTCTCTCTCTCTATATATATATATATATATATATATATATATATATATAGATATATATATATATATATGAACGAGATGAAGAAAAGAAAGAAAAAGGTATTTTAATATATCTTTATTTGGAATTCTTATGAGGAAGTATATCTTCGAAAATTAAATTGAAAAATAAAAGTTAAATGGCGTTCTAATTGCTCATTATTATTTTTAATAATTCATATTACCATATAAACAATGCTTTCTAAACAAGAACAATATTTCTTATATATATATATATATATATATATATATATATATATATATATATATGATTATTTTTATTTACACAGACATGTACAAAATCTGTAACACTGGCATGTCGATGTTATCGATCAACAGCTATTATAAACTGAGATCTCATTAGGAAGAGTTAGAATCCGATCTTAACCGTAGATCATATTTGAAAAGAATGAAATGGAGAAAAACGAAATTTAAAATTTTACAATTTGGAAAGTCACGTGGTTGGGACCGTTAAGAATCAAAATCTCAAAATCAAAATAAAAAAAATAAAAATATTAATGTAAAATATAAAAGATAATATATAAAATATAAAATATAAATTATAAAATATAAAATAAAATAAAATAAGATAAAGTAAAATAAAGTGAAAAAAGAGAGATATAATAAAAGGGTAGAATAAAAAGATAGATAGATAGATAGATAGATAGATAGATAGAGATAAAATGAGGTCGTTTACGATTGAGTCGGAAGTGGGGAAAGGAGACACATGCGATGGGACGTGTCAAAAATCAGTCTAGGGTTTTTATCCCCAAACCGACTATGGCATACAGAATAAGTTTAAATCAGCGATAATATTAGTAGCATATATTGAATTACAACCCTGTGGATGTTTTACCTGGATTATTATATATATATATATATATATATATATATATATATATATATATGTATTAGTGTAATTCAAAGCTCTTTGTAAATACATAAATTGAGCACGGTGGAAGCAGTGGTCGGTGTTTATATAAACAGACATTATAGATATGATTTATGAGTGCTTCTCCCGACTGTCAACTAGATGGTTGAAGGTTCGATCCCTGGCTAGCCACACCGAAGAGCTGTGATACAGCGAAACAGTCTTTCTTTGTATATATATATATATATATATATATATATATATATATATATATATATATTATGGTTTTAAAAAAAATAAACGGAGTCATAGTGAGTTGGGGGACAGCATTCCATAAGAGGGAGAGAGAAAGAGAAAAAAACTTTGTTTTCCTATATTTAATAGTCAAAAGACCATTCGACAAGTTATTGAAAGAAAAGTAAAAAAAAAACATTTGACATTCGACAGAAAACTGGAACTCGATTCATCTTTCGATTGACGCATCTTCAAGAGTGAACGTCGATGAATAACGTTTAAAATAAATCAATTAGTAGTTACATAAAGTTACCTTTAGAGACAAAAAAATAATGGAAAAGGGTAAAACAAGGAGGAAAAAACGAAAACACGAATGAATATCGCCCAAATTACAACGAATGATGGGGAAACCGATTTCTGCAAAGAAATGCAGAATAGAAAAATATATTAACGAATTGGAGGCAAAGTAAATTTTGTTTTTTTATTTAGAGTTTTTTGAATAGGTCTCACTTATGTGACAGCTCTTTTTGCCTGCAGAGTGACGGTTTCTGCATGGTCACACTTATAACCTCCAAAACACTAGGGTTGTGTTTGGAGCGAGCCTTGTATACGATGCTAAACCACACATCTGAGTACACATCACCACACACTTTTTTTGTCATACAAGTGTTGGCCGATGGCCGACTCATGCATTGGTGAGTGCCCAGATGTGCTTTGTAAACACCCGGATGTGCCTGTTAATATATTTCTTTTTACCATCCGTGCTTGCGAAAACATGCATGGACATGTTAAGTGCAGTATCTGTTCCGATGGATACTGCACCCTATAGACTGGTATTGTCTTGGCCTTCGGGGCTTGATTTACGCCGGTCTATGGGTCTGTCCTGTGCAGTTCTCTTCGGGGAGGAGTAAGTTTATTGCTTACTGCCTGAGGCGCCCCTACCAGGGAATGCCGACTGGGCTGCCCAGGCAATTTTTAAACCCCACTTTCCCGACCCGACCGTGGGTCACATCTTACTTGTGGGAGTAAGATTAAAACTGGCCTTGTGCCTAACTCCTAGAGATGAGTAAATCAATACTCTGACTTCTAAGCACTGAAGAGTACGACCAACATAGTAAACCTTTTTATAATTTTTTTAACATAGTTCACCCCAGACAAGGCAGGCGAACACTGTAGATATAAGGGTCTATTGAGAAGAAAAAAAATGGAGAAGGTTGGGGGGGGGGGGCGGTCAACCCAAATTGGGATCTGCGCAGTGAGATGTCTGTTTACATTAGTTTAAAACTTCTGCATGTCAGTACCGCCGGGGAAACAGAGGGCAGGAGGGGAGTTCCAGATGCCAGCAGCACGAGGAAAGAAACTATTTGAGTAGAAAGCTCTCCGGCATCTGGGGACCTCCACAGTGAATGGATGGGATTTAGTCGATTGTCGAGTTGGTCTAGTTAACTTACGTCGAGGGGGCATCACAGCAGCCAATTCATCGTAGCACAATCCATTAGAGTATTTGTAAAACAAGCACAAGGATGCTACATTGCGGCGATGGGACAGGGACTAGAGCTTGGTTGACAGTGAGGGACCTATTAAGTTGGTGACTCTTTTTTGGACCTTGTCAAGGAGAGAGAGAGACTAGTAGATGATGCATCAGCCGAGATGTGGCAACAATACTCCATGCATGGGCGGATGGTGGCTTTGTAGAGATACAGTATAATGTCAGGTGTGAGAAGATTACTAGAACGGTAGAGGGAGTCAACCTTCTTTGTGGCAGCCTTGGCAATGTCCTCAATGTATTTGTTCCAATTCATGTTACCTGTGAAGGTTAGGCCAGGGAGTTTGAATGATGAACTCTCAGGTAGGGTGTTATTTGCCATGACAATCGGTGGTTGGAGCGGTTTCTTGTAGTTATTGAAGGAAAGGAGCTTTGTCTTTGCGGCATTAAAAGTTACCAACCATTTATGACCCCAATCCACTACAGCCTGGAGGTCATTTTCTAAGGATTCAGCCATTGCTTCAGATATGATCGCGTCTGTTTTGCTAACATGGCGAGAGTAAAGCATGGTGTCGTCAGCAAATAAACCAATCTCAGGGAGATCGTTTATATAGATCAGGAACAATAAAGATCCAAGGATAGATCCCTGGGGTACACCAGCATTTATGTCATGTTGCTTAGATGAACGGCCATCGAGGACAACCTGGATTTTTCTTTTGGTTAGGAAAGATATAATTATATTAAGTAATTGCCCAGGAATACCATATGAGCGTATTTTCAGTAGAAGCCCTTTGTGCCATACCTTGTCAAAGGCCTTGAATATATCAAGTGCTACTGCCCTAGCTTCTCCTGCCTTGTCGAGTGTATAATACATGCATTCAGAGATGACCATTAGGATGTCTGCAGTATATCGTGCTTGTCTAAATCCATACTGGCGGTCAGAAAGAAGTTTAGCATTAACTAAGTGCCGTACTATTGCTAGATTGATTAAGGATTCAAAGATTTTAGCAAAGATCGGCAGTAGGCTGATTGGGCGGTAGTTCAGAGGATCGCTTCTACTCCCAGAATTCTTGTAGACTGGTACCACAGAGGCAATTTTCCAGCTATCGGGGAAGCAAGATTCAGCTAGGCATTTATTGTAGAGTTTGGAGAGGACAGGGGCCAGTTCAGCAGAGCATTTTTTTTATTACTATTACAGGTATAAGATCAGGCCCACAAGCTCTGGAGGTGTCAAGGTTTTTATGATGTCTCTGACATGGGATGGGGTAATGACCAGGTTATCAAGGGAATTTGGGGAGGGGTTGGTTATCTGAGTCGAAAGTTTAGTTAGAAGCGAAACGCTGGGCAAGTAGTTCGGCCTTATCAGTGGCCGTGCAAACGACATCATTGTGGTTTGATAGTGGGGGAATCGTTGATTGACCATTGTTTACTACACTATTGTAGATTTTTTGTTGACTCCTTAAACCTTCTCTTTGCTTCGCCTATAACACCCTTGCAATTATTTCTTGACTCTATAAATTTAAGTCTATTAGTAGCTGACTGATGGTGGCCAGATTTACGGAATGCTTGTTGCCTCTCAGCAATGGAAGCTGCACACTCTGAGGTGAACCATTGGGGAGAGTGGGGCTTGCTAAAGAATTTTCTCATGTGGACATAGGCTTCAATGCCTGCTTTGACCCATTCAGTTAATTCGTTTGCACACTGGTTGGCAGGGAGTGAGAAAGTTTCCCTCCATGGGGCGTCACTGATGTGATCTCTGATTGACTCAAAATAGCCTGCTTGTAGTATCTCGTTGTTTTGAGCAACGGTTCATCAGCTTTTGGGCGACTTTTTAGGGTGATATGTATCATTAGCACAATGTGATCAGCATTCCCGAGTGGGCTATGAGCTTTCGTTACACAAGCCTCAGGCATTGAGGTCAAGAAAAGGTCTAGAAGTGAGGCTTGTTGGTCTACTTGATCGGGGATTCGGGTCGGAAAATCGACAGTCTGAGACAGGGAGTGAGCTAAGGAGAAATTATACGTAGAGTTGCCGGCTGCGTCAGTAAGGCTGGAAAATTCCAACCAATCGCGGTGGTGGGCATTAAAATCCCCAAATACATGTATCTGGACATTCGAGCCAATTAAGAGTGCTCTATCTATGCTTTAAGAGACAGGGTTTGCAGAGTACAGTTCTGGGTCGATGGGGAACGGTATAAGAAATATAAGTAACTGACACTGATGTAAAGTCAATCTAAAGCACATGTAGTCTTTGTCATCCGATTCTAACCTATGTTCTCTAGTCAGAGGGAGGGTGTTTCGAGCATAAACTCCTAGCCTGTGCATATGTTTGTCAGAGTCTTTGCGGTAGAGTGGGAGGTAGGCAGTCATGTCAAAGTGGTGAGAGGAGATTGAGGATTGAAGGTTAGTTTCACTTAGAGCTAGGATATCCGGGGAGTTTGGCAGGAGAAAGGTTTCTACGTCGTTGATGTTGGTTCTACGTCCCCGGATATTTGTGAATGCAAGCCTCAAGGGCGGAGGTGAAAGTGTTTTTTGTTGGGTGTCTGGTTTAGGTTTTCTTTTATTTTTTGTAATGACATGTTTGTTTTGATCATAGAGTGGGTTGGCCAAACTCACACAACCAGTCCATTAGTCACGACTTGGTCCATGGAGGTTGTGGCCTCGGGAAAGCCCACCTGAGATAATTGCAGGGTCCCTTTCCATGCACGACATAGCACATACAACTACCCACGGTATTATGCAACATATGATGGAGCAGCCGTTCTTAGCGTTACCCAAGAGTTTGGGCTCTTGTCCTGTCAGCCGGAAACAGCAGCCAGACAAGCTGTCTAACCTGTACCCTCAACCTGTCGGAACAAGAGAGACCCAGACTAGTCATGTAAGACTTAGTGACGAAAAAACTTTCCTCAAGTTGCCCAAATAGAGAGAAAGAGAACGGCGTTCATTGTCCTAGTAAGGAAACAAGGCTAGGCACTGAGTGTTTAGAGGCGTCCCAGCGCTGGTACCTCTGCGCCTGGCTAATAGACAAAGAAGGAGTGCAAGGGCCGGTGATAGGCAGAACCTATCTACTCTTTAAGCAATTGTAGGTTTGCAAACCGGATATTTTGTTCGAGATTCCAACTCTAGGAAGGTTGTCGATCAGGACTAAGGAGGCCTCCCTCCCCAATGGTTTATTGCCATGGCATAGGTAGTTAGTAGCAAGGTTTTATTGTAAGAGATTTCATACTCTTAGATGGATGCCCTTACAAGTTCTTACAGGTCCAACACTTTTAGAGGGGTAAAAATAGCCTGCGCCCATGTACTAGTCGGGTATTTCCTAGCCCTCACAGGTTAAAAAAAAGAAAAGAAGAAAAGACTTCCATATATATATATATATATATATATATATATATATATATATATATATATATATATATATATATATATGTAGATAGAAAGTTCATTGTATACTAAAGAAGGAACAGAAAGTTGGAGATATGTTTCCCTCTCACAAGTAAGTACAAATAAGAGAAATAAGAAAGAGAGGCAAAACTTCAGGCCAGCATAAGATTTCAAGAATTTCTACAGTGGGAACTCAATAGACAGGCAATAGGACAGTATATATCAATAACTAAACACATTTAAGTCAAACACAGAATTAAGTACATTCATATAAAACATTAAAATTTGGAGATAATGGTATGTGAGTAGTCAAGAATATGGAAAAAAAAGAAAAGAAAAAAGTTTAAGAAAACACAGGGTAAATACAAGTAAGTTTGGTAGCATTGTTTGAAATTAGTAAAAATGCAAAATACATTTAAGATAGTAAAAAGAACAGAAAACTCAACTGAAAACTTTGGGAAGTCTTTCATTCATGCAGCCATGTGGTTGGCATTAATTTGGGCTACTTTGCAAATGACCCTTTCAACAAAATCATATCGTGTACATCTCAGAGGAATGGTGAAGGGAGGTTTGAGGAGGGTTGTATGTCGAGGGTTGTTTTAACTTTTTTTTCTTCTTACATGTCGGATATCCATTTTTCTATATATTTTTGACATTTAGCTAGAAGAACATCGAGATTTACACACTGATATTTAAATTTACAAATCACTAAACATTTTTGTAGTGTGAAAAGTACATCTTTCCGAAATGCAGGGAAGGCAGTTCTAGTGCCAAACACTGCACACGGCTTTACTGCATAAAAGCAGCGAGATACAATAGATTAAATTTTATCAGTAAAACCTTGACTGATAGCGCCAATAAAGGGAAGTTTCAAATAAACCAGACACAGAATCTGTTGGTATTAAATTTCGCAAGTTTTTAGTGAATGCACCGGGAAACCATTATTAATGAGAATTTCTGTGATCTTTTTTAATTCAACCGCAAGTTTGCTCGTAGTGCAAATCATAAAAGCGCGGTGAACCAAGGGGTCCTGATCAAACTGATCTTTCTACTCATAGGGGCAAAGGAATCCCCACTAATATACACGCCCATACCTGTTAGTTTTCTGTCTATAGTAATGGAGAAGTTGTTCCCTGTCCTTTCTACTAAAACGTCCAAAAAGGGTAAAGAGCCAGTCTGCTCTTCTTCCATAGTGAACTTTAGTGCAAGGTGTAGCATATTCAACTTCAAGAAAAAGTCACTCATGCAAAAGCCAATGAACAAAAAAGCTTTTTTGCTTTTGATACCTGAAGATGATTCGACGAAGAATTGAAAACGTTAGTGAAACATGTGAAACCTATGGAACATTGATTAATTTTTGTGATTTTAATATAAAAAAGACTATCAGAAAAATTGAAAAAATAAGAAAATGTATAATTAAACAGACGAATTCTGTTATTTTAAACAATGTTTGCATAAATGCGAAAATGCTGCCTAAATACATACAATATATATATATATATGTATAAACACTAAATACATACAATATATATATATATATTGTATGTATTTAGGCAGCATTTTCGCATTTATGCAAACATTGTTTAAAATAACAGAATACGTCTCTATCCAAATATTGGCCGCGCGGTTAACGACGTTGGATTTGAGTTGAAAAATACTTGTATTCCAGAGTTTCGAATCGTACGACCGGTAGTGAATGGTAATATCTCTATGTTGATGAGTCCTGATTGAAAAGGGACGAAACGTATATGTACATAGATAATAAACAATCACAAATATTTTATATATATATATGTATATATATATAAGACAGTTTATATTATATTTCAATAACCATGGTTTATTTTATTACTTTTATTTTTATTTTTTCGCATTTCCAAAAATTTTAAATTTCTGTGATATATATATATATATTTATATATATATATATATATATATATATATATATATATATATATATATAAATATTTGTTTATCTACATACGTATAGGTTTCATTCTTCTGGAATCGTCAGTGTAGAGATCATTATTCAAGCTGGTCGGAAGATTCAAAACCTTGGAACAAGAGCCATGTTTTTAATTCAAATTCTGACGCCTCAACCCACGCGGCCATCTTGAACAACTAAATAAATCGGTGAGAGTTTTAAACCTATTATACCGAGCTGGCGCAAAAGGCAGCCGACTTCAACTTATGATTTTGACGACTGTATTAATACTACTCACTAGAGTGCCCAGCCTGAATTGGGGGCGACATATAATTATAAATATTTGTTTATCTACATACATATACGTCTCATGCTTCCGGAATCGTCAGTGTAGAGATAATCATTCAAGCCGGTCGCAGGATTTAAATTTAACTCAAATTCCGACGCCTTAACCCACGCAGTCACCGTGAACAACTAAATCAATCAGTGAGAGTTTTAAACCTATTATACCGAGCTGATGCGATAGGCAGCCGATGTCAACAGTGTTCAACTGATGAAGGAACATGCATATATATATATATATATAAATATATTTATTACTAATGATTAGTCGTCACTTATCAAGGCTAAAAGCGACTCGAGGATAATGGTTAATGAGATAGATGGTTTGTCAGTTGAATGATGATAAATATTATGGGAGGATTGTAAATAATGAATGGAATGAATTAAATTTGTTAACTTAGAGGACAACTTATGATAAATATTTATTTACTTGGGGTCCAACAAACATACAATCTTTGATCTTAGCCTCTGATAGCTTTGGAAACATGAGACAAATTTCTTGAAAAGGTTCTCCTCCAAAATCTAAGGCCTTCAAAAACTGTTTTACCAATCCTAGTTTAATATGAAGTGGGGTTATAAGACTTTGTTGGAATCTACTAGCGACTGTCTAAGAACATTTTTCATTCCTGGCTGCAGTTCGACTCGTGACGGCCAATGAACATAAGCAAAGGAAACATGAGTACTTTGTGTATCCCCCTTGCAAGTCAAGCAAGAAGGCAAACATCTTGAAATCATCACACACATCCCACTTGAATTCAGCATAATTTATTTTCTCAAGAAGTTGTTTGACATTATCATAGTTTTCTTTCTTCTGTACGGAGTGTGCAAGAGGCAAAGATGGGTACTTATTTCCATTGTGGAGCAATACTACTTTGAGACTCTGTGTTGAGCTATCTATGAACAGTTGCCATCCTGCAGGATCATGCATGAGTCCAAGAGCAGTAAGCAAACCAGTAACATCATTACAATAACACAGATCATCACTAATGTCATAGTAAATTTCAAATTATTCATGTCGTTTTCGGTACACAGATGTCCTGCAGTCTTCCGCTACTAGATTCCATTCCTTCAGCCTTGATGTAAGAAGTTCAGCTCCTGACTTAGTGACACCTAAATCCCTGATTAAATCATCTAGTTCCTCCAAAGTTGTTCTTGGTACAAAAGCTTCCTTCATTTCTTGGCTACTGTTACTTGCTGACCCTTCAGATGAAATATCCATTGCATATTCCGTCTGTAAAGAAAAATAACTATATATAGCAACTTAAACTTGAATAACATTAGTATTCCATAAATCTGTAGGAAAATGAATGCATTGTAAATACTTAATATTCAAGTTAATTAAAAGTAAAACTTTTAGAGATTATGATGAGAAGTAAACGTACATTTTCTGGTGGTTGTGGTACTTGCATGCTGCCATCATTCGGAACAGGTGCTCTATGTGATGGTATGTCTTGATACTGAAGAGCTTGTCTTCCTTTAACTTTTATGTACTTTGTCACATCAATTATACAAAAAGTAACAGTCATCGTGATGGTTTACGCCTCTCTCCATACTCTAGGAATGGCAAAAGGCATTGGCCTTCCTGTACCTCTTAGCCATCCTCCTTGAGTAAATCGACAGCTTCCACATATCACATGAGGGGCCCATGATTTGTCCTGGTCACCTATGGGAATTCCGAAATAGAGTCTGTAAGCTATCCACAATTTGGCCCCTTTCACGATCTTATGCAATACCTGCTTTATTCAAATATAATAGCCACACACATAGCAAAATGTATCTGGAGAATGTTTACATCCTCTAGTAGTCATCTTAATAAGAACATAACTTAGTAATTGATCTGAAAGAGAAAATTAGATATACATTTAGTAGTGGAACATATAACATTTTCCAATATATGATGACGTTGAAAAGCGATGTATTTCTATAACGGTCGATGATACAGAAAAAAATAATAACATTTTTGGAATCAGCAGAGAAAATTGATTAAAAAACAGTAAAAGAAATACAATAAACAAAACTTTTGTAAAAAATTGTTACATTGTGTAATCTGCAAATGACGTCTCGGTTGGCTTGGACATGTCTTAAGATTGGCCCCAGAGAGATTTGCAAACCAAGTGTTGCAGTAGAACCCTAATGACAAAAAAAAAACAGAAGAAGAAGAAGACCAAAAATGAACTGGAAGCAAACAATTGAGAAAGATGTGATCACAACAGAAGGAAGCTGGAGGGACGCTGTGAATTTGGCCTCAGACCGAAAACAATGGTTTACTTTGACTGCCTCATGCATCACGTGACACGGGAGTTGCTGACTCTGATGCTGATACAACCAGAGATTGAAGTTCAGTCGAGCTCCTTCCATGGACATAACGATAGAGTACAGAAAGTCTAGCAACGACATAAAATCATTTGGGACATGGAAATACAAACTCATCTAAGCTAGAAGACCGGACGTGATAATAGTCAACAAGTAGATTTCGCTGTTCAAACCAATCACACAGTGAAGCTGAAGGAGACACACACAAAGAAAAAACGAAGTAAATACATGGAACTTGATAGACAGCTGTGTTCTATGGTTTGCCCCATTTGTTTGTTGGGGGCCACATTATATAAGACAAAATAGGGAAAGACTTACCTTTTATTTATCTTCCTCCCACAAGGTAAGATGTGACACAAGGTCGGGAAAGTGGGATTTGAAAAACCAGCACTCGAGAATTTGAGCACTCTGGTCATTTAAAAATTGCCTGGGCAGCCCCGTCGGCATTCCCCAGTAGGGGCGCCTCAGGCGATTAGCAATAAACTAACCCCTTCTCAAAGGGTGAGAAGGCAAAGCCTGGGAGAGTGCACCTCCTAGAACTGCACAAGACGGACAACCGATAGACCGGTGTAAATCAAGGCCCGAAAGCGCAGACAATACCGGTCTATTACCTGTTCCTCCGTTGGATGATTCTCCTCATATTTTTGTAGCATCTTTCCCTCACATCTTGCTTTACTGTTGTAGACCCGTGCTAGGGGTCACAAAGATAACAACCACAAATTGTGACAGGTTAAAATATACAATGTATTTATTCATAGCAATACAGTAACGCCACTAAATGTGGTAGGAGATGACCGGATTCCTACCATGCGGTAAAACATGAATAGGAATGTCCTCAATATTTAACACCTACCCACTATAGGAGTATGTGACACAAGGTCGGAAAGTGGGATTTGAAAAGCCAGCGCCCGAGAACGTGAGCGCTTTAGCCATTAAAAATTGCCTGGGCAGCCCCGTCGGCATTCCCCGGTAGGGGCGCCTCAGGCAGTAAGCTATCAACTTACTCCTCCCCAAAGAGGAGAGGCAAAGCCTGGGAGGGTGGACCTCCTAGAACTGCACAGGACAGACCCATAGACCGGCGAAATCATGCCCCGAAGGCCAAGACAACACCGGTCTATACGGTGTAGTATCCATCGGAACAGATACCACACGTGGACACTCACAAGATAGGAGTGTCCTCGATATTTAACACCTACCCACTATAGGAGTATGTGACACAAGGTCGGAAAGTGGGATTTGAAAAGCCAGCGCCCGAGAACGTGAGCGCTTTAGCCATTAAAAATTGCCTGGGCAGCCCCGTCGGCATTCCCCGGTAGGGGCGCCTCAGGCAGTAAGCTATCAACTTACTCCTCCCCAAAGAGGAGAGGCAAAGCCTGGGAGGGTGGACCTCCTAGAACTGCACAGGACAGACCCATAGACCGGCGGAATCATGCCTCGAAGGCCAAGACAACGCCGGTCTATAGGGTGTAGTATCCATCGGAACAGATACCACACGTGGACACTCACAAGATAGGAGTGTCCTCGATATTTAACACCTACCCACTATAGGAGTATGTGACACAAGGTCGGAAAGTGGGATTTGAAAAGCCAGCGCCCGAGAACGTGAGCGCTTTAGCCATTAAAAATTGCCTGGGCAGCCCCGTCGGCATTCCCCGGTAGGGGCGCCTCAGGCAGTAAGCTATCAACTTACTCCTCCCCAAAGAGGAGAGGCAAAGCCTGGGAGGGTGGACCTCCTAGAACTGCACAGGACAGACCCATAGACCGGCGAAATCATGCCCCGAAGGCCAAGACAACACCGGTCTATACGGTGTAGTATCCATCGGAACAGATACCACACGTGGACACTCACATGATAGGAGTGTGCTCTGTTTGAGTCTTTGCAACCATGGTATTTATTATAGATGGTTGCTTCCATTAGTTCTTCAATAGGGGTGATTTGTACCCCACAACATTTACCATTGAAAAGTAAAAAAAAACACAAAAGAAAGTTTTATCGCTCACTTTATTTTGATGGTACAAAGTTTTCTCACACTCTTCCATATATTGTAGGGGGGTGTTCTGACCTCTCCCACACCTAGTGAGAGCCTGCGGCAGAGGACACGTCTTCATCGTTTAGTCCGAGAACTCGCTCTGACGTTTTTCTATTTTCTAGCAATTCAATTGTTTTTGTTTCTCTACATTTCTAACTTGCCCAGAAATAACTTTTGTTTATATTTTAAGCCTCACAATATTGTGTTTGCATTCTGTCACTGCATCCTTCATTAAATTCCAAAAGTTGACCTCACACCCGACTTATTGTCAAGATTAGTATTGCACACAATTACACCAACCCTTTCAGGGGCAATCTCCTTACAGCTGAAACCAACATGGAACACAAAGAAATTTACTATAATGCCAATACTTGTCGAAGCATATGGAATAGGTCCGACAAACCTGGGAAGAGACAAGCAGAAATTGGAATCAAAGGAAGAATTGACAACATACAAAAATGCCCCAGTTGAAAGCAGCTGAAATAAATACGTAGAGTGTGGAAACTCACCCACATATCCAGGGTACGATGACCAACCACAAGTAAGTTGAAATAGAATTCGACTTTTTAAACAAAATTGAAATATAGATGAAACATATTAAAACGAACCAAATGGAACTGAGACTGCCTGTGTAGGTATGTAAGAAAAATTCCATACACGCGACCCGCTAAAGTCGAACCCTTCCTTACCGTAGTAGGGACGGTGGCAACGTGATAGTCTCAGAGATACACGGTCAACGGGGCTCTGGTGAAAATTAGTGAGGAATCAAACATCAGGATCCATCGTCCTCTGATCGTCTTTACATGTGGCAAACAAGGACGTGTCATGGAACAAAGATAACCACGCTGCTTCTTTTGCACATGTGCAACTGCCATTCCTTTGTGCGTTCTGGGTCAAACTTTCCTCGACTTCGTATGCAACTGCTGGGCCTTGCTGCTTTGGGTGTCGGAGGTAACGAATAACTGCAGCAAACGAGGAGTACTTCATGCAGACCAGACAATCCTGAGGCACGATCTTTGTGGGCTCTGTTCAGAAGTTTATCATTGACGTCGACGACGACGACGACGACGACAACAGCAACATGGACTATGAACTCGACAAGCATTGTTCAAATTTAGTCATGGGATCTATCACATTCAGTTATGTACATGAGGAAAGGTATGAACCCTTGAGTTACCTTCAGCTCGACCCATTTTGGCATAATAGTTAGTATGTTTGCTAATGGGCTGAGAGACCGGGGTTGAATCCTCGGTCGAGTCATACCAAAGACTCAAAACAATGATACTTGATGCCTCCTTGCTAAACACTCTATAAGGTGAAGATCATGGGTAAGCGAGGCAATCCAGGGAAAGGAGTTACGCCCTCCCCTTCATCTCATTGGTGAAGCTTCTTCTTCTTTCGTGTGAATCAGATGATTCTGGTGTTGGCATTAGTTTCCCTAATGTTTTTCTAGTTAGAAATCTTTCTGGAAAGACATCGGGTACTTACGGGAAGGACCACGAGAAGGTTGCCAACATCCCTAAGTGAAAGTGGTACTGTGGAACCAACTGGATTCGAACTTGGAACACCCAAGTTTTCAGTCAGTGTTGTTATCCACTTAACCACCGTCACCTCCCATTGGTGTAGCTAATGAAAAGGGAGTCTTTGAGTCGCTTTTGGTTACAGTGGATCCATTATTAATTATTTTAAAAGTGTTTACATTCCCGGTTACTGAGAGAACTCAATTCTAATTATGAAAAGTAATGTTTTATGCTGAGTGGAGCATAAAAGCTACCCCAAAAGGTGACCTTTAGTGTAGCTTCTGTGAAGTGTTGTTCATTTTGATTGAACACACTAAATATTGTTGTGAGCAGAATTGAAAGCAATTGTTGTGTAAATAATGTTGTTATTAGCATAACAAATAGAGTTTGCACACATAGGCTGAGCAATCAAGGTTCAATCCTCTGTTGAGTCATACCAAAAACTAAAAAGAAAAATGGTACTTGATGCCTCCTTGCTAAACATTCAGCATTATAACCTGGAGATCAAAGGTAAGTAGAGCAATCCTTAGAAGAGAGTGGCGCCCTCCCCTACATCTCAGTACGAAAAGAAGCTTCTAAATCGTCCTCGACTATGGTCAATCCATTTATTTATTTCTATTTATATAAAGTTATGTATGTGTATATGTTTGTGTACTTGTATTTACAGGAGTCATTCTTAAACTAATTAACCGATCATTATGAATTTTTGAACACAGCTGCTAGTCGTAAGTGATTGTAATGTGGGCTATATTTAGTTTAATTTAGTTTGATGGAAAGGGGGTAATAAGGGAGTGAAAGCTCTTTGTGAAAATTCAGATACTTCCAATTTTTATGAAATTTTAACAATAAAGATTGGACGTCAATTTATAAATATTCCCCAAATTTCAGTTTCTTTGGAGCATTTAAAAAGGGTTTTTCGGTGGTATAAATGGACACAAACTCCCATTTAAAAATTCAAATATTTCAGATTTGCATTGAATTTGATTCATAGACATTAAGACACTAATTAAACAATATTCCCTGAATTTAAATTTCTTCTTAAGCACCCCTTAAGCTTAAGCTTAAAGTTTTAGACATTTTCTAGAATCAAAATCATCTAATAGATTTTGGTTAAAACTGGAATAAGGTTTAGTATCATTATATCCTGATTTTAATCTTCGTAAGAGGACATAAAATTGGCGCAAAACTGTTCTGTTCAGAGAATTAATTTTACCCGTCCTAGGACGGGTATTCTTCTCGTTCATTTTAAAATAGTATAAATTATTGTTGAATGAATTAATGATAATTTACATATTATGTTTCGTCATTAATCAACCCCTACCCCAACTGTTGATGTGTCACAAATCAAATCAAATGAGTGAAAAAAAACTTCAGATTTAATCAATTCCAAATATCAGAAACAATAGTTGTCTCCCTTACTTTTTTTTTCAGAGTTGTCTCCCTTACACGAATGTCAAAAGAGACTTTTAACTAAATGGTTGCACGCGAACACTTTTTATTAATATGTCTTAAGTAATTGAATAATTCTTATCCAGTTTTAATTTCTTTCTTGTTTTCTTTCTCTATCTAAGCGATTTAACCTCAATAATAATATTTAATAAACAAAAATACGGAATAATTTGTAGATATGATCAAACAAGATCCTCTTATCCTCTAAAAAATCAGCAATCTCTGAATTAGAGCAACAGAAAGGGGTCCATGCACCAGCGGTTGTTTGCTTATGTGGCTATCTTGAAGCAGTTAACTCCGAAAAAGACTGCCATTTTTTTTCGATTAGTTCTGTCTGTTTTTCGTTGTGGTGACGAGTCAAATTAGTCCACCGTGCAAAAGTCTGTCGGATAAAAGATAATTTCTCCGGCAATGGTTCACCCGGTGTTCAAGAAGAAATTTTAATTTGTTTTCTGATTTTTTTTTTAACAAATTTTATTTTGTAAATATCTTGAATCATTATTAAAGATTAACGTTTTATCATCAACTTAAAAACAATCCTCCCTTAACTCTATTACTAACCCTAAGTCCGGGTGGCAATGACCCCCCCCCCATACTAGCTTGCATAGACTAATCTCTTTCTCGTTTTTTTTCTGAGTTTTTATTTTGCGACTCAGAATAGGATTAGTGATAGGGTTAAGGAAGTGTCGGGGTCCAACACATCACGATGTGTGTTTACTTCTGAAAAAGACGCCATCTTGAATAACAGCAGCAGGAGGAGTCGCTATTCTTTTTGCCATGACTTTTGAGAAAACTAGCAGCAGCTTTAATCGCCATTTTGTTTACAATGACTCAGCGAAAAACTGGCCAGCGAATATCTTCCTTATTTTTCCTTTAAGGAATACAAATGCGTTTCGCCGACTATGCTGATAACCTCACTAATACATGCAAGGCACCTGTCAACCATGTTGTACGGCGAGAGATCTCTTCGGAATTTATTTGTCGAAATTAATCCTTCTCACAGGACCGGCGAAGGTGACTCGGCACGAATTCCATGAGATCTCTAGCTTTTCACTCAAACTCTCGAGCTTTGGATGCTTTACTTGGTCTTTTGGCTAAGATCAAAGTGTAGTATCTGTTCCCCATAGACTGGTATTGTCTTGGCCTCCGGGGCTTGATTTACGCCGGTCTATGGGTCTGTCCTGTGCATTTCTAGGAGGTCCACCCTCCCAGGCTTCGCCTCCCCTCTTTGGGGAGGAGTAAGTTTATTGCTTACTGTCTGAGTCGCCACTACCGGGGAATGCCGACGGGGCTGCCCAGGCAATTTTTAAATGGCCAGAGTGCTCACCTCTCGAGCGCTGGCTTTTAACCCCACTTTCTCGACCCAATCTGTGGTCACATCTTACTTGTGGGAGTAAGATAAAAACTGGCCTTGTGCCTAACTCCTGGAGAGGAGTAAATAACTCGAGCTCTGGCTTATCTAATCCCACTTTCCCGACCTTGTGTCACATTTTACCTTGTGGGAGGTAGATAAATAGTAGTTCAGCCGGTGGGCCAGGAGGCCCCCACATCCGACTGGATGGACCAGTCGTCGAGCCAGGAAGCGGGTAGAAGCAGCAAAGATACAAACAGCCTTTCTCAGGGCTACTAATGCGATTTACTCTCTTTGCTACTTGCCTGAAGTCAACACTTGCCACAGCCTGCATCTCCAGTTCCTGCTCCTCTCCTGCACCAGCACCCTGCAGTCTTGAGCTCCTGCACCCTGCAGTTCTGAGCTCCTTCACCAGCACTCTCCTGCTTCAACTGCACCAGCACCCTGCAGCTCTGACTCCTGCACCAGCGGCTCCAACTCCTTTTTTTTTCCAACAGCCTTTATCAGGGCTAGTCATTTGGCTAAGATCAAAGTGTAGTATCTGTTCCGATGGATACTACACCCCATAAACTGGTATTGTCTTGGCCTTCGGGGCTTGATTTACACCGGTCTATGGGTCGGTCCTGTGCAGTTCTAGGAGGTCCACCCTCCCAGGCTTTGCCTCCCCTCTTTGGGGAGGAGTAAGTTTATTGCTTACTGCCTGAGGCGCCCTACCGGGGAATGCCGACAGGGCTGCACAGGTAATTTTTAATGGCCAGAGTGCTCACTTTCTCGGGCGCTGGCTTTTCAAACCCCACTTTCCTGACCCGACCTTGGGTCACATCTTACTTGTGGGAGTAAGATAAAACTGGCCTTGTGCCTAACCTCCTGGAGAGGAGGTAAATAAATACTCACTCAAACTGTTGCAATATTTTTTTTGCCAGCCAGCGACAGCAAGGGTACCTTGCCAATCTCCATCAACAGCTACCCAGCTTTTCTCTCCAACGACTCCACTCCTTGTCGTCCAGTTTTGCTGTCAACAGAGACGCCACTCCCGTCTTTCCAGTCTCTCCTGTTCCAGTGACGTCATCTCAAATCCCATCACTCAATGTTATTACCATTTCTTATGGTAAATAAACAGACCTTTCTTTGAACTTATCACCAGTGTTTGTCCTCTCTTCCTTGTCATTGCCGTAACTTGCCTGTGTTCTCCTTTCTTAGTTGTAGGGCCGATCAACCCCAACGGTCGGTCCCGCAACAGAAGGGTATGTTTTGTTTTGTTTTTGTTTCTAAAAATAAATAAATAAACAAGTAACATTTTTTAAAAGTTTTAAAGTGTGGGGATTTTATAGTTGATCAGTCTGGGAGTGTTTCGATTATCTTGGTTTGTAAAATAGTAGGAAACAAATAATAAAATCCAACTGTTTATTATTAAAAATGAAATTGAAATATATTACAAATTAAACATAATAATATAGAATATTGACGAAGAAATGATCTTTTATACAACAAACTTTTGCACGGGAGACTTATTTGACTCGTCACCTCTAAGAAAAACAGAAAAACTAATCGATAAAAAAATGACAGCCGTTTCAGAGCTATTATTTACCCCCCCCCGTCACTGCGAGAATATGTGACACAAGGTCGGAAGGTGGGTGTGGGGGATGCTAACGCATTCTATTCCTCTTAAATATTGAAGAAAAACGAGCAAGAAAACGTCAACATTCAACACAAATGAAGAGCAAATAAAATATCCAATATTCAAACATTTACATGAACAACAACAATTTATTTTGCATTTTTACACATAAAAATTATGTTCCATATTTGACGAAAGTCTTTTAGCGTCTTTTGGATAAATGTCTCTTTGACGGCTTGAAAGAAATAGTGTCTTTTTGTTATTTAAAGCAATGTCTCTTTAAATAAGTTTTGTATGGAGAAAAACGCACATGTGGTGTGTGCGTGTGTGCGTGTGTAATTGAAAAGAGAGAAAGAAAATGCCAAGCTTACTATGTGTGTCCAGCAGTCAGAAAGGGGGAAAAGAAATGATTTGACGCGACAGGTAGTCGTCGCATCGTCCTGTCTGAAAAATTCTGGAGGCAAGAGACCGGATCCGTCGCAAACGACGTTTATATATGTCCTAATCAGCAGGGGCAGTGACCGGAAACATATGATCCCTATTTTGGCGTTTTCTGCGGGGTGTTGAAAAACGCCTGTCGACTGCTGTTGAAAGTTGAATTCCATATGGGTATTGAAAAGTTAGCGCCCAAGATGAAGGTAACTCTGGTCTATAAAAAATACCTGAGCATCCCTGTCGGCATTCCCCGGTAGGAGCGCCTCAGATGACTAGCAATAAACTAACCTCTTCTCAAAGAGAGAAGGTTAAGCATGGGAGGATAGACATAGAACTGCATAGAACCATACCTCAGCCTGACAGAAAAAAGGTCGCTTAGACCAAAATGGTCCGGACTCGGTCGGAGTGAGCAAATAAAAGATAAAAATGAAATCTTGACAATGGAAAATAAAAATTAAAAACAAAATATATAAAATGATAAAGAGTGTTTCTTTTACGGAGAAATAAATATGTTTCTTTTCTAGCAGTACATGATCATTAGGAGTAGGACTGGTACAAAGGATTATGGTGATTGTAATGGTTTCTCCTAGCAGTGTTGGTTTTATTTACTCCTCCCCAGGAGTTAGGCACAAGGCCAGTTTTATCTTACTCCCACAAGTAAGATGTGACCCAAGATCGGGTCGAGAAAGTGGGGTTTGAAAAGCCAGCGCTCGAGAGGTGAGCACTCTGGCCATTTAAAAATTGCCTGGGCAGCCCCGTCGGCAGTCCCCGGTAGGGGCGCCTCAGACAGTAAGCAAATAAACAAAGAGGGGAGGCAAAGCCTGGGAGGGTGGACCTCCTAGAACTGCACAGGACAGGCGTGCAGTATCCATCGGAACAGATACTACACTTTGATCTTAGCCAAAAGGCCAAGAAGCCCGTCGCCTGGAATCGCTAAAGCAGTTGACTGCACTGCTACAGCTAGTGTTACTGGGCGCTGATGCAGAACGTTCCCAAAATGTAAGGGAGGCAACTCCGTTTTACAAACCTGACAAAAAAGGCAATTTCAATTTTTCAAAACGATATATTTATTTGTATTATAGAATTTTGAAAAACAGAAAAACAAAACAAGAAACGTTATTTCTTTTTAATATATTTATTTAAAGAATAAAATAATTCTTTTCATAAATATATTTTCGAGACTTTCACTGATATAATAGCCTTGTCAAAGAGTTATTTTCTTTCTTTCTTTTTTTTTTCACTTCATCTTGCTAGTGTTAAAAATCGCAAGTAGATCTCCTTGTGGTCCCAAAAGATTATTTATCGTCTGTTCTTGAGTTCTTGCTGATGGATTTGAAGAAAGTGAAATTGAAGATGTGTAAGGTACGGTTATGCAGATTCAATTTCACTTTCTTCAAATCAATGGAATTTAAAATATTGTCAATTTTATTAATCATTTTTGAATCTTAAATCAAAACGATATGTCAAATTTAGGACGTCCTCGGATCACTTAGGATTATATAGTGGACCATATATTCACTGCCATTGAAATTAAAGATTTCGACTGGACTTTTACTTCACCTTTACCAAAGGTAATGAAAAACGAGGTCAACTTTGCAACTTCACTAGGTATTTTTTAGGTATTTCTAGCATGCGTGGAGCATGTGAAATATCCAGGGTTTTGACCAAAAGAAAAAATCTTATGGATAGATGCCAGTTGAGATGCTGCCAATGTAGGTCATTGCATAAAGAATCTTGTTTTGAACAAGGTTGTCTGTAAATAAGACAGCTAATAATGCCATTGTTTGTTGAGCATTGATATGAAACAACATACAATTGAAAAGTAAATCAGTGTTGAATCACACACCATAGTAGGTTGGATGCAATGCACACATGCAGACAGACAAGAAGCAGGGACTCAGAGTGGTAGAGGAGGGAAGAAGCGTTCCTAGTCCAAAACTGCTTCAGGATCCCGATTTGATCACCTCATCCACCTTGGCGGCAGGACCACATGACGGATATACTAGTGGTTGACACTGGAAGAAATGGTCGGGAATATGAACAGATGACCAAAGTCAATGATGTACGATGGCGCTTCCACCCTGTGGTTGATGGTGTGACCATGAACCTGAGGTCAGACTACAACTTTTTTAGCTGAATAACTTTTATATACGAACTGGAGCTGAAATTACCGCAGCTGCTGACACCGGGTGGTCCTCATTAATTGATTTGAAGTTTACTCATTACAATCGCGGAGCCTTTTGTCACTACCTCCCAGTGCCAGGAGTGTGTAATTTGTGCGCCTGCTGCCTTTCTTGGATATGGTAGCCATTTTTCATGCCCCTCTTCAGAATAGAACCCTGATGCCCTGTTACCCGTAGTAACCATGGTAAGCACTTAATCGACCGTTGACATTTTATAGGGTGGACCCTCGAGAGACCTGTCGCCGAGTGTGAAAGCCTGTGCGATTGACCAGTGAGTTATCCAGAGTCACCAAAGTGCAGCCCGTCACTCTATATGCCCCACCACCATGACAAAGCCAACAACGACTACAGGAAGATGGAATGAGATGCATTGGTACCAGTCTAATACGTAACACATGTGTCACATATATTAGCTCTAGAATTGCCACAGTTATTCATTGTCTGTAAGGAGGAATACAGTCCTGAGGATTAGGTCAAGTTTCTGAGCCATTCGCATTTTTGTCTGTTCTAATGCATGGCATGCACTTAGACTTGCATGGCTTAAGCTTTGAGACAAGCATATGACTACTGGCAGGTTCAACCAGGTATCGCTGCATATGAGGTGACGGAGACTTCTGCTGCCAGCCTGCCAATGGCTGACAGCTTCATCACAATGCAGTGGCGACAACGAGTTCAATGTGGTTTAAAGCAGACAGCATCTCAGGAAACCGAGGAGAGATTACATGTATGTGGCGCATTCTTGTAAGTGACTCTTCAGTCTGATTTTCTTGACGTGCGCTGCTACTGCATATTTGGTGGCAGCAAAGGTGGCAGCGGCAATCCTGGAAAAGGAGAACTGTACACAACAGAAACCTTTAGCATGTGGCAGATCCAACAAGGATGTAACGATGACAACTGTTCCCATTTTCACAATCGCATCGAGTTGAGGTGGACGAGTCTGATTCAAGCACCGAGTCGCTCAAGAACTATTGGCACACGTTTCGATCACTGATGGAAGCGCTTCACTAGACAGTGATATTACACATGCAGTAGTCATTCAAATCGAGGGTATGGTGGTGAAATGCATCATCAACCTGCTGGACGCGAACTGCATTTGCTATGGGTAGGGACACAAACCTGCCGCCCACACACAACCCATCAGCCGAACGCATACATGGCGAGGGTGAGGGGGCTCTGGCACTAGCGTGCCTTATCGCCGACGCTCACCAACACTAAAGTGGGTTGCCTACCATACTTGGTTTTTTAAAGACTTTGGTGTAAAAACCTCGACTCTTGTCCGACGCTGGAAGGAGGCCACTAAAAAGTTGAATAACATGAACAGACCTTTACTTTTGTGAATTTTCAGCCATTTACCAGATCTAAAGCACATAGTGGGTGTACACATTGTGAGAGGTGTTCATTGCGGATAAGGACACCAGACACTTTGTCAATTCTTGCTGTTCCAATTGGCTGTTGATGTCTATAGGCGTGGTAAAGTTTGTTGCTGCCCACCACAGACCACAAACCCATCACGTGGCGACCAACCACACCCCCTGTTAGAGTGAGGGGGCTCCAGCACCGACTGTGGTGCTCTACTAAACTGACACCTACCAAAACTGACCGAAGTGTATTGCTTACCATACTTATTTTTTTAAGCATTTGGTGTAACAACCCCCAGAACTGGTGTGCTTGCTCGTCTGACCTCCACTCCGATACCAGAAACAAGGGCACTAAAAAAAATTGAATCACGTTAACCACTCTTTTCAGTCGCTGATTTTTCGCCTTTTACCGGATCTGAAACACCTGATGCATATACCTGTGGTGAGAGGCATTCACTGCAGATAGGGGCACTAGACACTTTGTCGATTTTCACTGCCCAAACTGGCTGCTGGTGTCCATAGGCATGGCAAAGTGTGTTGTTGCTGATTACAGACCTGCTGCCTGGTGACCCATCGTACACCCGGCGAGGTAGAGGGGGATTGGTAGGTCTGGCACCAGGATGCCCCACTGCCGATGGCCACCAACATTAAATGTTTCCTACCGAATATGTTTTCTAAAGGTGTTATTTTCTGTTGCAGGCTTGTTTGGTGTTTTGTCGAAAAATGTTTGGCTAGTTTTGTGATGGAGGGTGTTCCGCTCGTTCTTGTTTCTTGATGTGCCATCATAAGGTTTGGGTTCCGGTAGCTTATCAGATATTGGCCAGTGCTCACAATAATAGCTCAATGTTGATGCTCAATTTCTGAGAAACCCATACTTCCTGCTCGTCTGAGCAGATACAGCCTTGGGAGACACTGATTTCTGTACATTATTCTGTACAGCGTCAACATTTTCCTTGTTTTTGTGTCTAGTCTGTTAATGTCCTTTTGTAGCCAGTCTATAATGGCAAATCTGAGTGTTATCACTGGCATGGTAAGTTGGTTAATGGCAGTTATTTTGCTTTTATTTGAAAGCTGTGTTTTTCAGATCTTTTTTCCACGGCGTACATATTCTCTGCCAATTTTTGTCTCATCTTGGCATGTTGAATTGAATAATTTTCTTCAATGCCAAGGTATATGTATTGTTCCTGCTCTTCTAGGTCTTTGATGCTAGTGTCTTCATCAAGCTGTATGTTTTATGTGTGGATCTTCTTTCCAGCTGTGAGGGAGCACTTGGCAAATTTATCCAGGCCAAACTTTTTTGGAGAAAGTAAGTTGGTTTAGGTTGTAGGCACTTTGGCATTTATTCAGTAGCTTACTTGGTTGATCTATCGCCAGGTAAAAGAGTAAAGGAAGTGCGCTGTCTTCTTGGAAGATTCCTTTTCGGATCTTGACATCAGCAAATGTTATTGTTCAATTTTTGTGGCTTATCGACATGGTTGTACTGCTACATCTTTATATGGACATCCATGGTTTTCTTGATTACCCAATGGATCTTATATAATTCAAGGCAGTGCAGTAGCCACGGATGGGGTACACTATCATATGCCTTTTAGTAATTTATCCATAGCATGCTTAGTTTTTTGCTTCCTCTTCATACAATCTTCAAAGACGGTCTTGTTAATTAAAAACTAGTCCTTCGTATCAAAACACTTCCTCCTGCACCCTTTTCGTACTTTTTAGACTTATGCTCTAGATGAAAGGTGTCTATAGATGGTGTTTGCAACCGGGCCAGTAGGTTGTAGTGAGACAGTAGATGGGTCTGTATTTATTAGGGCGTTGTGTCTCACTCGTTTTGGATATGAAAGTTGTATCGCCTTTTACTAACCATGCTAGTGTGGTCTCTTCACCCCTCAACAGTCTAGTGAAGCAGTCACTATAGTCGCTATGAGTGCTGTTAGTTGCTTCAGGTAGAAATTGGATAGGTTGTCTAGGCTAGGTTTTTGTGATTCTGGAATCATTCTAGCTTTCTCTATATCATTCCATGTGTTATCTTTGGCTCTGTCATTTCAGGTTTGGTCTGATTACTTTGAACTATATCGAACATCCACTGGGCCTCTTGGTTATATGGTCCCTCATTCCCAAAAGAGAGGCTTTCTGTAGTTTTATAGCTCTTGTTTTCCGGATGGCTTTTCAACAGTTATTTTTTCTATTATAAGAATATTCTCCAATTTGTTTTGAATTGTTTATTTTCCATTTTTGCTTTGTTTTTATTATATTTTGTTTTTATTTCTTTGGCAAATGCTGGTATGTTGCCTTCCAGCTCTTTTGCAATATTTCTAATTCCATCAATATTTGTCTGATATTTATAACCAAACCTGTAGATTGCGCTCTTCAGTCAACCCTGCACTGTGAAGGTCTGTAAAGAATTGCTTGATCTGGGACAATTCCTTTCTTAAGATACGTTGCTTTTGAAGTTTTAGTTTCCAAGCTGGTGTTGTTGTTACTGCTCTGGACCTCCATTGGTTTTGAAATTGAGGAGTATTTTCCTAAAAATGTATAGTCCTACAACATAAGTAACCTAGTTCAGTTCTGTGAGGGATGTGTTGGTTGGCACAAGTCTATGGAGAGTGATTTTTGTTTTTCTTAGTAGTATCTGAGACTTGGATTTTAGGCAGTTGAGGTATTTCATCTAATCTCATCATCTGAAGTTCCTCAATGGTATTACCAAGTTCTTTCTCCAGGTCTAACTGTTCATCATCGGGCTCTGGCAATTCCATAGGTACTGGTGATACTTCAGGCGAAGGTGTTGGCAGTGGTCGCGGTGATGTTGTGAGGACGAATGACAAGGGTTCAGTGAGGGGCTACCTGCTGATTGTAAATAGTCAGCTGATGGTGGTGGAAGACCTGTCAGGAAGCCAGGAGATAAAGGAGATTCTGGTAATGAAGCGGATTTATAGTGGGTGGTCATGGACCTAGACTTTTCGCCTTGATCTACAGATGGATGGTGATGTGGTTCTGGTTGTATTAGTGATGTGGGGTGTTAATTTATGATGGGACATTCTAGAGGATCTCTTTCAGTTTCTATAAGGGCTGCTATTTCCGATCTCATATATTCTAGCTCTGCCTCATTGAAAATCTTATCTTTTATGCTGTTATACCTTTGGCTGGTTATTTTTCTGGTGGGAACGTTTCTCTTGCCGGAACAGAAATGAAAGAATATTTCCCTTCAGGTTTCTATCCTCTGTTTTCTTTGGCATGTTTGGCTTCAGCATAATCCATGGCCCATAACAGTATCCACTTTTCCTCTCTCTCTTATCTGGTCTTTTGCCTCCGCCTGGTTTCTTCTTCTTGGATAGGGAGGTAGTCCATTTCTGTCTCCCTTAGGGCTACATTTTTATGATGGTGTTCTCATCTGGTGTTATATATATGCCCATCTGGGAAACAAGGGATCGTAGGTGGGCAACCGGTATGTTCTTTTTGTCATTGGAGAAGGCAGATTCCTTGATATTCTCGGTTAGAATTCCATTCAATGTTTTGCTCCACTTGGCAAACTTAGAGTAGTGGTAGCCATACAATCAATAAGACCTTCTTCTGTGCAACAGACCATAGTAAGGTTTTTAGGATCTTTTTTATGTCAGGGCATGATGGCTGTCCCTGGTTGGTCTTTGTCATGGCTAGAGTTCCACTTCCAGAGGCAGGAAGGTTTACACCATTGATTATCTCTTCCTGCCTGGTGTGTAAACGGATTGAGATGCTCGTTTTATCCTGGATACCGGTCTTCGAGTATTAAGTTTTGCTTTCGTTCATCTTTTCATAATTTCCTCATTGTCAACGACTTCTTATTTGCTATTCAAAGTTGTCCTCTATTAATAAAGGGCATGCACTCGTCTGCAACTCGGGGGACGTGCTGGATAGCCTGAGAAGATGGCACACCAATTCTTTTCAATAATTGATTAGGGTTTACTTCATATGGTAAGTATTGTCATGTCAGGGTGACCTGACAAACCCTTGTATTGAGAGACCGAAGACATACAAGGATGGTGTCGCATTCAATTTTCCTCTATGTATGTATGTATTTTTAAGTAATGGTTACAGGGGTCGGTCGAATTTTAACTTTTTAAATTATGTTTAGCCGAGTAGGCATTCAATTTTCCCGTATGTATGTATGTATGTATGTATGTACTTTCAAGTATTGATTATGAGGGTCGTTCTATTTTGAACTTTTTTAAATATATCAAATTACGTTTAGGATAGAAAGTTGTGTGTTGGTATGAAAATATTAATACTCAAAACTAAATATCTTACTTGCACAATCATTTGAGGCAATGCCCATTTTCTGATTTTGTAAAAAAAATATTCTCAGGTTTTGGAGGAAGAGAAATATTTAGCTATCTTTTCAATATTTCCGAAAAATTTTCATATTTTACTCTGATGATTCATATGTATTGCCAACATGCTGCACATTGTTGATGTTTTTTTAAATTCATATGACACTTTCTGTATCTCCGACCATAGTAACACATATATCTTTCTTATTGTATTGCAACTGTAATGTATCCTCTCTTTAGTAATGTGTTGACAATGCAGAGAGACCGAGGGGTAAGCGGCCATGACTGGCATGCACTTGCTGCAAGGAAACAGTGGCCGCACGTGGGCACGAACCTAGAATCGTTTAATTACGAGGCGAGTGTCGTGATTATGCAAAATAGACGCTGTTGGCAGGCCAACATAGCGAAAGAAAAGGAGTAGATTTTTCTCGAAGAGCCAGTTTTGTTTTAGACGCCATGTCATTTACATGTCTTTTTAACGGGTGTTGTTTATCTCTTATTTTTGGACTCTTATTTTTGGCGAAGAGAAGAAAGGAACTACTACTACTGCTAGTACTGGGAGGAAACATCTAGTTTGTCGGTGAAGAAGGATAAACAATGAAAACAGTGAACGTTTCATGTTGTCGGTTGAGAGAGGAAAGGGAGAACTGCTGCTGATATTAACGTAGTGACTGTTGTATGTGAAGGAAAGAAAAATAAACCGACACTTCGCTTGAATACTGAGAGCTGGCGTTTTATGTGTTCTTTCACCTCTAAATAATTTACGTGACTGAAATAGGAATTGGTTGACAAAAATACTTTTTCAAGTAATTATGTTTGTTGTTCTCCTTTTGTATATTATATTGTGTAATATCTTACATGTTTGGTAACCCCACTTACGTTTGTCTTCGACAAACTGTTAATCTATAAATAAATGTACGTGTATGTAAGTCAAACTGTTTTTCACTTTTGTTCTTTTCTCTTTCTTCACATAACACAACACACAAAATGGCGACCTCGTGTTCGGGAAAGATATACCCGAACACATGGTCACCATAAAGGGAAAAACTAGGATATAAATATTCGTTAGCGTAACACAACGTTTGAATAAAATTCTGAACAGCCATTTACTTGTCTAACATGACGGGCCCAGGTTTTACTGTTCGTCTGGGTAATTCTAAGACTTGAATTTAAGGGAAATAATTCACGTTTTCGTTTCTTGTCAGAGCAAGGTTGTTTCCCTTCGTATAAAAAATAGCAAGACAGATTTCTTCCCTTCGGTTGTAACAGAATGCTTTTATTTCTTAATTAAATTAATTTACAAATATACAAAAAGATTGTAGTGGTTGAGTGGTTGACACACTGACTCCTTCCTCCTATCTATCAGTCAGTTTCGCTGTCAATCTCTCTGTTCTCTCTGGCATCAATAGTGCACATGTTAAATAACTTTTGTTTACCTCATCTGACGTCACCTCTAAGGTCAACAGCTGGGACATGATTCCCTGCTCACTAGTTTCTCAGAAAATAGCATTCTTTTACTGGTCGTGCTCTTCGACCAACTTACGTCATGGACAAGGAATGTTTCAGCTTTGTTAAGCACTATTCAAAATAATTCTTTGTTCTTTTGTTTTTTATTTTGACCTCAAACTCTCTGCAAATGACCCGAGTGCAAAACCCATGTCCTGCCAGACAACATTACACTTTCGCCCTTCGGTGGTCCTATAGATTTTTACATCACAACATTTCTGACTGAATCCCTCGATTTTCAAGGTTGTAAAAAAATATTGGCTGTTTATAAAACGAAATAACAATATAAAAAAATGCTTCAATGAAGCTATGTCGCAATTTTATAGTTTTCCAGATAAAACCAACGAACGTGTAATCCAGAAAACATAAAAAAAACAAAGAAAAAATGGGGCAGAGTCAAATTAACAACTAAAATGGACTTTTTTAAGAGGAGAAAAAAGAGTTCATTTTACATAAAAATCACCAAAGGGAAGCAAATTTAAGTTTTATAAATACAATAAAATGGAGGTAAGTGCATGCAAACAGTTTCTAATAAAGTATTGTTTAAGCAAACAATGAGAATATAATGCGAGAAAAAGTAAGTACTTATAATTTTTCAACAAGCAAACAAACATGAAAATATAAATAGGCAAGTACTTACAGTATATTCACCACAGACAAAATTATCTTACAAGAAGAAAAGCCTCAAACCTGGCAGTGTAAATACCTAAAAACTACTCAATAGGGTCTATCACAGAACCAAAGTTTGTTTTTCTTGCAAAAGCCACATGCTGAAGTTTTTAGGCTAGTGTTGAAAATATACCACGGACGAAGTTCAATCTTATCATCTTATCTTTTCTGACATTTTTGAGAAATCTAGAAATTCTATATTTTCCCCACCAAAAACGGTCGCTCAGGAGTCTTTATATCATCAGTAATGTTTTTAGTCAATCTAAATAATTTAAGTGACTTAACTAGGATTTAACTAATCTGGAAAAACTATTACTCAATAAAACAACTTTTCATAGAGTTGGACATATGTATGTATATAAAATAAATAAAATAAAATAAATATTGCACTTTTGTTTGTTGCGGATCAGAGGCAGCGTTGTCGTAAGAAAGTATAGGTGGAGTGTTTCGATATACTCTGCCATCGAATCTGTAACCATTAGTTGAAATTCAGAAGCTATAGACAAACAGAGAAAACTACGAAACCATGGGCGGCCATGTTGGAAGTGTCTGAAACAGTTTTATAGGTAAGAAAATGTAAATTTTGTAAGGTAATGGTTAACGAAATTTAAAAGTTTAAAGACATTTCGAAATTATTTCTGCCTCTTTTTCTATATGAATAAAAATGCAATAATATTTAACTGTTATGTAATAGTAATAATTAAAATAATTTATTAAATTACTATCAGAAGCGACATTTGTTGCTGATAACAAAGATGGCGTTCATGTTGAAAAAAATATTCCTAGTTGATAAAATATTTTCTTAAAAGAATTAAATCGAATTAAAATTTATTTTTCTTAACAACATCAAAGAAAAGGAAATGCATATTCAGAATTGAATATTGATTTTGTAGGACGAAAGCTATCGATGAAAAACTTCAAGAATGCGACTGGCTAGATATATTTCAAGGGAGTAGATTAATTACAAAACAAGATTTGACCCTAATCTTCAGTTTTACAGGTATAATACTGGTTAGCATTTGCTTGGCCCTTGGACATCGTAAGAGTTGCTAGCAAGAATTTTCAATTTAGTTGGAACTGATTTGAGATCAAATGCTGAGCTTATATGCATAAACCACTCTTCTAGTGAATCGGGATTACTTAAGTTCAACGACTGGTATAAATCTAAGATGACTAGAAGCAGCACAGAAATTAGCGGATATACTAAGATTCAAAATTTAATTTAATATATTGTTGGATAATGGCCCTATGGGAATGGACGTATCTGTTGGAAATCGTTGGTTTGACTTGCGCGAATTCGTGCAGTCGAGTGCAGAATAGGGCCTGTTCTCACAGTCGGAGCTAACGGACGTGACAGGGTCACCGCGTGACGAGACCTCAGATCAAGGGTCAATGTGCACCTGCGAGAGGCTCTGTGACGTCACGGGCCTTTGCGTGGGAAGCAGAGGGATCCGTGACGTCACTCGTTCTTTGTGAGAAGCGAGTTTTAACAGTCTGGGGTTTGGAGGCGAACCTATCAGACGTGATTGTTACCATGTAGTCTACAACAGATTATGGGAAATATTTCCGTAAGAAAATACAGGCGAAAGATCTCTTTTCCCCCCTCCACGAATGGTTAAGGAAATAATTGTTAAGTAATTACGAAAGCAGTTATTTGCTCTCTCTCTCTCTCTCTCCCCTCTCTCTCTCTCTCTCTCTCTCTCTCTCTCGACGTTTGGTGAATATCTCCCAGCTGATTTGATAACTAACGGCTGCAATAAAAAGAATTGAAAGTTAAAAAGATTATTGTTTAGTGAGTCGGTCAGGAAGGTTTTGTTGCAGACAACGGACGGTGTGGTTCACGGCAGAAGGAAAGAAGAAAGAAGACAACCACTAGACGACACACACCCTTTACACGGCGAGGGAGAAATTTAAAGGTATGCAAACTATATGATTTATGTTTTAAAAATGACGAATGATTAAATGTAAACTGCCACGGCCGTTCTGGGACGAGTGTACGAAACGAGAAAAGCCGCGGCTCTAAGTAGAGGGGTATGCAACAATATGCTGGGAAAGGTATTTACCTAACAGCTAAGTACGATGTAGCGCTCTCACCCAGAAATATTAGAAGTGTAAAGATGCGAACATGAATGGCAAGTAAATTTTACGAATTTATTTCAGTTGACAAATACAAAACCGTATACATGTGAAAGAGTGATTGTGGCCGACACACTCTGCACTTTAGGGTGCACTGCAGTGCATCTTGGGGAGGGCCCTATGTAGAAACAAGTGGAGATCTAAGAACTAGTACATATTTTCGACTGTCCAAACATTGGTCAGAGTGGCGCCGGGCTGGCTGGAAAAAGCGTGTAAGCTGTCGGTTATAATTATCTATACACAATGGGGGAACATTGGTCAGAAAGAGGGAGAATAAGTCTTTTACGATAACAAGAAAGAAAACAACCCAACCAGAGAGAGAGAAGGGAGAGGGAGAGGGAGAGGGAGAGGGAGAGTAAGTCAGTATGCCCCACCCTGGCCTCGAGAGAGAGGGAAGGAATGGAGAAATGGGCTGGAGAAAGAAAGGGTGTGATGATATGCCTTTCTGGGAAGCGAGAGGACCTCTGTTGTTGAAACGAGAAGACAGTCACAGGCAGTTAGAAATTGGGGTTCACTTGGAACAGACGTCTCAGCCCGGGCTCGGGGACGAACATTCGCCGGACGGGAGGCTTGCGCGAACAACTTCTTGTCTGGGTGGTGTTGACAATAGTGTCCCCCCACACCGTTTTCAGTAGACAAGTTACAACTTAATTAACAACTTGGAAAGCATAAATAGAGTTTCATGCACAGAGAGACGAGATAGTTAGTAAACAAAGCCATTATCGAAAAGCAGACTTTAATTCGCCGTTTTAAAAACAGCTGTTATCTCCTTAATGAATACAAAAGGAAACCGATGTTGTTGAATTATTCCTATTGTTGTCAGTTTGTTGTTTGAGTAACCTTGCCTTCACAGCGGACCAATCAAGCTATCATCGTCATCCGACCGAGAGGAGTTTCGAGCCATCTTTCTTTTTCTGCCGCTACGACATCACGAGCTCAAAGAGAGTGTTCACAGTCTAGAAGGATTCCTGCGCCGAGGACCAGACGTGTTAGTACCGAGATAGAGACACGAGTGGACCACCTATGTTACAGTGGTTCAGTGACACCGGATCAGAGTGAGGTATCTGTATTACTCGGCACTGCGACCTATGTTTACATTTGATGCCGTCACCAAGGAAGAAGCGTGTGGGGTACCGTTACATACACAACATTATACAAAACATATTTGAAGCATAGTCTGCATTCGCAGGAGATGGTTCAGATTATCAATTCTGCTAAACAATGATCCTATGATCATTAAGGCTAAGGAAGGAACTTTACTTACAATATCTTGACCTTTGAACACTGGAGTGTTTTTTTTTAAATTTACTTTATCAAACAGACAGTCCCTGGTTGATAGATGCATTTTAAAGGTTACTCGTATATTATTACATCATATCACATATGTGTGTCTGCAACAAAATCTGGCATTAGGAAATTCCACTGGGTGTCATAAGCGCATTATGTTAGAATGTATTTCTTTTTTTGGAAAATATTGTTAGTATAAATATTCTTATGACATACATTATATCTCGAAGAAAATTAATATCTTATACAGTATGTATCCTATCCTGTCCAAATATTTGTATCTAGATAATAACGATATTTTCCATTTTGATGGTTGTTAAGCCATAACCGTCCGATGCTACTAACCTCCCGATTTCTTGTAACGTTTTCTCCGTAAAGAAAGGGTCATCACCTTTCTGTGTCATGTAACCGGTGTACACGGGGGGGGGGGTCGTTTCATCTCTACACATACAGAACATGCGCTCATCCAGTTATCTCTATTTATATAAAGTTAAGTATGTGTATATGTTTATATATTTGTATGTACAGGATTCACTCCTAAACTAATCAACCCATCATTACGAATGTTGGAACACAGCTGTTAAATTTCTGTGTCATGTAACCGGTGTACACGGGGGGGGGGGTTCGTTTCATCTCTACACATACAGAACATGCGCTCATCCAGTTATCTCTATTTATATAAAGTTAAGTATGTGTATATGTTTATCTATTTGTATGTACAGGATTCACTCCTAAACTAATCAACCCATCATTACGAATGTTGGAACACAGCTGTTAAATGTAACGGGTCGTAATTTGGATTATATTTAGTTTCATTTAGTTTTATGGGAAGAGGATAACAAGAGAGTGGATGTCCTTTGTGAAAATTCAGATTACTCCGAATTTTGTGAAATTTTACCGATAGGTATTAGATATCAATTAATGAATGGCTTTTAGGCTAGAAGCAAAGTGTAGTATCTGTTCGGATAGTACACTTCATCTTTCCTGTCCTCGGTTTCTGAAGGAAACAATTTTTCTAGACTGAGGTAATTTTTATTTTTGTTTCACTTCAGAGTGCCACTTTTTGGGGAGCTAGATCTTTCTCACATTAAAAACTGACCTTGTGTCTAACTCTGCCCTCGTAGAGAGGCAAGTAAATATGGATAAATATTCCCTTACCTTAAGTTTCTTTGGAGTATCTTAAAGGATTTTCAGGCACATAATATGGGCACAACCTCTCTTTGAAAATTCAAATATATCAGATTTGCATTGAATTTTATCCATTGTTATTAGATACCAATTAAGCAAGTTTATCTGAATCTAAGTTTCTTTTTAAGACACCTTAAGCTTAAGTCTTAAATTTTAGACGTTTTCTAGAATAAAAATAATTTCATTCAAAATTGGAATAAGTATTCTGGGCATAAGGTTCTTAGCATTATATCATGATTTTAATCTTAGTAAGTAGCATGTAAAACTGTAAAATTCGGGGAGTTCATTTTGCCCGGAACGGGTATTATTCTAGTTAAATATAATTTACGTTTTATTTTTCAACATTGAAAAGTGGATATTTTATTGAACGCCCATTCGGATTGCAAAACTCTAAAAGGTTTTAAGTCAGCCATTTTTATTGTGGAGGTTAGCAATGAATTGCAAAATGACATTAACATTTTGGCAATACACGTAATAAATATTGTATAAATAATGTAAGGAAATTGTCCGCCGTTTTTTTAATTTTCAAAGAAGAAATGGCAAAAAGTGTTTAGCTTCAAGCAAGATATTTGTAGCACGGGCATTTATTTACTCCTCTCCAGGAGTTAGGAACAAGGCCAGTTTTATCTTACTCCCACAAGTAAGATGTGACCCAAGGTCGGGTCGGGAAAGTGGAGTTTGAAAAGCCAGCGTCCGAGAAAGTGAGCACTCTGGCCATTAAAAATTGCCTGGGCAGCCCCGTCGGCATTCCCCGGTAGGAGCGCCTCAGGCAGTAAGCAATAAACTTACTCCTCTCCAAAGAGGGGAGGCGAAGCCTGGGAGGGTGGACCTCCTAGAACTGCACAGGACAGACCCATAGACCGGCGTAAATCAAGCCCCTAAGGCCAAGACAATACCAGTCTATGGGGTGCAGTATCCATCGGAACAGATACTACACTTTGATCTTAGCCAGCATGGGTATAGTGTGTCATTAAATTCGTACCGTAGCAAGAATATTAGATACATGTTTGAAGATGAATGTGTGTTGTAATCCATCTTGAAAGGAGAGATAATGGTTTGAAATGTATAGTTCGTTCATCAAGCTGACATTCGAACAAAATTCGTATATGCTACATTGCTAACAAGAAGATAAGTCAGCCGTGAGACAACATACCTCTGCTTGACCACATAAGTATAAGCCAAAGTCTTATCTGGGTCTTACTTCTCCATATTGTATGAAGTATTTCTGAAGTTGTGTCATCGAAACATTGATGACTCAAAAACTATGTATTTGATGAGACTGAAATTTTGCATGGTGGTTACTATTATCAAAGAGCATCAGTTCTATACAAAAAAAAAAAATGAAAAATTGAAAGTTGAAATTCCATAAAAATTTCGGCCTTGATCCAAACTTCCAATTTCAAGGTCATATAAGATGCGGGACTTCATTTGCTACAATGTGGGCCAAGTAACAAGTCTCTACGAGGAACAAAATTGAAGTCATCATCAAAAGTGTGACTTTCACCTTCTTCGTGACCTTGACCTTTAACCCAAATATCCCAAAATTAAATTAGTTCTAAGTTAGACCATCACCAATATTTTCATCAAGTTTTGGTGACGATTAGTCAAGTGATGTGGACGCTAAACTATGCACAAACATAGTGACAAACTGGACTGAAAACATAACTTCCTTAGCGGAGGTAAGAATGAGGAAGAGAAGGTATAAAAAGGCATTTAGATCTGTGGTTCTCAACTCGTTTCCGGTCTTATGTAGCATTATGGGATAGGGAAAATAAAAATAGTTGCAATGCGATATTAAAAAAATAAAAATAAAAATTTAAAATACGCATTTAGAAAATATATTCTGGGGGAAAATTCTGTAAAAAAATAAACAAAGATTAGCTTAAAATAATCTAAAAACCGCACTAGAAAGTTTCTGCGTTTTTGTTACACCCGAATCGTGAAATTTGGGACAAAAATGCTTTTGTTGAAAATAATTAATTTAAGGAATGTTTGTGGTGTACATTGAACAAAGAAATTTTTTAGATGAAAGTAATTCGAAAGAGAGAAAAAGAGAGTTGGTTGTTATATCGAGTTCAGAGATGGGGCACAAAATACGCACATGCTAGAGCGAACAGTGTCATGCAACAGATTTTCTAGCCGAAATGTCAGGCATCAAACAATTGATAAGAGTACTTATTTGAATGTTTATAATAAAAAAAAAATCCAAGGATAAACATTCGCAGGTGTTTCTTTTGTGTTTTGTTGACTACTAAATGAGACAGGTGCATCTAGGTTTAGCGAAAATGCGCCTTGATTGGATGGTTAATATATGTTTTGTTATTGAATTCAAAAACTTAACCGGAAGTAATTCGTAAGTCAATATACGTACGAATAAACTTTCGCTAGATGCCGTAGAAGCGTTAATTTCCTGATGTCTTGCACAAAAGAAAACTACAACTAATAGCAATATGAGCATAACATAGATTTTATCAACTTTTCCAGCGATTTCGCTATTTTTCTACGTTCAACCAATTACGCAAATAACTACATATTAGCTTGTAAATTCATTATTCTCGTGTTCATTTTCAGCAATATTTGGAAAAAAAAAGATAATATTATTTATACCTTCATATTTACAGGTCTGGGCACAATATATCTATGCCCTGATGATGACTTAAGCAAGTCGAAAGCACATACATGAATAAATAAACACAATTATGAATTTTAGATGTTTTCCGTACTCTTTATTTGAAGAATTGAGAGGAATAGCAAGATCACTAGAAAACTTCTTAAAAGCGCAACCATAATGAGTTTTCCATCTCTTGTTTCAATGTTTGTCCGAATGAATATTTGATATATTCGTGTCCCGGGATTCGAATCGTGCGACTGGTTTGAACAGTCATCTGCACACTGAAGATTCCGCAACGATAAAACATATATGTATGCGGATAATAATTATATATATATATATATATATATATATATATATATATATATATATATATATATATATATATATATATATATATATATAAAATGAAAAAATTGAAATAACCGAAAAACCGAAAAACTTTTTCGCTTTTGGACTGTCACTCAATACCTGGATCAATCTTCAATCAACCTCTTGGATATCTTTCCTGAATATGTTTTAATTTGTATGACTTGGATGGATTTCATAATTTTAACAAATGAGTATGTTTTTGGCTTGATATATTTGATGTGTTATGCACTTTTATGTATTTTTGTATATATTTTTATATATTTTCAAAGTGTAATTTATCACCTGCAGTAACGTCACTTCGGTAATGGTCCTCTGAGGAGAAAAATTATCTTTGAAAACTCATGAGTTAAGAACGTTGAGATACTGAATTTTGAATTCTAATAAAATTTGATTTAATTCATTTTATATTATGCTATTAATGCTCTATCGAGTATATTGAGCTTCAGTCTCTATCCGGATGTTTCACTAATTAAAAGATATTAGTTGCCTCTTATATCTTTTGTTGGATTAACTTCATATATATATATATATATATATATATATATATCAAATGATGCTAATTACCTCATTATAAAGTATTATGAGGATTCAACAGTAATTATTAGGACATTTATACCTAAAGTTAATTGTGATTACGTTTTATACTTTACTCGTGATGCTTGTAGTTATTTCCTTCACTACACGAGTTAAGTATAAAACGTAATCACAATTAACTTTAGGTATAAATGTCCTAAAAGTATATATATATATATATATATATATATATATATATATATATATATATATATATATATATATATATATATATATATATATAGGGTAACCATCTAAACTAATGAATGGATCATTATGAGTTTTGAAATATATATTCTCGGCAACCCGATGAGTTTTTCTTTCTTCTTCAAGACAAGAAAATGACGACTCTTTTTCTCTTTTCACAAACAATGCACAACTAAGACCTTTACCTATGGTTGTCCTATTAAATAGACACGCACAATCTTAATGACTGGTTCATATTAATTGTAATGAGGTTAGGTAAAATTTAATGTAAATTAAACCGTTTTTATGAGCTAGGAATTAACACTGGCGTTGTTAATATTTAGTGGGAGCATCAGCCTGTTGAATACCACCTGGCAGGGAGGTACGACAATTACTAAGTTTGAAGTCATATAAGGAGATTAATCGCATTTACGTCTTTTGTTTAATGTTTGTAATGAGTTAAATTGGGCACAGCAAATCATTTAGATATAATAACGGTGTTTTGGATCGAAGAATGAGCACTTACTACTGCTAGGAGGTTAATCATTCCTATCCCGCGCTGAAAATAGTAAACAAAGAGAAAACGGCTAAGCGGATAAAATATAAAAATCGGTGAATTCGGACGAAACTAAACACGTATGAATAGTCGGACGAAAGCACATATGAAGCAGGATTTTTTATGCTGATTCTGTTTATGGAGCTATATCGGTCAAGCCAATAGGCGAAAATCCCAGTCTACTTTATATATAAGATAAGGAAATATTGCGCTTTAAAGTATATAACATATTAAAATAAGAATGTATTTAAAAACTGACTACCACGATTGAATGATACAAAAAACCGACAGTATTTTCATACCAATATAACTCATTTTATTGATTTTAGATTTCAGTGTTTTATTCTCATACATATAAGTAACAGTTGTATACGTAAATTATATGATAAAACCAGTAGAATAGGTGGATAAATTACTGTGATCTTTTCATATGTATTTATATTTTCGGTCGTATAGCGCACGTGCTTGCTAGTGCACTAAACTGTGGGACCTGTCTCAACTGATAAAAATCCAGAGAAGAGTTGTAGTATCACACCCGGCGCAGGAACGTTGATAACCGATGAAGCCAATGCGATATCGATACAGTATGCCACATTGGCTGCAAGGGAATGACACATGTGAATTGAGAGGGAGTTTAGACCACGTGCTAATCAGAAGCATGCTATCAGAATTAGCGATAGCTAGCAACGTTTTATATCATTTATGCATATCTCAATGTTATTTTAACTTTATTAGGGTTAGGGTTAGGGTGTGTGTGTTATCAGTGGTCCTACTATTAAGTTCTCATTTTTAAAATTTTATAATGGACTCTCTTCTATTTAGGTTACAGAGGATTTGATTCCATTGTGAATGGTATGGTACAATTTTAGATGGAATGTAATTATTGTTCTTAAAATACGAGACAATGCTATTATCGCAAAATTCTTGGACACTATGTAGTCGAAAACTCGCAGATAAAGTTCGACTCTTGAATTGTATTAATAATTCTCGAAAACACGACGACGCCAACTTTCAAAAGTCCAACTCTCGAATTGTAATTAACAATTCTCTAAAATAAGAATCTTGTCAATCGAGTAACAGGCACAAACGACACCAACTCAATTTTTTCTTTTTTTCTCTCGCTGAACATTTAAAATGGTCCTGACTCCTCACGTCAATTTTACCGTCTCTCTCTGGGAGGAAAGTTTCTATATATCTTCAAGAGAAGTATACTTTCTAGAAAGGTACATGTAGAGAGACACGCCTTCTAGAGAAGTGCGTTATCTAGAAAAGTACATCTTCTATAGAACAATCTTCTAGAGAAGTACATTTTCTAGAGAGGTACATGTAGAGAAACACGCCTTCTACAGAAGTGCGTTATCTAGAAAAGTACATGTTCCATAGAACAATCTTCTAGAGAAGTAAATATTCTAGAGAGGACATGTTGAGAAACACGCCTTCTATAGAAGTACGTTATCTAGAAAAGTACATCTTCAAAAGAACAATCTTCTAGAGAAGTACGTCTTCTAGAGGGGCACATGTAGAAAGACACGCCTTCTATAGAAGTACGTTATCTAGAAAAGTACATCTTCTATAGAACAATCTTCAAGAGAAGTACATTTTCTAGAGAGGTACATGTAGAGAGACACGCCTTCTAGAGAAGTGCGTTATCTTCTAGAGAACAATCTTCTAGAGAAGTACGTCTTCTAGAGGGGGTACATCTTCTAGATACACATCTTCTAGCGAAATACATCTTTTTGAGATACACATATTCTAGAGATGTTCATATCCTAGAGATACATCTTTTAGATATACATTATATAGAGAAGTACGGTTTCTAGAAGAGTCAACCTCTAGAAAAGTACATCTCCTGGAGAAGTACATCTTCTAGACATACACATTTTCTAGTGTTGTACATCTTATCGAGAAGTTCATCGTTCAGATAGACACATCTGGAGAAATACATCTTTTAGATAAGTACACCTTCTAAAGAATTACATCTTCTAGGATGGTCCATCTTCCCAAAAAGTACACTTTCTAGAGAGATACATATAGAGAAGTACGTCCTCTGGAAAGGTGCACCATTTAGAGCAACACATCATCTAGAGAAGTACGCCTTCTAGAGAGGTTTGTCTATTCGAGAGACTAGTCTTCCAGAGAAACACATCTTCTAGAGAGATATATTTTCTAGAGAGACCCATATTCTAAATTAAATCTTCTAGAGAGATAATCTAGAGACGTAGATATATTTTCTAGATGGGTACACCTAGTAGAATACATTTTAAGTTTAATATCCAAGTTACCATCTTTTTAAATTTGGTATTCCAGGCACCATCTTTTGAAATTTAGTGTTTAATTTACCATCTGTGAAATTTGGTATCCAAGTTATCTTCCGTTGAAAATTGTATTCCTGATACAAATTTTAAAGATTTGGTAGCTATCTTAAAATTGTTTTATCCTAGATACCATCAGTTGATAGTCAGTATCCATGTTACTATCTGTGTTATCCTAGATACCACTTTTTAAATTTGTTATCCAATTTACTATCTCTGAAAATTTGGTATCCCAGTTATCTTCCGTTGAAATATCTCAGATACCATCTTTTAAAATTTAGTATCCAATTTAACACCTTTTGTTATTTAGTATCCAATTTACCATAATTTAATTTTGATTTTAGCTTGTTAAAATCCAGTATCAATTCACCAATTAAAAAGCTTATATCCAAGATACGCTAGTTTGTCACAAGTAAACATACATTTATTCTTATTGGTGGCCATTCCAATCTGTTTTAACCTATTTAATACACAGGTTGTTTTTTAATCAATTTATTCTTAATATATATTTTCATACCAATCCTAGAAAATTTTCTATTGCTTTCTGTGCGCCGCCATTTGCAATCTCGGCCGCTTACAGCATTAGAATAAACAACACTGTAAATAACATCACTTTAAATAGTTGGTATCAGTGAAAACTATATACCCACTGTCTTTATTCTGTCTGGACCGCAGTTATGAGACGGTTAATAGTTGCACCTTGCCATACAAAATAAATACGGTAGGTATATCTTTTTTACTTATATCAACTATTTTAAGTACTGCTATTTACAGTGCTGTTTGTTCTAATGCTGTAAGCGGCCGAGATTGCAAATGGCGGCGCGCTGCTTTAAACTATTATAAATGTAGATTAGAAAACTCCGTATATTAGTCTACCTGACTGATGCATTATTATTTTGTTTTGTATACTATTAATCGGATATCCATTAAAAAAGTAAACAGTAATGTGAAATAAAAATCGGCATAATAAAACATATTTCAGAGGTTTAAAATGTCGCATCGAAATAAAATTAAAACCTCTGGGGTTACTTCCCTTGATAATAATATTTCCAGTTACTTCCATTTGACTGACCGCATTGACTCATCACTATATTAATAAAACTACGATGTTGTGTGTCCGCGTGTGCGTGTTTCTCGCCTATACGTAACTTTGATAATATACATAACTTAATTTTTCTTAATTCACAATGAAATAAAAGACAAAGTAAAACGAACCTTTTTAATTCCAATTTAAAATAAATTGTAAACATGACAATATTTTAGATAACTTTTCCATCACAATATGTCAATAGCTAGTTAATATATAGATGCCGCATAGTAGACGCGAATTTTCGACCCGTAACAAATATGGCAACGTGCGCCATCCCTAATATGTGACGTCTGTATGTTGACTGTAGCAGCAGTAATAGTTGCGCCTTGTTTCTCCCGCCGCAGTAGTTGTGTACGTGGAGTTGTCTGCTATCTCGTAGCAATGAAAACAAACACCACGCATTATTCGCTTGGGGTTTTCATAATTTCTTTTTTGATATCTTTTACAGTATATTTTCTTAACAGTATACAGTAATAGCATAATTTTCCATCCCGTCTATTCCAGACAGGGCGAGAGAAGAAGATCTCTAAAACACGTCTGCCCAGTTCCGTAGATACTACCCAAGAGAACTTCCCAATTTTTAAATCTTTTTTACAGTATATTTTTATTTACAGTATACAACAATAGCATAATGCACAGTATTAGTCTTCTACCCAGTCCCCCCCCCCCATAGGGAAGATGGAAGAAGTCATTCGAAAGAGACGCCAGCTTCCTAATTTGTATTTTGTTCATTGTGACGGTCGATTCAATTTTACAAGCATTTATTTATGAAAATAAGAAACTTTTTAACCACGGAAGCCCCTAAAAACATATAATATTGTACATCTCCTTGTATGAAGTATTGTTGTCATGTTTTGGCTGGTAAATCGCAGTCCCATTTGAGGGTTCTTGATAAGGTTCAGGATCATATCTATAATTTACTTGCCTCTACCCTCTTTCTCTCACTAACGTTATGTTGCCAGTATCAGTCTCTTTAATAAGTACTATTATAGCATGTGTTTTTCAGAATTGTCTGATATATTCCATGCTTCCCTTTCCCCAGCTCGTATGACTCGTTGGTCTAGTGGTCTTCATCAATTCGCTGTTCAGCTACATCGTTGTAGTACATCTTCCTATTCCAGTAGCTTATTTCCAAGAACTGCGGGATTGTGGAAATCTCTTCCTGCTGCCTGTTTTTCTCATACTATAGTCTTAGTCTTTTCAAGACTTAGGTCAACAGGCATCTTCTGTTTTTTTTTCGTTAATTATCTTTCGTTGTTTTTAGCTCCTTTGATCAAGTGGCTTCATGCCTTGTCTGGAGCGACTCTCATAAAAACTACCCTGAATACTAGTCCAATCTAATAATACTAAACCCAATACTCTCAATCATAATCTTTTTCACTCTATCATTTTCATTCTATTCTCTCTTTCTTCCTTCCTTTCTTGGTTTCATCAACACTAACTGTTTATTTATTTATTACTGAGGCGGCATTTATCAAGGTCAAAAGCCACTCGAGCATAATGATTAATGAGGGATAGATTGTCAGGTGAATGATGAGATGATTAAAAATGGTCAATGAATTGAACAAAATTTGATTACTCCTGGGGACAGTTTATGGCAAGTATCTGTTGACAGTGGATTTGAAGATGACCATGTTGTAGCTAACAAGTAAGCAATCCCGCGGTAACATGCTCAAGAGATGGGAACTTCATAGAAAGAAACTCTGTTTATAGATATTCCGTTTGATGTTATGCGCAAGGGAAAATAACGGAATTTTCTTTACAGTTTTGGCAAAAAGACGAGTTCTTGCTGTTAATATCTTTATGCGATCAAAAGCCAGCGATTAAAGCCATTTTTATGTTTTTTCTATCTAATATATCGACGAACGCCTGCCCATATTTAGTTACCTTTCCACGAGGGCAGAGTTAGACACAAGATCGTTTTGCAATGTGAGGAAAATCTTCCTCTCCAAAAAGGGGCACTCTAGATTTGGACAAAAATAAAAAAAAAATGGCCTCAGTCTGGAAAGACTTCTCCTGACAGAGGACAGAACAAATTAAGTGTAGTATGAGAACATATAGTACGATCTTAGCGTCACTTATCCTCCGAGATGCCATACTCCTTTTATTTTGTCCCTTCACCTTCACCAATCTTGGAGGGCACCACACAATTCATGCCCCTGAATCCCATCCAGCTTTTCACTTTTTTTATCCCACAATAACCCCCCTGTTTCTCCCCACTTATAAACTGTCTTGATTGTTTCGAACCTTGAAACAACCCGGAAAACAGTGAGCACACCCCACCTCCAACCGATGAACTTTTACATATATTCTTTTTGTAAATAAAAAACGTCAAACCATTGGGTATAATGTTAAGTAGGTTTTACCCATAGAGTGAATGCGGTATTTTGGTAATTGAAACTAGTTTAAAGAATAGATCAAGAGGACGACAGCCAATCCCCATCCCAGCCACCCCATTCTAGTCCTGTGTCACATTTACAATTCTGTGAACATTTTTGTAAAATTCTAAAGATAAATACAATCTTAGCGTCACTTATTTAGAATATTTTATATTCTATGAATATATTCAGATTGCCCCTTCTGATTTAGTATAATTTGACTGGGATGGTGTTTAGAAGAGAGGGAGAACATTTGCAAGTAATTTGGGTCATCTATGAGATTTTTAAAAATAATTTAAGACTTACTATACCAACGTCCATCAACAATTGCAACATTATTTCCGTCGACATAAACTATTTCTGGCGTTTAACACCGATATATTGTCTTATTAGCCATCGAAGAAACTGTTCAGGCGATGAAGGAATCAATACTCGGTAACAATTTCTACCATCGACGACAACCTATCATACCAATTTTGTTTAAAAAGTGGTTGTATAAATTGCATTGGCCAAGAGATCGGTTTGAAAGTAAACCATTTTGTATATAAGAACATGTTAGGTTGGTAAGAAAATAATTATCGGATTTGGGACTTTCCTTCAACTTAAATTCAACTGTGTTAATTGAAATAAAACCATTATAATGAACACATTTTCAACACACAGAAACGAGTTTAGCTATTCCAGGCACATACAATTCTTGTATACGGGACTCAAAAAAGTTTTGAAAGACAATTATATTTGAATATTCCCCCCTCGCAAAATGTAGTTGTGATGCCTAAATAAGTGGTCAGGTTAATATTGAGGTTGAAGAAGACATTCATATCCCAATTTTTTAAGCTTCCGCAAAATGATATGTTTGACGTGTGGTGGAGTATTGTCATGCAGCATGATTGCTCTTTTTTCTGTTAATCAATGCCAGATACATATGTTGTATTTTTTGGTATATATCGTCAACCTGCTGATAAACATTTCACTGTTTTCATCGTTTCGCCGATATTCAGGAAGTTGTAGTTGGTTAATCCCCCTGTATACCACCAAACAATCACATTTTTATTTAATACTTCGTGATTTTTTTTGGAAATGTTTTAGTACTCTACTATGAGCCGAACATTGAGCTGATCGTCACTGATTAGTTATAAAGGACTCACGTAAGAATTTGATTGAGAAATAGGTAGTTTTGGTTCCGTAAAGGAAGCGTCGACGACACCTCAAACCGATATTTTCTTTGCTTTTCGTTAAGTCCATCAAGATGCAAGATCTAAAGCTATTCCAATCAGCCCTTGAGTATCGATACGTTCTGCGACGAAAATAGACATCTGAGGCCTCTCTGAACTTAGATTTGACGTGTTGCAATGCAAAACACGATAAATTTACTTCATCGAAATTAAGAAAGTAAACAATAAATGGACGAACATATCAATTCCAGACTTCGACTAAAAGCTTATTTGAGTTGAAAGGTAACAAAGATTATACACATATTACATTGTGTAAAACATGATTTTGACGTGAGGTAGAGAAATGGGGTGAGGTAGAGAAATGGTGTTAGCTTCTCGTGGCCAGGCGCGCTGATGGGTTTTGTCAACAATCCTGGCCAGCTGATAAGCAAGGGAAAATTCATGACAAAACCTTCCCTCATCATCAGTAGGTTGGCTGGAGTAGACTAGCCACTCTACATTGTGAAAATTAAGTTCACAACAGATATGAATGTTAGCAGATAAACAGACAAAATCTTGCCAATTTTTTTCAGAGTTGTTAATAAGAAAAAACACAATAACACGTAAATGACACCACAGGGTCTTCATTTGAGATGCCCATACCATGAAAAACCGTCGCTGATGTAAGCATGAATTCCATGTCGATGGCGATTTTAAAGTTCATGCGGCACTAATTAATCGAACTTCTTTAAGTTACCCATTTGTTTGAGATGGCCCAGAACATTATCGAACTCGAGACACGACTGATGGAAGACAGTGGACATTTATTCAACTTGATCTTTGTTTCAAATCACTAACCAGTGGAAAGGGAAGCAGAGAGCGATTGCAATCACTAATTAATTATATTTTGTCAGCCCATATTATTTTGCACGTCCACGTGCTGCATTCTCCCTAACGTACTCTCCTGTTCTCTATCACACCCTCTCTTTGAGCCATATGACTAACGACTTACATTCACTGTTGTCGATTATATGTGGACGTGCACGACGTTCTTCACTTTCAAGGTTGTTCTCTTGATTTTTAAACCAACGTTGTAGTATCGTTCTTTGACGACGTCCTGGTCGAATTTCCTGTAAATGTTGCGATCTGCCTGTGATGCATTATGACCACATTTAAACAGATACCACTTTAAATGTAAATTTAATAAGAGAAAATTTTGCACTTTTCAAGTAAGCATTTATTTTTAAAAAATGAGTGGCAAAGTTGAATAATACAAAATCCGTCATTATTTTCTGATCAACCTAATAACTGTTAACGAAGAAAAAAAACACAGACGAAAAATATACACAGTTGTATTTTTCAAATTTTATTCTATCCATTATTTTGACTTTATATTATCATTTGATTGGTAAAATGTCTTGTATAATAAGTGCAGATTCAGCGACGTATCTCTCATCGTCTCATTTGTTGCATCTATACAAAAGAAGAGAAGATTAACACGTTAGAGATTTCATATAATCCAATCAACGATAAGACAATCCTCCATCTTTGATTTCAATTTTCTTTTTGAAACATTTACACTTTTTTTGTCTTTTCCACGCATGCGCACATGAACAGACGCGGTAATTGGCTTTTTAATTTACGAAACACATTTGACTTTATCAGAAGCCAAAGAACAGCGGAAGTATAATTACTAATAACGTCATCTGGTATTAGTCATTTATCTTTAGAAAATTCGCGGAATAAGAAGATATTATAAATGTCCATATTAAAAACAATGGCTATATACTCTTATAGAAACGAATCTTGGTATTAATTACAAGATCTGTCTTATAATCAAATATGGATAGAAAAGAAATAAAAGCAAATATGTATTTTCTAACATATTTAAAAGACAGCGTTACATACAAAAATGTTCCGTGCGTAAATTGTCTTTTGTGGAAAGGAAGCAGGTTAGTTTATTTGTGAGAAAGTGTGCGTGCGAGATGGCATGTTAGAAGTTTCTCGTGGGTGCCGCTGTATGGTGTTATTATAACCCTTTCAGTTACGTTGACAGACGAGTCTAGCCTGAAAGCTGAATATGGGAGAAGGTTGTCGTCTCGCCGCTGTCAAATAGATACCTGTCGCTTCTTCCGTCGGCAAAACGATAGAGTAAGCATCCTCTGTCCATAAAACAACACACACACACACACACACACACACACACACACACACACACACACACACACACACACACACACACACACAAAGGAGTACAAACGTAAGATGTAAATCATGGACTAGCTCCATAATCGACCTCGTTAACCGACCTTAATTTGAAAACGTTTGGCTACAAAGTCGTTAATTTTATCCGAAGTCACTTAGTTGTCCGTTTGTTTATTTCTTTTACAGAAAACTAATCATTTTTCGGTTATTCAATGCCGAAACACATTGCCTATTGTAAACGATTCATGACATATGATTAATTGAACAAAAGTTGCTATTTTACCCATAGCTGGGGGTGTTGATTCATACCTTTTGCAAACATGATTAGTGCGTAAATCACCACATAAAGGATCCGGTAAGATTTGAACTCGACATGACCGGTTCCATATATATCACGACGCTATCCATTAAGTCGATCACGCCCCCATGAGAGAAATTTATTTGGTACCGGTGGAAATAGAACAAACAAAGAAATTTCCAAAGATAAATAGCCAAGGACTCGGAGAGATAGAATTAAAAAATCCAATGCAGGAAATAACCATTGACTCAATTTCACATTACGAACGGGCGGCGTAAGATATTTTTGAACACAATCTTATGCGTAGGAACAGAATAGTTAACAAAGTCCGCTCCTCTCATGTCAAAAATACGGTTTTAAATAATAAGGTTTAGAAACCCATTCTTAACTTGAGGAGGGCGGATGAGCATTTGTTTAATATTTTGTACCTTCACCCAATCTAATTGACTCATCGTAGTTTTACCCGCAGTATATAAGGGACAATAAGGTGGTCGCAGTCGTAAAGTGGACACCGACATTAGCTGACGATCTTCGACTACTGACCATAATGACCGAGAAACTTTCATAAACTGGCTTAAAAATAAAGACACATTAAAAAAGAACAGGCGTAGTTATTACTAAAACAACGCCGGTAGCAGCAGCGGCGGCAGCAGCAGCAGCAGTATCAAACCGCCATAGCTATGTTTGAAATATTTGCTTGACTTGTAAGTTTGGCGCTGATTAAAACAAACACTTAATTGAGATTTAATCAATCAGAAACAATCTCTTATGCGAGCAAAGCATTGGTTCTCGAAGGTCATTTAATAAAGTGCACCGGCGCTTTTCGACCAGTTTAGTCGCGAGAAGGTCCAGCTGTGTAACCCACCCATGTCGCTCAGTTCAATCACCAAACCCCTCTCTTGACGCGAAAACCAAACCCGCCTTTAGCCTTGGGCTCTCAGCGTCGACATGTAGACTTCCATAGCCAAGATGTCGACCTGTCAGCACGTGGACTTATTCTCAATGCCATTTTGACACAGACTTTCTTCCAAATAACAATATAAACTCTTTTAGCCTTGAAACTATTACTATTATTCGTACGTACGGACTTTGGTACAACTTTCTCATATTGAGCACCATCTTCCTTGTCCATACGCATGGACTTATAATAACCTCTTTATTTTTTTTTTTTACTAACATCTGCTCATTACATGTTTAATGAAGATGCCCAATAAAAGTTAATATAAATGTTAGAATGGGTCTTTGTTGTATATTCTACAAATATGTCGCGGCCCTTTTGTTGACATCCGCCGCGCCAAACAAGTTCAAGCGTCAGCGTAAGCCACGCGCACAAACAAGCAGCCGTTACTAATAATTCCCTTCCTGCTTCAACCAGACAAAATGGCGGATATCTTCCTGCTTGTACCGAACACCCCCCCCCCCCCTATTAAGACTTTCAACATTTTTATCCAATTAAATCGACGCATGCAATTTTAAGGACTGCCTTATATTAAAGGTAATACGGTCAGCTAACACTCCAGCTGACCGTACAGACATTCGTTTTTGCTTCGCGGAATTATACTACTTTTTTACTAACGGTAATTAAACTAGACTTTATATTCCTACGCAAATATGAAACCATTAAATCTTTTATTTTCCAGTCGCATTAGTATTGCGTATTCAAAAAGAAAGAAAGAGAACATATAACGAATTTTATGATTGAAATCTAACGCCTTTCTCTCGTTAAATTGTCTTCTTTTAACATTACATTCTCAAACGAAATCTTATTCCCCCGTATCAGAACGTATTTTAGAAGATAGGCTGTAATATTTTTGAAGATCTTAAACCTATAGACATGGTAAGTATTTCAAAAAGAGATCGCGGCTCGATATCGATTGTCTTTTTTTAGAACTACTTTAAATATCGGATTATCATTTTTGTACTTCTGCTTTTAACACGGCGGATGACAGGTTTTATTTTCGTTGATAAATGTGCACTGCACCCTTGCGCCGACAGTGCGAAATACGTGAAGAGCCCGATACTCACACAAGACAATTTTATGACGTTGGCCGATATGATTTGTTATAATTCTGGGTTATATTGAAGTGGTTAGCTCCCCCAAAAATGTCTGTAAAACTTTATCGACTGGTTTTGTCTGATTTTCGAAGCGGCGACAGGCAAATTAATCCACCGTATCAATTTATAGTCTGAGTTTTTGCGGATTTCTTTTTTTTTTTAATTATTTGTGTCATACAAAGCAACACATATTTAATAAGAATTCTTTATGCTCAACTCCCTACCCAGGTTTCCCTCTATAAATCTGGTCATATCACAGTAGCCTTTTACACTTCAGTGGCAAAATGCCTTGTTTAGAGCGAACAAAAGTTACAAAAGCACAGCCATGGTGAAAATCCTATTTTCTCTTGTAACCATCAGCTGTCCGGCGCACGTGTCATCTTATAAGGTTACACGTATCACTAGTAACAAGATCTAACCAGGGTTTTTAACCCACCTAATAAACTGGTATTGTCCTTGCCTTTGGGTCTGGATTTACGCCTGTCTATTGGGGGTTGTCTGGTCCTGTGCAGTTCTAGGAGGTGCACCCTCCCAGGCTTCGCCTCCCCTCTTTGGGGAGGAGTAAGTTTATTGCTTACTGTCTGAGGCGCCCCTACCGGGGAATGCCGACGGGGCTGCCCAGGCAATTTTTAAATGGTCAGATTGCTCACCTCTCGAGCGCTGGCTTATCTAATCCCACTTTCCGACCTTGTGTCACATTTTACCTTGTGGGAGGTAGATAAATAGTAGATCCTGCTTTTAAATAACTTCTTGGCCTTTTGGCTAAGATCAAAGTGTAGTATATGTTCCGAAGGATACTGCACGCCTGTCCTGTGCAGTTCTAGGAGGTCCACCCTCCCAGGCTTTGCCTCCCCTCTTTGGGGAGGAGTAAGTTTATTGCTTACTGTCTGAGGCACCCCTACCGGGGAATGCCGACGGGGCTGCCCAGGCAATTTTTAAATGGCCAGAGTGCTCACCTCTCGAGCGCTGGCTTTTCAAACCCCACTTTCTCGACCCGATCTTGGGTCGCATCTTACCTTGTGGGAGTAAGATAAAACTGGCCTTGTGCCTAACTCCTGGGGAGGAGTAAATAAAGATCTTCCTGTGTCTCATAGATGTATCGTCTGCCGTGAGTAATTGTACATGCAATGTGTACTTTGTCCGCTATAAAGTTTTTTCTCTAGTAGCGGTTCGACTCGTTGTGTCCCGTTGATGTTACGTCGTCGTCGGCTGTAGCAGGATCAAGCATAGTTATATGTATCATCTGCATTTAGCAATCCACATATTCATCCCCCACCCGCCCCTTAAAAAAACCGCCACGTATTTAGATTTACAGGTTTATTACTTATTTGGTCGAACTAAACTTACATCTTAAGTTAGGCTTAGTTTAGGGTTAGGTAAGAGTTAGGGTTAAAACATTTCCGTTCAAATTCTGTAGAAGTACCCAAACTTTTTTTTATTGCTTTACAGAAAATACTGAATCCCGTTTTATGCTACATGTCCCAAATTACGCCCCTCTGGAATCTTATTCGGGGAGGGGGACTTACGCTAGCCTCGCGTGCTGAACCAGAAAGAGAAAGAAACTAATCCTTTTCTTCCGTCTTCAGGAGAGTTCCTTCGTGTTACCTGACGTCACTTGCTGAATAGCCATATATCTCATAATCTGATAATATCCAGCATCGAAAGTAATGTTTAAATAGGTAGTAATAGTAATATCCTAACGAGTATTTATTTAAGAAAATCAGACATTTATAGTTATGGATCATGCAAATAACCTACGATTTTTCACCATCTCTTCACAGCACTGAATCTAGGACATTTTGACCTATGGGCGTTTTGACCTATGGGCGTTTTGGCTAATGAACGTTTTGTCCAGTTATTTTCTTCAAGGCGAAACTTTTTGGCCATGATATGAAATAAGAAAAAAATAAAATTTAAATTCAAATTTAAAAAATACGAGATTAAACTAGCTTATTTTACCAAACTTCTAAAAGTGTCAATTTTCGCCATTTTTATTGAATAATGTTAAATTGAAAAACGAAAATGATTTCACGGTGAATCTCACCAGGCGACACGTTAACCAAAACGACCGTTTGTCAAAATGTCCGCTTACCTTGAATACTAGTTTAGAACAGTTATACTGCAGTGACAACAGCCACGTAGAGGCAGAATATACCATATAGATTTAAATAAGTGACACTAAGATATGTGACCGTAAATGCGCTAGATAGAAAAACTGACCTCCAAATTGTACTTTCTGGTCTTCACGGTGGGACTGCGCCTGATTTGTTAAATTGTATTGTTTACATTATAGAAAATAAATAATTCAAAGTGTAGTATCTTTAGTTTCCTCGGTCGGTGGAAGAGATATCTTTCTTGACTGAGCCAATTTAAATTTTTGTCACACCCAAAGTGCCCATTTTTGGGAAGCTGGATATTCTCCACATAAAAAACGACAAGTAAATAGAGACCCCCTCTAATACACACACTTTATTTGTTTATATATCGTGGCTGTGGGATTAGAGCGCTAGCTGGCAGAGTCTAGACAGATTCTGTACTGGGTTCGTGCCCGACGACCGTCTGAAATTGTCACTTCCTACACTGACACTGATGATAGCAAAAGCTTGAAACGCCGGCGTATGTAGGTTAAAATAATTTAATGTTTATTTAATAATATATATATATATATATATATATATATATATATAATCCAGGTAAAACATCCACAGGGTAGTAATCCAAAGAATTTAAACCGGGTTTATAAAAAGTGGTCAATATCAAATAGAGCTTTTATATATGATTATTTTTATTTACACAGACATGTACAAAATCTGCGACACTGGCATGTCGATGTTATCGATCAACAGTTATTATAAACTAAGATCTCATCAGGCAGAGTTAGAATCCGATCTTAACATTAGATCATATTTGGAAAGAATGAAATGTGGAGAAAAAGAAGAAGAAAAGAAATTTAAAATTTCAAAATTTGGGAAGTCACGTGGTTGAGACCGTTAAGAATCAAAATGTTAAAATCAGAATCAAAACCCAAATATAAATACATATTCTTTTTCTCCCCATTTCATTCTTTCCAAATATGATCTAATGTTAAGATCAGATTCTAACTCTGCCTGATGAGATCTCAGTTTATAATAACTGTTGATCGATAACATCGACATGTCAGTGTCGCAGATTTTGTACATGTCTGTGTAAATAAAAATAATTATATATATATATATATATATATATATATATATATATAGAGAGAGAGAGAGAGAGAGAGAGAGAGAGAGGGGGGAGATATGAAGAAAATGATTATGTCACGTGAACTCGATTTGCACAGTTGCCAGGCCTCTTATAGGTAGTGCACTGGTTTGTCTATTTTGTTTTTCCATTTCAACGATAAAAAAGCGAAAAGGTTTTGGTTTGTATTACGGCATATCACCCCTTTGTTAGGTAATTTAATGTCGAACCACAATACCTATTCGAAACGATTCATTGTAGACGATTATATTAAACGGAAGTTGCTATTTTAGGCATTTCATGGGGAGATGTTGCAGGTTTATCCCTTTCCCCAAGAGTATTAGTGTATAAATGGCCCCATTAGATCCGATGGGATTTGCACTCGTCATATCCGATTCAATAGCCCGCGACGGTAACCATTAGGCTAACCGTACTGCTAGGAGCAGAAATCGGAAATGTCGAAGGAGATAGATGTGAGACGAGAACTGTAAATGTATTTTCTTTCTTTTTGTTTTTTTAGTTTATCTTCATGTTTTGTTCGATTGCACATGTGACGACTTTGCACATTTCTTCTTATTTAGTCTCGTCCTGATCCTATCTCTTAACGCCGATTTGTGGGCGAGATCGGTTCACGATAGATGAACAACACCTTTTAAGTGTCGAGCTGAAAGAGCGGAAAGATATGAACTAACTCTCTGGTTGGGCATAATATATTTGAGCTTTTTTTGTTTGTTTGAAGAAATTATCCATCTTTGTTAGTATTAATTCTTGTGTTGTTTAATTGGCGAAGTGTTTTTATCACGATCTTCGGTTTTGCAACAAGAAGATTGTTTCGTGGCGTACATCACCAAAGTAACTGAAAAGTTACAACACCTTTTCGTTTGACGTTACACAAAGTCTTATGAAAGCAGAAAACCGCCATCTTCAGAGAAAATAAGCAAGAAAGACTATGTGCCAAATTGTGATCCTCATTGAGAATTTTATTAGTAACTAGAGAGAAAACCTAGCGTTACCTGATGTTAAATAGTAAAGAGTACGTCCGCTAGTACATAGCTGATGAATTAAATTCGCAGGGCAACGTTAGCACGTGCACAGGAAAGCGGAGTCAGGGAGTCAACGTATGCACTCAGATGTCATCTCAACCTGCTGTTGCCAGAAACGGACATGACGACAGATGGCTCAAAGAGAGAGAGAGAGTGAGCGAGAGAAGTAAACAGTTCGTAGGGAAGCTTGAAGCGAACAACATGTGTAAAGAAATGACTCGAGAGTCGATTATAAATTAAGGGGCTAAGGCATCAGATGTCCGTAGACCCGGGATGTTACCCTGTCCACCGCTAGCAGTAAAGAAGGCAACGTCAGCAGCTTAATAAATGGATCTTCTCCAAATTTAAATTCTTCTTCTTTTGTTGTTGAGAGACTATAATTCAGCGAAACGCACTCCACGAAGATATCGCAGGAGCGGTACGCGAAGTATGATTTTATTGTACTGTTATGATTTTTTGATTTACATTCGGTAACAAACGTGTATTTTCTTTGATCGTGACATACGAGACATTGGAACTTCCTTTTTGGGGTGGTGGAGTGGGGGTGGGGGAGTATATAAAACACCCTGGAGCACGCTTTTTAAAATTGACAGTTTGGCGTAAATTATTTTCTAACATACTAACCGTACCTACCTTACTAGCCAGTGTCCATGTGTTATTATTGCACCATATTATTGGCACTATAATAACGTACTTCACTAAGGTTTATTAAAAAAAATGATGTAGACCCGCTCGGACAACTAGTAATATGGACACCTTTTTCAATTATGACCGAACATTTAAAATCAGCAAGGAGAATAACTCATAATTTTATTTCTTTCTCTATATAAGTTGAAAAATGTGAAACCAAATCAAAATTAAAAACTAAAATGATATCACTGCATCCTGGGCAACGCCGAATAGGTATATCTAGTTTCTTATATAGAGTACAGAAACGCAAAGTTGTTAATCCCGCAAGACTCTGAAATTAAAGACATAGGAAATGGATTGTAAGTATACCAGGTACAAGTTATCACGTTATCTCTCACCTATGGGTAAAATAGAAGAGTAGACTGGGATCTCGAGCCTTGGCAAGACAACTCCGATACAACACCTGATAACAAGTGCACATAATATACCTTTGGTTTATAGACTATGATAAAGTCTAAATTGGGTTGGGATCCAGCTGTATATATCACATTGAAACACAGGTTTTCGCCCGATCATCGACGTTTAGCAATGCTGACTCTTGTGAATACTGAACTGGGTGATCTTCTAGAAATGCACAAATCTCTGTCATTATCGCCTTCTTGATGACACCCACACCTTAAAATTAGTCACTTTGATGCAATGGCGCCCAGAGGTCTGGTGGTGCCCGGAGCCAACTCCTTCATTGTATGTCTCAAATATTCAAGTATAAGTCCTAGTATGAGAAATATTATGAGAAAGGGAGGATAGTTTGAATATGGTTGGATGCCTTCTCCCCCAATTTGGATGCCCGAGGACTATCCTCATTCTGCACGCCACTGCCCCTTCCCATTCATCTTTGTCACGCTTCTATGTGCTTCTGGAACGATTCTCATCGCACTCCATTCATCTCTGTCATGCAGAGGTCCGGTGATCCCCAGGACTAAAGTTCTAGTACTGAGAAATATTATAAGAAAAGTTGATAGTCTGAATATGATTAGATGCCCCTCCCCCTAATTTGGATTTCCGTGGCCACCACCACTTTCTGCATGCCAGTGCCTTGATAGTTTTCTTTAAACTCGGGGAAAATGCAAAAGAGTCGCAAGAAGCAAAAATCAGATGAATAGTGAGGTTGTTCTAGTACCGCGACGTATTTATCAGCCAGCGACTGCAGGAGGCTTAGTACGTTGTGAGCAGGTGCATTGTCGTGGTGAATAATAAAGAGGTGTGGCTAAACGCATGCAAAAAAATGCAATGGTTGTCAAAAGCTAAGATTACAGTCATAGGTTTATACAACAACTGTGGTTTGTACAGCAGCATTGCTTATAACAACACCTTCATTAGATCATGACTCCGGATTCGGGCATGGTTTCGGCGCCGAAGTGTCACTACCACTAGCCTAGAGCGTCTGAGCAGTATTTAACGATACTACCAGACTTTGTTGATGTGTAGTCATTCTGTGGGAATACCATATCCACGCTGATGAAGTTAAAGCTTTGTCAAGGTTCTTTTTTGACGTATTTCCTTTTGCCTGATGGAGAAAGTCCAAGATTGGTAAAGAATGCTGAGGTTGAGTTGGCAATGAAACTTCGGCATCTGACCTCGATTGGAAATACATTGGTTATCCAGCCATTTATGACACATTGTTTTCGTAGATCTTGATATTTTTCCAACTTACGATGCTATGCCCAGTCAAAAAATTTCCCTTAAAGGTACCGTTAACTCAATGAGGAAAACTTTCTTTTTAATTTAAAAGAATCAAATGATAATATTCGGACGCTGGGCCGTTAATATTTTTTTTTCAGTTGGAAATACAAGCTAGTATTCTAAAATCGGACACAACGTGTCAGTTCGTGCAACGATAAAACAATAATGGTTTATGCATATTTTTTATTATTATTATTATACTCTCAAGATATCATGCTAGATGATCTGACCGATCGCATCGCCACTCCTTTCCCCATAGCTCACACAGCACATCCTGTCGAGTAAATATTCAGACACACTTTATATTCAAATTTGGTTTAAGCTAGTATATCGTAAAAAACAATACTTACTTAACATGATAAAACATTCAAATATCATTTCAATATTCTTTCATTTTGTCGTTTATACAAATCACGGTAGCTTGTTGCATCTGAAGATAAGAATAACAAAAATAGATACACGCTTATAACAAAGTGTGGAGTATTAAAAAAATGAAAATACCTTAGATACAACGCAATAATACGAATTCTGGGATCATCGGGCGGGAGTAATATTCAGCCGTTACACGTGAAACTGAAATACTTAGCGTAAAGAAGTGGAGTAAAGAAATGTACCAACGAAAATAATTTTGAGACACATTATGGAGATATTTATCGTCGAAAGAAAGTTGAATTGTCGCATGTGAGAGAGTAGGAAAATTCTCGTAGATAGGCGCTGGAATTTGAATTGGGAGCGACAGCTTTTTGGAGAGAAGGAAAAACATCAGTCTATATTAACTTAAACAAGGATTGAACCTTCAATCAAAAGCTATAATTCATGTTCATTACTGTTGACCACTGTTATGACGGCCGACTATAACTGCCCGCTTCCCTTGAAATATATAGGATTATTGGATTTATTTCTCACCTCAGTGACTCGGCCATTTGTCATGAGTATATCTCTCTCTCCCCCTCTTTCTCTCCTCTCTTTCTCTCTCTCTCTCTCTCTCTCTATATATATATATATATGTATGTATATATATATGTATATATATATATATATATAGTGTGTAGATTTCAATTTTGTGTAGAGAATCTGAATAACAGAGCTCAATGTAATTTAAACAGAGCAAAATAGAATTATAAAAAGAAAAATTATACACACATTAAGGTTGTACACATAATAACTTATTTCGACCCCTTTAATTAGGTCTCCTCAGATGTATAGACAATAGGGTTTTTTTGACGTGGTTGTCTATACATCTGAGGAGACCTAATTAAAGGGGTCGAAATAAGTTATTATGTGTACAACCTTAATGTGTGTATAATTTTTCTTTTTATAATTATATATATATATATATATATATATATATATATATATATATATATATATAGAGAGAGAGAGAGAGAGAGAGAGAGAGACCCATGATAAATGACCGAGTCATCTAAACAAGATAGACAATTTATTATATACAATTTAAATTATAGACAATTTCCTTCTTCATAAAATGCACACACAAAGCTGTTATACGGTAAAATGGCAAAACGGTTTCATATCCCAAACTACAAGATAATATTTTAAGAACGTTTCTTGTTAGCCGAGATGATTTTACAACAGGAGTCATTCTGTCTTCATAATTCAAGCCTTTATGACCAAACTGGAGTATTTCTAAATTTGAGATCAACATTCTTACCTGTGCACAGGGCTGAGTGAGTCATCAAACACTTGGTAACTGCTAACGACCAGATTGTCTTTATCCGCCCTTGATGTCACGTCGTGCCCGTCTCTTGTTCTGTAGTCATCTCTCTTTCCATTGCAATCGCCGCACACACCAGTCACCAACTTTTGGTAATTCGGAGTCAAAATGATGTCAAATTTAGTTTTTCCATCGAACGTAACGGTCAGTCCAAAGTTAGTCACCAGTTTTAAAAAGCCTGACATTTTAGTAAGGTTGAAATTCGGATTACTCAGGACTGGTGTTTCCAACATTTCTCCATTTATCTTGTAATGCATGGAAAGAGAGAAAGAAACGTGTTAGTCCCCACAAACAACAATCTATGTATTGTATTTTCGCGAACGCATTGGAATTATTACATGTTGTAGCCATATACATTTAAATTAAGAAAAAAGTAATATTTGTTCACAAGCCCACGAGTCGGCCATTCGTGACCATTTATTGCAGTGCTAAGTTCCACGGTTGGGTCATTCTCTATTTTGCACAGAGCTCATTCTGAAAGTCATCTAAAAATACTTGAAGCGGTTGCTATCAACTTACGACAGCCGTCTCTAAAACTTATGGGTATAAAATAATAATGTCACTTCTACCTTTTTTTCTCCTTTTTTTAATATATATTTTTTTACCCTCGATAATTATTTATGGTCTTTTGACCACGTTTTTAATCGATATTCCCCGTCATTGTCGACGGCTGCCTTGAAAAGGGTCGACTGAAAAATATCTTGGTAGTTTCTTTTTTTTTCTGTCCACTTGTATATATATATATATATATATATATATATATATATATATATATATATATATATATATATATATATATATGTTAGTATTTCATTTAACCACATAAAATTTTATAAGGAGATATAAATTTTTATGTATGAATTTTCAGTATTTACTTCAACAGTGCTCGATACGTAAGTAGAGCTAGATAGTAAGCTATGAAAATATATTCATGGCAATTAAGCTACACAGATGCGCCTGCGTTTCATCCCCGGGGGGAATCTTTAGGCTAAAATTTTAAATTTTAAACGCGGGAGCCTCTGTGTAGTTTAAATGCCATAAATATATTTTCATAGCTTACTATATATATATATATATATATATATATATATATATATATATATATATATATATAACATCCGTTAAAGTCAAAATTTCCTATACATATATATATATATATATATATATATATATATATATATATATATATATATATATATAACACAGGAAGTTATATTGCGAGATTTTAAAAGTTTTAAGCTCACATGTCAAACTGACTAGATAATTTTCATTTGTTATTCTGGTACCATGCTCTTAGCACTATAATAACCCACTTCGTTACAGTTTATTTTGAAAATAGATTCAATTTAGTTAGGCAGTTTGCTCAGATGCAGACATGCTTAAATAAACACTTCAAAATTAAAAACGACTCGGGAAATTATTCTCATTCTTTTAGTAAGAGTATGCGTATATAAAATTATATCGTCCGGATTTTTAAATTTGTACCGAAGTAGCATTTAAGCGGACAAATCAATATTTGATTCTGACTAGCCAATTTTCATTTGCTATTACTGTACCGTGTTATTGCCACTATAATAACGTTTATTTAAAACATGATGTAGTCCGACCGGATCACTGGTAATATGGAAACATTTTTCAACTATGACCAAAAAATCAAAATCAACAAGGAACATAACTTATGTTTTACCAGAAGAATATAAAAGATTATCTCCCGTATAACTAAAATTGCATTTATTTTTCTGTATAAGTTTAGACCTAAATAGAAGTTTAGCTGACATATGAAACGTTGATTCTCACTGAACAATTTTCATTTGTTATTGTTGTACCATGTTATTGGCACTATAAAACATACCTCTACTACAGTTTATTTAAGAAATGATGTAATCCCACCCGGACAATTGATAATATGGAAACATTTTTAAATCATGACCAAAAGAACAAAATCAACAAGGGTAATAAGTCATATTTTTAATTGAAGAATATAAAAAGAATTGTCTCCCTTACAACTAAAATTTTATTTCTTTTTCTGTATAAGTTTAAAAAATGTGCAAACAAAAGAAATTAAAAACTAAAATGACATAACTAAATTTAACATCGATTGTGTGTTACTATGAATTTATTTTACATGGATAGTGTATTGAAACGCATTTATTTAACGATAAGTGTGCATTGACATGAAATTATTTAGGTTCATATACTGTTATTTGACATGGATTTGTTTACATGGATAATATATTATATGACATTATTTTATGTGGGTTGTGTATTGAAATTAAGTTATTTAAATGGATTTATTTTTCATGGATAGTGTATTGACACACCTAGCGTGTATCGTGTATTAAAATGATTTTGTTTACGTGGATTATATATTGACATGAATCTATCTAAATGGACAGTGTACTGACATAACTTTATTTCACGTAGGACGTTTATTTGCATCAATTTATTTAAAGTGGATCGTGCCATAACATGCATTTATTTTACCTGAATCGTCTATTGACACCGATTTATTTTAAGTCGACCCCCTATTCGCTTGGGTTTATTTGAAGTGTATCGTTTATTGACATGAGTCTATTAATAAGATAGCCTATGGCTTATTGCAACACACACGTACACACATTAACAACATCTGTTACCAATTCAAGCAGCTCATTACCATTCCATGAACCGATACCATTAGGCTCAATCCTAAAATGACCAGCGCTGCAACGTCACCTGCAGTGGTGTTTGCACATCTAGCCCTACACTATTTATTTAGTTTCAGCGACCAAATCGCCATCGAGTACGACAATCTTTGAAAACGACTACTACTACTACTACTACTGCTACTGCTACTACTGCTACTACTACTACTGCGATCTTTCAAACTGCTTGTTTGTTAGCCTATAGCGCTTTTCTTTAGGTTGACACAACTGTGTAAATAAAAATAATCATATATAAAAGTTCTATTTGATATTGAGCACTTTTTATAAACCCGGTTTAAATTCTTTGGATTACTACCCTGTGGATGTTTTACCTGGATTATATATATATATATATATATATATATATATATATATATATATAATGTTTACAAATAAATATTCAATTATTTATACCCACATACGAAGGCGTTTCAAGCTTATGCTTTCATCAGTGTAGGAAGTGACAATTTCAGACGGTCACAGGGCGCGAACCCGGTTCACATAGTCAACTCAGACTCTGTAGGCTTTCGCTTTATCTCAACTGTCTTCAGAAATTGTCACGTGATACAGGAGAAATTAAGTTCTATTAATGCCTAAAAACAGCGGGCAGTAAACAGCAGACAGTTTAGAGGGTTCAACGAACGTTATCGGAACATTGCTCATAGCTAAGTGACGGTCTGTATTTAATATCTCTGAACAGTAATCAACTTTAATTTCTTAAAAGGGGTTTTATAATAATAATAATGTTTACAAATTAAACAAGCCGCGCGTGCGTGGTCCCCCTCTGTATGTGACTGGATGTGGCGAGTGTAAAATTGCAATAAATTTGGGCAATTTGGGGCATTTTGACACCCCTTTGACCCCTTGGTGGCGCGAACCAGAATTTTTCTGAGGTCAAGGATGCTCATTTTATATCCAGAACAATTGCCTCTACATTTTGGCCAAGTTTCAGAAAAATTGAATGGATGGATCAAACGTTATGGGAGAAAAGGATAATTTTTTGCCATTTTGGGGCTTTTGACTCCCTGGGGGCGCGAACCAGATTTTTTCCAAGGTCAGTGATACTTATTTTCTATTAGGAACAATTGCCTCCACATTTTGGCCAAGTTTCAGAGAAATTGAATGGATGGATGAAAAGTTATGGGGCAAAAAATGTCATTTTTTTACCATTTTTTTTCAAAAATCGGAGAATGTCACTTTCTAACCTGACCAAAGTTACAACTTCATGCAAAATTTCAGAGAAATTCAATGGATGGTTGCGGAGAAAAATACGGACGGACGGACGGACGGACGGACGGACGGACGGACATGCCTCAAAACATAAGTCCTCCGATTTTATAAATCGGGGGACCAATTATTTATACGTACACACGCCGGAATTGACATTTGTTTGAGGATTATATCAACATTAAATAGACTCAGTTCTAGCAAGTTTCAAGTGTAAACATGGCTTTATTTTTATTTTGTTTACTAAAACATGTTTTATAACTTTAAAAAATCACACAATTTTTTACCAACAGGCTCGGAGAAAGTTGTTTACCTAATTTAAATAAAAAAGCAACATTTTTTTTTACATACAGAAGTTATTGTTTTCCGAATTTAAATAAAAAAGGTTTTCCTATTTTGATTACAAGTAAACATTACCGGAGTGCCTCGGTAAGGTTATTATTTTCTTTTTTTACATAAATCGTATGATGCTAACTGTTCGTAAATAGAAACTGAGCGTAATCTGCTATTCTCGAATAAAATCCGAGTTCTACAAAATTAATCTGAATTAACTTAATTACTTTGGAGTGACACAGTAATGTTAGTATTTTGTTGTTACATACATGGGATGACGGTAAATATGCGAAACGAGCATAAAAAAGAAATCAATAAGTATTAATAATGAAGTGAGTATTTTAGAATTACAAAAAATTCTTATATTCGATGAATGTGGAAGAAAGAAGGAAGCAGTCATCATTTTGATCGAAAATATACAGTAGGTAACAGAGATAAAGAGTAGCGTGAAAAATTATACATAAACGGTGTCTATGGCATTATTATGCCATGAAAAATTGGGATCTGGTCTTACTGGGGGCGGTGAGTGTAGATGTACTGATGCGAGTGAAAATGGCTGCAACCTTCTCTGTTAAAGTCGTAAGAAACATTGAAAGAAAACGACATGAACGCATATTTTCTGAAAACACGCATAAGGACTTCGCCTAGACGGCTGGTGGAACAGGTTAGCCTATGAAGCTTTTGGTTCTAAACCTATAATAGCCGATGAGAGAGAGGAAAATCAACTTTACTTTATTATATATATATATATATATATATATATATATATATATATATATATATATATATATATATATATGTTGATACAAACTCGATGTCAGTTCACGAACATGAACGGGGATATATCTTGCAATAATCACTTCTTCAGTTTAAACGCCAACCAGTAAATCTGCAGTTAAGGCACGGCATTGAGAAAAAAAGTGCTCTCATGGGGTTGAAATTAGTTTCTATTTCTCTGGTAACAGCATGGTCTCTTATTAATTATCGCCTCGGTTTAGTATCGATGTTGCCATTCTTGACACAAAAAAGAAATTTCGCCCTCGGCCCTGATTTATTTCATCGTTTTCCCTACATTTTACTAATGATCGATAGCGTGTATCATATTACAAAGACACAAGGTTGCCAAAAATCTAAAGCTTTCCACTCGTTTTCGGTTCACATTCAATAACACGACAGCAGAGAATAAACGGTTGTTATCCCCCTCTCCCAAGAAGTAGCCTTATTTCACCACCTGGCATCCTTTGGTATTATTTGAAGTATTCGGACTACTATTCTCATCTTGGATGATTTTCTCACAACGTTGGGGTCTATGTGACTTCCGACCTTCTTGAGCGAGATCCTTTGTTTAATTTACGGAGGTAGCTTGTCCTTGTCCAGTCAGCCATGGCCAGGTAGAATTCTTAAGTAATTCTTAATTGTATCCTTAGTATCGCCTATACGTAGGATTGAACCTTAAACACCCTGAAGACTGTAGCTTATAGCTGGTTATTACTTAGAAATTCCGCACACATTTCCGAGTTCGACATGAAGATTGCCGAGTTCGATAAGATGCACCTGAGGAACGTCGGAGGTTACATCGGCCAAAACGTTGACATTTCGAAATATTTCATTTCTTTGTTCGCCAGCAACCTTTCATCAAAATATGATGGGTATGGTGTTTCAACCTCAAACGACCCAAAAGAGTTTTATATGTTGTAAAAAGAAACAAACGAAACAAAAATCTTCTGAATTTTCGTTTCAGACAAAAGTCCGGTTTGTTTCGTTTTTGTTACGGCATGTCAACCCCCGGTTTTGGGTTATTTAATGCCGAGACACAAAAACTTACTGTCAACGATTAATTAACCCTAATCCTAACTATAGCTGGGATAAATTAAGGGTTCATATCTTTCTCAACAGTATTAGTGTTTAACCGAACACAATAGATCCAATGGCATTTGAACTTAATAATCTGCCACGGTATCCGTTGGTTCAATAAAACTATTTATATAAAATTAATCATGTGTTTATGTATTTGTATGTAGAGGAGTTACTCCTAAACTAATTAACCGATCATTATGAATTTCAGAACACTGCTACTAGGCGTATGGTATCGTAATGCGGACTATATTTAGTTTAGTTTTAGGCAAAGGAGGTAAAAAAGGAAATTGCGCCCCCCCCCCCCGGAAAAATATTGATACTTTCGATATTTTAAAAAAATGAACAATAGGTATTAGACATCAATTAATATATATATATTCCCTAAATTTCGGTTTCTTTGGAGTATTTTAAAGGGGTTTTAGGGCGCATAATATAGTCACAATCTCCTATTTGTAAAATTCAAATATTTCAGATTTATATTGAATTTGATTCATAGTCATTAGACACAAATGAAGCAGGATAACCGTAATTTCAATTTTTTAAGACCCCTTACGCTTTAATTTAAAGACATGTTCTAGAATCAAAATCATCTAACGGATCATCTAATTAAATTTTTTACTTTTTGAAGTCAAATATCCACGGAATGATAAATTCTGACTAATATCCCGGTTTATTATCCATATACCAATATTTTTGTCTTTTTGATTACTTCATTCATATCTTGGCCACAAACTGCCTTCAATGCCTGCGTGTCGTTTGGTCTAATATTTTTGCTTAATTCTCTTGGACTGACATTTTGGGTGCAATCTACTTGACTAATATTTTCTTTTCGTGCCGCTTGTACTAATATTATAGCAACGTGATCTTTGAACTAATATTTTGATTTGTCACTTGTATTTGAATTTATGCTGCCATGACTATTTTTTCTCTCCTTTGGTTCACCGTAAGGGCTACTGTGAATTAAGGGCCACATTTTTCACATTGCATTACAATTTTTACGTGTTGGTACAGTCGGGGAAACAGGGAACAACAAGAGAATTCCAAAGGCAAACAGTTCGAGAAAAGAAGCTATTTGAGTAGAAAGTCTTCTCGCGTATGGGGATCTCTACAATGAAGGGGTGGGACTTTGCTTCTTGTCGGCTTTTTTTTCAGGAGTAATTACGTTGAAGGGATACAAGTGTAGTAAGTTCGTCGGGGCACATTTCGTGCAAGTACTCGTAAAAGAAGCACAGAGATGCAACATTGCGGCCACGGGACAGGGGCTGCAGCTTGGTAGACAGTGTGATACCTATTAGGTTAACGGTTTTCTGCACTCTATACAAGAGGTAGAGACTAGTGGATGGTGCACCAGCTCAGATATGGTAACAATATTCAATCTTCTCTCGATTTGAATACTATTTTGGTTTGTTCACTTTGACTAAGAATTTAAATTAGGCCCATTCAATAATAATTTGGTTTCGTCACACTTAAATCAATATTTTGTATTAGTTCGGTTTAGACTAATAATTTAGCATGTGCCATTTGACTAATAGTTTTATTTTGTCCCACTTGGATTAATATTTTAGCAGGTGCCATTGATTCTATTTAGACGTTTCTTAATTGGTTTTCAACGAGACGTGCTCTGCAGCAATAACAGCATCATTTTGACGTACTCACCATGTGTTATTGTTTTTTTTAAATGTTCATATTGCATTTACAATTGAAACGCTCAGTGAAAAAAAGTTTGTACGTTTGAATATTTAACTGATTCAAATTTTACATTGGAACGCGCTTAAAATATTCAGAGCAGACGATTTTTAATTTTGTTAAAAATGGTTGCCCTTTGTGTCATAATTTGATTGGTGAATTTAAGTAACAAGACAATTAAATAAAGTAAACAGCAGACGACAACAAAACTATTTCTCATCGATGAAAATTCGATGTTTAGCTGTGAACATTGTCATTTTTATTTATTTCGTTGGTCTTTAGGAAAACTGCGTCTACGTAAAATAATTGACTCATTTTCTATGTGAACGCGATGTAAATGATTGAGATTAATTTTATAATAGTATAATAATATAATATAATCGAGATGTTTTCTATCCTTTTTAATTATTTACGATGTAATATGTTGACCACTTAGTCAATTTGATTGTATAACATATCTTTTCATTTGATAACAGGTTTACATTTATTTTCTTGGTAAACTACAGAGAATTAAGAAATAAATACGACTAGAAAGTCATTAGTATTGCAGTTATATTTTGAATAACGACCGAATATTAATTAGTTTTATGAAGAAAATTCTGACGGAAATCATTTTGTGAGGTTACGTTTCGAAAATAAAAAAAAACAAATATCAACCAGAATTTATTGAAAATATCCGAGGAGACGCTTGATTTTTTTCTATTTAGTAAATATGACATTTTGCAAATATGACAATTTTTTAGAAAGTATGTTGAAGTTTATATTTATTAACCCAAATAGTAAATAAATAAATAAATAAAACATTACTAAACTTAGTCATCAAATATTTTATTTCAAATTTTAACAGCCCAGAAATTTAAATTGTAATATTTAAAGGAAAAGCATGGGTATAAATATATTTAAAATGTTAATATTAATTAAATTAGATCGTTAATAGTTATTTCGTTTCCAGAATTACAATATAATATTTGACAAATGATTACTTAAAAAATAAGAAGAAATGGAGAAGCCAGACAATATTCTGCTCAAAACAAAAAGTATCGTCTGCTAAACAAGAACATTTTTCAATGAAATTTATCTCATGATAATTGCATGAACTAAACAGCGTACAAAAGTCTGAAATATATATTGTAAAGTAGTGAACTGTGATTATTTATTGTAAATAATTTTCTTTTTATATTACATACTAGCGGAACCCGTCGCCCAGCGTTGCACGGGAGAAAGTACTACCTATTACATGACGTCGAATAAAAAAGAAACGGCCTATTGTTGTCCCCCCCTACCGTGTTGGCGAATGCTATAAATTACAAAAATAAGAAAAAAGTGGTAGAGTAGAATGGGATCGAACTCTGAACCTGTCGATTATGAAACCTGCCTTCCTAACGATCGCGCCACCGTTTCGAGTTAAAAATTCATGTGAAAATAGGTAAATTAAGCTAAGCTTGATTATCGGCATGCGTGTTATGTTAAGATTCAGCAATGACACGGTTTATGCCATTTGTAGATGATGAAAATGACTGGATTTGGGCAAGTTTTCTATAATATGCGTGTTAAAGGTGTATGATTTTGAAAATGTAAATGTATCAGGGGCTACCAGTATCTTGGTGCTTATTGAATTAAATAGGAAGTCGATTCGATCAAGAAATGTTATCCGCCATATTGAATCATTAAATGTTGCAGGAACTGTGTTCGTTAATTTCATTCGCTTAATTCCGGAACGAATATAAATGTAGAAGTCATAGGTAGAATTTGAAATAACGTAATCTGATTTTCGCGGAAAATCATCGGAGTGAACGGGAGCGGTCATTAAGTCTTTGCGTATTGCTTTATATTATGTAGTAAATTAATACCAGTCAAATAATAAATAAGAACGGAGTTTTTTTGTGAAAAGTAAACTGTGCTTATTAGTTCCCGGTGCCGATGAGTAGAGTGACAGTACAGAATAGTTAGGGGGAAAAGCTTTTGCTACCACCTATATGGAGTTGGTTTTTCGGAGAGACGTGGATGGTGGGCCAAATGTAAGATTTAGTGTTATGTAGGAAAAAATAATAACAAATTTACTAAAACACGTTCGAGTGAATAAGTGTAGTATAGTGGTGAGTTTATTAGCCTGTGATGCATGTAGTTATTTTCCTATACCCCGAGAAGGTGCAGGGGAAAAATTGTCTTTACTTTATATATTAGATGAACAAATACGAATGTCAATTTTTTCTTTACATTTAATAATTTTTTTTATTAAGCTAACTTACTTTTGTCATTTACATTTTTCATAGTTAACCGAGAAAAAGCACTTGTGTTTTAATTTTTTTCAGTTTTACAAGAATAAAATATTATTATGCCATACTTACCATGAGTTTATTGTCTTTCATTAGTTTCACATTGAACGCCCTGAATCTGATCTCGATATAACGTGTGTAAGAATAGCGCCGATTATTATGACGAATTTCGTTTTTCACTTCGACTGTAAAGTTGACCAACCTTGATCCAGGTTTCGGCTGCGCCATCAGGTATTTGCAGGTTCCCGCGAAAGTGATCCGCTGGCCATCGAATAATTGGTAGTGTGGGTCACCATAACCTTTGCACACACATGGCTTTCTCACTAAATAGGAAGTAAATATGAAAATGAAATGTTAGGATTATTTACAAAAGAGAGGCGTGTGTGTGTGTGGGGAGAGAGAGAGAGAGAGTTAGCGGGCGAGAGAGTGTGTGTGTGAGAAATATAAATAGATGGAAAGAGATGTATAGATAGAAAATAGAAAGAGAGAGTGAGATAGAAAGAGGTGTGTCTGTGTGTGAGAAATATAAATAGAGAGAAAGACATATATAGATAGAAAATAGAAAGAGAGTGAGATAGGAAGAGGTGTGTCTGTGCGTGAAAAAAAGAGACAAATAGAGCGTCTATGTGATAGATATAAAGAGAGAATAAGAGAGAAACAGAGAGAGAAGGGGAGAGAGAGAAAAGGAGAGAGAGAAGTAAGGAGACAACTCATACTCCATACACCCGTGAACAACGGAGGTATAACAGAATATTGAACACGTCATTAATATCTGCTAGCTGTTGGTGTAAGGGTTCAATCCATACTAATTTTCTTAGTTTTATTACTCTTAACCCTTCCCATTTTGGCTAAGATCAAAGTGTAGTATCTGTTCCGATGGATACTGCACGCTAGTCCTGTGCAGTTTTAGGAGGTCCACCCTCCCAGGCTTTGCCTCCCCTCTTTGGGGAGGAGTAAGTTCATCGCTTACTGTCTGAGGCGCCCCTACCGGGGAATGCCGACGGGGCTGCCCAGGCAATTTTTAAAGCGCTGGCTTTTCAAACCCCACTTTCTCGACCCGATCTTGGGTCACATCTTACTTGTGGGAGTAAGATAAAACTGGCCTTGTGCCTAACTCCTGGGGAGGAGTAAATAAAACCCTTCCCATTTCCTTCTGAGATTCTCATGGATGCCCCTGCTCTTGAAGAGAAATCGACTCTGAAACTTCTTGGTCTTTTTTTCTCATTAGGGGTGGGACGTAATGTGTGAAAATTTCAGATTCATGCGAGTAGTATTTTTTTGTGTTCATTTATACATAAATAACACTAAACAATCAAACATTTTGAAAATTTTGCAAAATTCAGATGGTGCAGGCCAAAAATAGCCGTTAGGGCTCCACTGGACTCAAAATCCATCATTTTTCGGTGAAAAAGTGGTCTCATGCGACATTGCAGGTCCTAAAACATCCTCAAAAGCTATGAATGAATATAGATGGTTAACTCTGATATAGTACTTTAATTTAGGACCATTTTCAGGCTGTGAAAGGGTTTTCATGAATGTAAAATAGCAAAAAACTAGTGGCCTGCACCTTCTGAATTTTGCAAACTTTTCAAAATGTTTGATTGTTTAGTGTTATTTATGTATAAATGAACACAAAAAAATACTACTCGCATGAATCTGAAATTACGTCCCACCCCTACTCTAATCAAATCTTTCTTGGCGTTCATTGCTGTTTCTGCTTTTCGTAAAGTCGGTTCTCTCTATCGCCCCAAACACTTTCTCACACCTGAGGCCATTCTCTATCCCTACAAATCTATTATCAGACCATTGATCAGAAGGATAGAGGAAATGACGAATGGACATACGCATATCTTGCCATGATGTTACTATTGTAAATGTAAATATTGCTCTATTATGTAAGTTATTCGAACTACTGTTCTCATCTTGGATGTTATTCTCGTAAGATTTCGGCTGATATAACAGTCAAGCTCTCCAAGAGCGACTTGTCGAACTCGGGCATCTCTACGGAATTTCAAACCAACATTTTATTTATTCCATGGGGGGGGGGGGGGGAATTGTTCTCATTCCGTCAGTTATGATCGAGTAGAAGTCTGAGATAACTTTTATTTAATTCTTAGTTAATATCGCTTATAGTTAGAATTTAACATTCAACCCCCAAAAGACTGTCATTTAGAACTGATTTTTATTAACAACTTTATCCGCCGTTCCAGGTGTCCACGTATGGATTCCCGAGTTCGACATAAAGATTCCTGAGTTTGACAAAACGCACCTGAAAAAAGCCGGAGATTACATCGGCTGAAACGTTGTGCATAATTCCGAAACACAATACCCCAATCTAATGTATCTATATTGGCATTCATGGAAGCGATATCGCTAGTTTTGACCTTGAAATGGTATTTTTAGGTCCTTACATCAAGTGGCGTCATGCCTTGTCTGGGGCGATTTCCATAAAATAATTGTTTAGACGCTGACTTCTACGTTCTTCATTGTGTCCGTTTGGTGCGGTTATCTTTATTTCGCTTTGATCATAGAAACTGTGAAAAAGCTTTTACTTACTTTGTTCAGATAGTTTTGTTTTACATTTGTGTTAAAAAATTATTGAACGTTAAAACTTTCACGCTTTTAATACACGGGCATTTGCTCAACATCATAAAGGCAGAAATGCCTTTCTATTCGAGGGTTTAAATGCTTCTTAATTTCTATCAAATTTCAAATAGCCACGAAGTAATTCATTCTTCTCTTCAGCAATAAATAACAGATTAAAATGGCTGACCTTTTCTTACAGACTAACGGAAATATGTTATTGTGGACTAATTTTAATAATTATATTATTTTAAATAGGATGTTTGTACTTAGGCTATTAATTTTTTTATTTTAGTATATGATCAATTGATTGTAAATAAAAGATAATAATAAGTCACGTAGAGGCGATAAATACGCATATACACACAGAAGTGTTAACACCATTTTATTAATATATAGATATAATAATTATTTAGACGCTGACTTCTACATTCCCCACTGTGTTCGTTTGATGCGGTTATCTTTATTTCGCTTTGATCATAGAATCTTTGAGTTCGTTATACAGTCTTGCCGGCTCTACTCGATTTAACTATCCCTGCATTCAAATTCGACCAATCAAATTCCCTTCTCATTCCACATCTAGGCAAGGTTTATTAGAAAAACATCTGTAAATGCCAAGTAAATGTTACATGTAGAGAATGTTTGGACTTCACTAAATCATGTTAGTTCTTAATCTTTATTTATTTGAACATGTTTTAAACTTATACAAAAAAAGAAATGATATTTTAGTTGCAAGGGAGACAATTATTTTTATATACTTCAATAAAAACTATGAATTATGTCTCTGTAACGTTTTAAAATATTTCGGAAGCAATTGAAAAAAAAAAGGTTTTCATTCTCCGGGCAGGATTACATATTAAAAAAAAACTGTAACAAGGTACGCTATCATAGTATCAATAGCAATAAAAATGAACGGTCGCTAGTCACAATCAAAGCTTGATATATCAGCTTAAATGCTATTTAGGTTCAACTTTGAAAATCCCACAAGATATCTTTATATGTTTGATGTAGTTGTCAAAATTACTGATCTATTTATGTAGGGTAAAATAGAAAACTAATTAGGAAAAATAGTTTTCTCTCTCAGCACTTCCTTCGAGAGACAATAGATACCCTTTTTTCAATTGAATTATCTTTTCATTTTTGCTGTGGGATGGGCTATCCTTCAGCTATTTCTGAGACTCCAACCGAGAGATGTTCTTACGATTTTAAACGTCCTTTTAAGTGCAATCGTTTGCACCTCTCTTGCACTTGGTTACCGGAATGATGAAGATCTTCCTAAGATTCCAGTTTCTTTTCATGTCATACGTAAGACTTTGGTATTAAGTTATTTTTTCTCCCTATTTCAGCCAGTATCATGAAGGACACTGACTTTAACTAGGGTTGCTACTTTCTCCCTCTTGTCACATATCACTATGTCAGGTTAATAGCTCCGTTTTCAAAGTATGTAGTTGTGGGGATTGTATAGTCATAGTGGATGGTGTATGACTTATTTGCATCAGTAATTTCTGGCACTCTTGTAAGGGTACCTGTGCGAGGAGTCAACCCTCAATCGCACTTGAACCGACAGTGTTTAAACCAAGTGCCAAGAAGTAGGATAGTGTTTATTATTATTATTATTATTATTATTATTATTATTATTATTATTATTATTATTATTATTATTATTATTATTATTATTATTATTATTAATTTTATTATATATTTTTTAGTGAAATAACAACTGTATTGTGTCTACATTTGATTATGGAGTAAGTAGTATTTTGATCAGTACCGCTGGAGAGTCATGGTAAATAGCTAATGAGCCCCTTTCTATTTCACAATTTCATGTCTATGTTTCACTGTTATATAATTGAGTCCCCTTTTGTAATTGTACATTTTCCAGCGGTAATTTGGCTTATACAATTGAATCCCCTTTTGTAATTGTACATTTTCCAGCGGTAATTTGGCTTATACAATTGAGTCCCTTTTGTAATTGTACATTTTCCAGCGGTAATTTGGCTTATACAATTGAGTCCCTTTTGTAATTGTACATTTTCCAGGTAATTTGGCTTATACAATTGAGTCCCTTTTGTAAGTGTACATTTTCCAGCGGTAATTTGGCTTATACAATTGAGTCCCCTTTTGTAATTGTATATTTTCCAGGTAATTTGGCTTATACAATTGAGTCCCCTTTTGTAATTGTACATTTTCCAGCGGTAATTTGGCTTATACAATTGAGTCCCTTTTGTAATTGTACATTTTCCAGGTAATTTGGCTTATACAATTGAGTCCCTTTTGTAAGTGTACATTTTCCAGCGGTAATTTGGCTTATACAATTGAGTCCCCTTTTGTAATTGTATATTTTCCAGGTAATTTGGCTTATACAATTGAGTCCCCTTTTGTAATTGTACATTTTCCAGCGGTAATTTGGCTTATGCAATTGAGTCCCTTTTGTAATTGTACATTTTCCAGGTAATTTGGCTTATACAATTGAGTCCCCTTTTGTAATTGTACATTTTCCAGCGGTAATTTGGCTTATACAATTGAGTCCCTTTTGTAATTGTACATTTTCCAGGTAATTTGGCTTATACAATTGAGTCCCCTTTTGTAATTGTACATTTTCCAGCGGTAATTTGGCTTATACAATTGAGTCCCTTTTGTAATTGTACATTTTCCGGCGGTAATTTGGCTTATACAATTGAGTCCCCTTTTGTAATTGTACATTTTCCAGCGGTAATTTGGCTTATACAATTGAGTCCCTTTTGTAATTGTACATTTTCCAGGTAATTTGGCTTATACAATTGAGTCCCTTTTGTAAGTGTACATTTTCCAGCGGTAATTTGGCTTATACAATTGAGTCCCCTTTTGTAATTGTATATTTTCCAGGTAATTTGGCTTATACAATTGAGTCCCCTTTTGTAATTGTACATTTTCCAGCGGTAATTTGGCTTATGCAATTGAGTCCCTTTTGTAATTGTACATTTTCCAGGTAATTTGGCTTATACAATTGAGTCCCCTTTTGTAATTGTACATTTTCCAGCGGTAATTTGGCTTATACAATTGAGTCCCTTTTTGTAATTGTACATTTTCCAGGTAATTTGGCTTATACAATTGAGTCCCTTTTGTAATTGTACATTTTCCAGGTAATTTGGCTTATACAATTGAGTACCTTTTGTAAGTGTACATTTTCCAGCGGTAATTTGGCTTATACAATTGAGTCCCCTTTTGTAATTGTATATTTTCCAGGTAATTTGGCTTATACAATTGAGTCCCCTTTTGTAATTGTACATTTTCCAGCGGTAATTTGGCTTATGCAATTGAGTCCCTTTTGTAATTGTACATTTTCCAGGTAATTTGGCTTATACAATTGAGTCCCCTTTTGTAATTGTACATTTTCAAGCGGTAATTTGGCTTATACAATTGAGTCCCTTTTTGTAATTGTACATTTTCCAGGTAATTTGGCTTATACAATTGAGTCCCCTTTTGTAATTGTACATTTTCCAGGTAATTTGGCTTATACAATTGAGTCCCTTTTGTAATTGTACATTTTCCAGGTAATTTGGCTTATACAATTGAGTCCCCTTTTGTAATTGTACATTTTCCAGCGGTAATTTGGCTTATACAATTGAGTCCCTTTTTGTAATTGTACATTTTCCAGGTAATTTGGCTTATACAATTGAGTCCCTTTTGTAATTGTACATTTTCCAGGTAATTTGGCTTATACAATTGAGTCCCCTTTTGTAATTGTACATTTTCCAGCGGTAATTTGGCTTATACAATTGAGTCCCTTTTTGTAATTGTACATTTTCCAGGTAATTTGGCTTATGCAAGTGCTATGTATGAAATGTGTATTTAGTTAGTATCTCTAGGAATTTAAACTGAAATGTTTTATTCCTTTATAAATGACTAAAGACATATCTTTGATAAAATTAAACAAATTTATATTTTAAAATATTAAAACGTTTTTTTTTAGCCTCAAACAAAAGTTTTGGAATAAACATGATACTTTTGCTTGTATAGAGCATAGACATGGACATCATTTATTGATCCAGCTCGTAAGGCGGCGAAACGAAATTTCTCGTGGAAAAAGCACTGTTCTTGCATTTGCAATCCAGCCGTCTTACGTGTTTTATTCCCAGGTCAGTTTTATAGACATTGCAAACGATATTCAGACTGATAACTGCAATGTTTTTAGTTTAAAATGAATTCATTTGGGAATAATGAAAATTCTTAGAATAAATACACCTGTCAATACTGTCGATTAAATTAGATGTTTCCATCCAAATTTCCAAACAGAAAAAAATGAATATGTAAGATTGAGCGCCAGGTGGTCTCAAACTGTTAATGCATTCTCTAGGATAATTGATGGCGTATCACTATATTTGTACATATTTCTTCCGTCATTATTCAACAGTAAAATGTGCTGCTCATTGATCCTTTTGACAACTTGATTGATTAAGGCAACACGACCATTGATGATTGTCAGATATGTGGTTAATTTTGGGAAAGCATTCGTCTTAAGACCAGTAACTGAGGTTACTACGGAACTAATTACATTTAGTAGTATACTAGCTGACCCGACTCGGCGCTGCCCGAGTATATCTGGCCATTTTTTGTTGACCAAAATGGTTTTTAGTTGATAAGTATGGATATCGTTAAAAAGAATGTGAAAACGAATTAAGAACACCGAAATAATTTTAATGATATTCTTAACTTGAAGCAGGCGAAAAATAACCATTTCGTGGTAAATCCCTATTTAATTGCCTGAATTCTAAGATCTTTATAAACGAAACGCTCTCCCCACTTCGGAACGGAAAACGGCTTACTGACGTATCTGTCTGTCTGTCTCTATGCAAACTCTTTCAAACCGTAAGTTGTTCGCTACATAATAAATATTAGTATATATGCTAATAATTTTCCTTTCAAGATACAAATGCTAACGAAAAGATGTGTAAAATATAACATTTATGAAAAGTTAATAAAGATTAAAATCTCTTAATCTGTTTGTAATCGTTTTAAAGTTTAAACCATTATATGATGACCGACAACAGCGCCGCAGAATTGTCGTCGCCATATTTGGTTAGTTTGACGAATGAATTATGAATAATACTAAGATCTCTTAAAAGAAGAATCGATAGTAAATGAAATCTTTAGGAGTATTTTTAACTATGTTACTACATTCGAGTGCAAATTACATAAAAGTAACGAATCAAAAAGTACGAAGTTCCCCTTGCAGTTGACGCACATATATCTCTTGTTCTCTGGCGCGAATACCTCGTTCAAAGCAGAAGTTTTTCAGAACTGAATAAATATAAATATATTTGCTAAATTTTCAAGATGACAATGGTAATGAAAACAATGTATTAGAAGTTAATAAAGATGAAAAAGTCTAAATATTTTTGTAACCGTTTTGAATTTGAACCGTTTTTTTGCTGCCCGATACCGGTGCTTCGGAAGTCTATACATTCTAACAGTTTTCTTAGATGAAATAAGTATTTTCGGAAAAAAACCCCGAAGTGAAATAAAATATACTTGTGCAAATAACAGAGTGGAAGGAAAACTAAAAATCTTAAGCTAGTCCGAATAAAGTATCGATATGTCAGACGGATTGCTATTTGAAAATCCGACAAGATAAATTTATATGTCAGATAACCATTATAATCAACCACAAGAGTATCATGCAGCTGGATCATGATATTTGGACATATGAGCTCTAATATTTGTTTGCAGTTCTGTATTCTTAACATATTTCTACAAATAGGAATACTTTAATTTAATTCAGCCAAGGTCTCGTTTGCAATTTCTGGAAGGCTAAGTCACGATAAACTTTACCTGTCTATTCTGGAAATAATTCTGATTTAATCTCTGTTCCCGTAGGGTTATAAAAATATCCAGGCGTTCAAAATGTCGAATATAAGTCATTGTATTTCGAGTGTTCTCATTCATTTCATATGGAATCTCCGTGTAACTTAATAGAATGATGTATAAATGTTCAATTAATCTCGTATTTGCATCATTATTTATATAGTTTCTTTAACTGATGTATACATAAATTGTCATCCCTCTTTGGTGAGTTCCCACTTAAAGCAGTTTTTCAGACTCAAATATATTAATCGAATGCGATAGAAATATATAGAGTCTGACATAAAGGGTTTTATTTATCTTCCTCCCACAAGGTAAGATGTGACACAAGGTCGGGAAAGTGGGATTTGAAAAACCAGCGCTCGAGAATTTGAGCGCTCTGGTCATTTAAAAATTGCCTGGGCAGCCCCGTCGGCATTCTCCGGTAGGGGCGCCTCAGGCGATTAGCAATAAACTAACCCCTTTCTCAAAGGGTGAAAAAGCAAAGCCTGGGAGGGTGCACCCCATAGAACTTCACAGGACGGACAACCGATAGACCGGCGTAAATCAAGACCCGAAGGCCCAGACAATACCGGTCTATTGGGTGGGGTAAAGTCTGGCATAAAGGGTTTCTGCACCAACTTGTCAACTATGGAATATCTGGCAATGTCTTCGCGACAATCGGATCTTTTCTCTCGGATAGATCCATTGAAGTAGTTGTTTATGGGAAAAGGTCAGAAACGCATAGAATCAACGTCGGCGTGTCTCAAGGGTCTATTCTGCGACCAACGCTCTCCCTGATCTTTATTAACGATCTGTCAAATCATAACCTTAGATAACTTATTGACATCAATGCTGATGGCACAACCGTCTATGAGAGCACTTTGAAGAGTATCGGGAATCAAGATATTGCGTATTCCCTTTCTTTTGATCTGGAACATGTAGTGTAATAAAGAAAAAGTGACTTGTTATTTTTAACATCTGTAAAATCAAGCTTCTCTCCTTTCATGCTTCTCTCCTTTTTTGACACAGTGTAAATAATTGCTACTCTCCTTGAGGAAGACTCCTGGTTCGATAAGCTCCACGAACTGACTTTCACTCCAGATCTAAAATGGAAAACTTAATCCAATCTGTTGCTAAAGTCGCTGGAAAAATAGTTGAATCATTCTACTGGGCAAGAAAGTACCTGACGCAATAAAGAGTACGAAATCAATTCTGAGACCAACACTATTCCCGATTTTCATTAACGATCTGTCAAATTATAACCTGAGATCATTTGTTAACATCTACCCAGACGACATAGATGGTAACACACCGAAATGCACCGGTGATCAAGATCTCGCTAATTCTATAGAAATACATTCTTGAAATGGTGGGATGCATTAAATTGATTCGTACGGATCATAACATGATATATAAAAACGTTATTGCATGAGATTGTTTTGTTTATTTTTCACTGAAGAATGCCAGAATCATACCTATCTTCTCCATCAATGCATGCTAGGGAATATTGAAGATTATCGGTAAGAACCGTTGTTGTTGCAACGCCGTTCACCCTGGTTGGCACCACATTCCGAACCATGGCGGCTTATGCCCGGCGGTTCTAAGCAAAGTAACTCAAGATGGATGATAAAGCGCGATTCCACTATCGAAGGCCGACCACCTCTAGACCTTGGAGCTACATGAATCCCCCTTTGGTGGTTGTCGTCAACGGACTCATCTGGCTACCGATATGCTTACACCACTCATGCAGAAAGGTAGGGAGAATTACGTCGCGAATTAATCTCCTCTCTGAACAACTAGCTTAATGCTAGTCTCTCCTACTTTGGACAGGGTGCAAAAAAAGAGTCTCTAATCTAATAGGAACCGCACTGTTTACCTAGCTCCAGCCCCTTTCCCACCGCTGCAATGTGGTATCGCGATGAACTTACTACACTTATACTTTCTCAACATAAATAGCCCCAATATAAAACGACTAGCAATAAAATCCCACTTGTCCACTGTAGAGGTACTCAGATGTTTGAACACCTTCTACTCAAATAGCTTCTTTATTCGGACACTTGGAGTCTCCTCCTTGTTCCCTGTTTCCTCTGACTGTAGCAACATGCAGACATTTAAATGTACTGTGAACAAATATCTTGCTGCACAACTGACCACTTAGAATGCTCCCTATAAATTTGGCCCTTAGTCACAGTTAACCCTTATGTGTCAGTGTGGTAATGTGCCGTGTTTGGGATGAACTAAATGTTCCCACGTATACAAAAAACAAAAATCACAATTCAACCATTGCGTTTTCAAAATTCTCTAACAAACTACGTTTCAATAGTTGTTATTTCTTTTTTACATTACATTGTTTCAAATAGCCCCTTCATCCGTGATTATCCTAAGCCACTCGTTCTCCTAACTCATCTTGATACAATGCCACTTATATACAACATTATACATTGATCACGTTGACCCACCGGTTCTCGTAAGATCACCGAAGTTAGCGACGTTGAGCCAGGTCAATACGAAATGTGTGACCATTTGAGAGTACCAGTGCTCTATGTGCTCTCCGCTTATCTCGTCGCGTTAGATTCAGCAGGTGTTTGAAGAAGATGCGATGGGTTTAACACAAATCAAGGAGTGGTTCAACCGATTCAAAAATGGCCGCACGTCAGCGGAGAGTGACCACCGTTCTGGCAGACCCCAAACTGCTCGAAGTGCAGCTGTTGTTGAGAGGGTGCGAAAAAAGAAATAACGCGCAACGCGACGGCGGAGATAAACACCACTCGAAAAGAAGACTTCCAGAGGTGTTTCCGGCAGTGGATGGATCGGTGGGCTAAGTGTGTGCAAGCACAAGGGGCCTACTTTGAAGGAGATTAGGGTCCCAACCTCGTCGTGTATTTAAAATATTTTTCTGGACTAACGTCGGATACTTTTTAGACAGGCCTCGTATATATATATATATATATATATATATATATAAGTGGCTCTGCCCGCTGATTTGTCGGTCACGCTTAAGTTCGATATAGCATTTTCGTCGATAAACGCGCAGATCGAATGGACGCATCTTAGGTGGATTTATTCTTGCTTATAGTTGAAATCATCGAATCAAATATGTCTAGTTTTACAGGTTTCAAGTTAATTGAAATTCAGGTTGATTAACATGTTTTGCGTAAAGTGCGATCGACGTAGGAAAAGTGACGCGAAAATCTATCAAGTTATGCGATACTTTGCGTTCTCGGGGTTACCGTTCGTGTGCACCTTTCTATTTAGAAGCGAGAATTAATTTCTAACGCTTTACTGACAGCCGTGCGTCTGCGGAAAGTCCATCAAATTTGCGTATTGATCTCGACTTGATAAATTACATACTCCCCAAAAGACCCCCCCCCCCCAAAAAAAAACAAAAACAAACAAAACAAAAAAAAACACGGAATATTCGGAAATAATTACGTGGCCCACTTCAAAAGAATTCCATACAATTGGCGGCAACAGCTTAATCGAATATATCGATCTTATATGAAGAATTAATTTCGAAAATATTGAAAACGAAATCATTCTTTTTGTCATGGAAGAAAAGTAAAGGAAAAACAAATGGAAATACGACCGAAATAAAAAACGTATAAGGAATATATTTTAACAAGAAAATCAAATAGAATAAACGATGCAATTAAGAAACGTTGAAATATACAACTAATACAACAAATATGTTTCGAACACATATGTGTTTCATTAATTTGCGCGTATAAAAGTAAATTTGAAATGAGAATAACAAAAATTAACAAATTTTCTTTTCAGAATATATTAAGTAAAAACTCCTCCTCCCTCCTCTTTCCCCAGCCTCCCAAAATCCATGCCACACCTCACGTAGTAGCTACGGCTGCTATATCCCTTCATCTCACCACCATGTCAACCCCAAACTTCTATGTACTTTCATGACATTTTTCGTCAAACTATCATCCTGAAGAAGTCTTACAAGAAAGACGAAACGTTGATGAATACATAAACAACTATCATTTTCTTTTTCCTTTTTCATTTCCCATATATATATATATATATATATATATATATATATATATATATATATATATATATATATATATATATATATATCCTTCCCAATTTTTTTTTTTTTTCACCTAACGTAGTGCCTTTTAATCGACTTTTAACGAAATAATTAAATTGAATTTTAATCGCTTCAACGTTAATTTTGGCACACTCAATTTCCCCATTTGCTCTTTCTTTCGAAGTTATTATTAATTAAAACTATCGATTTTCTCCTGATGAGATGATAGTCGAAAGGGCCTTAGAGAGATTTCCGCGTATTTTTTTAAAAGTTATCTATAAATTTTGTACCTCAAAACATTTATTTATATATATATATATATATATATATATATATATATATATATATATATATATATATATATATATATATATATATATTTAAACTTATAAAACAACAAATACTATTCATATATAAACAGTCATCTGTTTATTTCAAAGTACAAGTAAAGAGTCTATCAGAGTCACTTATTTCCGGAATTTTCAGAATAATAACTTCTTTTTCAGAGGAGAAAAAACTTCAAGCACTTTTCTTTCGCGCATTACAACACGATCAGTCTTTTAACTTTAGACAGGCTAGAATCGTCAAATTCATTTTAAATAGATCTCGGCGAAGACTTCTTGAATCAGCACACATTATAAACTATAACATAATTATTTCCATATTTTATCATATATATATATATATATATATATATATATATATATATATATATATATATATATATATATATATATATATACTTAGATATGGTAATATATTTACATGTAAAGGATTCACTCCTAAACGAATTAATTGATCATTATGAATTCTGAAGCGAAGCAGATATATATGTGGGCTATGTTTAGTTTTATTTAGTTATATGCAAAAGGGGTAAAATTCAGATACGTTTGATTTTTGTGAAAATTTTATAATAAGTATTGGACATCAATTAAAAACTATTCTTTAAACTTTAGTTTCTTTAGGGTATTTTAAAGTTTTTTAAGACGCTTAATGTTAACAAAAACTCCCATAAAAATCAAATATATAAGATTTGTATTGAATTTGATGCATTATATCTTGATTTTAATCTTCGTAAGATGGCATAAAAATGAGGAAAAACTGTTCCGTTCGGAGAATTCATTTTACTCATCTTAGGATAAGTATTCTTCTAATATATATATATATATATATATATATATATATATATATATATATATATATATATATATATATATATATATATATATATATACAGGGTGATTCATAAGTAACTTCACTTAGCTATTTAAAATGTCATTTACAATTGAAGAGCGAATTTTTATTGTTATTCATATAGCCAAATTTGATTAAACTCCCACACTTGTTGAAAGGCAATGGAAACGTGATGTGAACAGAAAGCCTCCTTCGCACAATACCATAATCAATCAAATATGCTACAAAGAGTCGTAAATTCCTTGCAAATAAGAATGGAGCTATGCATGCAGAACGAAGGTGGACATTTAGAAAATTTGCTGTAATTTTAAACTCCCATGAATGAATTTGTTGAATAAACCTTCTGTTTTGTATTACCGTATTTTTTTTAACTTTAGAATTTCAACAATAAATAGCTAAGTGACTTATGAACCGTTTAATATTTCACAATTTAAGTTAAGGTCCCCTGCTTTTGTTTCACTGTTATATACTTGAATCCCCTTTTTTATTTGTAAATTTTCCATCGGTAAGTCGACTTATGCGAGTGCTAAGTCTGTGATATTTTGGGTTTAGTTAGTATCCCTGAGAATTTAAATAACATTTTCTGGTTTTGTTTAAAATTACTCAAATGTTCTTTAGACTATATACAGGGTGGGCCAAAATAAGGGTCCTATCTTTCAATTTGAATAACTTGAATTTGAATAACTTCCACAAAATAAAAGTTAAACTCACCAAACTTTATGTGTGTGTAGACTGACCCTTCCGAGATTTTTGAAATAAACAAAACAAATTTTAGCCGAAAAACACTTCTTAAAACTTACAAAAACTAAAGTATTGTTTTTTACACTGTTTTGAGTTTTTTAAGCAAAAATAATGTTTTCTAAATGAGTGTACGTTCCTTAGGGCTAATACGGCTCATGCTTGCTTCGGAAGGGGTCCTTTACTTATTCTAAAAAAAAATTAAAAAAATCGATAAATAAAAAAGTTATGAATTTTTAAAAATAGGACCCTTATTTTCGCCCACCCTGTATATATATATATATATATATATATATATATATATATATATATATATATATATGGACACAATGTTTTCTTGAAAACATATTTCATTAAATATTACAGATAACTTGTGTCTGCATATATATCTAAATTCCTGATTAATTTTTGAGTTTCGTGCTGGAAATGACGTATGTATTTGCCGTACTCGTGTACCCAGTACTTCCGGAGCCATCTCCAGGGGTTGATATCGAGTAAAGAACATTTTAAATGTTGAGTGATGGTTTTAGCGAGACACCGTGTGATTGGTTGTAGTATTAATAGAGTATTAGTATTACTATTAAAAGCATTTTAAGATGTTATCGAAATTAATTTTACTATTAGTTGGCTTTTTAGTTTTTATATGCGGAGCTTCTAATATATGTAATCGTAGTTTGTTAGTTTCCTGTTCTAATATAATTATGTTATTTACAAGACATTTTCGAAGTTGACAGCAGGGGACAGAATGATTAGCTTTTAGATATTGGGCTATTGCACTGGTGTCAGATAAGTGCATGATGAAACGCCTCGAGAGAGTTGTTGTAGTCAAGCCTACGTAATGTTTTTTTTCATTGTTGGAGACACAGTTTCCCAAAAGGGCATTTAAACTCATATACTAGGTTTGTTTTATCTAAAATCGTGGCCGAGAGATATGATTTGTTGGTGATGATGAGGTTTGCGGTTTTAAATTTGTTATAATAAACAATAAGTTCTATTTTTTTAATTTAAAAGGTAGAAAGAAAATAGCAAGTCAAGAAGGGGCATCTGTCAAAAATGAATTCGAAAACAAATCCCTCATTTCATTTTCATAATGAAACGTTTACTTCTGTTTTATTTTCGTTTTGCCATGCCGATTGATACGTTTTTTGTTTGTTCTATTTTTCTTTTTTAAAGCTTTCATTTTGAGACGTTTTCTTTATTTAAAAACATTTTTTTACGTCACTTATTTTATATAAATATGAATATTAGTGCGAACACTGGTGACTCATAATTTCTTCTCATCATTTTTAACGGCGAATGTACACTCATGCAATAGTAATTATGTTAAATGTTTCACCCGAGTGTTTCCAGAAATGCCCTTAATTCCCGTTCAATCATTATTTTTGAATTCATCAACGCCTATCTGAAATTTTCTACGCTATTGCTGTGTTTATCCGGCTAGTTGTTCCAAAAATGCATGACTCTACCAGCTATATTGACTTGGCCTTACCTGGGATAAATTACGTTCAAGTCTGTGTTGCAAATATTCATATGCGCTACAACCACGCCATTTTTATTAGATTTGCTTGATTCGGTATCTAAGCTAAAAATGAAAATAAGGAATAGTAACTCTTAATAAAATAAAAAGAGTTATTACACCTCAGTTGATGTTTCTTTTTAGGTGTTTATTTAAGAATGTCTCGATATTTTCAAACTGCCAAATCAGACTACATATTTTTTAAGAAATTGTAGCGAAGTATGTTAGTTTATTGCCAATACTATTGCAAATTATATATATATATATATATATATATATATATATATATATATATATATATATATATATATATAGGTTAAAGTAGTTAACTAAGACAATACAATGCAGAAAAATCTCGCTTCCACAGATCTGAGCAAGGGACATTTTTTTCAGAACTATTATATTATACAGAACTTCCATCGAACCGCACTGACGGCAATTACATTTGTAATAAAAAAATATATTAATAAAAAGTGGAAACTGGAAAACTCATTCCACGGTTATATGCCTTAATTTGTTTCAGTTCATGTTTATCAGTTACAATATATATATATATATATATATATATATATATATATATATATATATATATATATATATATATATATATGTATCGAATATATATATAATATAAATATATGTAATATAAAATACAATAGCCATTACTTGTACAGCAGCGTTGCTTCCAACAAAGCCTTCATCAGATTATGACTCTGAGTGTATGCATGGTTTCAGGTCCGAAGCATCATCACCACTAGTCCAGATCACCCCAGATACTACCAGACTTTGTTGAATTGCCGTCACCGTATGGGATTTCCATATCCACGCTGATACAGATAAAGTCTTGTTTTGTAACTTCTTTATGTATTCCTCTACTCCAATAAGAAAAGACAAAGATTGGTAAAAAGGTTGAGTTCGCAATAAAACCTCGGCATCTGACTTCGATAAGAAATACAACGGTTTTCCAACCATTTCTGACACACTGTTCTCGTAGATCTTCATATCTTTCTAACTTGCACTTGCGTGCCCAGTCAAACTTTTCCTCAAAATAAAACCGTTAATTCAATGACGAAAACGTTTTTCAAATTAACAAACAAGATAACGATATCCGCTAAACCGTTAACGTTATTTCAGTTGGAAATACGAGCCGGCATTTTAAGTCAAAAACAACGTGCCAGCCATCAAACAATAACAATCTCTGCCTATTTTCATACAAATACTTTGAACTATTTCCTTCTTTAACGAAATGAATCGTTCTACTAGTGACATTGAGAGCTTTTTTTGGCAGTCTCACAACATATCTTCGAAGGCTTCGTAACAATCTCCGATACTCACTGTGTCGTTACGTGTAGCTTATCAGAGCCTGCTCGCATCCAGTGAGAATATGTTTGAGGTTGGCAGTATTCCCACATGCTCTGCATATATCGGATGTAGTTAACCTCCAAGTATGAACGTTAACTGGTGTTGGTAAGATATCGTAGACGGCTTTTATAAGAAAACTTAATTTTTAAGCTCCATGTAATTGAGGTCGCGCCATGTGATTTCTGTCTTTTGCACTCTCCCACTTGGTCCATGCGCCCTGTTTACTTTGACCTACAGCTCATAACGTCGGATTTATTTTATCCTTTTATTTCTCTCTCTCTCTCTCTCTCTCTCTCTCTCTCTCTATATATATATATATATATATATGTACATATATATATTAACTTCAATATTGTTTCAAATTGGCGCATAGAACAAGTACTTTTTAATTTTCAGTGGCATGCTAGTGATATGATAATGTCGTTTATGTTATGAACGTCATATATTTTAGTTTTTTTGGCGGTATTGAAGGACAAGTCGAATAATACATGGTCATGGGAGCTTGGAAGTGTGGGAAGATGCAGTTCTGGCTGGGATTCAATGCTGCTAACAGGAATGAAGATTAAAAAAGGTAGCGATAGCACTCCTGTAGCCAGAAACAGACGTGTGACAATAGCACCTCACTGAAGTCAATCAAACTGTATGCAAGTCAACTATCAATACCCTCTTTGATATTTCGCCCAGCGAATCCTTTCCAGTTAACCCTCGCCGATCTGTTTGATATTGCTTAGAGAAAACCCTTCCCAGTCAACTTATCATGACGATTAAAAACTGAGAAAGTTCTTTTTTCTTGGGACTTTTCGAACAATGAATAAAGAAACTGTTTTATTTTTTATAAAGCTGCGTTTAATGTGTTCATTTTTTGCCGAAAACCTGACTATATAACAAGGGTCTCCTGGCTAGGATTCAAGTGTATTATCTGTTCCGATACTCCACTTCAACTGTCCTGTCTCCGGTCAGCAAAGGAGAAATTCTTCTAGACTGAGGCAATTTTAAGTTTTGTCCCAATCCAGTGTTCCTTTTTTTTTGGGGGGGGGGAGCTGTATTTTATTTTCCCCACATTAAAAACGGCCTTGTGTCTAACTCGCCCGCCGTGGCAACAAATAGGGACTAAATAACAATAGTTTAAGTATGACACGGGATGATAGGTGACCTAGAAAATGCTGGATAACCGCATTTTAACAGACAACAGCTGTGAATTTTGAAATTGCGTCTGTTCAGAGGGCGTGCATGTCAATTGAGTAGGTGTTTGAGAGTAAAATAAAACACAAGACTAAACAAAACAGAGCCACAATGCAATTGACTCAAACGACCAGACTATCCCAAGGTTGGTTTAGAGAGTCTCTCTCTCTTTCCCTCTCTCAGATCGAACTAAATACGAGAAACAAGTTCTCCCTCATTCCAATACTTACTTACTCTCTATTTTCTTCCCGCTTTTCTTTAAAATGTAACGTCTTTTGTATATATATATAATAACTAAAGCACTTATAAGTGGCTACTTTTATATTGTAATCGATAACCCGTATTAATTATTACATTGATTATAAAATAATTAAAAGCACAAATAATATTATAAATTTAATAATAAAAGAGTATTTATTTACCTCCTCTCCAGGAGTTAGGCACAAGGCCAGTTTTATCTTACTGCCACAAGTAAGATGTGACCCAAGGTCGGGTCGGGAAAGTGGGGGTTGAAAAGCCAGCGCCCGAGAGGTGAGCACTCTGGCCATTAAAAATTGCCTGGGCAGCCCCGTCGGCATTACCCGGTAGGGCGCCTCAGGCAGTAAGCAATAAACTTACTCCTCCCCAAAGAGGGGAGGCGAAGCCTGGGAGGGTGGACCTCCTAGAACTGCACAGGACAAACCCACAGACCGGCGGAATCAAGCCCCGAAGGCTAAGACAATACCAGTTTATGGGGTGTAGTATCCATCGGAAGAGATACTACACTTTGATCTTAGCCAAAAGGCCAAGCCAAGAAAGAGTATTTATTTACTCCTCTCCAGGAATTAAGCACAAGGCCAGTTTTATCTTACTCACACAAGTAAGATGTGACCCAAGGTCGGGTCGGGAAAGTGGGGGTTGGAAAGCCAGCTGGGCAGCCCCGTCGGCATTCTCCGGTAGGGGCGCCTCAGACAGTAAGCAATAAACTTACTCCTCCCCAAAGAGGGGAGGCGAAGCTTGGGAGGGTGAACTTCCTAGAACTGCACAAGACAGACCCATAGACCGACGTAAATCAAGCCCCGAAGGCCAAGACAATACCAGTTTATGGGGTTCAGTATCCATCGGAAGAGATACTACACTTAGCCAAAAGGCCAAGCCAAGAAAGAGTAGAAGATTTTACAAGTGTAAAATTTTGTATTTTAATCGACTTCTAACACTGATTATAATATTAATTTTATCTTAAATAACTAAACTTGTATTTCAATAGAGATCTAACACCGATAATATTATTAATTCTATCTTAAATAAGTAAAAGATAAACAATTGACCACGCATTTTAATAAAAAAAAACCCAACATCAATAAAATCAGTATGGACGTAGTGTAGTATCTGTTCTGTGATCAGAATACCATCATCACAGGGATTACCGTCTCCTTTATCTGGGGAGGCTAGATAATGTAGTATCTGTACAGTTGACATAATACCATCCTCCCAGGCATTGCCTCCTCCTTTGGGGGATGGGGTAGTGTAATATCTCTTCTATGGTCATCGAAAAGAAGTGGAGAGTACTGGAAATCTGGGGAGGCTTGTTGTCATTCAGACTCCAGGGAACACCACCGGTTATCATCAGCGAGCAATCACTTAAGATAATTTGTGTGAGAACTCCTAGTGAGTACAAATAATAATAATAATAATAATAATAATAATAATAATAATAATAATAATAATAATAATAATAATAATAATAAAAAAAGGGAAAAACCGAAAAAAATCATTTCACTTTCACTTTTGTATATCTTATTTTGCTTTCAATCAGTTTATATCCGATACATCTCTGCATTGGAATCGCCTCTTATACTCTCTCTCTCTCTCCCCCTCTCTCTCTCTCTCTCTCTCTCTCTCTCTCTCTCTATATATATATATATATATATATATATATATATATATATATATATATATATATGTATATATGTATATATATGTGTGAATTTAATAATAATTCAATAATAAAAAAAACATAATTCCCTTCATTTGTATTTTAATTTAAAACTAACACCAATAGTTTTATTCATTTTATTATAAAATAATAAAAAGTCACATGCTATATACAGCCGTCACTCCCTTAGTTAAAAACCAGACACTTGTTTTTTTGGTTTTGTGGAAATCGCTCCAGACAAGGGATGAATCAACTTGATGTAAGGATCTAAAAAGAACGAAATATGATTATCGAAAAAAAGGAGATGACTGTTGACCTTAGTCTTGAAAACACAAAGGCTATGAGGAAAACAGTAAGCAGGAAGAAAGTTCCACAAGCCTGTAGTTATTTGGAAACGAACTATCAAAACAGCGAATTGGTAAAGTCAACTAGACCAACGTGCCAAACGAGCTGGAAAGAAGAGAGCCGGGAATAGATCAGACAATTCTAAAGAACACATAACATAATAGTATTTATAGAAAAGACTGAGACTAGCAACATCACGTCTATGGGAAAGAAGGTGCAGAGAAGAAGAAATGGTGGGGTGAACCAAATTACAGATACTTTTCTGAACCTTCAAATAGGGCAGAAATTTGGACACCAGCATTGATAATGTTAGTTGCTGTGACTTTCACATCTCCTTCCTGGTTGTGAGACCATCGAAGGTAACCAGCCTGGTTAAGAATGAATCCAGCAGCGAGAAAAAATAAATAACCTGAGACTGGGGAATGCCGACGGAGCTGCCCCGGCAATTTCTAAAAGGCCAGAGTGCTCCTTATTTAGGGGTGTTGGCTTGACTCTCTCCACCTTCCGACCTTGTGTCACATCTACCTGCGTTGTGAAGGAAGTAAATCGCGTCTCAAACCAGCAATTTGATAATGATCGTCAAAATAAAAAAATATTAGAGATCAACCAGTTTGTTTTCGGTCCTAAACAAACGGGAAAACAGTTGGCGGTCTATTCTTTAGAAAGGGTTGTGTGGGTCTTACTAACAAGGGTTTTATTTTTATTTTTTGGTTGCCCAACTCCCTACTTCCAATATATATATATATATATATATATATATATATATATATATATATATATATATATAATCACCCACTTACAGACTGTTTCACTGAATAAAAAGTCTCCAATTGGACTGGACTAGCAATTGCTACAAGCTGGGATCGAAACCCTACTGTTTTGACAACATGCGAATATATAATTTCTTTGAAAACTATATGTTACATATTTCAGAAACGTACCGCGGTTACATCCAGATGGGCTGACTTTTTACATTTAAAAAAAATTCTATGCCCAGTGGAATCGCCAGCGTTCATCGATGTTTTCCCTTCATTTTCCTTTTTTTCTTTTTCCTTTTCTTTCTCCTCTCTTTTTCCACTTTAACGTCTTTACCGCACGCGTTTGCATGAATTCGTTTTTTTTCTTCAAATAGTCACGTGCCAGAAACACCTCGTTGTAAGTTCTTCAATTTTCGTGTTTCCTGTTTTGCCGTTATTCAATACATTTTAAAATCTTCACTTTTTCTGAAAACGTTCGTTGATCCGAACGAAACCGGTAAAATATTTTGTTTTTTAATGATTTTTCCTGTATTCGATTTGTTTTTCTTTTGTCTTTTTCACGCGCACACACACACACACATATATATATATAATATGTATATATAATATATATATATATATATATATATATATATATATATATATATATATATATATATATATATTGTTTGTTTGTAAAAATGCATTAGGCAACATGTTTAGTGGGTTGCATGTTTGCGATGCATGCGAATAGCGGACTTGTCACAACTGAAAATATTTTGCTTAATCAAAAGAGGTCACACAAGAAATTGAAAATACCTCTGATTTTGAACTTGGCCACCCAGAATTTGATTTCTCTTTAAGAAAAACAAATATCTTTTAAACGATGGTTCCCTGCTGTAGTTATAACTCACTTGAGTTTTTGCCCCAAATAATGGCCGGGACCGCCTACGCATCGGGTTTTTGATGTTCATAGATTAGTAGCCGATTGACGGTTTCAAGTGGATGCCGGCTATTTATTATCTCCTTCTAGTGTGCTCTCAGGAATACCTATATATATTCCAGCAGATGGGCAGGGAAGGTCAGTAAGAGATGGCCCCCTGGGTTCTGAGGGTCAGTTTGGTTTTCTGGTGTCTGACAGCCAGTTCTAAAAGAATAACACTTTTTTAAACTGCTTTAAGCGAAAGTTGCAATTTTATTAGGAGGGAGAATTTTTCTGTTGCAACACTGACTCAGATCAAATCGAACAACGATCTTGCACCAACAAGAGAACGATCACACACAAAGTTCGTTTATATGTTGAGAAAAAGTAAACTCAGATAAAAAATATTTTTATGGCATTAGGAGCACAGTTGTTGTGATGTGCTTCTAACAGACCTGATCTCTGGGTATAACTCTATATGGATGTATATTTATCGTCATATCTATAACCATGTGTGCACCGATTTCCTTGCCTCTCAACGATGGCAGAGTTAGACACAAGGTCGATTTTTAATAGTAATATGAATTTACCTATAAATTTACCTTTTATTTCACAACTGATTTCAGTTTTGAATTTAAGTTAATTCTAACCAGTTTTTTTTATTTCAACAGTTGCCTCCCCTTGACCGTTCATTTCCTAGTAACATCTTAACGACTTTCGCTAACAAAAATTTATCACATATTAAAATTAAAATTGAATAAAAATATAAAAATAAAAAATAAAATAATAATAAATAATAAAGTATATAAATAAATATTAATAAGATGGCAAGCTTAAGCTGAATAATTATACAATAAATTATAAAAAAATAAATTATGATAGTAACAATTAATATTAATATCCAATTAGCTTATCCAAACTCATTTTCTGCGAATCTGACACCAATTCTCTGCGGCATTTCGTCAACAGTTGTTTCTATCTCGCCTTTTCGACCACTCGGTCATATTTTTGATCTGTTTCTTTTGATAATGAGAGGTTCCACTCTCGAAAATTAAAGTTTAAAGTTTACCCCTTTTCCGGACCTTTTAAATTGCTTGACAGTAAACTTTTTTCTATTTACTGTTCTGGTATTTAAACCCGTGAAATATTAATAAATTGATTTGAGATTCCATTCATATGTTCTCTTTTCATTTATTTTTGTTCATCTGTTCCACCTTCCGGTACCTATATCGCATTGTTCCTGCCTCGGATTACGAACTTACATTTTATTTACCATCAATGCTTCAAGCAAACTACAATCTCCTTATATATATATATATATATATATATATATATATATATATATATATATATATATATATATATATATATATATATATATAGTCTTGGAAGTTTCTCAACCATTAAAACTATATTAAAAAAAAAACCCAAAAAACCCCAAAAAACCTTAAGTCCCAAGTCGTTCAGTGGAAAATCACTCATGTAAGTCAATTTAACTTTTACAGTTATTATATTAGTTTTCTTCTAACATTATTTAAGGGATCATCAGTTATTTACCATGAAAAACTGTTTGTATATGTTTATATATTCAGCCTTATCTCAAGAAATATTGCGCTATACGTTTTTCGACGTTAGAGATTGATCTCTGTTATTAACTGAGAAAAAGTTTTCTATTTAATCTAAATTTGAATATATATATATATATATATATATGGATGTATATATATATATATATGGATGTATATATATATATATATATATATATATGGTAAAATGAAAAAGGAAAAACCAAAAACTGGATGTTTTTTATGTGTACATCAACGTTTCGTCTTTATTTATAAGACTTCATCAGGATGATGATATAGGGAAAAGATATCATGCAAGCACAGATACATGTAGGGTAGACATGTTGGGAAGAAAAATAAAATAAAATGAAAAATAATGGCAGCGTTTTGCTGGACGTTCGTACTTGTTAGAGAATGAAAATGAGTGGGAGAAAAAGGGGAAGGGTGGAGGGAGCAAGGACTACTGTAGCTGGCGATGAGAGAAAGAGGTGGGGGATGAGCAGGGGTAAAATGGATGGCAGAGAGAGATTGGAGGAAGAGGGGGAGGGGGTGTTTGACCAGATGGCTGTGGTCGAGATTGGAAGGGGAAGAGTGAGTTGGAATGTTTGTGTGTGGGGGGTGTGTGCAGGGAAAATGGGGATGGGTAGAGAGGGAGGGGGGGCTGTGATTTTGGTGGATGGGCGAAAGTTATGGTCTTAGAAAGCGTTTGGAGAAGATGAGGGAATTTAAGAAGAGGTATGGGAGAAAATAGATTAGAGGGGGAAGAGGGAGGATTTGTCATGATAGGGTGTGAAATATTTGAAATATTTGGAAAATGATAGCAATGAGTGAGGGATTGGAGTGGGTGGGGGAGGGGGGTGATTGAAAGGGTGGGTGAGGAATATTTGAAATATTTGGAACATGAGAAGGTTTATTTGGACTGTAGTATTAAAAATGTGAGGGAAAAAAAGTGAGGAAAAATAAGAGAAGATTCAGGGAGAAGAGGGAAGGGTGTGGGTGAATGGAAGAGTGTCATAAGGTTAGAGATGAAAATAAAAGTTAGCCATGATCAGGCAAAAGACTTTGTTCTGTGAGGATGATCTTGCTTATTAAGGGTGATAGGTTAAAGAAACCATTTCGCTGCTTGATAGTAGTGGAGGATGTGATGAGGGCAGTTTCCAATAATCTTCGCCGAGATTTGTTGTGGATGTGTTTAGTGATTTTGGCTTGTTCAAATATTTCACACCCTATCATGACAAATCCTCCCTCTTCCCCCTCTAATCTATTTTCTCCCATACCTCTTCTTAAATTCCCTCATCTTCTCCAAACGCTTTCTAAGACCATAACTTTCGCCCATCCACCAAAATCACAGCCCCCCCTCCCTCTCTACCCATCCCCATTTTCCCTGCACACACCCCCCACACACAAACATTCCAACTCACTCTTCCCCTTCCAATCTCGACCACAGCCATCTGGTCAAACACCCCCTCCCCCTCTTCCTCCAATCTCTCTCTGCCATCCATTTTACCCCTGCTCATCCCCCACCTCTTTCTCTCATCGCCAGCTACAGTAGTCCTTGCTCCCTCCACCCTTCCCCTTTTTCTCCCACTCATTTTCATTCTCTAACAAGTACGAACGTCCAGCAAAACGCTGCCATTATTTTTCATTTTATTTTATTTTTCTTCCCAACATGTCTACCCTACATGTATCTGTGCTTGCATGATATCTTTTCCCTATATCATCATCCTGATGAAGTCTTATAAATAAAGACGAAACGTTGATGTACACATAAAAAACATCCAGTTTTTGGTTTTTCCTTTTTCATTTTACCATCACGTCGGATTACCTTCATCCTTCTCTTCCCATATATATATATATATATGTGTGTGTGTGTGTGTGTGTATCTTACATGGTAAAACGTTGACTTAAGTATCGGTTACATTCGGTGTCTCCAGCCCTGTGGGCTAATTTTCTAATATTTCTGGGAAACTGAAAGTACCGATGGAAGATCAAACTAATGTATAGTGTAATTTGATATATATATATATATATATATATATATATATATATATATATATATATATATATATATATATCGGTGAAGGTTCTGCAGTTTCACAACATTCACACGACCTGCTGTACATTGCATACATGATAACAACATACATATTCATTTTACTTATTGAATAATGAAAATGGCGAGTTGATGCCTTCATCAACATTATTAGTCCGTAAATAGGATTTGAACTCGGCATCCCCTGCAACGGTATCCAACCGCGCACCCCCATATGTTGTGAAAAGCTCGACAAACTTACTGCCTTCAGAATCTAATAAAACATAAAATGTCAACCAAGGTGAAACTATTTCACGAAAGCTTTCGTTTGTTTGGTAACAGATGGGGATAAATCGGGTCTCATTTATCGACTCACAATACAATAATACAAAGAGATTAACTTGTGAAAAGTATATCAAATAGGCAATTAGCATATCACCTATCTGACAGTGGGCGTGTGTTTAGCAGAATATATCAATTTTCAATGTCTCCGCACCTTTTTCAACTGCGTGGTATATTATACTAAGCCTACCAACGCATGTTAGAGGCACTCAATATTATGGATGTCCAGAGACTTTATTAAAGGTATTCATTAAATAAATAAAATAATGTAGATTTTTAAAGTTCGATTGTTTTTTATGATTGTTTCAATTTACTTGTCTCACAACGCGGACAGATTTAGCCACAAAGGCGATTTTTAATGTGGAGAAAATCCAAAGACAGAAAGGTGAAGTGTAGTATCAGAACAGATACTACACTTTTGAACCTAATAAGTCAGAAAACTACAAATAATTTTTGACACATTTTCGAAATAAAAAAATCACTATTAAGCACGAAAAAACAAAAAACAAAACAAACAAACACATTGTAAACTAGCCACACCTGCTCGGCGTTGTCCGGGAGTAATTTTACGTTCGTTTTCGTTTAACTTTTTTTTGTAAACTTCATAAATATTTTAGTTAGTGTTAATCTCGGAAGAAAATTGGCCGATGAAACTGCCGTAATTAACGTTTTGGTCCAGAGTACCTTCTGACCGATCTGGACCAAAACGTTAATTACGGCAGTTTCATCAGCCAATTTTCTTCCGAGATTAACACTTTAATCCGTAAAATTGAAGGGATCAATACGAAAATATCTAGACAAGAATTGTCGGTTATTTTTAATAATATATAATATATATATATATATATATATATATATATATATATATATATATATATATGAGATTTTATTTTTTCGTAAATCCCACACACACCTAACATGGATTTAATTTATTGGTTTCATTTTATGAAGAAGAATCACCCACTAATCCATCACGCTTGGATGAAAGTGTAGTATGTGTTCTTAGTTAAAGGCGGAGAAATTATTTCTGACCGGTGAAAGTTTTATTTATTTATTACTTATTATTCTGTTAGTAATGACTGAAACTTAGAAAGAGAATAGTTACTTAGTAACAGTGGCGTTCTTAGGTCAGATGTTGCTCAAGGATAACTCCTTGATTCTATGCCACAAAGATTCAAGTATAAGTCCTAGTATTGATATATATTATGAGAAAGAGATATAGTTTGAATATAATCGGATGCCCGGGGGCCATCACCCTGTCACCCCCCTGTCTGCACGCAACCGCTTGGGGACGAACTTGAAAATTACAGCTAATTAGAACAATTCAAATGGATTTAAAACAAACAAAAAAACATAACTCAATCCCGAAACTGAGGAATATTTCAACGTGTATATACATAAACAGACTATATTTAAATATTTTTGTATAAGATATAGAATTATATTTACATTCCTTGTTCTGTATGATATTTAAAAATTACAAGTTTTTTTTTTTAATTCTATGCACTTCGATCGAAAGCGTTTTAGTCCAGCAAGTACCTGCTTCGTACTTACCTTTAGGGACGCAATTGCCATTGAAAAGACGGAAACCTTCGTTGCAGACACATTTGCGAATTCCGTGTTCGGTTCCACAGTGGCTGTTTGGTTTGCAAGGGGGAAACACTTTCTCCTCTATCTGTTGATTGCCGACACACATGACTTTCTTACTGCATTGACCGTCGTAGAAATTTTCATTAATCTAAAGATTACAAAGATGTAGAATTTAGAAAAAAACAAAAAAAACAAACAAACAAAAATATGCGTTCCCTCATTGGGAAGAGTTAAGCTTCGCAATGACAACTTTAAAAAGTGTAAGACATCAAATCACCTCAGCAATGCAATAAAAAAACGTACTGCTATGCCGAAAATAGAAATGGCATACTTAGTTATATTTTAATGTTGGGGGTGTAAGTCACAATGACTGGTGTTAAAATGATAGAAATTTGGTAAAATTGTGATAATCTATTTAATTTTGTATAAGGCCTTTCTACTCTAATAGCTTCTTTCATCGAACTGCTAGCCTTTGAAATTCCCTCCCTGCTCACTGTTTCTCTGACTGTACTAACATGCAGGAATTTAAATGTACTATGATATACGGAATAATCACGTTGACACACCGGTTCCCGTTAGGTCACCGAAGTTAAAGAACGTTGAACCTGGGCAGTACCAGATAGGTGATCATTTGGGAATACCATGCGCTGTTTGTGGCCACCTAGCTATGGACAAATAGCGTCACCAACCCGCAGTGCCTAGCGTGGCGACTATGGCAAGCACCTCTGAATGACAGTCACCAATAAGATGGTCGGAAACCAGGGAGTGGTTCCTTCTCTAGGAGTGATTAAAAACCCTGATGGTGATGATATGATGATGATGATGATGATGATGATGATGATGATGATGATGATGCTGATGATGATGGTGATGATCTAACATCTCGCTGCATAACTCCTCACTTAGGATGCCTCCTATAAATCTGTCCCTTAATTCACAGCAGCCCCTTACGTCTTAGTGGCAATGTACCTTGTTTGGGAAGAATTAAAATAAACAAAAATTAGATCGAGACTTTGAAGAATTGCTTCCTGGCCCCTTGAGATTTACACCGCAAAGACACAGAGCTTCCAGACACCAACGAAGAAAGGGTCTTCTCGCTCGCCCCGGCCAACTTGATATCCGAATAAGACTATTCTCCAAGGGAAGATATATAGGATTAACATCCTCTAATATTTTATCAACAAACGACGTAAGCAGAAAAACAGAAAAAAAAGCTCCGAATTTCTCTTCAACACAAAAAACTAAAAACTGGGGCAATAAAAATCGGCTCTCAGGGACCAGTCTTACAAAAAGGCGCAAAAAAGCCAAAACTCTTTATCACGTGTTAGTGCGTGCAAATACGCCCGCACGGTCAATATATCACAGCGCTAAACTCTCTCTTTCTCTTTTCTTTCATTTGACTCTTAACAGAGCGGAGACTCCTCGCCTTTGGGCGAGGGGCGCCTCGGCTGACTACTAAACACACACACATACACAAATGCCTACACTCCTATCATTCTTTAATGCACGCAACCACACACTGCTGACAGAGGCACACACACATAGAAATGCCTAAACGACTTATCAACTCTACGCTCGCACGCACATTGTCACACCCGCATATTGTCCCACGCAACGGACACAGAGCGACACACACACCTTATCTATCGCGTGCAACCACACACTCACGTAATCATACATGCACTGTTGACAAAGGCGCACACGCAAATGCCTACACGAAATATCAATTCTCAACTCACGTGCACGTACACACATACGCACTCATAAATTACAGGCATATACATTTTGTTATTTCCCTAACGGAACAATTTCAATCAATTCCGGTATTTTGTGTTACTTTTAAACTACGTTTTATTCTCCCTTTAGCTATATGCATGCCTTATCTTTAATTCAATTTTCATGCATGTTTTTTTTTGTCGTTATCTGTTTTTTTTACCGTTTTAAACATCTCTTTAACAATTTAAATGTAAGCGTGGATCTTAGCATTTTCTCTAGGGCATAATATTTTACTTAGCAAAGATCCGCACTCCAACAGATATACAGCTCGAAGACAACCGGCGGCCGATCCTTCTTACTTTATTACTTCCTTCACTGTAACACTGTTTTAACTTTCGGCAACCTACACCCAACGGTGTAGTTCACTCAAATAAATATATTATTTGTTTTTAATAGAAAGGCTTTGTTTTCCTTTCCTCTCTTTTGACAATTTATTTCTTACATAAATTGATAGATGTTTGTTTTACAGTTCATGCGAAAATTAGCTCCTATAGACCCTAATTAGAAAGTCAAAAAGGTAGAGAGGAGATCGTTCAACTAGAATAAAAGCATAAAATCAGTAAAACTAAAGATACATAGGAATAGGGGTGGGACGTAATGGGTGAAAATTTCAGATTCATGCGAGTAGTATTTTTTTTGTGTTCATTTATACATAAATAACACTAAACAATCAAACATTTTGAAAATTTTGCAAAATTCAGAAGGTGCGGGCCAAAAATAGCCGTTAGGGCTCCACGGAACTCAACATCCATCATTTTTCGGTGAAAAAGTGGTTTCATGCGACATTGCAGGTCCTAAAACATCATCAAAAGCTATGAATGGATATAGATGGTTAAATCTGATATAGTACTGTAATTTAGGACCATTTTTAGGCTGTAAAAGGGTTTTCATGAATGTAGAATAGCCAAAAACTAGTGGCCTGCACCTTCTGAATTTTGCAAAATTTTCAAAATGTTTGATTGTTTAGGGTTATTTATGTATAAATGAACACAAAAAATACTACTCGCATGAATCTGAAATTTTCACCCAGGATAGATAATTAGTAATTTGAGGTTCAATCCTCAGTGCGGGCGATATTAAGAATACAATTGCGAATTACTTGAGATGGTTGACGGAACAAGAGCAAATAAAGTGTCCCGTACAGATTCTCGAGTTTAACAGAAAGATTCCCGAGTTCGACAATATACACCCGAAGAAGGTCGGAGGTTACATCGACTGAAACGTTGTGAGAATAACACTCAAGATGAGATTAATAGTTCGAATAATCCCAAATAATACACGTTCTACGTAGTTTGAAAAATAAAATAAAGTAAAGGCCCCGGATGGTGATTCAGTTAAAGGCGATGGAATGCGATGGCCCTTTCTTTTTGAGATTCGACTCTACAAGAGAAGAGAGCGTTTCCGTTGTTCGTCCAGCTCATCATCCGATGTAGTAACACAGCAGTCAAAACAAGGTACATTAGACAAGGAGCTAACACTTACTGTGAAGATATAATAATAGTTGTATTTAAGATTTATAATTTTTGTCCAGTGTTTTCATATTATAATAAGACTAATATTCTCATTTCTAGCCTAAAGCCTTTTGTTCTCATAAAAGAGAGTAGAAAGTGACTAACTTGGTCTTAACTTTCAATAACTTTGTAACAATCGCTTCCCTTATTTTGTCCCTTAGTTCTCACATTCTATGAGCGATGTTTCTGACAAAGGAGGAAGAAGTGCTGTTTTCTGGATCGGAATCTATCCATCTAACACTTATCGTTGGCTAGTTTTTTTTACCTTAATACTTAATATTTTTTAGCCTCCTTACATCAAGTGGCTTACTGTTTTGTCTGGAGCGATTTCCATAAAAGAAAAGATAAGTAATTTACACCTTTAAATATAAAGTAACTTGTAACTTTGTTTTAATAAAAATATAGTCTATATTTTACTTACATATTCCGTTTTCCAAGCGTTTCAGAGAGAAACATTTATGTCTCAAATGGATATAGTGTCGCTGCCGTATTTAAATCTATCGCTTGGTTTTATTATATGTCTTTTAATTTAATTTTTTATTAAAAAAAGTTTTTTTAACTGACTAGTCACTGTTCATTAAGGCCCAACGGCCACTCGAGGATAAGGGTTAATGGGTTTGTGTGAGGTGGATGATGAGACAAACACCTTGAGTATTGCAGACTATGATTGGATTTAAAAAGAATTTGTTAACATTTGTTTTGAAAACGATCATGTTGTAGTCAGCTGGGATAGGTTCTATTTAATTCACAGATGAGACCGTGTTTACAGAATGTACCTGAGATTAATGGAAAAGTGGGCGACTCTACACTACCTCAAGCTCTCAAATTAGGGCCATCGCAACACATGTAGATGAAGGTCATGCCCAAGACAGGTTTGGGGTTAGGGTTAGGGTTTTAGTATGGTATGTAGAAGAACATTTTTTTAAAAAGTAGAAACATTTGGAGAAAAATGGATTTCGAGAAGCGGTATGATTGTAGAACGAACACCTTGCTCAAGGGTGTCCGAGCCAATTTAATGCCGTGTTCGGGACCAACAACAAAGGAACTTCGCATTTGTTTGATTATTCACTAGGTTCCATACTGATAACAGTATTTTGACTGGATCTGTCTCATTATTTTGACTAGGTCTATCTCAGTATTTTGATTGGATCTATCTCTTTTTCGGATGCAACTGATTATTAGACATATTATTCTCCGATGAGGGTCGATAAAAAATTTTTTCTAGAACGTTTGTAAATATTTTTAAAATGTTGCTTTTGTTTAACGCTGTTTTCAAATAATAATACGAAATCAATAATAATATAGTGAAGAAAGGATTCCAATAATACGAAATCAATAGAATGACAAACAGGACTCGACACTCGTATGAGAGTTATCTGCTTGCCAACTTGCATCCTAAAATCTTTCAAATATATGTTTTATAAAGTGTTATCTCCCAGAGGAACTATCGTACAATGAAACATAAAAAAACATATTTCTTGACAGCGAGTCGTCACAACATACTCAGAAAAATGATACTAAAATTGAAGTTTTTTTGCTGTGTTATTTCTAATGTGAAGAAAACTCCTGTTTATTTTATTACCCAGCTTTTAAAGCCTGACACACTTGGTATGAAGGATGGCCAATGCAATGCCATCCACTGTCCACCTAATTCTGACATTTGCCATAAATCTTTTTTCTTTTATTGAGAACTTTCACCATAAACAAAATATATCCCCCTTTTCTTTTGTCATGAATTTGAAAACGTTACTCACTTTCATATATCGGCCTTTGTAAGAACAACCACATCTTTCTTTTATGACACATCCACTGCCGCTAAGGATGTAACCAGGTTTGCACACACAGGCTTCTGTATATGCTGTACATGTGGGGTTGACGTCAACGCAAGATGACTGGCAAACGCGGGTTTTATACTTGTACACTTCGTTAGGACCGCAGCTCAATCCTGAAAAAGCGAAAATCTTATATAACATCACTATACTAGTAGACGTTGTATAATGGTTATTGGCATATAATGTGAATTTTCAATTCTTTCAGCCATCGATAAAATTGTACGGTAGAGTAGACTCTCAAGTCTTGTTACGGAAACTACTCTAGGAGAAGGAAAACTCTGAAATAACATCTGCGAAGAGGTACGTGTCTGACACATGTGTAAACATGCAATAAACGGTTGCATGTTTAGTAGGTTGCATGTTTAGTAGGTTGCATGTTTGCAATGCATGCGAATAACAGTCTTGCTGCGAGTGATAGATATTTGACCAAGAGAAGAGAAGCCACACAAGAAATTGAAAATATGTCTGGTCTGTTGTTTTGACCACTCAGAATTTGATTTGTCCACTTGAAAATAATAACATTTCTACAGACACAAGGTTCCCTGCTGCGGTTATGACCTATCTGAATTTTTTCCAAAAATAATCGCTAGATAGACACGGGACTCCCTAGACCAGGGGCGGGCAACATTTTCAGAGTGAGGGCCAGATGAGACTTTTGGAAGGAGATCGCCGGCCGGAGTGAAAAACGAAATCTCAGAATTACTATATTTTGTTTACATGAATAAATTGTAAAAAAATTGCATTGAACACTCTACACATCTGATATTTTTTCTCAAGAGACTTTTGTATGTGATGTTATAAAAGGCGCCGACGAAGAGCCATTTTGGAATCATAAAAAATAATGACGGGGGAAGTAGCAAGTTGGTCCAGCATTCGTTTTGACACACCTCACATAGGTTCTCTGTTTTATGCCCTTTCCTCGTCTCTCGTTTCCTCTTTGCCTCTCTTTTTCTCTTTTTCTATTTTTATCTCAGTCCAAGGATTTTAAATTAATAGTTAAAGAAAAATGAAATATACATGCATAATCGCTCGCTGCTATTCATACATTTTTATCCCACTGTAAATCTTAATTGAAACCTACTTTTACGTCTATGTCACAAAATGATATGAGTTTTACTGGGAGGTCCGCGGGCCGGATTGCAATAATAAAACATAGCAGGGTGGCGGGCCGGACGCTAAGCTTTCGCGGACCGGATGTGTCCCGTGGGCTGGAGGTTGCCCGCCCCTGCACTAGACAGTAGTTTTTTATGTTCATAGATTTGCAGCTGATTATCTCAAGTGGTTTTCTCTAGAGTGGTCCTAAAATATCTGTACATATTTTAGCAGATGGGCAGGTGAGGTCTGTTTGGTTTTCTGGGGTCTGACGGTTAGTTGTTTTTCGGTGTCCCTCGCATACGTATTTGTTTCTGGTATTTCGTTTGGCACCCCTATTAACTTTTCTCTGTTAATCATCTGCTCAACTCAACCCTTAAAAATAAAAACCATAACACATAACATTTACAATATCAAAACCATATTAATATTCAGATCAAATTATGTTAAATATTTCATGCGACATTTCCTAATAATACCCTTTTAATAACCGTTCAATTCCCCCTTTTTACTAATATCTCTTAATTCATTCACTTCCATTTTTTATGCAATTTCTAATGCGGCAACTTGTTCCAAATATATATTACTTAATTAGAAAAAAAAATGGTTAATAGTTTAGTTTTTAAGAAGAAATATTAAAACATAAATTTCTCTACATAAATGACAATGTTTGTGTGTGTTCCCTATAGAAAGAAAAGTGAAAGAATCTTGCATAGGAATGGTGTATTTATATGTAAAATTTACCGGGAAAGACAATGGAAATAGTCCCAAATCTCTAAATGCCCTCATAAGGGAGCTATAGGGATCAGAATTCTTCGTAAAACTTCTAATATATTCTATTTGTTTGAAAATTAAGCCATACGTATAAAATTTCCCGGGAAGACAATGGAAGTGCCCCCAATCACTAAGGCCCCCCCTCAAGGAATCTATAGAGGCAGAACCTCTCTTAAAACTTCAAATATACCCTATTTCAATGAAATTTAAATCATATGTATATAATTATTCGGGAAAGATTATGGAAGTGGTCCCTAAAATCTACATGCCCCTCAATGTGCCGAATCTATACATACTCTATCTAAGGGAGCTAGAAGAACCCCTTAATACTTTTAATACGATTTTAATGAAATTCAATCCATATGTATGATACTAATTGAGAGAGTTTTCCAAACTTTCAATTAGTTCTGACTATATTAGAGGGCAAGACGAGGTACAGTAGAAAAGCAAGTAATATGGTGTTGTGAAAAAAAGATATACTCTTCCTCGTTTTATCCCGAGCAATATCGGGTCTTCCTGCTGATATATTCATAAAAAAATATTTAAAAAAATTTTTAAGAAAATAATTCAATTACGATCAGTATCCAACCTTAAATATTGTAAACAATACAGGAGCGAGGACTATTTGAGGATATATATATATATATATATATATATATATATATATATATATATATATATATATATATATATATATATATATATATATTATAATGGAAATCGACCCAGACAAGGCATGACGCCACTTGATGAGCTAAAGAATACTACTTCCATGTCAAAAACTAGCCAACAATAAGTGTTAGATTGATAGATTCCGACCAAGAAAACATCAATTCTTCCTCCTTTATCAGAAACATCACTCATGGAATGTGAGGACTAAAGGACAAAATAAGGAAAGCGAGAGTTACGAGGCTGCCGAAAGTAAACTCAAGGTCCACTTTTTACTCTCTATGATGTTAACTTCGGTACACATTCAAATCGTTTATAATATTTTTATTTCAGATAACCTATCTAAAGGAAGATGTTAACCCAAGAAACGAAGCAAAAACATACAGTCATAGTTGCTTTATCTGCAATACATAGTCACTTAGTCATAGTTGCTTTATCTGCAATACATAGTCACTTAGTCATAGTTGCTTTATCTGCAATACATAGTCACTTAGTCATAGTTGCTTTATCTGCAATACATAGTCACTTAGTCATAGTTGCTTTATCTGCAATACATAGTCACTTAGTCATAGTTGCTTTATCTGCAATACATAGTCACTTAGTCATAGTTGCTTTATCTGCAATACATAGTCACTTAGTCATAGTTGCTTTATCTGCAATACATAGTCACTTAGTCATAGTTGCTTTATCTGCAATACATAGTCACTTAGTCATAGTTGCTTTATCTGCAATACATAGTCACTTAGTCATAGTTGCTTTATCTGCAATACATAGTCACTTAGTCATAGTTGCTTTATCTGCAATACATAGTCACTTAGTCATAGTTGCTTTATCTGCAATACATAGTCACTTAGTCATAGTTGCTTTATCTGCAATACATAGTCACTTAGTCATAGTTGCTTTATCTGCAATACATAGTGACTTAGAAATCACTAATTTTTTTATATCTTGCCGGATCATTTGTTCATAATGTTCAGTTGTAGCTACAGCGATGTGATGGCAACGTTTCACAAGTAGGTGGCTATGTGTATCTTCTTTTGAAACACCCAGGGTGATGCACACCAAATATCCGGCTACTGCGATGGCTTTAAGAGTTGTGAGCAGCGAAACCCATGTCCTTTTACCTTACATTTTCACACAAGGTCTTAGGGTCAATGCTACTGGACACCTTGATGTTTTTAAAACGGTTGTTCAGCACTAACTAGAGAAAGTATCCAATGGATGGCCATATGTCTTTCAACAAGACTTTGCACCTTCTCACAAAGCCGTTGTAACCCAGGACTAGTTATCAGTGAATTTTCATGATGATGTGACCCCCCCCCCCCAACATGTGTCGCGTGGAGCGTTTTTGAAAGGGAGACTAATCAACACCCTCATAGTACCATAGCTTCAATAGAAGTCGCCATTGTCAGGGTTATATCAGAAATGAGTATTTATTTACTCCTCTCCAGGAGTTAGGCACAAGGCCAGTTTTATCTTACTCCCACAAGTAAGATGTGACCCAAGGTCGGGTCGGGAAATTGGGGTTTGAAAAGCCAGCGCCCGAGAGGTGAGCACTCTGGCCATTAAAAATTGTCTGGGCAGCCCCGTCGGCATTCCCCGGTAGAGGCGCCTCAAGGAGTAAGCAATAAACTTACTCATCCCCGAAGAGGGGAGGCAAAGCCTGGGAGGGTGGACCTCCTAGAACGGCACAGGACAGACCCATAGACCGGCGTAAATCAAGCCCGAAGGCCAAGACAATACCAGTCTATGGGGTGCAGTATCAATCGGAACAGATACTACACTTTGATCTTAGCCAAAATGAGTAGGGGGTCACTTCATTATAGCTTGTTGACGGTTTCGAGCCCGTATATAAACAATCATTGAAGCCAAAGGTCGATTCATAGAATATTAGTAAAGAAATATCATCAATGATATTTGTGTCAATTCAATTTAAATATATAGATAAAAAAAAATGTAGTTGTTTATTTGAGATATTAAAAATGTCCTCAAATAGCCCTCGTACCCTGTATAATAAAAGGGAAGACTTAAAAAAAAACTTAATTTAAAATATTGTTAATAATGTTAACTCACCGCAACCAGCCGTTTCTCTCCAGTTCACGGTGACTCCAACTTTTTCACATTCCTTAGCAAATCCTTCGAAAGATTTGCATAGAATTGAATGTATCTCCTTTGTGTTGTTTAGATAAGCGCATACGTCAATGGTGCAGGATTCATAGTATTCAGCCACGATTGATTTCTCTAGTACTTTGATGCACGAACTAAAGATGTCATGATGTTTTATGATGCCGCATTTTTCTGTCATCTTCGACGTACACTTGATGTCCGCGTCTTTCACAAAGCACCTGTGGAATTAGGAACCAAATTAAAATCACAATCAAAATTCGTTAAACTGGGTGAGCATTAGATACATATGGTTATGGTGTGATTACGGTAACCCCGCCGCTCTTATTTACTTAGGATGTCTCATTGTATTCTATTGGCATTACTATTGTAGGGAGCGTTACTTGATGTGCACCGTGGGTAGGTTGCCCCCCCCCACTTAGTTTTACCTTAAAAGGATCAGAGAGTATCGAAAATTTCCAACCGTTGGAAGTCTCTCACAAGGGTTCCCCAGAATAAAGAACATCGTAGTGCTCCGGATATCTATCTGTCTATCTGAAAAGGTAGACTAAAAGCTAATGCCTTTCATGCTTTGTATGATGTTACGTTACTGCTCTTTATAAATGTCGACTGTAATTAAATGTGTTAATTGTACTTGGTTTTATTTGCGTTTGTTATTCGTTCTGGTGATAGATATGTTTGGGATATATGTTTAATACAGGGCTGTGAAATATAATAGCCTTATATCCTAACACGGATGACTTTCGATGATGCATAACTGATCTCGTTGAGACGTGCAAAGCTCAAGGTTTCACAATCAAGATGGTTCATATTGCATGCAGTCAGCACATAGAAATGTAAATGCAAAGATGCAAAATATAAGAAAAAACATTTTACATTACATCGTTTATTTTTATCGTAACAACACCATTGTATTGATTTCTAATTTCTCTTTGCATTGCATTGTCATTCCTAACACACTTGTATGTAATAATAATAATAATAATAATAATAATAATAATAATAATAATAATAATAATGATAATAATAATAATGATAATAATGATAATGATAATAATAATAGTCATGTAAGAATTACCGATGTGCAGATTGTGTAATGAAAGGTAAGGAATATTTGCGCATATTATATCAGAATGAACTATGATCACACAAAATCAATATAAAAAAATAAAGACAGGTCAAAGTCGCTCAGGTACTACATTGGAATATATGTAAAATGTATTATTGGACCATAATGAGAAGTGGTATGAGCATAAGCCAGAAGTGCTACAGAAGAACGACAATGTCAAACTTCTTTGGGACATGCGCACACAAACTGATATGGTTCTTGAATATTCACAACCCGACTTAATCTTTCTAAATAAATACAAGAGAACTTCTTTAATCATTGACATAGCCTGCCACTTTGGTACAAGAGTGCAGGAGAAAACACAGGAATAAATAAATAAATATCGAGATCTAAAATGGGAATTAGTTAGACTATGGAAATGTAAAGAAGTCAAGGTGATCCCCGTTGTAATTGGAACGCTTGGAACCATAACTAAAAGCCACCATAAGTGGCTTAAACAGATTGACGAGACAATTTCTTTTCCAATTCTGCAAAAGACTTGCCTGTTAGGAACGGCAAAAGTGATATGGTACATCTTGAATGTCTAAAGTCAAGGGAATTGACCGGATGTTCAAACAGGAAAAAAAAAAGAAATCCAACTAAGAAAATAAAAAAGTTGAGACTACTATGAAATACTACTACTACAGCAACAACTACTAGTACTACTACTAATAAAATAAAATGAAATAAAAACAATGATAATGTGATTGCACCAGCCTCGGCTGATACCAGATAAAATAGTCGTGAAGGGTCAAAGAGGATGGAAAGACCGAAGAGTGGTAGTAATAACCAGATCGCCATTGGAAGAGTGCGGAGAATACTGGGAACTTGGAGAGGCTTCGAATAACCGGTAATACCACTTTTGTAGTATTGGCCTAGCGTCGGGCATTCCGCCTTCCACTGAAAGTTTAAGTTTATGAGGAATACAAATTCATATGCGGCCCACATTCAGCATGTATATCCCGGTTAGAGAAGATGACATACAGCATCTAATATTTGCAAATGGTTACCCATCTTGTACTGGACAGGGTCAACGTCGCTTAACTTCGGTGATCTAACGGTAACCGGTGTGTCAACGTTATCATGCCGTATCCTTATTGCCACCGAAATCCCAGAGAATACCATCTGATGATCGCAAAAATGCGTGAAACAATCGTTATGCCATATTAAAAACACGTAATACTTTGAAGTGTTGTGTAAATATATCGTAAATACTTACTCAGTCTCTGCTTTATCGCTGTCATCATTCACTTTATAACTCTCGCCGATTTTTGCGTACTTGTTTTGCGATATAGAAACGTCTACTCCGTCTTTGGTTTTCAAATCATCCTTTTTACCGTTACAATCGCCACAGATGCCAGTGAAACCCTCAGTGGTGTTTTTGAGCGTGAGAATGACGCGATGATTGCCGTCAAACCAGAGATGTAATCCCCAATTCGTGCAGATGTTCACCCAGCCGGATGCGTAAGTTGCGTCGAAGATACTGGAATCGTTAATCGGCAGAGACACCACTTCGGAGTTGACCTGTCCGATTAAAAGAAAGAAAAACCACTCTGTTAGAAAATAAGTATGTGCCATCTTCATGTAAATGTTATGTTGTTGTCTCTCCACATTTTTCAATTCCTATGTGTCTGTTTCCCTCTTTAAGGTTTTGATACAGTAAAATCGCGGGGCTGCGTTCGTACCGGACACGCATTAACAGCAACTTGGACATTTTATTTATATCTTGACAATTTCATTATATAACTTGACAATCTTTTAACTTGAAAATAAATTATAAATTTAAGAATAAGAATGGTAACATGAACTTCGTAAACATTCCATATTCATTTTCGAACAACTTCAGGTGCACATGCGAGAATATATAAATATATATGGGAGAATTTGAATTACCTACTGGACACTATCTTCGAGTATCTTCGGTCTTTCTGTACAAGGGCAACCTGGCGTGAGGATACTTACCCCTCCAGCTAAACTCTGACAAAATATTCAAAATAACATAGTATTCGAACCACAAATAAGATCCCCTATACACGGCTATACACTTGCTCATACGAGGAAAAGTGTACCTTTTCCTAATGATGCTACCTCAAATAACAGCTCTCAGCTAGATACTCCGCCAGACTAAATGAATTATTGTCCTGGAATCCGGTAAGACTAAGAGACCACAAGAAAGATATACTATAACATAATTAACTGGTCAATTGAAGAGAGAAAAATTAATGTTCTTCATTTCTTTAACATTGATGTTTGACAGGTAAAGGCGAACTTTAATAGAATATTCGAATATCTATATATCTCATATAAATATCAAATGTAAACTCCAGGAAGAGGCCCTTTGATTTCTGAGATCTTCGACCGAAGTAAAATGAAACAATATATATATATATATATATATATATATATATATGTGTGTGTGTGTGTGTGTATGTGTGTGTGTGTATGTGTGTGTATGTGTGTGTTTTTTATTACATTCCACTGTCAATAAACATGGAGAGTGACAGGTGGAAGCGAGAGTAATAAACACCTTATAAAATAAGAGACGTAGTGAAGCAACATGAAGTAAAGAAAGGCAAGCGTCAGAGTATTTATTTACCTCCTCTCCAGAAGGTTAGGCACAAGGCCAGTTTTATCTTACTCCCACAAGGTAAGATGTGACCCAAGGTCGGGTCGGGAAAGTGGGACTTGAATAGCCAGCGCCCGAGAAGGTGAGCACTTTGGCCATTAAAAATTGCCTGGGCAGTCCCGTCGGCATTCCCCGGTAGGGATGCCTCAGGCAGTAAGCAATAAACTTACTCTTCCCCAAAGAGGGGAGACAAAGCCTGGGAGGGTGGACCTCCTAGAACTGCACAGGACAAACCCATAGACTGGTGGAATCAAGCCCCGAAGGCCAAGACGATACCAGTCTATGGGGTGCAGTATCCATGGGAACAGATACTACACTTTGATCTTCAGAGTAAGATAAATGCCCACTGCGGCTGATTATAACGATTACAATGAATTTTTCAAACATAACTCAATCTTAAAACTAGTAAAAAATATTTTGTATAATTAAAATACATAGAAAAAAGACATAACTCAGAACTTGTATAATAATAGATAAGTAGATAGATAGATAGATAGATAGAAAGAGAGAGAGAGAGAGAGAGAGAGAGAGAGAGAGAGACAGACAGACAGACAGACAGATAGAGAGAGAGAGAGAGAGAGAGAGAGAGAGAGAGAGAGAGAGAGAATGGGAGAGAGAGGGGGAGGAGGAGATATCACACATTAGAAATTCGCTAGATACACTTTTGTGGAACGTAATACCGTTAACGTGAAACGTGAAATGAAGTGTAAAGCTGTAAATACTAAAGTGTCACACTGTATTTTTTTTATTTTGTTATCATAGTTCACCCCAAACAAGGCAGGCCGCCACTGTAGACGTAAGGGTCTACCGAGAAAAAAGGGTGAAGTTTGTGGGGTTTTTTTTTGGGGGGGGGGAGGGTCAACCTAAATAAGGAGCTGCGCAGCGAGATATTATTATTATTTATTATTGATATAGCTCTATCCGAAAAGAAGATTCAATTTTTTGTATGTCTAAGATCTGCGAGATTCTGTTTCCTTGTGAGTATATATATATATATATATATATATATATATATATATGGCCGCCTGAAACCACCACTTCTTGCACTGATGAGGATGCAAGTCCGAAACAATGTTGTCTGTAGGTAAATACAGTTTAATATTTAATAAAAAATATTCATAGTAATGACCCTTTTTAAGATAAATTAATCTTAATTGTCTGAAATTATAAAAATCTGAGGTTGTTAAGCTATGGAAGCAAAGCTTACACGCTTGCGTGTTTAAACACTCTTTGAACTCAGAACCTTTGAACTCCACCAGACCAGAATAATTCTTAGCCTGGAATCCGATAAGACAAAGAGACCACAAGAAATACATACTATAACATAATTAACTGGTCAATTTGGGAGAGGAAAATTAATGTTTTTAACATCTTTACTCATTCAGCGTGTGACAGGTAAAAGCGAATTTTAATGGAATTATCAAATATCTATGTATCTCATATAGAGATCAAAAGTTTGCCCAAGGAAGGGGTCCCTTGATTCCTGAGAACATCGACTGAAGTAAAATGAAACAAAATGTGATCAGATATTACTATGGAAAGCTAAGTTTTATTACACATTATTGATATATATATATATATATATATATATATATATATATATATATATATAGAGAGAGAGAGAGAGAGAGATGACAACAGAAGCTGAAGAGAGCCGGATAGCTACGTTCTTCTGTGCTTGAAACCGACAGTACGAATGTGGTACTAATTTTTCTGTACCAAAATAAATAAATATTACGCTCTTAATTTTTGATTTTAATTCTCAATTAATCGAGCACTCTGCTGGGATTTTTCCTGCTATTTTACAAAGAAGTTATATATATATATATATATATATATATATATATATATATATGGGAAGAGAAGGATGAAGGTAATCCGACGTGATGGTAAAATGAAAAAGGAAAACCAAAAACTGGATGTTTTTTATGTGTACATCAACGTTTCGTCTTTATTTATAAGACTTCATCAGGATGATGATATAGGGAAAAGATATCATGCAAGCACAGATACATGTAGGGTAGACATGTTGGGAAGAAAAATAAAATAAAATGAAAAATAATGGCAGCGTCTAACAAGTACGGACGTCCAGCAAGACGCTGCCATTATTTTTCATTTTATTTTATTTTTCTTCCCAACATGTCTACCCTACATGTATCTGTGCTTGCATGATATCTTTTCCCTATATCATCATCCTGATGAAGTCTTATAAATAAAGACGAAACGTTGATGTACACATAAAAAACATTCAGTTTTTGGTTTTCCTTTTTCATATATATATATATATATATATATATATATATATATATATATATATATATATATATATATATATATGTGTGTGTGTGTGTGTGTGTGTGTGTGTGTGTGCTAATACCTTACCATAACTTTATGACCAGCCAAAAGACGGACGGTGGCATTTTCAAACTTGACATCGACCATTCGCGTGTATGTGCCTACAAGGGTGCCGCGATATTCATTTTTCACTTCAACGATAAAGACAGGATTAATGCGGTCTTTCTTGTCTTTATTCGTGGCGAGGATATATTTGCACGAGCCCATGAAGTGGATCATCTGTCCATCGAACGTCTTGTAATGGGGATCTCCAGAGACACTGCAAGTGCATTCTCGGCTCGCTGTAAAATAAAAAGAAATTACATTCAACATGACAAAATAGCATTGGTTGAAGGGGGGGGCGATAACCTCGGCGAAGACGACTATGTTGCCATCATCCACGATGTCAGCTGGAAGTATGCGTGATAATATCAGATTCCTTCTTTTCCTGCAATCTAGCCCGCCCTTCTCCATAGGCCGTCGGACTTATGTTAAAATTGATGTTTGTTTTTATGGAAATCGCTCAAGACAAGGCATGTGTCATTTGATGTAAGGAACTGAAAAAATACCACTTCAAGTTCAAAAACTAGCCAACAGTAAGTGTTTGATGGATAGATTTTGACCCAAGCGTCTCCTCCTATGGAAACGAGAACGTTATCACAGCTTGCTTAACACGCGGAATGGCTAACCCTATTTTCTTCAGTATTTAACTCTCTTTAGAATTATGTAATAGTTGATGATTTGTAAAAAAATATATATATTTTCATACGGATTGATTTTGTAATGTATTTGATTATTCAATTGATTGTTTCTCCATATGCAAACTACAAACGCGGAAGCAATTATACTAGAAATCGAATCACTCATGCGTGAACACGAAAACAAAAACGAAAAAGTGAGTTTGAGTTAAAAGCACAGAAATATAGGATCCATTTTATTATGTATAATCTAAGAATTTCCTTGGAAAGTAGCTTTTTGTTTTATTGCAGAGCTTTTTTTGATAATTATTTTTATTAGGTGTTTAATCGCTACTCGGCTTAGTAATTAATACTAAGTTAAGTTATCTAACGCACGGTGTAATACGAAAAATTAACCCTAATTAGATTTATACCTTATTTCAGCGATTGTAAAGTTATTAAAAATAACAGCACAAAACCATTGAGGTTTAAAAATACGTTCGTTTTTTTCTTCTTCTCCAGTATATATATATATATATATATATATATATATATATATATATATATATATATATATATATATATATATATATATATATATATATACCTAAACCCATCTTCCATAGGGGAATATAAACAGTGTTCTCAAACACGACCTATATTTTTCTCTCAATCTCGCGCCCCAGAAAATAAAGAGAAATATTTTTCAGTTTACCCACTACGTGTCCCTGGTGACTTCCTGTTGATGATTCAATATTGTGACAAGTAGACTTAACTCTAGTTTTTAACTTCGAATATAATTTTCCACTTTTCTGTTTACCCCAGCCTTATGTGGGAAATACCGTTTTTAACATTATTTTACACACCTTCCTTTAATCCTGCTACACGAAGACTTTTAGCTATTATGTTAATATCACATTAAACATGTGCATCTTTCGAAATCACACGAACATATCAAATGAGGCTATTGTAGAAATATGTGACAAGAAGCGTCGACTCCGAGCGAAATCACTTATTTCTAATAAATTTATATAAGCATGGATGCGTGCGCGCTATTAAAAAAGAACAAACTATCCAAATTAAAACTTCTTCAGTTAATCTATATTCATAAAACTTACACAAATATGCTAGCAGAGTTCGCATGCTTTTGCTAGCGTATCACAACCCCTACCCCACCCACATTTAAGGAGGAGATAATCCCTGGGAGGGTTGTCTAATGACCACAGAATAGATACTACCCGCCCAAATAGGACGTAATGCCTGGATGGATGGTATCATGACGAACGAACATATGCTACACTACCCCCACCAAAGGAGGAGGTAATGCCTCGGAGAATCATCTCAAGAGAACATAACATATTCTACACTAACTTTTCCGAAAAAGGAGAAGGTAATGCCCGGGAGGATTGTATCATGACAGCTGAATAGATACTATGTTACCCCTTGATTTGAGTATTCAAAGATAGTACATTAGTTTAAAATAGTATAGTAAACTAAAATGATCATTAAAATATAGTGCAATAGCTGATGAACCGTTGCTCAAAACAACAAGATACTACGAGCAAGCTGATTTTGAGTCAATCAGAGACCACATCAGTGACGCCCCATGGCGGGAAACCTTCTTACTCCCTGCCAACCAGTGTGCAAACGAATTAACTGAATGGGTCAAAGCAGGCATTGAAGCCTATGTCCCCATGCGAAAATTCTTTAGCAAGCCCCACTCTCCTCAATGGTTCACTTCGGAATGTGCAGCTGCCATTTCTGAGAGGCAACAAGCATTCCGTAAATTCGGCCGCAATAAGTCAGCTACTAATAGGCATAAATTTATAGAGTCAAGAAACAATTGCAAGGCTGTGATAGGCGAAGCGAAGAGAAGGTATAATGAGTTAACAAAAAAACGCATCCAGTCACAGAAACTAGGTACTCGCGATTTCTGGAAAATCTACAATAGTGTAGTGAATAATGGTCAATCTACGATTCCCCCACTTTCAAACCACAATGATGTCGTTTGCACGGCCACTGATAAGGCTGAACTACTCGCACAGCGTTTCGCTTCTAACTCTACTTTAGACTCGGGTAACCACCCTCTCCCTGAATTACCATTGCGGACTGAAGCCACACTTGATAACCTGGTCATCACCCCATCCCAGGTCAGAGTCATTATAAAAAGCCTTGACACCTCTAAAGCTTGTGGGCCTGATCTTATACCTGTAATAGCAATAAAGAAATGCTCTGCTGAACTGGCCCCTGTTCTCTCCAAACTCTACAACAAATGCCTAGCTGAATCTTGCTTCCCCGATAGCTGGAAAATTGCCTCTGTGGTACCAGTCTACAAGAATACTGGGAATAGAACCGACCCTCAGAACTACCGCCCAATCAGTCTACTGCCGATCTTTGCCAAAATCTTTGAGTCCTTAATCAATCTAGCGATAGTACGTCACTTAGTTAATGCTAAACTTCTATCCGACCGCCAGTATGGGTTTAGACAAGCACGATCTACTGCAGACATCCTAACGGTCATCTCTGAACGCATGTATCATACTCTCGACAAGGCAGGTGAAGCTAGGGCAGTAGCGCTTGATATATCCAAGGCCTTTGACAAGGTATGGCATAAAGGGCTTCTCCTGAAAATACGCTCATACGGTATTACTGGGAAACTACTTAATATAATTAGATCCTTCCTAAACAAAAGAAAAATCCAGGTTGTCCTCGATGGCCGTTCATCTAAACAACATGACATAAATGCTGGTGTGCCCCAGGGATCTATTCTTGGACCTTTGTTGTTCCGGATCTATATAAACGATCTCCCTGATGACATAGTGTCTGAGATCGGTTTATTTGCTGACGACACCACGCTTTACTCTCGCCATGTTGGCAAAACGGACGCGATCATATCTGAGGCAATGGCTGCATCCTTAGAAAATGACCTCCAGGCTGTAGTGGATTGGGGCCATAAATGGTTGGTGACTTTTAATGCCGCAAAGACAAAGCTCCTTTCCTTCAACAACTACAAGAAGCCTCTCCAACCACCGATTGCCATGGCAAATAACACCCTACCTGAGAGTTCATCATTCAAACTCCTTGGCCTAACCTTCACAGGTAACATAAATTGGAACACATACATTGAAGACATTGCCAAGGCTGCCGCAAAGAAGGTTGGCTCCCTCTACCGTGCTAGTGGACTCCTTACACCTGACATTATCCTGTATCTCTACAAAGCCACCATTCGCCCATGCATGGAGTATTGTTGCCACATCTGGGCTGGTGCATCATCTACTAGTTTCTCCCTCCTTGACAAAGTCCAAAAAAGAGTAGTCAACCTAATAGGTCCATCACTGTCAGCTAAGCTCCAGCCCCTGTCCCATCGCCGCAATGTAGCATCCTTGTGTTTGTTTTACAAATACTTCAATGGATTATGCTCCGATGAGTGTGCTGCTCTGGTACCCCCTCGACGTAAATTCACTAGACTAACTCGACATTCTACTAAATCTCACTCATTCACTGTGGAGGTCCCCAGATGCCGGAGAGCATTCTACTCAAATAGCTTCTTTCCTCGTGCTGCTGGCCTCTGGAACTCCCTCCCTGCCCCCTGTTTCCCCGACAGTACTGACATGCAGAAATTTAAAACTAATGTAAACAGACACCTCGCTGCTCAGATCCCAATTTAAGCTGAACCACCAATCCTTCCCCCCCTTTTCCTTTTTTCTCAGTAGCCCCTTACGTTTACAGTGGCGACCTGCCTTGTTTGGGGTGAACCATGTAAAAAAAAAAAAAAAAAATAGTACAATAATAGCGGGAATGTTATAGTTTCGGATTTAGACAGACAAATACCAAATCTCCATTAATAATAGATTATGTGACAAGTCTACGTGTGTGTGCGTGTGTGTGTGTGTGTCGCGTCAACGTAACTTATTTTATTTATTTATTTATTTACTGTTAATTGAATATCTACTGAAATAAACAAAATAGCTTTAAATCAAACAAAATCTTTTGAATCCCATTTTAAAAAAATATATAAAATTAAATCCACCATAAAGAATTTAGGTTTCTTAAATGCTCATTTCTTTTTCGCTGGTTCACCGGATGAACAACCTGTTTCCCTCTCCACTGCATTCGCCACGTAAATATTCACTTACTCTCTCTACAAAGCTGCCTGCTGATACTGTAAACATGTTTCGCTCGATCTTTCAAGACAATAATTTTTTTCACGATTTTTATTATAGTTTCATTACAATTTGATTCGATTAATGATTTAGTGAACACACCATACACACTGTGGCCGGCTTGATACCAATGATGGTTGCATCTCTTTTTTTGTGTCAGATCTGAAACTAAAATGTTTTTTTGTGAATTATTTTCATTTGTTGTTGATTGGCCCAGAATGTGATACCAATAGAAATTATTTTGCTTATTAATTTGTAATTGATACTAATTATGACTCTATTATGATCAAGCTGACATTGATCCAAGCTGGCAAGTTTACTTAATTAATAATGAGTCATCGTCAACATTGACCTGTTTCACCATAACACATTTTTTTACGCTACTTACATTGTGTCGAAACAATCATTCACAGTTTAATTTATTGTTTAATTTCTTTTTGTACTAATGGGTCACTGCTTATTAAGGCCAAGGGCCCACTCGAGGATAAGGATCAAAAGGGTCGTCAGTTGGACGATGATCGCCACTACGCGAGGATTCAAAACACTGGATGGAATGTGCAGACGATTCTTATGATGAATTGATTATCAAGAGAACGGCTCAACACGTATTTATTTCCGTCGATCAGACACTCTGTGACGCTTTGTTACTAATGTATAACTATTTATCAAGGCAAAAAAGCCACTGGAGGATAAGGATTAATGAGAATAATTGTCAGTTCAATGATGAAGAATATTATGAGAGTGTTGAAAATGATGAATGAAATAAACACAATTTGATTACTTATGAAGACAGTTTGTGACAAGTATTTGTTGACATTGGAATTGAAGAGAGCCATGTTGTAGTCTGCAGGGAAGCAGTCACATGGTAATATGTTTCACATATAAGAAGTTATTGGACAGAAACTCTGTTCATGGAAATTCCGTTTAATGTCAGGTACACGAAGGAAGAAAAGAAACGTTCTTTTAAGTTGTGGAACAAATACGAGTTCTTGCTGTGAATATCTTACAACGAGCAACCAGATATTTGGGCGTAAGCAAGCTTCTTCCATGGAAATACGATAGAGTAGAGAGAGACTAGTAACGCCCTTTCCGTGAGAAAAGGGCCGTAGAGAAGTGAAGAGTAGAGATTATCTCTCACTAGATCGCGACGTGGATTCGTACTTTGTGAAGGCGAAAAAGAGTATCCTGAGCGACACCAACCGAGATGTGGCAGCAGTACTCTATCTGAAGACGTGCCTGGCTTTTTTTTATAGGTAGGGGATTGCATCAGGAATCAGGTACTTTCTGGAGCGGTAGAATGATCAAATCATCTTTCCAGTCACGGTAGCAGCATGTTCGATATAAGTCTTCAATTTTAAATCTTGAATGGAAGTCAGTCCGAGGATGCTTACCAAAACATGGAGCTTCCACAAAGGAAGGCAAGAGGCATTCATTTCAACTGGCCCAAAACAACGATCTGAACGTTTGTGGTAAAAGAGAAATAATATAGGGGCTACTTTGATTAGGGCCAGATTTATAGAGGGCATCCTAAGTGGGGAGTTGTGTAGCAAGATGTTTGTTCACATTACATTTAAATTTCTACATGTTTGTACAGTCGGGGAAACACAGAGCAGGGAGGGAATTCCAAATGCAAGCGGTCCGAGGAGAGAATTAATTCGAGTAGAAAGTATTCCGGGGGGCCTCTACAGTAAAATTAATTCTGGTGATTTTGAAATGTTCTTAGTCCCAAATGACTTACTTGTTTGCAAAGAAATGGGAAGACATTTTGGTGACTTTGAATTATTTTAAAAGTTCGTTTTAGTACTTGACGCTAATGAATAATTAGTAAATAACAACTAATAATAATGTGTAATGAAAGAGAAATAACCCATGATATGATTATTTCCCTTCAATCTATTAGAATATTCGGTGAGTAATGAAAACAGTTTCCCCTCTAAAAGTTTTCTTTTCCGGAATAAGTATTTTCAGAAAGAAACCAACGCGAAATAAAATATATTCGTGCTAATAACATAACGCAAGAAACAATCGAAAAAAAAAGAAGCTTATTTCGAATGAAGTATCGATATGTAAAACGGATTCCTATTTAGGTCTGAGTTTGAAAATCCGGCAAGATAACTTTATATGTTGGATTATGAAATATCTTAAATGAATTCAAATGTTGCGAATTAAACGCGTCTCTTTTTATTTTACAATATTATAAGATACGTGAACTATCAACTAAGAAAAATAAAACGGAAACATTTGAGTGAAATGTTAAGACGAACCAGACATTCAAAAAGCAGTCAACATGTTTTTATATTTACAAGTGGAAAATGAAAGGTGGTCTTCACAATTGCCTTATGCCACACATTGTTATTGTCACGAACGGCATCCGAGGCGCAGTTGTTATGGACGGAGAAAACCAGTACATAAAGAATTAGCACATTTATAATATTTTGCCAATCTTGCTCGAGGGGGGGGGGGGGGATATATTTTATGGTTTTTTTTAAGTTGTGAGTGTTTGTTTAAAATTTAAAAGTACTAGAATTATGAGTCCTACGGGCTCAAATTGTATTATGCATTAAATATTAAATTGCTTTTAACGTCAATACGTAGTTAAAGCAAAATAAATTGTTTTGAACTTTAAAATAATTTCCAACGTTATTGATAATGTTTACCCATTCATTTATCTTTTAAATTTATTATCGCTTATGCTTGAATTCATGTTTTGAAACATGACGTAAATCATGAATCTATGACGACACGCCAAAGCTATACTTATTTTGTTAAAGTTTAAAGCTCTGTTCATAAGAAAGACCAACTACCCCAGGTGGTAGAATGTCAGACGGAAGATCTTAAGGTTTTGGTTTCCTCTGTTTTTGTTGGGAATTTATTACTTACCCTTAATGCAATATTTTCCATTTCTAAAAGTAGTTAAGATCTCTGATATTTCGAAATGAGACACATTCCGCAATGTATTTATTACGTTTAACAAATTGTGACTGACAGAAAAATTGTTACTGACGGACAGACAGACAAAATTTCTATTTATATAGATATAGTAGATATAAACGAGAATTTTGTTCATAAAATCTAGATATAAGTAAAACAGGAATGAGCCCTTATTAATATTCTCCTACTTGTGTGACGGTAGTTAAGTGGATAACAACACGGACTTCTTCTTTGCGTGTCTTTGAAGTGTCAGTGGTCATATGACAGTTTACTACTTTTTTACGCAGTCCTTTGCATTATTTTTGTACTCTGTGAGATCTTTCAAGCTGAACCGGTTGGGTAGTAGGAGGCATCGTATGGTCCTCCTCTCTCAATTCACAGATGGTTGGATCAGTTTTGTAGACCCATTTATTCATAGCAACTTTTGATCGTCCCATTCCCGTTCTCAGGTGGTTGAGTGTTTTTCACGGACTCATGATCTGGGTATGCAAAGTTCGATGATCTGGGTATGCAAAGTTCGATGATCTGGGTACGCAAAGTTTGATAATCTGGATATGCAAAGTTTAATAGTCTGGGTATGCAAAGTTTGATAATCTGGGTATGCAAAGTTTGATAGTCTGGGTATGCAAAGTTTGATAGTCTGGGTATGCAAATTTTGATAATCTGGGTATGCAAAGTTTGATAATCTGGGTATGCAAAGTTTGATAATCTGGGTATGCAAAGTTTGATAGTCTGGATATGCAAAGTTCGATGATCTGGGTATGCAAAATTCGATGATCTGGGTACGCAAAGTTCGATGATCTGGGTACGCAAAGTTCGATGATCTAGGTATGCAAAGTTTGATAATCTGGGTATGCAAAGTTTGATAATCTGGGTATGCAAAGTTTGATAATCTGGGTATGCAAAGTTCGATGATCTGGGTATGCAAAGTTCGATGATCTGCGTATGCAAAGTTCAATGAACTGGGTATGCAAAGTTCGATGATGTAGGTATGCAAAGTTTGATAATATGGGTATGTAAAGTTGGATAGTCTGGGTATGCAAAGTTTGATAATCTGAGTATGCAAAGTTCGATAATCTGGGTATGCAAAGTTCGATAATCTGGGTATGCAAAGTTTTATAATCTGAGTATGCAAAATTCGATAATCTGGGTATGCAAAGTTCGATGGTCTGGGTATGCAAAGTTCGATGGTCTGGGTATGCAAAGTTCGATGATCTGGGTATGCAAAGTTCGATGGTCTGGGTATGCAAAGTTCGATGGTCTGGGTATGCAAAGTTCGATGATCTGGGTATGCAAAGTTCGATGGTCTGGGTATGCAAAGTTCGATGATCTGCGTATGCAAAGTTCAATGATCTGGGTATGCAAAGTTCGATGATCTAGGTATGCAAAGTTTGATAATATGGGTATGTAAAGTTGGATAGTCTGGGTATGCAAAGTTTGATTATCTGAGTATGCAAAGTTCGATAATCTGGGTATGCAAAGTTCGATAATCTGGGTATGCAAAGTTTTATAATCTGAGTATGCAAAGTTCGATAATCTGGGTATGCAAAGTTCGATGGTCTGGGTATGCAAAGTTCGATGGTCTGGGTATGCAAAGTTCGATGATCTGGGTATGCAAAGTTCGATGGTCTGGGTATGAAAAGTTTGATAATATGGGTATGCAAAGTTCGAGTATCTGGGTATGCAAAGTTCGAATCCAGTGCGTTCCAGAGTACCACTTTCACTTAGTAACGTAGACAAATTATAGGGATTCTGAAAGAAGCTGATTTGTACAAACATATTTAATAATAAAAACAACCCAGTATAAACAAAATAATAACAGCTGACAAGAAACAAAAAACAAAAACAAACAACTAACCCGCATAGAAACGTCGATTATCTTGTTATCAAGCAAACAACATGAACAGCTCTCTCCAAAAGAATGGCCCAAATAATATATTAAACAACTTAAAAGAAGAAGAGAAAAAGCATACCAAAATCTATAAACCAAAGAAAATCACTCGCACATTATGAATAGTCAAATTCCACACTTTAAAAACACCTTCACAAAAAAATAAACTTCTTAAAAATTGTCTGATTCTCAACAGAAAAAAACAAAACTGTTTGATCTAGGATGCACTTACAATGGTTGATAAGTCGTTAAATACAAAACAAACAAGCAAACATGCTATTGTTGAACCGAATTTGAGTTAGTCTTCAGTGTAGATTCTACCCCATTCAATTGGGAGATGCCACTCGTTGCTTGCATGTTGATGAGATTCCCCTAAAAGCATAACAACGATCTTCCCCAGCAGAAACCAAAACCTCAAAATCCAGGGTTTGTTAATTCTATCATTGTTAAACAGAGATGCAAAAGGAAAAAAAAAAAAATACTACCAGCCCCCAAAAAACAAAAACAACAAAACAAGAAACACAAGAAACAAAATCGGCCAATTCATCTGAGAACGGACAAGAACTAACACTCTTAAGATGCGTCCATTCAAGTTGTGCGTTTAACGATGGTTACGTTAATTCAAACCGAAGCGTGACAGACGGATGCTATTTCAAACGTAATTGTCACGGAAATGCACTGTCAACGGAAACGCTATTTCAAACTTAAGTCCAGCAGACAAACGAAAATGCTTTTTAAAAATTAAATGTGACACACCAACGGACATGTTTTTACAAACTTAAGCGTGACAGACCCCAAAAATGCTACTTTCAAACTCAACTGAAACAGACCAAAGGAAACATGTAAAGCTTAAACGTTACTTAACGTAGAACATGTTGTTTAAAACTTAAGTGTGACAGACAAAAGTAAATACTATTTCAAACTTAAGTGTGACAGACAAACGGAAATACTATTTCAAACTTGAGTGTGACAGACAAACGGAAATACTATTTCAAACTTAAGTGTGACAGACAAACGTAAATACTATTTCAAACTTAAGTGTGACAGACAAACGTAATACTATTTCAAACTTGAGTGTGACAGACAAACGATAATACTATTTCAAACTTAAGTGTGACAGACAAACGTAATACTATTTCAGAATTAAGTGTGACAGACAAACGGAAATACTATTTCAAACTTAAGTGTGGCAGACAAACGTAATACTATTTCAAACTTAAGTGTGACAGACAAACGATAATACTATTTCAAACTTAAGTGTGACAAAAAAACGAAAATAATATTTAAAAAAAACGTTATAGAACAAGCATCATATTTTAAATTTAAGCGTGACAGACGAACGAAAGTGCGCTTTCAAAGTTAACCATCACAAACAAATAAACCGGTATTGTCCGCCCCTTCGGATCTGGATTTACGCCGGTCTATCGGTTGTCCGTCCTGTGCAGTTCTAGGAGGTGCACCCTCCCAAGCTTTGCCTTCTCACCCTTTGAGAGGGGGTTAATTTATTGCTAATCGCCTGAGGCGCCCCTATCGGGGAATGCCGACGGGGCTGCCCAGGCAATTTTTAAATGGCCAAAGTGCTCAAATTCTCGAGCGCTGTTTTTTTCCCCACTTTCCCGACCTTGTGTCACATCTTACCTTGTGGGAGGAAGATAAATAGAAGCGTTATAGAACAGCAAACATAATATTTTAAACTTAAGCGTAACAGACCACCGAAAATGCTATTTCAAACTTAAGCGTAACAGACCACCGAAAATGCTATTTCAAACTTAAGCGTAACAGACAACCGAAAATGCTATTTCAAACTTAAGCGTAACAGACCACCGAAAATGCTATTTCAAACTTAAGCGTAACAGACTACCGAAAATGCTATTTCAAACTTAAGTGTAACAGACCACCGAAAATGCTATTTCAAACTTAAGCGTAACAGACCACCGAAAATGCTATTTCAAACTTAAGCGTAACAGACCACCGAAAATGCTATTTCAAACTTAAGCGTAGCAGACCACCGAAACTGCTATTTCAAACTTAAGCGTAACAGACCACCGAAAATGCTATTTCAAACTTAAGCGTAACAGACCACCGAAAATGCTATTTCAAACTTAAACGTAACAGACCACCGAAAATGCTATTTCAAACTTAAGCGTAACAGACCACCGAAAATGCTATTTCAAACTTAAGCGTAACAGACCACCAAAAATGCTATTTCAAACTTAAGCGTAGCAGGCCACCGAAAATGCTATTTCAAACTTAAGCGTAACAGACCACCGAAAATGCTATTTGAAACCGAAGCGTGAAGAACAAACCGACGGACGGAAACTCTTATAGAAACACGTGGACGCATGTGAAATTAGGACGAACTAATTGTCTCGTGTTTCTCGAGGTAACAAGTGCCGGTAATTCCAATCCGTCCAGCTTATTTAAATTCCAACCTGCATTCTATTAATGCCCGATCTGAAAACCTGAACAGCGTTTTCTCTAACCCCCTAGGTTGATTGAATAAAAGATCACATCATTCGCCCGACAGCTTTATTGTATGTCGATATAGTGAATCCACTTGTTGACGTACGCGATTATCTCGCCTTTCAAAATATTTATTATATGTTACTACCAGACTAAAATGATTGCATTCGGCTTGATATACCGCCTGACTCTGAAGTGGGTATACATTCGCCCAGTTTTAAATTTGTTTAATCTCTATTTATATAAGGTTCCTATTTACTTGCTTCTCCACGTTGGCAGAGTTTGACAAAAGGTCAGTTTATAATTTGGGCGACAGCTAGCCCCCCCTCACCCCAAAAAGGCACTCTGGATTGGAACAAATAAAATTGCTCCAGTCTAGAAGGATTTCTCCTTCACTAACCGAGGACAGAAAGATGAAGTGCAGTATCAGAACAGATTCTAAACTTTGCTCCTAGCCAAAAGGCTAATGAAGGTTAGATATGTGTATATGTTTATATGTCTCTATGTATAGGATTCACCCCTAAACTAATTAACTGATCATTATGAATTTTGGAACACAGTTGCTTGGCGTTAGGGTCGGTATTGTGGACTATATTCAGTTTAATTCAGTTTCATGCAAAAGGGGAACGCGGGGGTGGAATCATTTTGTGAAAATTGGGATACCACCGATTTTTGTCAAATTTTACCAATAAGTATTAGTAATAAATTAGTTAATATTTCCGAGTAAGACACCAATTAAGAAAGATTCCCGGAATTTCGATTTCTTCTTAAGACCCCGAAAACTTAAGCCATAAAGCTTAGCCATTTTCTAGAATCAAAATCACGTGATGGATTGTGATCAAAATTGGAATTAGTATACTAGACATATAGTTTAGTAACATTATACCTTGAATTTTATTTTTTATTTTTTAAAAACATAGTTCACCCCAAATAAGGCAGACCGCCACTGTAGACGTAAGGGGCTACTGAGAAAAAGGGTGAAGGTTTTTTTTGGGGGGTCAACCTAAATTGGGAGCTGCGCAGCGAGATGTCTGTTTACATTAGTTTTAAATTTCTGCATGTCTGTACTGTCGGGGAAACAGGGGGCAGGGAGGGAGTTCCAGAGTCCAGCAGCTTGAGGAAAAAAGCTTTTGCAGTAGAAAGCTCTTCGGCATCTGGGGACCTCCACAGTGAATAGATGTGATTTGGCAGATTGTCGGGTTGGTCTAGTGAATTTACGTCGTGGGGGTACCAGAGCAGCAAGCTCATCAGAGCACAATCCATTGAAGTACTTGCAAAACAAGCACAAGGAAACAACATTGTGGCGATGGGACAGTTCGTAAACGGAAATAAAAAAACTGTTTTATTCGTCGAATTAATTTTACCCGGGTAGGGGCAGATATTCTTCTAGGTTCTTTATAAAAGAAATGTACAGAACTTTTGGGATACTACGATTTCGCGAGAAAGATGTTCACCATCAAGAAGACACACTGCGTGAAGTCCGCCTACTCGTTCATCAGTCGAAAGTTCCGAGGAAAAACAGGAAGTGAAGTAAACGAGATTAAACATCGGTACTTCCGGTATACTGCTTTATGGTTAAAAAGACTCATTAACGGAATTATTCGGGTTGGTGTGTTGCGGGTTATTTAAAATTGTAAATATTAATTCATTTCGGAGACGAGTGTGCATTAGGATTTAAGCGTTCTGGTTAATTAATTAAATTAATTAACGGTTGTATGATTGTTTTCAATATTTGGTTACAGTACCAAGGGCCATAACCTCTTTCTTTGAGTTACTCCCCTTTCATTTATTAAAGGACATTTTTTTATATAAATAATATATATATATATATATATATATATATATATATATATATATATATATATATATATATAAACATAATAAAATAGTCGAAATAAAATTAAAATGTAAAGAGAAGCTAAATTGAATATTTCTGAATATATATATATATATATATATATATATATATATATATATATATATGTGTGTGTGTGTGTGTGAGTTTTATCATTTTTGTCTTTAATTTTGCTGACGAAAATTTAAGATATTTAACTTTCTATTTTGGTTGTCTAAGTGATGACGAAACGGTCCGTCAAGAACTTGATCTTTTAATATATAATAAATGGAATTAAACTTTCGATTGTGTTGCCCTGGAGTTAAAAAAATTAACATCTATTGAGCTTAAATCTAGAACGTCTGACTAATAATAATAATAATAATAATAATAATGATAATAATATGTATATATATATATATATATATATATATATATATATATATATATGTATAAAATATTTATGGGAAAACTATATATTACATATTTCAGAATTGTACCGCGGTTTCATTAAGATGGGCTGACTTTTAGAATTTAAAAAAAAGTATATGCCCATAGGGACTCGCCAGCGAAAAAACCCACATGAGCATGGATTATATAAAAAAACAAACATTTTTTTTTAATTCTAAAAGTCAGCCCATCTGGATAAAACCGCGGTGCGATTTTGAAATATGTAACATATAGTTTATCAATAAATTATTTGTATCAACTCTCACTTTTCTGCGACTGAGCACTTTATTGATTTCTTTTCAATATAACTTGACATGTATATATATATATATATATATATATATATATATATATATATACATATATAACAAGAAAACACCCTCTGAAAATAAGAACAGAACCGACATTAAACGACTAGACGACAGATCTTGGCAAACAAAGGGCTCGATATATTTTCAGCATCTCGCTATATCAATATGAAATGATAATAAATTGTATTAGCTTACCACTTAGCTTAACCTCTTTAAGGACGTTTGAATAAAACTTTAACACTTCTGATTATCGGACAATCCGTGAAAGTGCAGTAAAATCTAAAGTACAACTTCTTATCATATTATATATCACGGACGCTTTAAGCCTTGTTTCCCGTTTTTCTGACGGCTAATTCGTATTTATTGTTTCTCTTAAAATTCTACTAAAGATGACTTCGCGTTTAACGAAGGTCAGTCGTCTCTGAATCAATTATGACTAACATAATTCTATTTGTGAAATTAGTTCGTCTTTAGAATGAATAAATTATAAACATTAATAAATTATAAACATGAATAACAAATTGCTGTTCAAAGATATTGTCGAAAATGTAAATAATTCTTCTTTGAGCGCCTTTAGCTTAACGGTGTTATCCATCATGTGTACATTGCGCATAATAATTCAAATCTAATTTAATTTGAAGACTAGAGATATGACTAAATGAAATAAACAAAATAAGATAAAAGGGTGTGGGGAATCGGGGACATGTCAAACTAAGAACACACGGAGTGGACTCTTGACAGAAAAACGAAAAATACAACGAAATAAATAATTCGGTGTCGCTTTAGCTTCTTATCTTTTTTATGGAAGTCGCGCCAGACAAGGCATGAAGCCACTTAATGTAAGGAGCTAAAAAATACTACTTCAACGTCAAAAACTAGCCAATGATAAACGTTAGATGGATAGATTATGACCCAGAAAACAACAATTCTTCCTCTGCTTATCTAGAAGGAAAAATATCTACACCTTATGTCTCTCATTTTTTATAAAATCGGGGGACTTATGTTTTGGGGCATGTCCGTGCGTCCGTCCCGTCCGGATTTTTCTCCGCAACCATCCATTGAATTTCTCTGAAATTTTACATGAAGTTGTAACTTTGGTCAGGTTAGAAAGTGACATTCTCCGATTTTTGAAAAAAAATCTGGTTAGCCCCCCCCCCCAGGGTGTTAAAAGCCCTCTAAAATGGCAAAAATGATCCTTTTCTCCCATAACGTTTGACCCATCCATTCAATTTTTCTGAAACTTGGCCAAAATGTAGAGGCAATTGATCTGGATATAAAATCAACATCCTTGACCTCAGAAAAATTCTGGTTCGCGCCCCAGTGGGTCAAAGGGGGGGTCAAAAATGCCCCAAATAACCCAAATTTATTGCATTTTACACTCGCCACATCGAGTCACATACAAAGGGGGACCACGCACGCGCGGCTTGTTAATATCCGAATCTTCGCGTCAATTAACCTGGGTTCAGTTGTGGATTAGGGTACGAAATGGCTTGTTTCGTTTAATCGATGAGATTTCGCTGAAGATTTACGGAAAAATGAGGGAAATTGAGTTGGTTTAAATTAGTGTAAGCCTTCCATTTGTCGGAATATATTACTGTTACTTCAGCGACTTAAGTGTTGCACTGTCTCTTCTTTGAACGGTAAGATAAGGCGTTAGGGTTCCAGGTTCGTTAACCACACATTCTTTCGAAACCATTAGGAGAAGTGTTTTCCTTGCTCTTGTACCGTGGTGATTGCAATATTACGTATAGAAAAACAAAGTGTAGATATCACAGCAAAGTAGACTCATAATTTGTAGATAACAAGTCAAAGAAGCAGCCATATTTTTTTCAAACTATCCGTGAATTACCGGTCAAATTATATTTGAAACAGTTTATAAATATGACGGATAAATGAATGGTATGCATTCTCAATTATAATTATAGTGGGCTGTAATAGAAGGTTCATCTGACTCCAAAACTGAATAAACAGACGACAACAGGGGACAATGAAGTTTACATAGCAAAACCTTTTTGTGGGGCTGTCCTAAAAATGAATTAAGCTAAGAGTCAATCTTTATTAAGGGGGCAATGCAATTTGGTAGATTTCCGTATCGTTGGCGATTTGGGCAAACCAACGATATGCGTCTTGCCCAGACGATGTGCTCGCTTCAACTGGCGCAGACGAGAAACCTAAATCGAGTTGGCGCTGTAAGAAGTAGTCCGAAAATTTTTGTATTTCTACGCAGAAGCTTCTAATTGAATGGTCGGCCAATTACTCAGTGGTATAGCTGTCTACTTACAACAAAGGAAAATAGTACATAAAAATATGTGACTTCTAAAAGTCTATCTTGTTAGAATGTTATTTTTTTTTACATCCTTCTTCCCAGATGGGCATTGACCTTTGTCGAGACGAATTAAACAATTGTTTGAAAAAAGATAACAGACACCATAATTCTTAAGTGGCGCCAACTTGAATGAAAAGGTTTCTAATTGGCAGCGCGTAGTTCGGTTGGATGAGGCTCTCTTAACTTTCTTTAGTTGGTCTCCCGATTTATAAAATCGGGGGACTTATGTTTTGAGGCATGTCCGTCCGGATTTTTCTCCGCAACCATCCATTGAATTTCTCTGAAATTTTGCATGAAGTTGTAACTTTGGTCAGGTTAGAAAGTGACATTCTCCGATTTTTGAAATAAAATCTGGTTAGCCCCCCCCCCAGAGGGTCAAAAGGCCCCGAAATGACAAAAAATGACAATTTTTGCCCCATAACTTTTCATCCATCCATTCAATTTCTCTGAAACTTGGCCTAAATATGGAGGCACTTGTTCCTAATAGAAAATAAGTATCGCTGACCTTGGAAAAAATCTGGTTCGCACCCCCAGGGGATCAAAAGTCCCCAAAATTGCAAAAATTGACCCTTTTCTCCTAAAACGTTTGATCCATCCATTCAATTTTTCTGAAACTTGGCCAAAATGTAGAGGAAATTGTTCTGGATATAAAATTAGCATCCTTGAACTCAGAAAATTCTGGTTCGCGCGCCTAGAGGGTCAAAGGGGGGGGGTCAAAAATGCCCCAAATTGCCCAAATTTATTGCATTTTACACTCGCCAGATCGAGTCACATACAGAGGGGGACCACGCACGCGCGGCTTGTTTCATTTGGTGGGACATTAATTAGCATTACATGTTTTTGTACTTAATGGTTAAGAGATCATGCAGAATGGTAATAACTTTCCGAGATGCCATTCCATGGCGTCCTCGACTGGTCCCCATTCACCCAGCACTACGTGATGCGTATCAAATCATTTTTATGCAGCTATAGTGTAGTTATTGTTATTGTTAGGTCACCACGCATCAAGGCCAAGATCCATTCAAAGATAAGGGCTTAATAGTATCGAAACTATTGTCAGCCGAAATTGTCCAATGCAATAAACTAAGTTTGATTACGCACGAGACGGTTCACAACAAATACTTGTTGACATTGGATTTAAAGACGACTACGTTGTAGTATGCAAGGATACAGCTCCACGGTAATGTGTTCCACAGACGGGAATCCCTCGCAAAGTAGCTCTGCCCATAAAAATTCCCTCTATCGCTAAAACACATAGGAAGAAGGGACATTCTTTTTCCGCTGTGGTAGAATGACGAGTTATTACTATGAATGCATCACGAATGAAGAACCAGATATTGGAGCTCCATGGAGCACCTTCAATAAAAATAATGATAGACAGAGGCTCTAGACGCGTAGACTCTCTATAGTAAAGTACCGTCCGTGCGTGGCGAAGAATGGCACCTTTAATGAAGTAGCCCTGTTGATAGATTATTACGTAGGGACAACTAGTTTCGTATAAACTTTCCCTGAAACAAAGTACAACAGTATAAAAAGAAAAGTTAGAAAGGATATTAAAGATTTTATTTTAGATATCTACTTTCACTTCTCGAAATAACCAAATTGATTTGTCTAATTATCAAAAAGGTTTTACAACTAATTTCGATTCCCTAGATGAACATATTTATTCACTTATTTGATTTTTTTTCATCAAGCAACATTTTGAACCATTGATACATGTAAATCCTCTTTAGGCCTGTTTTTCTATTGCGGTTACGTTAACATTCTTCGCAGTCCCACCAGAATTGAAGATACAACGCTTTATTTACTTCTTTCCCACGACAGGAAGATGTGGCACAAGGCCGGAAAGTGAGAGAAAAGGCCAGCGCTCCAACGGAAGAGCCAGGTTGACCTCTAACAATAGCCCGGGTAGCCCCGTCGGCATTCCCCAGTAGAGTCGTCTTACACAATTGGCAATAAACCAACTCCTTCCCAAAGAGGGAAGGCAATATCTGGGAGGATGGACCTTCTAGGACTACCAAAGACATAATACCTCAGTCCGACAGATAAATGACACCGGAATTGCTCGTCTCTGTCGGACTGATTGTCGAGAACGTATTCTGGACTGGTATTTAGCCGGTACAATCATCAGCCAACTTACGCAGACTGAATCATTTTTAAATATACAACGCGAGCAAAGGGTGAACTTTGTAAAAAATTACGTCACCAGTTTTACATGGGCGACATCAGATAAGCAAGGTTTGCGCTCTCTGCTCACTAATCGGATGCATTGCAACGATTGTGTTGGAGCGGAGTTATGTCAAATTAAACAAACCGGTGTTTAAATTCTATTTAGAAACAGAACACATCGCAGCCGGTTCCAACAAGCTTCGTCATTACAGCATATCAAAAAATGACTCCAATCTAACAACAACAAAAAAAAGTTATTTTTTAGACCCGTCCATTCAACTGCTCGTTTAGCGACGAAAATTGCCAGTTCAAATCTGAGCGAGACAGGCCGGTTGACCGACTGATGAATTGGCAGATTCTTTACTAGAACTCCGTGGACGTATCTAAGAATGCTATTTCAAACTTAAGCGCAGAAGACCGACGAAAATGGTCTTTGAAATTTAAGCGTGCCAGCGTTGTAAATAGGACATTATCAAAAAAAAAAAAAGACATGGCAAAGTCTATCCGTACCAAAGCAATTCATCTTATTCGACAACTTGTTAAGATAATTGAAATGATGGTTTGGTAAAGATTGAGATTACAGAGAGTCCAATAAATGTTCTAGGAGAAATAGTTTTTACTAGCGTGTAAGAAGAGATTATGTGTTTGGGTGTCACGGAGCTGTAGTACCTTTGCAAACTGGACAGTCGCATTACTAGTTACTAATAGACTTAATGTTAATTTACTTTTTTAGGAATGTAGACATTTTTACCGTAAGTATTATTATTATTATTATTATTATTATTATTATTATTATTATTATTATTATTATTATTATTATTATTATTATTATTATTATTTGTACTCACTAGGAGTTCTCACACAAGTCATCGTCAGTGATTGCTCACTGATAATAACAGGTAGTGTTCCCTGGAGTCTGGATAACAACACGCCCCCCCCCCCCGATTTCTAGTATACTCCACCTCTTTTTGATAACCATTGCAAATGACTTTGCGTTATCGCAACAGCTGCTCACCATTGATTTCTCGCGGGTAACGACCATTGGTCTCCTCTGGAATTTGGGTAGCAATAAACCTACCCAATGTCCCAGCATTCCACAGCGGAGGTCTGGGTAGTGCTGTCTCTCTTCGGTCTTCCCATCCTTCTTGACCATTCACGACTATTTTGTGAAGTATCAGTATGCTATTATTATTTAGATAAACTTGAACTATGTTTATAGTATTTAACATGTGTATAAAATAGAAGAGGGTGCATGGGGTGTCACGGGGGAGTAGTACAATTGCAAACCGAACAGCTGCATCTGTCACCTGCAGGTGGTTCGGTCCACTGGTCATCACGTGATGCTCAAGTCTCATAAGTGGCACCCTTGAAACGGACGCGGGCACACACGGGCAACGGCCTCGGCTGACCGGAAAAAAATTTAATGGGGCAAGTCGGTTGGCAAATACCTTCCGGCAAGGGGGAAACGTTTCTCTTACTTTGATGCTCGAAGACTGGTAGACGACGATCTCTCATCTATTGTGCTCCTCTTGTGGCAGCAGCGGGCTACAGTAGCGGACGGAGGCAGCTCTGGAATCTGGAATACTGGCTTCGATCGCAGCAGTGCCTGGCGACGGGACAATGGTGTGGGCCAACTGCCCATGAGACGGACACTGTGAGTCTGAAAAGCCATGGCAACCTACCAGACTTAATCGTTCTGCCTCAACACCAACATGGTAACTCAAAATACAGTAAACATCATGCCCGTTTTAAAGTTGTTGTGCGTGGTACGACGACCTGAACAGGCCACGTGACTACTAAACTGAAGAGGAAATTGAGTACACGTATTCGACTCTCGCCGTGTGCGTTTACGTGTAAATGGGATAGACGTGGAGGAGTGCGTGTGTGTATATTAGCGTGTCTGTTTTTATTAATGAGAAAGTGTATGTATTAACTTGTGTGCAAGAGTTTTCGGTTAACACTATATATACTTGTGTTGTATTTAGTACTTCGTGAAAATCGCCTGTTAGGTTTGTGATGTTTGCTGTTGTGGAGGGGCTAGGCGGGATTGTGACGTAATCAAGTGTGTTGTCTGAAAGGTAACAGGAAGAAGAGGAATAAAAACGCATTGTTTCGGTTTTTATACTACGTGCAAATATTCGAAGTGTATATATCTTGCGCTTTGATTGGTTAAAAGACTGCTGATTTGAGCTTTTGACCGATCAAGAGTCGATAGGTAATAACGATATTTACTGCCACTTTCTCTTCGAACAAAAAAACGCCGAATTGCTATTTCAAATTTAAGCGTGATATGGCGGAGACCACTCTCTCCGAAACAAGAGAAAGCGAATTGTTTGTATATATGCGTGTGGACATGGTAAAATTGCGATGCGAACATCAGCGAAGCTACGATGAAATGACATAGCGCATGTGACATCGACCCAAACGAGGCTTACTCAAGCGCGAGATTCACGTTTCTCAGCCGAAGATGATGAGGTATAAAAAGAGGTGCTTTTTGGTTTAAGAGAGAGAAATGTTTTCACACAACGAAATTCGTTGAGAGGCAGCTAAAAGGTGCGGCAAGATTCAGGTAAGGTAATGCGGACCTTGGCGACAGATGGACGTCGGAGTGGCGAAGATGAAGAAAGCGCTGAACACTGATCTTCGATATTCAACATACAAGAGTCGCAAGGGTCAACTATTTATCGCCAAATCCTAAGAAGACCGTCATACGAAAGCCAAGAAACTCCTCACCAAGGTCAACACCCAGTTTAGACAGAAATATTCTTGTTCTTTTTTCGGAAGACCTTCTGTCTAAACCAGTTGCACAACGTGCAAAACAACAGGTGGTCAGCTTTTGGCAACCAGCGCGAGTAGTGTCTTTTTCTTTCCATTTGACAAGTGACACGTGACCAACTGATCATCTAAAAAAATAATATCAGTCCACAAAAAATTGACGGAATTTTGACGAAAAAAACCCAAAAAACTTACCGGCTGGCGGTGTTTGTGCGTCCGCACAAGAAAAGAATAAAAACAGGGCTGAAAATAAAACAAAAGAAGATTAATACATAATCGTATCATTTATATTTTAAAAAATATCTATATAGTAATACGCTAAAGCACAGATTGGGGTGGAAGGGCAAGTATTATATATTTATTCGTCATGCTATCATACTCACAGGCCAGCAAGACATATGTGGCCGGAGCATATATTTGCTGCTTCTGCTGCTGCTGCAGTGATGATGATGATAATAATAATAATAATAATAATAATAATAATAATAATAATAATAATAATAATAATCATCATCATCATCATCATGATTATAATAGATGAAAACGGCCGAGATATTAAGGAAAATCTTCGAAAACAGAAACTAACACACATAACCAACGAACGCTAACCAGTAACAGGTAAGTTGAAATAAGAATAGAAATAAAACACACACACACATATATGGTGAGCATCAAGACACGGCTCATACTACAAGAAGTCGGTCTGAAGAGTCAATGGTATGAAAAGACCGAGGCGGGAGAGCACCAACGATGTAGTCAGAGAAGCAGTCACATGACCATGTTGTCGCCATGGCCTCCTGTTTTATTTGGGCGTACCGAGTTTTTTGTCTGAGATATAGTCCATGAAGCGTAAGTGATACAATGCATTTTCATGTCGTCTTGTCTACGAAGTAACACTTATCACAGCTCATAGGATGAAGCTTCCGCAGAATATACGGTGTCATTTGAGAGACTATACAAGTATAACACTGCGACTGAACGCAGTGCTTTCTTGGATCTTAATGTTTCTTCTTGTGCACTGTACCAAGCAAATGGCTATTTCTGGCTCAGAAAGTCCCTGAGTGGCTTAGTCATGTCCGTAAGGTTTGGAATAAATTTGCCCATTGGTTTACAATCCCGAGAAATCGTCGGGTTTCTGTTATGTCTGTGTTGTTGGGAAGTTGAAGGCATCAGCGACCCTTTCCTGGATATGTCCGCAGACCGCCAGCACTGAGTATGTGTCAGATACATTTCAGCAACGGTTTAGATATATATATATATCGTATTTTTCCGAATTGAGAATAATGCCGGCAGCTTGGACTTTCTTAAGTACCCTATTTAGTCGGGCGCCACGCTGTTATTAATCTTAGCACGTAATCTTACATGGATACAGCACCAGCTCAGAGTGAAGATCAGATGCGATTGGAGGAGATTACACCGCACGGAGTTCGGTAGGAGGTGGGTGCACGACACTAGCTTGTGCATCCGTCGAGGCGCCAGGTATGAACACATGTTCCCTGCTTAGGCATGGCACACGCGGTCCTGGGTTCTACGGAACTCACCCCTCAAGCTTACCTTAACAAAGACCCTTAGCTAGTAGAGAGAATGCGTTCTGACCCTGTCTTTGTTTTTTGGTACTAGAGAGCCTCCAAAGATGCCCACTCCCCCACACTTTGTTTTAGCCCAAGTCACCGTACATCTTGGAGGACACCACCACCCGTTCCCACATCCCATCCAGGTGCACTTTATTTTTACCCCCCTTTCTTAATTCCCACTCCCAATTAGAGACTGACCTACTTGTTTTCGGAACACCCGGAAAACAGTGAGCAGTCTACCACTTAGCAGAGGGTTGGGAGGGCACTACTAACCTTTTTCATATTTATTTCATTTTTAAAAAATTGTAAATATTGTCCCACTCCCCCAAAATGAATTTTGAAAATAAAATATATTTAAACAAATTGGGGATCACCTAAGTAGGTCCAACCCACAGAGAGAATGAGGTATTTTGGTGAGAGAATCAAGCTAAGGGTAAAGTGCTCATAGACCAATTGTATGACCAACGAACCCCCCTCCCATAACGATTCGGGCCTTGTGCCTAAGGCAAACGGGAATATTTGCACGCATTGTTTTTTATTTTTCATACATATTAAATATTTGCTGTAACCGTTTCTTTTGTCTAAATAAAATCGCTCCGGCCTCGTTCTCTTGTGCCTGTGACATGCGTATGAAATTAGAATTTTGTTTCAAAAACCGGCTCCAACATGCATTATTTAGCGAAAAAGCAAAACTGACTGTCACATGGTATGCTTCATATACGTCCACCACACATCGACGATTAAACCGTTTTCGCGTTAAAATAAAACCATGTGCTGGAAGCCGATAAAATGTAATTTAAGCCTAGATTTTCGTTGAGAAAAGCGGTTGGGGAAAAATCAGCACACACTTAACAGGAGTACAACGTTTCAACCTCCCTCTCCCTTTCGGGGCTCGGGCGACTAATATTCACTATTCAACTCACACATACACACATGCTTACGCACTCTGCCGATAAAAAGCAGCTCACACATACACCAATTCTTACACGCCCTATCAATTCGCAACTAACACACGCACACACACATTCATACAACTACGCACCCTGACAAAAGGCAACACACATTCATACACTTACGCGTTCTAGCAGAAAGCATCACACAAATGCCCACGCCATCGTACGGATATACACACTCATAAATTACAGGAATACAAACATAATCTTATTACTTTTTCTAACTGAACTGAACATTTTAAATGAACAATTAATGTCTTGTAATTTGTATATATATATATATATATATATATATATATATATATATATATATATATATATATATATATATATTATAACAGCCAGTAATTTACAACTTAAAAGCAGCGTCTATAAGTTCCATGTGTTTCTTGTTCCATATATATATATAAATATTGTGTTCCTTAAATAATGTTTCCTTTTTTACATTCTTCCTTCTATTTCAACTTTTTTATGCATTTTTCTCTGTTTTAAACATTTTATAACAATTTAAATGTAAGCGTGGATCTTAGCATTATCTCAAAGACCCAGCCTCTTAACAAGCTACGGTCCACGCTGATACATGCGTCTCTGATAAATCTCACTGGCTGATCAAATCCCAAAGATAAGGCGGCTTTATTGGTACCGTTTGAGGGCGTTTTATGAACGGAATTTTGATGAAAGTAGAATTTGCTAATTTCCATTGTTCGTATACAGTTTATACCTTTATTTCCCTTAAATGGGCCAATGACTGATAAATATCCCGTTCATTGCTCGTCTCAGACGCCCTCTTCACAATTTAATGACCCTGGGAAGAAGCGGCCACCCTCGTATAAATCAGAAGCCTAAACCTCACACATCAGGAAGGCTCCGTTGTTTGAACAACCTTTTCACTTCGACGGATCAATGGCGAAGGGGCAATAATCTGATGCAATAAACGGAAGATTGTGCTCAGACCACACAGCGAGAGAGTTGAGGTTTACGAAGTGGAACCTTACTTCTGACACCAAGTTTTGTTATGTATTCGCGAATTAGGAGACAAGACTGTCCACATAGGTTTAGAACAAGATGGCTGATTGCCGGTCTCATTTACGAGATGCAAACATTACAAAAGAAGTAACGCTCGTTCATACGTGGTGTCTAGTACAGGACCGGCGGAACAGTTATAAAAGTGTGTGGGGGGGGGGCTTTCCTAAAAAGTGGGGGGGGGGCGTTTAAACACATGCATATATAACTTAATTATTGATGACCGTAAAGTGGGGGGGGGGAAGTAAAAAAGTGTGTGTGTGTGTGTGGGGGGGGGGGGGGGGCTTGCGCCCCCTCTGCCCCCAGCTGCCGCCGTCCATGTAGTAGTAGCAACATGACACCCGAGGAAAAATCCAAATCCCCCCCCGTAAAAAAATGCACTAAAATAAACAAAAACAAAACACAATAAAATAAAAACAAAAAATAAATGAGTCACGAACAACAAACAAATAACAAAAAATCGAAATTCAATTTTACTATCAGGACCGCGTGGAAATCCCATGGTTGTTTCCTTCAAAGAAATTTAATTTGTTGAAACGCCCAAATACAATGAAATGTAAACATTTTAGCTGGTAGTTTAATTTTAAATTAAACGTAGGATATAAATATTTACATTTATAGTTTTATTTTCAACCAAGTTATGTATAACCGCATTATTTTCAATAAAAATATTCCATTTAATAATAATAATAATAATAAAAAACAGGATTAGTTGAATTTGTAAGCTGTGTTCTATTATTCTTATTATGATAAAAATTTTGTTAAAAACGTTTTCCTCAGTTTTTGTAATTAAATTTGAAAAAATCCGTTGTTGTCTCCTTGTTTTCATGTCCAAAGAAAGCTGCATTGTTACTACTATTGCGTCGCGTTTAAACGAATTACATCCGTTTGGTTTGACGCATGCGTATCGGCAGCGTTACGATCGAGATAAGTAATGAAGGGGCAGGTACACTTATAATAAAGACCAATGTGTATTTATTTGTACATATAAATATCCATCCCGTCACGCTAACGTTAGCAGATAAAAAAAACTGCTATATGAAACCATTTAAAATGTTATGGGGAAGGGAAACGACAAATAGCAAGTCAGACATCCCCCGCCGTCTCAAATGAATTCAGAAAGAAATCTTTTACTTTATTTTTATGATGAGCTATTTTATTTCTGATTTTTCTTTCATCTTTTTATACCGATTTGATATGTTTTTGTCTGTTTTTCTTAAAACCTTTTAGTTTGAGACGTTTTCGTTTTTTCTAATTTCTTTTTTAACTTCAACGATTGAGACATTATTAATGCGAACACTGGCGAGGCATAATTTTTTCCGTCATTGTATCAAATAAATAATCAAACTTTATGAAGATGACAAGTGACGTTTAAAAATTTCTATAGCAAAATGTTCGTATTTAAAATGGTGTGCAATTTTTCTACAGCACAGAACCCTTATTGGTCCAGGGCACAGTGTTAAACTGATTAGGACACGCTTGGGCAATGTGTTCGTCATATACCACCCCGTCCGCCCCGTAATCTATCTTTTCCATCCGTTTCTATCCTTTTTCTTTTTCTTCTTCTGTCTACCTTAATTACCAACTCTATCAACTACTTAAACGTTGTCTACACCAATTGATCCAGGATTTTACCTTAAACTGTATCCGGTAGTGAAGTTCCGCAATTTGGGAGATTTACAAAGTGTAAAATCAGCACTTAGTTGTCAGTATTTCCAAGTTCATTATGACCTGGAGTGATAGTTCCAAGTTCATTATGACCTGGAGTGATAGTTCCGGTTAGGGCCTCATCTATGGCTTAAATAGAATATGTTTTCATTAGGTCTATTTTAATTCAAGAGTGATGAGTACCGGTAAAGTTCGGTATTTTTTTAACTTACTAGACTGGAGAAATATCGCAATACTAATTTTTTAATTATTGTTTTAGTATCGCCTGTACTCAAGATTGAACCCTCAACCGCCAGAAAAAGTTCAATACTCAGTACAGGCGATACTAAAAATATATTTAAGAATTACATCTACTCGGTCATGGCTAACGGAACGAGAGCAGCCCCGCGGATTAAATAAACGACTTCTATTCGAAATTCTGTACAGATTCCAGTGCTCGACATAAATCTACTCGATTTCGACAGGACGCATGTGAAAAAGGTCGGAGGTTACATCGGCCAAAACGTTGTGAGAATAACATCCAAAATGAGAACTGTAGTTTGAATAATTCAAATAATGGCATTAGTGAATGACTTGCAGTTTTCTAGGTGTGTCTGAAAAGTAACGGGACTGATGTCACGAACAATTTATTTACATTCCTAAGAGCAAATTACATGGTTTCTCTCTTTCAAAGTAATCCTCCTCTGATCTAATCCTCCTCTGATCCAATGACTCCCACGGCTTCCTTCATGAATCGCTCGAGCTTGGGGAAAAGAAAAAAGTCATACGAAATAAGGTCAGGTGTCCGAAGAAAATTGTTTCATTACAGCACTGTCAGATTCTAAGTGTGTTGGGAGCAGAGGCATTGTCGTGGTGAAGAATTGCAATGGTTGTAGAAAGCTAACATTGCAGTGATCTTGTCTCAATATATTATATTAGATGTTACCCAGAACCCATTGATCTCTCTTTCATCTATAGCTCACACAGAACTCCCAGCCTGTTACGTTTCAGATCGACCTCGTATGTCATAGTAATTAAAAACTGTAACTAAATACGTTATTATATGGCCAATAACAATGAGGAAGTTTTCTGATTCATAACATAAGCTGATTTTTTACGGTATTATCAAAGTGTCTCAGTTTTACCAATCTTCCGAGCCGAGATAAGTCTGTTTTTCAGACCGACCTTGTATGTCACAGTTGGATACTTTAATGTTAGTAAAATAAATATGATTTTGAAGTTAAAATTTGAAAAAGTTGGTTATTTCATTATTGTTTTTGCTCACTACTTGCGAACATTGCTTTCGTCATATTGTGTGATTGTGACAGTGACTGAAATCTTTCAAGAAATAACTAAAATGTACTTTAGTTTTTATGGAACTCCTCATTATGGCATTAAAGTATTATCTAACATATAAAGCTATCTTGTCGGATTTTCAGTTAGACTAAAATCGCTTTTCAGTTGACAAATCAAACTTTGCTACTGATGAGCCGATTTTACTTTGTTATCGTTGTACCTTGTTCTTTTGCAATAAAACGTACTTCACTTCTGTGGCTTACAAAAAGGACTTATTTCGGCCCGGAAGATTAGTAAAATAGAGACTTTTTGATAATGCCCTACGAAATCAACTTACGTCATTAGTAAAAACAATCCCTCATTGTTATTGGTCATAGAATAACGTAGTAATAATCTATTTTTAAAAAAATTGATTAGATGACTATGAATATGAAATATTTTTAAATAATCACCTAAAAATAACAAACATTAGCAAGGGAGATAACTCATTTTAAATTGAAGAATATGATAGAAGTCGTTTGTATTAAGTTTTAAAATGTGGAAGCAAATAAAAACTAAATACTAAGATGAGTTCACTGCATCCCAGGCAACGCCGGGTAGGAACAGCTATTGGTCTAATATATTAGTCTTGATGCCCAAAGCTGTTCAAGACCATTTTCAACACGCTGTACGTCATACACGAATAGATGACGTTTACGCTTATTAGATGCAAATGGAACTTTGAAATTGTTTAATGAACATTTTAAGCCTGATAATTAATTTCAGATGGCGAAAAGATAATTTCAATTAGTAAAATGTTATCTATAATGTTTAATTAGAAAACTATTCTCAGAGATTAAAAATTGTGCTCATTAAGTTTGTGTGCAAGTTGCAAAGTATGTTTCACGAATGTGAATACTTTCTGCATAATTGTCGTTTTAAGTTAAATCGAGCGAAGTCTTCTGCTGCACACATGCCTCCTCGGTGTTCGCAAAGGAAAACTTCATATAACATCAAGATTATTCGAACCTTTTGGCTAAGATCAAAGTGTAGTATCTGTTCCGATGGATACTGCACCCTATAGACCGGTATTGTCTTGGCCTTCGGGGCTTGATTTACGCCGGTCTATGGGTCTGTCCTGTGCAGTTCTAGAAGGTCCACCCTCCCAGGCTTTGCCTCCCCTCTTTGGGGAGGAGTAAGTTTATTGCTTACTGTCTGAGGCGCCCCTACCAGGGAATGCCGACGGGGCTGCCCAGGCAATTTTTAATAGCCAGACTGCTCACTTTCTCGGGCGCTGGCTTTTCAAGCCCCACTTTCCCGACCAGACCTTTGGTCACATCTTACTTGTGGGAGTAAGATAAAACTGGCCTTGTGCCTAACCTCCTGGAGAGGAGGTAAATAAAGACTATCTAATGGCTTTTAAAGCTGTAATGGTCATTTTTATAAATACATCGCACTCACAAAAATTGTATACTATGAAATACCCATGTTTAGGAATATTTTAAATGGACGTTGGTAATTTGTATCATTTGAATTATTCAGACGACTGTTCTCATCTTGGGTGATATTTTCACAACGTCTCGACCTTCTTCATGTGCGTCTAGTCGAACTCGGGAATCTTTATGCCTAACTCGGGAACTGTACGAAATTTTGAACTTAACCCTTTATTTAATCCAAATATGGAGAAGAAAGAGAAATTATCTACACTTGTTGGGCGAAGTAAAATTATAGCCAGAGAACAACAGCGGAGAGTAAGACATCTCAAAGAAGCAGCGCATATGTTGAGCGACAATGACCCCCTAAGTAGACCTAGTCTAGAATTTAATACAAAATGGGAACCAATAATTATAAATAGTAGATTGGGTCACAATTATATATATATATATATATATATATATATATATATATATATATATATATATATATATATATATATATGAAATTAAAATGGAATAAGCGGAAGACCTAAAAAGCTCAACTTTCGCCCAAATGTTATATGGGCTTTGTCAAGAGCGAACGAAAAAATGCAAAAAATGACAGAAGACGAGAAGTCTATAAATTATGAGAAATATATATAGTGGTAGGGTTCATGTAGAGAGGGAAGATATGTAAATATGTATAGAGTCAAAGATAAATACATAGCAATATATATATATATATATATATATATATATATATATATATATATATATATATATATAAATCAACACATCGACTAATTAAATCTGCACTCATAGCCCTTTCCACAAATAAAATTAAACAGAGAATGGGCTTCTACTTTATCTCCCCTAACCTATCAAAAGCAATTGTTCATGAAAATAAGATATATCTAGACACCGGTTGATTTCCTGAGTTTTGAATTGTCTTCCTTTGGACCCCCTTTCTACTCTTTATTCTTCTTTCTTTTCTTTACTGTTACATATTTTTTTTTTGCTATATATTTATCTTTGACTCTATACATATCTTCCCTCTCTACATGAACCCTACCACTATATATATTTCTCATAATTTATAGACTTCTCGTCTTCTGTCATTTTTTTGCATTTTTTCGATCGCTCTTGACAAAGCCCATGAAATATTTGGGCGAAACGTTGAGCTTTTTAGGCATTCCGTTTATTTCATTTTGATTTCATATCGTCGGATTATTTTATCCTTTCGTCTATTCACCCCCCCCCACCCACACACCCACATACACACATATATATATATATATATATATATATATATATATATATATATAAATTAATCTAGGTAAAATAAACATCCACAGAATAAAAATATAAAAATCCACAGAATTTCAACCGGGCTTATATAATAGTGCTCGGTAATGAATAGAGTTATTTATATAACTATTTTTTATTTATTTATACTGACATGTACAAAATGCCGCTAAACTGGTATGTCGATGTTATCGATCAATAGTTATTAGAAACTAAGATCTCAGTCTGATCTTTCACTCAGATGTTCATATTGGGAAAAAACTACACCTCTAAATACAATAATTGGTTTAGGGCTCTCAAAATTCTAACATAGATCCGTGGCGCACCGGATAAAGTGCTGAGTAATAATCAATTTTAAGTGACAGTCCAATCTTCGGTACAGGCGATACTACGAATATAACTAAGAAAAATTCTGTACCACAGATTCCCAAGTTCGATATAAAAATTTCCGAGTTCAACGAGAAGGCCGGCATTCCGTCGGCCGAAACATCGTGAGAATAACATCTAAGATGACAACAGTAGTCCGAATAATCCAAATAATACATATGAAACCTTTAATAAAGAGAGTGTATCAATGAATACACTGCATAGGCCTTTCTTTATTGTGATCTATTATTATACCAAACGTGAGTCTATCAACGTTTGTTTCCCTAGGGCTTTTTTTCTGTATTTACTTTAATAACACAAAATGCATGATAAAATATATATTACTTAGTTCTGGGACTGAGTTATGTTTTAAAAGTCTGTTTTTATTGTCGTATTAGCCGTAATTTATAATTAACTGAATATATCACCCATCTTTCGCTTTTAGTTATCTATGTATTTCTCTCGCCCCTCTCACTCTGTGTTGATTCCCCCTATCTTATATTTCTTAACGACTCTATGAACATATAGAGTATGAGTGACTCTTTGTGTTCACACGTGTATCAATACACAGCACAAACACGTATGTATAGATCGCGTACTCATATCGTAAAATGATTTAAGTTAAAACGCACATATGTACATAATTGTAATAGATTACAGTAATCTAACGCAATAATAATTGATTGTTAGTTCATCATGTTCGTAAATTTGATAGAAACTATCTACATACGTACCATATAGCTGGCGATGCCGCTGTGTTACGTATGTACACGAAATGGCATTGTTTTAAGAAAACAATCCTTCATAAATCCTCTACTATTATCTACTGCAACTCGCAGGTTACTTTCAATTTCCGTTTTGCAAGGTTTTAATGACGTAATATTTAACCTATTACCGAAACTAGTTACGACGCGTAGTTTGTGCAAGTCAATCGCTAGAATTAAGCTACAAGTTATTTTCAATTACTTTAAATCTTTATTTATTATTTCATTGTACAGTATATGTATTGTGCAGTCCATTACATTCAATTAAGTATATAGTATATTTCGAACAACAGTATGTTAAACCTCAATCATGGGCAACAACACATAGTTCGATTATATATTGCAACCTATTATACTGCATACAATAGCTGAGTGGCGTAGTCATTTATGTACAATAAGGGTGTTCGACTAACGTCGAAATCGACTTAAGACGTGTCGTGGAATGGAACTCCGACGTAAGTCGAGGACTGACTGTATAATGTAAGTATTTTATTTACCTCCTCTCCAGGAGGTTTGACACAATATCAGGTGTAGGTATAAAAGCCAACGCACTAGGTGAAGTGCATTCTGGTCTACAAAAATGCCTGAGCAGCACCGTCGACATTCCACGATAGGGTCGCCTCAGTAGCAATAAATTAACCCCTTCTGAAAAAGAAGATAAAGCCTGGGAGGGCAGGACCAGAAGAAACCACAACGGTCCACCACCTGTCGGACTAATTGTCAAGGACGTATCGTTGACTGGTATAAATAAAATTTACATCAGGTAAGTATGATTGCATCTAGTTTAGCGTATACAACTATATCGTAATGCTATAATATATATATATATATGAAATTAAAAATGGAACAGTGGAAGACCCATAAGCTCAACGTTTCGCCCGATGTGATGTGGGCTTTATCAAGAGCGGATGAAAAGTGTGCTAAAAATGATAAAAGACGGGAAGGTCCTATAATTGGGAAATATATATAGTGATAGGGTTTTAATGGGGGAAATATATGCAAATATGTAAAGTGTCAGAAATAAGTGTGCAAAATGTCAGCATATAATTATACATACATATATATTTTTTATTCTATTTTTAAATTTTTATTTTTTTTAGAAGAAACTAGAGAGAAGATAAGGGGCAAAAGAAAAAAGAAAAAAGAAGAAGAAAAAAGAAAAAAAAAGAAAAAAAAAAAAGAAAAAAAGAAAAAAGAAAAAAACAAATTAATATATAGGGAATCATCCAGTGTCTAGACGTATCTTATTTTCGTTTAATATTGTTTTAGAGAGGTTGGGGGGGGGATACAGTAGAAACCCATTCTTTGTCTGATTTTGTTTGTAGAGAGGGCTATTACTGCAGATTCTATTATACGGCGTATCGACTTTTTATGTACCATCCTGATCAGAGTAGATTTGTTAAAGTCAAAGCTGTGCCGATACTCCATAGTATGAGCACATAAGACGTTAAGCATCTTGTTTGTTTTAATTGTTCTCTTATGTTCATAAATACGCTTGTCAAGGTTACGTTGCGTTTCTCCAAAGTAGAACTTATAACAGTCTCAACAAGGGATGGAGTATATGCCAGCTTTGATATTAGGCATAGTGCTGGATGTAGGTGTTTGGATTAAATTATTAATAGTAGCTGAAGTTATTTGAGCTATGTTTATTCCTAGTTTGTTAAGTTTTGTATAAATGATGTTGTTATTATAGTTAGTAGGTAAAGCAAGGTGTCTGTTATTATATGACCTTCCAGTCTTTTATCATTGTTAGTACACTTTTCATCCGCTCTTGAAAAATCCCACATCACATCGGGCGAAACGTTGAGCTTATGGATCTTCCACTGTTCCATTTTTGATTTCATCCCGCCGGATTGTTTTATCCTTTTATCTACCCATATATATATATATATATTATGTATATTATATATAAAATATTATATATATTATATATTATATATAATATATTACATATATTACATATATTATATATAATATATTATATTGCAATTGCATCTCTAAGGAAAACTGTATTGACATTTGTTTTTAAGATATGAGTTATATATGTCCCTATTTACTTACCTCCTCACGAGGGAAGAGTTAGACGCAAGGTCAGGTTTTAATGTGGGGAAAATCCGGCTTCCCAAAAAGAACTCTGGATTTGGACAAACATTAAAATTGTCCCAGTCTAGAAGGATTTCTCCTTCACTGGCAGAGGACAGAAAATATGAAGTGTAGTATCAGAACAAATACGACGCTAATAAGGGAGTCATTTAACTGGACAAAAAATAAAATTTCCTCAGTCTAGAATGATTTCTATTCCACTGAACGAGGACAAAAAGATTAAGTATAGTATCAGAACAGATACCACACTTTGCTCTTGAAATAAAGGAAGTCAATTAACTGGATTTTGTAAACATGTTACATCTTACTTAAAACATAGGCAAACACACGCAGGAGATTTACAATTGTGCATCCTAAATAAATACTGCAATTATTGTGTTTTGTCATATATTAATCAGCCACCACCCATCAAGACCAAAAGCCACTCGAGGATTCGGATTAATGAGATTGTCAATTGAATTGTGAACAACAGTATGAGAGGATTGGAAATGATGAGTGAAAGGGGCAGAATTTGATTACTTAAGAAGACGGCTCGACAAGTATTTCTATACATTGGACTTGAAGACGACTATGTTGTAGTCAGCGGGGAAGCAGTTTCGTGTTATTGTGTTATACAGATGATAACTTCTTGGAAATAAACTTTGTTCATGGTAGTTGCGTTTGGTTTAAGGTAAACAAAGTAAGAAAGCAAAGTTCATTGCAATGGTGGAAAATAGACGAGTTCTTGACGTGAATGTTTTATAGAAGGAACCAGTGATTGGATCTCATTCGAGCACTTACCATGGAAATAACAAGAAAGTTGAATATCAATCGCCCCAGAAATGTTAGATGTACCGAAAAACAAAAGAATATACAGTCGTTTCATGTGTAACATTTTAGGCAATATCTTAGAGGAATATATTTTTTTTTAAAATTTAACTTTTATAAAATACTAGATTATGAAATACTCGCAAAGTTCTCTTCGTAAAATACTTCAAACGAAACGTTAAAATAATAAACATTTCATCGTTGTAAACACGAAACAAAGACTTTCGCATTTATTCATATAGAATAGATAAACATTTACATTTTGCTAATTTTTATACAAATTTAGTCATCTTTTAAATATACCCGTAAAGAAAAGACAGAAGGAATCAATAGGTTCCTCCAAAGGATTGGCAAGAGTGGTACATAAACAACTGTTCTCCCATCATAACCAAGAAGGAGCACCCACCACTATTGACATTTCTGAATTCTATTGACTTGCTAAACATTTATCTACAAAATAAAACAATATTCCTAAAAAAAAACTCTTTGTTATATTTAAATCAAAACAATTGTTGATTATAATAAACAATAACACAGTATAGCTAATTATTAAGTGATCCTTTTGAATAACAATATGCAAATTAGTTAACTTTACTACTGAGATCACATATAAGTAGAAGCAGTATATAAACAGATCGGGTGCTGCTATTGTGCAACTTGAATTAACTTGAAATACGGTGTTTTGTCTTCACTGTCAGTGCGAGAAAGAAGCCAAACTTTTGCATTTATTTTTTTTATCAGGAATTTAATTATTTTCAAATGAGTCCGATGATAAAACAATAAACAAATATTGTAACTGAATTTGTACATCTATTTTTTTATCGTGTATCGAAAGTTGATTTTAATTATTGACTATTAGAAGCAAGTGAAAATAGTCATAAAATGTCAATCCAAACTCCATTAAAAATGCTTTTTGAGTTTTTGAAAAGAAAATATTTTCGAGTTTCGTACATTAATTTCAATTTAAACTATTCTTTCTATTTCGGACAGTTATTATTATTTTTTTTTTTTTGGGGGGGGGGGGTATCGTTTTTTTTTAATATATATAAAATACTATATAAAAACGAAAAGTAAATTATAATTGAATCAAAAGGACGCAGAAAAGGGGAGTATTTTAAAGAGATCTGCAACGGATTCTGCACCGTTTTAGGTTTACTGATCAACTTAATACAAAAATCATCATTATTATTATTGTTTACTCATTGTTCACCACTTATGAAGGCCAAAAGCCACTCGGGGATAAGGGCTAGTTAGATTTTCAGTTGGATGATGGAACATTTCTAGGATATGATTAAGAACTATGATTAATTCACAGGACGACTCGGCAGATACTATATTGTAGTCTGTAAGGAAACATTCCAGCGATAACGTGTTTCACAGATGGAAAGTTCTTCGAAACAAACTATGTTTATGAAAGCTAGGTACACAGTAGAAGAAAGGAGAGTTCTTTGCAGTGTTGGAAGCAAGACGTGGTTTTGTTGAGAAGGTGTTTTTCTGAAGAAGTACCGAAGAAAATTATTAAAATTGGTCAATTCTCTGCTTTTTAATGTTTTTTTTTGTTGTTAAACTGAAATGATCATTTGCTTGTATTTAAAATGCGACAGTTGTGAAATTTGAACATCCATAATATTATTTTTCGGATTGATACTTTGTATTATTTTAATTATTCGGACTACTATTCTCATTTTGGTTGTTATTTTCAGAACGTATCGGCAGATGTAACCTCCGATCATCTTCAGGTGCATCTTCTCGAACTTGGGAACCTTCTATTCTAACTTGGGAATCTTTATGTCGAACTCGGGAATCTGTACAGAATTGCGAACCGAGACCTTGATATACTCCACGGGTAGATTTAGAACTGATTGTAACTCAACGCCTTTATCTGTTGCGCCACTGCTAACGGAACGAGGACAATCCCCTGTTGATTAAATGAACGGTTCAGTTTTAAATTGTTATAGATTCCCGAGTCTGACATAAGGATTCCAGAGTTCGAAAAGATGCACCCGAAAAATGTCGGAGGTCTATCGGCCGAAACGTTGTGAAAATAACGATCAAGATGAGAATAGTAGCCCGAACAACTTAAGTAACAGAAAGCTCTCATATAAATCATTTGAAAAACAAATTGGATGGATTCAGAAACAATGGTAAAAACTGAATTTACAAATATCTTTGGGCCCTATCCGATTAAATATTTAAGAGAAATGTATCTATATACTCATATGATATACTCTAGAAGATCTTTTTAAACGTTGTAGATTTAACTCTATGTTGTCAACAAAGTTATGATACACATCTTTTCTAGAGAGATGCGTATATAGTAAACCTGTGAATACTTACCATTTAGCCCAACGAACAGGAGAAACTTCAGGGTAGACATTTTGCAGTATGACTGCATGTGGATTTTGGAACTTCCTTTTATAGCTATTCACGTATCGATCATTTAAGAACTGAAACTATTATTCCAATCATTTTATTTAGGAGGTAGGGGCAGTCACATTCTGGCGCCGTGATCAGGTATCACTGAAGACGACATTGATCAAGCGACGAGCACATATATCAAGCAAGGGTCAAGGCAACAGGTGCGACGGTATAATATTTTACTTATTCAAACCTTAGTGTGGATCCCATCTTTTATTAATCACCAAACTTTGGCCGGGAAAAGCGGTTTTCTGAATAAATACGCATTTGCACAGATACTCTTTAGTAAATCACTCCAATTTGAAAAGAATACGCGCACATCGCATTAACAGTAAACCCGTGCATTTGATCCGTTATCGAAGTTCGGAGCCAATAAAATTACCGTGTCACGACGTTACGTATATGTTTAAAAAAACGTTGTCGGAACGTTTTATTTTTTTTCCAAACGCCTCCACAATGTTGTTTTTTTTTTAAATTTTAATAATATACATTTATAGACATGAAAATAAATTGTAACAAAACTCAGGAAAAAAGAAGAAAATATTTTAAAATGCCCCCCCCCCCATACACCTCTCCTTCAAAATTTGCATCGTTAAAATTCTAGTAGACTTTTAAGGCCCCTATTTACTTGCATCTCTACATGTGCAGAGTTAGATTTTAATGTAGGAATAATCCAGCCCCCTTCCTTTTTTTTTGTTTTTTTGAAAAAAAGGGGCCCTCTGGATTTGGACAAAAACTTAAAAATTGCCTCAATCTGGAAGGTTTTCTTCTTTACTGACAGAGGACAGAAAAAAGGTGTAGTATCAGAACAGATACTACATTTTGATCCTAACCACAAAAGTCAAGTCTTTGGTACACTCTTAGGTCAGTTAATGAAGTTTCACCGACTGTACCAACCTGCAGACATTTAAATGCAATGTGAATAAATATCTCGTTGCAAAACCCCCCCACTTAAGACGCCCCCCCCTCGTCCTATAAATCTGACCCCTAATTCACAGTAGCCTGTAACGTCTCAGTAGAAACACGTCTTGTTTGGGGTAGAACAAGATAAAAAATAAAAGAAGAAGAAGAAGAAGAAGAAAATAAAAATAATAATAATGATGATGATGATGATGATGATGATGATGATGATGATAATAATAATAATAATAATAATAATAATAATAATAATAATAAGTATTTTATACGATCCATTGTATACGATTAAATAAACACAAGTTGAAGTTTTATTTTACCTATAGCTGTGGTGAAATTTCTGGTTCATATATTTCGGCTATTTAATATCAAAACATTTAATCTATTGTAAACGATTAAATAAAACAGATTTTTTTGTTTTACTGATGGCTGGGAGTGGTGGTGGGTGAGAGGTAAGTATACTTTCCTACATGAGATTTGAACTCCACGTCAATAGAGTGACAGATGAATCGATAAATAAATCGATATGATTACATTACCGGACATTCCTAAGATGCGTCCATTTCATTTGTGCTATTAGCGATGAAGATTATATTTCAAAGTGAAGATTGAAAAGACCAAATAAAATGCTATAGCAAATTAAAGCCTGACAGACAGACGATCGACCGACGAAAGGACATAGCCTCTTATAGAGAGATGAGTGGACGAATCGAAAATTTAATTAAAAACTTGAGCGTGACAGACCGACGAACGGACAAAGATAGCATCTTATAAACTCAGACTTAATCATAAAATAGCGACCAACGGACAGACATAGCATCTATTAGAGAAACAAGGATGCATATGACATTCCATTTCAAACTTAAGTGTAACAGAAACAAACTTAAAACAGACGAGCAGAGGTTCTTCTATAGTAACGTGAACGCATGTAACATACCATTTCAGACTTAACTATCAGATAAAGACAGCGTACAACAGAGGACAGAGCATCATGTATAGAAGTTCTCAAATTTGATGCACTTTGATAACAGTAACCATCATAACAAAATCAGCCTGGTCATATAAACAGTTTTTGAGTTATCAACATTTCCATGGCATAACTTCGGATATACTTCATGCAATATGGAGAAGTAAAGTCTAGATAAGATTGTAGCTCCATCGGTACGTTGTCAGGCAGACCTATGCAAGCTAACCACTAACTTACGTTCTTGTTAGAGAATGGCCCTACAGTGTTAGTTATAATAAAGTAAACTTTTAAAGACAAAAATATCTTTGTCATTTACGTATGTAAACATTCCAGTTGGAATGCATGCGGTCTTCGTGGCATTGGAATGCATTAAGTACTCAATCACCATGAATATGACGCTGAGTGACCCCCCCCCGCGTCATATACGGCCACTTTTGGTGCCACACTAGATTCAAATTTAATGCGTGGCCAGGATTTTACCTTGAGGGATCCTTACTGTGCCCCTTCAACAAAGAAAAAAGCGACCACGAGAAATCCTCACGATGCTTCTGAACCAAAGAAAGCAGCGACCGTGAATGATTCTCACGATTTTTCTAAACAAAGAAAGCAGCGACCACGACAGATCCTCACGGTGCCTCTACAACCAAGAATATTGCGATCCTGGGAGATCTCGCGACCTACAACAACAAAAAAGGAAGACCGTGGAAAATTCCATCGACCACAACTTCGGACCAAAAATGGATTAAACAGTATGGTCTACTTATCCATTAAAATGGGAAAAATTAAAATTTGATAAACTATATATATATAGGGTTTCGAATCGTGTCACCGGTGGTGAATAGTCGTACTTCTATGCTGATGAGTCTTGACTGAAAAGAGACGAAACGTATACGTCTATAGATAAATAAACAATAACAAATATATATATATATATATATATATATATATATATATATATATAAAAAGTTCATTTATATTCCAAAACACCTGATTTTATTTTTCTTACAAAACATTTTCAAAACAGATACACTTTAGTGCAAATTATTTTACAAATCATTTCGCTTATAGTAAACCAACCAATATTATTATGTCAATAATGGATCTGCTCACCTGAAGCTAATCAGAAAGTACATAAAAAGTTAAATTTACGAAATCTGCCGGAAAAAGCCGACGCAAAGACTGACAGGCGCTAAAACAAGATTAACTAATAAGGTGTCAGATGTCAGCAGACGACCAATTTTTCAAGAAATCAAGAAAATATTGAGTATTGATTTACTCCTCTCCAGGAGTTAGGCACAAGGCCAGTTTTTATCTTACTCCCACAAGTAAGATGTGACCCAAGGTCGGGTCGGAAAAGTGGGGTTTAAAAATTGCCTGGGCAGCCCCGTCGACATTCCCCGGTAGGCAGTAAGCAATAAACTTACTCCTCCCCCAAAGAGGGGAGGCGAAGCCTTGGAGGGTGGACCTCCTAGAACTGCACAGGACAGACCCATAGACCGGCGTAAATCAAGCCCCGAAGGCCAAGACAATACCAGTCTATGGGGTGCAGTATCCATCGGAACAGATACTACACTTTGATCTTAGCCAAAAGGCTCGATATTGAGTATTATTTACTCCTCTCCAGGAGTTAGGCACAAGGCCAATTTTATCCTACTCCCACAAGTAAGATGTGACCCAAGGTCGGGTCGGAAAGTGGGGGTTGAAAAGCCAGCGCCCGAGAGGTGAGCACTCTGACCATTAAAAATTGCCTGGGCAGCGCCGTTGGCATTCCCCGGTAGGGGCGCCTCAAGCAGTAAGCAATTAACTTACTCTTCCCCAAAGAGGGGAGGCAAAGCCTGGGAGGGTGGACCTCCTAGAACTGCACAGGACAATCCCATAGACCGGCGTAAATCAAGCCCCGAAGGCCAAGACAATACAAGTCTATGGGGTGCAGTATCCATTAGAACAGATACTACACTTTGATCTTAGCCAAAAGGCCAAGAAGAATTTTTTTTTCAAATTAGAAAATGAATTTAAACGATCTAGCTGAGAGAATTCAATCTTCTGAATGAGTCATCTCCTTCTGCCAGGAACGACGTCTAATAGTTAAGAAGAAAAAAAATGCAGAAACTGCGAATAAATGTGAAGGAGTAAGCTGACGTCAAAAAGTAAAAAGAAATAATTTATTTAAACTTTTCTCGAAAAAACAATTGTTTAGCTATGTTTTGTTATGTGTATATAAAAATAGACTTTTTACCGGTTTTCTGTGTATAAAATATAGACTGGTTACCAGTTGACTATGTTTTATTTCCTGAACCAAAAAGAAAAAGTTATTGGAAAGTTTTCTTGAAAAAAATTATTATTAACAGTTGATTAGATATGTTTTGTTCATTTTACCTAAAAAAAAATTTCTTGAAAAAAAAAAATGTTTATTAACAGTTGATTAGATATGATTTGTTCATTTTACCTAAACAAAAATTTCTTGAAAATTTTTTTTTTATTAACAGTTGATTAGATATGTTTTGTTCATTTTACCTAAAAAAAAATTTCTTGAAAAAAAATTATTATTAACAGTTGATTAGATATGTTTTGTTCATTTTACCCCCAAAAAAATTTCTTGAAAAAAAAAAAATTGATTTCTTCGTTTTATACAAAAAAAACTTTTCGTAAAAAAAATCTGATTGGTAACATTTATTTATTAACTATTTTGTTCAGGTAATATAAAAAAAAACTAAAAAAAAAACTTTGACACTTTTTAGTTTTCTAAGTATAAACAAACAGAAATGTATTTACTTAAAACAGCAGCGTCCTTATCGCCTGCAAGTCTTTGCGTCGGCTTTTTTCCAGCGACTTACGTAAACTGCCGGAAGATACCGACGCAAAGTTGGCGGAAATTAGGTCCCATTCTATAGCAGTACCAAAAAGTTAAAAAAAAAGTTCAGAAAAGAAGAACCAATAAAATAATATCTAGTTGACAATTAAAAAGAATGCTCGGTAGTTGGAAATGTTAGATTTTGATTGCATAGAGATATCGTGCTGCTGCTGACGATTATGATGATGATGCTGCTGCTGCTGCTGATGATGATGATGATAGTAGCAGCCTAGGGGAGAAAGATAGAGATAGATAGATATGTTTGATCTTATAGTTTTTTCAATCCACTAAAAAGCGCGAGTCGTTGAATCAATTTCAATGAGGGCATTGTTTATAGTAGAAATTTATGAATGAGCATAGCAAAATTACTACGAAATTCGTTGCCTTCTTTTTTGATAGATATAAAATAGATATTTATTAAATATTGATGCATTTTAAATTAAAAAAAAATTGTAAAATAATAGTATCATGGCCCAATTTATTTTGAGGGCATTTAAAAAAGGTTGAGTATTGTCTCCTCGGGCAAGAAATGACGTCATTGAAAGATTTAGGAGTTTTGATCATCATAGGAAATGAGAAGAAATTATCTTGATTCTATGAGTAAATTATTCAGATCCAGTCTGTCCAGTAACTTTTGAGCCGAAGATTGTTCGACCCCACCCCTGTCAAATAATAGAAGAAATTTTGAGCCGAAGATTGTTCGACCCCACCCCTGTCAAATAATAGAAGAAATTATCTTGATTCTATGAGTAAATTATTTAGATCCAGTCTGTCCAGTAACTTTTGAGCCGAAGATTGTTCGACCCCACCCCTGTCAAATAATAGAAGAAATTTTGAGCCGAAGATTGTTCGACCCCACCCCTGTCAAATAATAGAAGAAATTATCTTGATTCTATGAGTAAATTATTCAGATCCAGTCTGTCCAGTAACTTTTGAGCCGAAGATTGTTCGACCCCACCCCTGTCAAATAATAGAAGAAATTTTGAGCCGAAGATTGTTCGACCCCACCCCTGTCAAATAATAGAAGAAATTATCTTGATTCTATGAGTAAATTATTTAGATCCAGTCTGTCCAGTAACTTTTGAGCCGAAGATTGTTCGACCCCACCCCTGTCAAATAATAGAAGAAATTTTGAGCCGAAGATTGTTCGACCCCACCCCTGTCAAATAATAGAAGAAATTTTGAGCCGAAGATTGTTCGACCCCACCCCTGTCAAATAATAGAAGAAATTTTGAGCCGAAGATTGTTCGACCCCACCCCTGTCAAATAATAGAAGAAATTTTGAGCCGAAGATTGTTCGACCCCACCCTGTCAAATAATAGAAGAAATTTTGAGCCGAAGATTGTTCGACCCCACTCTGTCAAATAATAGAAGAAATTTTGAGCCGAAGATTGTTCGACCCCACACCTGTCAAATAATAGAAGAAATTATCTTGATTCTATGAGTAAATTATTTAGATCCAGTCTGTCCAGTAACTTTTGAGCCGAAGATTGTTCGACCCCACCCCTGTCAAATAATAGAAGAAATTTTGAGCCGAAGATTGTTCGACCCCACCCCTGTCAAATAATAGAAGAAATTATCTTCATTCTATGATTAAATTATTCAGATCCAGTCTGTCCAGTAACTTTTGAGCCGAAGATTGTTCGACCCCACCGCTGTCAAATAATAGAAGAAATTTTGAGCACAAGGTTGTTCGACCCCACCCCTGTCAAATAATAGAAGAAATTTTGAGCCGAAGATTGTTCGACCCCACCCCTGTCAACTAATAGAAGAATTTTGAGCCGAAGATTGTTCGACCCCACCCCTGTCAAATAATAGAAGAAATTATCTTGATTCTATGAGTAAATTATTTAGATCCAGTCTGTCCAGTAACTTTTGAGCCGAAGATTGTTCGACCCCACCCCTGTCAAATAATAGAAGAAATTTTGAGCCGAAGATTGTTCGACCCCACCCCTGTCAAATAATAGAAGAAATTTTGAGCCGAAGATTGTTCGACCCCACCCCTGTCAAATAATAGAAGAAATTTTGAGCCGAAGATTGTTCGACCCCACCCCTGTCAAATAATAGAAGAAATTTTGAGCCGAAGATTGTTCGACCCCACCCTGTCAAATAATAGAAGAAATTTTGAGCCGAAGATTGTTCGACCCCACTCTGTCAAATAATAGAAGAAATTTTGAGCCGAAGATTGTTCGACCCCACACCTGTCAAATAATAGAAGAAATTATCTTGATTCTATGAGTAAATTATTTAGATCCAGTCTGTCCAGTAACTTTTGAGCCGAAGATTGTTCGACCCCACCCCTGTCAAATAATAGAAGAAATTTTGAGCCGAAGATTGTTCGACCCCACCCCTGTCAAATAATAGAAGAAATTATCTTCATTCTATGATTAAATTATTCAGATCCAGTCTGTCCAGTAACTTTTGAGCCGAAGATTGTTCGACCCCACCGCTGTCAAATAATAGAAGAAATTTTGAGCACAAGGTTGTTCGACCCCACCCCTGTCAAATAATAGAAGAAATTTTGAGCCGAAGATTGTTCGACCCCACCCCTGTCAACTAATAGAAGAATTTTGAGCCGAAGATTGTTCGACCCCACCCCTGTCAAATAATAGAAGAAATTATCTTGATTCTATGAGTAAATTATTTAGATCCAGTCTGTCCAGTAACTTTTGAGCCGAAGATTGTTCGACCCCACCCCTGTCAAATAATAGAAGAAATTTTGAGCCGAAGATTGTTCGACCCCACCCCTGTCAAATAATAGAAGAAATTTTGAGCCGAAGATTGTTCGACCCCACCCCTGTCAAATAATAGAAGAAATTTTGAGCCGAAGATTGTTCGACCCCACCCCTGTCAAATAATAGAAGAAATTTTGAGCCGAAGATTGTTCGACCCCACCCCTGTCAAATAATAGAAGAAATTTTGAGCCGAAGATTGTTCGACCCCACCCCTGTCAAATAATAGAAGAAATTTTGAGCCGAAGATTGTTCGACCCCACCCCTGTCAAATAATAGAAGAAATTTTGAGCCGAAGATTGTTCGACCCCACCCCTGTCAACTAATAGAAGAATTTTGAGCCGAAGATTGTTCGACCCCACCCCTGTCAAATAATAGAAGAAATTATCTTGATTCTATGAGTAAATTATTTAGATCCAGTCTGTCCAGTAACTTTTGAGCCGAAGATTGTTTGACCCCACCCCTGTCAAATAATAGAAGAAATTTTGAGCCGAAGATTGTTCGACCCCACCCCTGTCAAATAATAGAAGAAATTTTGAGCCGAAGATTGTTCGACCCCACCCCTGACAAATAATAGAAGAAATTTTGAGCCGAAGATTGTTCGACCCCTACCCCTGTCAAATAATAGAAGAAATTATCTTGATTCTATGATTAAATTATTCAGATCCAGTCTGTCCAGTAACTTTTGAGCCGAAGATTGTTCGACCCCACCGCTGTCAAATAATAGAAGAAATTTTGAGCACAAGGTTGTTCGACCCCACCCCTGTCAAATAATAGAAGAAATTTTGAGCCGAAGATTGTTCGACCCCACCCCTGTCAACTAATAGAAGAATTTTGAGCCGAAGATTGTTCGACCCCACCCCTGTCAAATAATAGAAGAAATTATCTTGATTCTATGAGTAAATTATTTAGATCCAGTCTGTCCAGTAACTTTTGAGCCGAAGATTGTTCGACCCCACCCCTGTCAAATAATAGAAGAAATTTTGAGCCGAAGATTGTTCGACCCCACCCCTGTCAAATAATAGAAGAAATTTTGAGCCGAAGATTGTTCGACCCCTACCCCTGTCAAATAATAGAAGAAATTATCTTGATTCTATGAGTAAATTATTTAGATCCAGTCTGTCCAGTAACTTTTGAGCCGAAGATTGTTCGACCCCACCCCTGTCAAATAATAGAAGAAATTTTGAGCCGAAGATTGTTCGACCCCACCCCTGTCAAATAATAGAAGAAATTATCTTGATTCTATGAGTAAATTATTTAGATCCAGTCTGTCCAGTAACTTTTGAGCCGAAGATTGTTCGACCCCACCCCTGTCAAATAATAGAAGAAATTTTGAGCCGAAGATTGTTCGACCCCACCCCTGTCAAATAATAGAAGAAATTTTGAGCCGAAGATTGTTCGACCCCACCCCTGTCAAATAATAGAAGAAATTTTGAGCCGAAGATTGTTCGACCCCACCCCTGTCAACTAATAGAAGAATTTTGAGCCGAAGATTGTTCGACCCCACCCCTGTCAAATAATAGAAGAAATTATCTTGATTCTATGAGTAAATTATTTAGATCCAGTCTGTCCAGTAACTTTTGAGCCGAAGATTGTTCGACCCCACCCCTGTCAAATAATAGAAGAAATTTTGAGCCGAAGATTGTTCGACCCCACCCCTGTCAAATAATAGAAGAAATTTTGAGCCGAAGATTGTTCGACCCCACCCCTGTCAAATAATAGAAGAAATTATCTTGATTCTATGAGTAAATTATTTAGATCCAGTCTGTCCAGTAACTTTTGAGCCGAAGATTGTTCGACCCCACCCCTGTCAAATAATAGAAGAAATTTTGAGCCGAAGATTGTTCGACCCCACCCCTGTCAAATAATAGAAGAAATTTTGAGCCGAAGATTGTTCGACCCCACCCCTGTCAAATAATAGAAGAAATTTTGAGCCGAAGATTGTTCGACCCCACCCCTGTCAACTAATAGAAGAATTTTGAGCCGAAGATTGTTCGACCCCACCCCTGTCAAATAATAGAAGAAATTATCTTGATTCTATGAGTAAATTATTTAGATCCAGTCTGTCCAGTAACTTTTGAGCCGAAGATTGTTTGACCCCACCCCTGTCAAATAATAGAAGAAATTTTGAGCCGAAGATTGTCCGACCCCACCCCTGTCAAATAATAGAAGAAATTATCTTCATTCTATGAGTAAATTATTTAGATCCAGTCTGTCCAGTAACTTTTGAGCCGAAGATTGTTCGACCCGACCCCTGTCAAATAATAGAAGAAATTTTGAGCCGAAGATTGTTCGACCCCACCCCTGTCAAATAATAGAAGAAATTATCTTCATTCTATGAGTAAATTATTTAGATCCAGTCTGTCCAGTAACTTTTGAGCCGAAGATTGTTCGACCCTACCCCTGTCAAATAATACATATATAAAAAAAATAAATCAATGAATAAAAACGAAATATTTATATATGGGAATTTTGAAGTGTAATTTACAAGTACATGACAGCGGTAACGGGGAAAATATTAAACTATGATTGCACAATGACAGTTTAAGATGGACGGAGAGACACACTTAATATAGAAGCGTGGCCGCATATAACATGCTAATTCAAACTGAAGTATACATGCTAGACATGTGCATCCCCAATCAATACTGTAATAAAGTAAATAAAGATCAGAAATTTTGATTGATTTTTACAAAAAAACTAATGAAAATATGTGTTGTTAGAGGGGATCGATGGCAAATATTTAAGTCTGTTTTTCCTGTTGCCAATCAAATGTCTTTGCAATATTTAATGATACATTAGGATGAGTAGTGCGTCGATTTGTTAACCATTATTCGCTGATGTGTTTTTGGCACTAGCCCTACATATTATTAATATGCTAATTTCCAAGAAGCATTTAAATGAAAGATAATTCAAGACAATATGATACACAACACATGTTATTTTTTAAACAATAATATGAGAGAAAGAGAAGCAAAGAGACAGATGATACAGACATAGGTAGATAGAGAGGGGGAGAGAAAGAAAGAGAGTCAACAGATGACGATTAGAACGGAAGTGACGCCGCTGTTACTGACATAGCGTTGCCACGAACGATAGCCAGGGAGATGCGTTGAAACAACCAGGCTGACTCACGGGGCTCGTGCCTAGACGTTGAAATCCTCCGTCCAATGTCCTGAAAAATTTTAACAGTCTCGGGGCCAAGCACACCCAACGTTTCCACTGAAATTGGTTGGAAGACGAAACGGTCAGTGAGCGAGCTGTATTTTCCGCGCTTCCTTGTTTCGGCGAGCAAAGCCGCCGTGCCGAACTTCACCGCGGATTCCACAATCCTTGCTGGTGAAAAGGAATCGGAACAAATGGCGTCCCAGATCAGCGGCTTTCCGGCTCGGAAAGCAAACACAGTCATACCGTCAGGCCTGCGACCGTCGCCCCTGTCCACTGGTTCAAGGACTGATGCAAAACCTGCCGAGTCGAGACCTCGCCTGACTACGTCGTTAAGGGCAGAGTGACGAGGCAGGTGGCCGGTACTAAATCGACAAGAGAGAGGATTCAGGGCAAACTCGTCAACGACCTGACTACAGCGACACCGGTGTGGGTGGCACAAACGGAGTCCAAGCCGTTGTGAGACGGTGATCCGGATAGTGTCATTGTCCAAGAGGGTTCCAAGTGTCGCTGAAGGAATGCCACTGAGCCAAGCACCGCTGTAAGGTGAAGCCGACGCTCTCAAGCAGGCAGCTCTATGCTGGTTACTGCTACGCACGAGTTCAGCAACCACGGATTGACATTGAATGTCGTCCCAGGACGACTGATGTATGAGATCGAGTGGTTGCTGAAGGTTTGTCGACGTCCATGTTGACAAAACAGCTGTCAAAAGATCTGAAGACGGGAATTTGAGATATGAGGGGAGAATCTCGTTAACGAGACATGCCGAAGTGTGAGTCGAGGAAGCATATGCCGGCAGCGCAGTATCGGTTGCAGAGCGCAAACCAAGGCCACCGAACCGAAACGGCAAAGTGGCCTGGCATTAACCGGTGTCGTCAAAATTTACATTACATATTTCACTGTCCGAGCGACGTAAAATTTTGTGGAAATTTTCCAGAAGTTTGACTTTGTTGTAACATGGAGCACTTCTCAGTGTGAATAGAAGTCTGGGCATTGCAAAACGGTTTTGCAGCAGGAACAGTGCCGCATGAGCGTCGATCATGTTGAGGCGCTCTGCCATAGACTCTAGCTTTGTAGACTTGTCTTGTAGGGATGCAGCTACACCTTTAGAGCAGATAGGCGACCCAAGAATTATTGTGTTGTCCCGTTCAGTTATTGAGACGGATACCAGGGCGAGTCGTAGGCCATCTATTCCCCGTTGAATTTCACGGTGGAGCAGTTTAAGTTGATTATTTCAGATTTGTTAGGGTTAACTAACAAACCAATTTCAGACAGAGCTAGGACGATCCGTTCAATGTTGTGGAGCACCGAATCGATAGAGCCGCCTAAAGTGGCGTCGTCAAGATACCAAATGTTGATCGGTGACGAGGAAGATTGGGCCATGTCGTCGACGGCCAGAGAAAAAAGGAGGGGGCCCATTGGGTCGCCTTGCTAGACGCCTGTAGACGACGTGATAGAGTTGTGTCCGCACAATAAGAGACTGGGTTCAGCGTAATCTGTGTGGGCAAGACAGTAGATGTTAGGGACCCGACGATGGCACATGTTAAGAAAATGATCTCTGCGCACCGTGTTGAAGGCATATCTAGCTTAACTAGTATGATGTCTTTCTTGCTGAAATTGAATGCTGCTCTGATGGCATGAGCCGCAGCCTAGCAGCTCATTGGGACACCGACGCCCAGTTGAACTGGTTGAAATTCGGGCGATAGATGTTTTGACGCCTCAAAACAGACAACTTTGGAAGCGAGTCTGCGGAAGGTGTTACCGACAGCTATCGGGCGTATCCCGCCGCATTTTTTTGCGGAGAGCGGTCAAGTTAGAGGAGAAAAAGAGATCACGTGCAAACTTCGGAAGTTGGCCGTTAATCAGAGACGGGTAATAGCAGAGCGAAGACGAAGACCTGCTTCAGCTGTTAGGAGAGCTGTGAGGTCTTTCAAGTGCCCGGGTCGGAGACCGTCAATGCCGCCGCTGCTGCTTGGTCGAAAAGACTTGAGTGCGGACATAACCTGTTCTACCGAAATGTTCTGGGTGTCAATCTCTTCGAAACTAGGAGGGGTGTCCGTGTCCGTTGGAGCCGGTGGGTGTTTCAGTCGGAGAGCGACTAGTACTTCTTCCGATGGACGAACGACCGTGTCGTCGGAGGTTATGATTCTTACGGCGTCCGAAACATCGCCCTGTAGGAGTTTGGTGTTGACCGCTTGACGTATTCTCGAAGTGCCAGAGTTTTGAATTGTAGACTCGGTATGTGTGGGCACAGATTGCAGGCTTCATTAAGGGAAACTTTTCTGACGAAATCAGAAATTCTATGTTTAATTCTGCTGGCGAGAGAATTGCTCTGTAGCTCGCGGTCTGTGGCGAGTGCTTCCACAGCAAACAGAAAGAGCTGAGCCCAAGAATGTCGTCGTTGTTGTCGAGTGTCCGATTGATGAAAGAAGTGAGGGTGTCAGCTGCAGACATGCGAGCAGCGTTAGGAATTTTGATCAGAACGTTTTGTTGTCTACGCTTAGATGAGAGATACTTGAGGATACTTTCAGCGTCGAGAGAACCATGGAGGATCTCGGAAATTTTAATCGAATGAGGGGGACGTATATGATGTTTGAAGCAGGAAGGACAGTGTCAGGTGGGAATTTCTTCTGAAATTTTTTTCTTGAGGCCAACACATGATAAACGAAAAAAGAGATTGCACTGGTTGCAGAGTCGGCCTAGTTTTCGTTTATTAGTGATTGAGCAGACTTGGCATGGCTGGTCGCTAGAGGATATGGTTGGTTATTATTTTCGGGGATCTCGGCAAGTACGGAGCCTTTTTCTTTACTTCAAAAAGACAGTAAATGCAAACAAACAGAATGGCATCATTATTTGATTGAGACGCCGACGATTCAACCGTTAAAATATCTTTTGGGACGGATATTTGTTTTTTATAAAAAATAATTAAATAAAACATTGGCAGTCTTTATGCCGACTAACCAACCACATACAATTATACAATTAAAAGCACACGTTTCCAATACGAATTTCAGTTGTTTTGACTGTTTTTTTCCAGTGGCAAATATTTGTACTTATATAGAGAACGACTCGCGTTTCCGTGACTTCGTCTCGTCAACGTCCGGGCAAGTTACGGAAGCGCCCGAGAGTTGTCGAGGCGAAGACTGCCATACGATAAATTCAAGAAAAGTTGCAAATAACAAAACTTAGACGAGGAAACTAAAACTATACATATATAAAAATAAAGAACGTTTTTTTTTTTTACATTTTCTAGGTTAGGCTTAGGATTAGGGTTTTTATTTAAGTTTAGGGTTAGGGTTAGTTTTTTTTTTCATTCGAAAGTTTCCAAGAGTAAACCTGTACAGAAAATAAAACTAGGTTACTGGTCCAGAAGGTTTTATTTTATTACGGTTCTGTTGCGCTGAACGTAGATGATGACGACATCAAACAAACAGAAGAGGAGGAGGAGGAGGAGGAGGGGGCGACAAGGAACAAGCAGATAACACGTTGATGCACATCGTAGAAATTATTTTTTCTATAAGTTACTGTTTGCCTGCTGCAACCTGATTGGCTAATAGTTTCGGCAACTCCCGGGCGCTTCTATAACCTACCTGAACGTTGACGACGCGAAATCACGGAAATGTAGGTCGTTCTCTATATAAGTACCCAAATCTTTTGTAATATAGGCTTATCAGTAAATTATAATTAGACCTACTTTTAGTGGCATTTGGTTAACAACGAATGAAATGATTTGACTTACTTAACTTATATGCATATTCCACCAAGCTTCGCCACATGCTTGAAAACAAAATTCTTCCTCTTATCACGGTCTACGGCGAGTCTTTCAGCTGTCAGGAGCGGCATATCAGTATCAACTTTTATCTGGTCAATCCCCTCTTTTTGTGATCACCATCTTGATCGTTTTCAATGAAATCTTATTTTATATGATTTTTTGTTACTTAGTTCGAGTCTGGTAGGCAGGAAACATGTCCAAAATTTATGATCTTTTTTCGAACAACGTTGTCGATGGATCTTTGTTTTTTTTAATTCAATTAATTTGGCAAAAAATAAAACAAGCATGTTTCAGTTGCCATGTAGGAAAAAGGTGGTAGAAATTTACACAGAAGAGGACACAGTAGTCTAACACCTGCCCAAATCACATTGAATTGCTGCATTGTTGGCGCATTTGTATCCTGTCTTTGAAGTAAATTCCAAGGTCAAGGAATCCTGATTGAGAAGGCGGTCCTCCTCCGGTTCAATCGAAATAGGTGGAGAAATAGTTTATTGTCGTGTCAGCGTAGACCTCTTTCTGGTGCAGGAGTGAATAAAAGGTCCTGAGGTATATCGTAATGACCATTGAGGAGATTTTATGCCAAAATGAAATCACCGCGTAATCGTCTGCGTTCAAGGGAGAAAAAGTTAAGTTTCTTGAGTCGGCTTGCATAGGGCAGATCTTATAGACCCTGCACCATTCGAAGGCAGCTTTTGAACTCTCCCCAGATGCTGGATATCATGTATTAAATATGGAGCAGAGACCTGGAGACCATACTCTAACAGTGGTCTGACGAGGGAGACATGAAGTGGGACAAATATTTCAGGAGTAAGTTTTCAGAAAGAACGTCGAGTGAGAGATAAAGTGCTTCTTTATTTGTTTGCAGCCTGAATGCAATGTTTATATGGCTTGAACGACGAGTCAACCAGAAGTACAAGATCTTTTGTCTCGTTCACCTTCTTGAGTGGAGACGTATCACCACCGAGAGTAAAAACCGAGTCAAAAGGTGGTCCCACTCGAATATAGCAGCATTTATAAACATTAAGGTACATTCCCATTCAATGGACCATTTCCAGGTACGTTGAAGGCTAGACTTCAGATTGCCAATTTCGTTGCTACGAGCTACTATTTGACGTCATCTACAAATAGGAGCACGTTTCCAGCATTCACTTCCGCCCCTGTCATTTATATAAAGTAGAAAGAGAGTAGGATCCAGCACGGAGCCTTGAGGAATACCATTGCAAGCATCCATTTCAGATGACAGACTGTCTGAACTTTGTATGTACGACATACATCTGAACCCTTTATGTACGATCACCAAGAAAGGATCTTATCCACATTATAACCCATTCATGAAGACCATAGGTGTTGAGTTTATATAAAAGTAAGCGGTGATTGACAGAATCAAAGGTCTTGGCAAAGTCCAAAAAAATAATTACAGTCCTGTCTTCGTCGTCCATTATACTCGTAACCCATTTTTATATCACAAGTAAATTTGTGAGACTTGACCGTTTTGGAATGAAACCATGTTGAAATGGAGAGATGGTAGTAGTAGATGTAAGATGAGCCATGATTTCTCGCTTAAGTAGAACTTCTATGCATTTTGAAACGATAGAAGTGAGGATAACTGGTCTGTAATTCATTGGGTCTTCTTTGTCACCTTTTCTTAAAAATAGAGCACAATGTGGTGACCCGCCAATAAGCACGAAGAACTCAGGTAGTCAACGAAAAGGTGAAAAGAGCTGCTAAAGGTTCAGATAGTTCAGGTGCAACAGCCCGTAAAATTGTTGAGTGTAGTCCATCCGGACCTTGCCCTTATTCACATCCAAGGACAAAAGCTTTTTCTTGACCTCATCCCGAGTAATGGGGATCGGCCGCATTGGTGGTGATATCATATGTAGCGTTGCAAGTTCTCTGCTATCATTATCTTTGAAAATATTTGCGAAAATATCGGTAAAGATAAATTCTTGTTGGTTTGGGTGTTTAATTTTTTCTCCTTCGAAATTACGTAGAGTTACAGTTTGATTGTTCAATATTATTATTTCTTTGCACGTGGGCATAAAAACGCTTCGGTTTACGACCAGCATTACGAGTAAGATGCCTCTCAAAATTGTGTCTACTTATGCTGGAGATGTGTTCAACATGATTACGTTGTTTTCTGTAGACCTCCAAAGTCGTCTCAGACATCGTTTATTGGTAATGCTCCCATGCAGCATTTCTCAGTTTTCGTTCACGAAAAATCATCCTAGTAATTCACGGTTTTTGTTTCTTATGTGTCCTAGTAATCCATAGTGTTTGTTTCTTGTGTGTTAGGCGCTTTCAGGGGTACGGGTATATTCGTAACGTGCAACTAATATTACTTTCTTGAACCTTGTTTCAACAGTCTGAAACCCAGTGAGGCTATGCCAATCTAACTCATCGGAGGCCGCTTTAATTAGATCATGATTCATAGCGGCACATTTTCTTCTTGGCTTATCTGAGACAGGACGCGGTTCAAACGAGTTGTGCATGTAACAGCTCAAAACTGCATGATCACTCTTGCCAAGTGGAGGCAAAATTCGAAGAAAAGAAACGGAACTTGGTTAACAGATGAAGACAAGGTAAATCACACACGATCTCTGGCTCAATCTGGTTCTTGTATATTTGGTAACATGCTGGTATAAAACGCATTCCTCTATCGTGTCCAACAGTGAGTTATCAAACGCGTCATTGGACGTGCACAGATTTGACTGCTAGTCAATAGTCGGGCATTAAAATCTCCGAGTATGAGACAGTAATTCTGGTAATTGGATACAGCTTTCACAGCATTAGTAAGACTTTGGTAATCAGTATCTGTTAATATTAAGCCTCTTTCTAATATCTGCATTTATTTCTCTATCTTGCAAAGTTATTCTTCCTCTTACGTTCCGCCAGTATAGTCGATGTTTCAATGCGTATTACTGCATCTTCTCAAGATGCGGTAATACACATTGGAACGTTGGTTGATTGACGTAAGGCTATTATATTGTTTATGTAATTTATATTTATATATATATATATATCTTCTTATTGTTTGTTGTGTCTCTTATGAGATCTCCATATTTCACTATCTTTTTTATTCAAATATTCTTCTTTTCATATAGTTGATATATTATGTTTTTAACCTGTTATTAAATCTGTTGTTCGCATGATTTTCGCCGACCACGTAAAGATTAAGAACATCCATAGTGAAAGTGGTCCAATGCATCCGACAGGATTCGAACACGGGACGCCAAGTCGTCAGTCCGCGCCGGTATCCACTTCACCACCTCCCAACAAACATTATTCACTTTAGATATTTGTGAACACGTTCAATGTAAATGACCATTAATGCGAAGTTTGCATGATTTCGAGCAAAGTCCCGATTTATTTGCCTTCCCACGAGGGCAGAATTAGACACAAGGTCGGTTTTTAATGTGGGGAAAATTCAGCTATCCCAAACGAGAAACTCTGGATTGGGACAAAAATAAAAATTGCCTCAGCCTAGAAGGATTTCTTCTTCACTGACCGAAGAAAAGATCAAGTGTAGTATGAACACAGATACTACACATGTCTATAACGCTAACTATAGTTTCGTACTTATTATATAATTCCCGCCAAAACCATCTATAATACTAACACATGGTCTTTACCTGATTAACCTCATTCCCCTGAAGATGAGCCCGGATGGGTCTGAAAGTACTTGGGACACAAATGAAAACTATGGCAGATTCATCGGCCAATCCCCCCCCCCCTCCGAAACTAAGATACTGATTCGGACAATAGAAAGGATCTACAAAAGAATATCTAGACATAACTTGTCTGTTATATTTAACAATACTTGCCTTCAAGAAAAGATGCTGCCTATATATATATATATATATATATATATATATACTTGCATATAAACTTGCAAAATAAATGAAAGCTCAATAACTGATCAGTTCCATAAGGTAGAGCTATTATGTAACTATAAATGGATGTAAAACATATTTAAATCAAATTTCAGAAAGAAAGAGTCGTATAAGACTTCTTACACGTGTTTCGAAATTTGTTGTCCAAATTAGTATGAGGCTAATAGAGAGACACCCATATCCCCGTATATACAGTCGTCGCCACGATTTTAAGCTATTACAACTTTAAAATAAGAAAACACAGTAAAACCTTTTCGTACGTAAATATTTGTTGAAGCAAAAACACGCAGAGATAAACAAGTTTATTATGATAAACATTCCAGAACGTTCAATTAAAAGAGAATATTCAAAAGGAACAAACACGATTCAACGATGCTGCCTTCCTCAATCTGTATTCAACACAGAGTTACTTTGTAAGGGAGATAATCCAAAACATATCACAACAAATCTTAAAAGGATATTTGAAGCATCATCAGGATTTGAAATAACATTTCAAATGTTAGTAAACTTAATTATTTTTGCATATATAACATGCAATAAATAATAAGTAGACACAATAAAAATAGTTAAGAATTGTTAACAATAGTCAACATTAGTAATTGTATTATTTATGCTCTTAGTTTTAATAATAATAATACCAACTTATTTAACGTAATTTCTCTTATATATTACTTTATTACTGTTTACGGGAAGGCATAAAAGTTCAATTTTATATACGTTAAAATAAATACAGATTTTGTATCAGGACAAACAAACCGTTTTATGTGATGCCTAATTTGTTATTGTGTAAAAAATATTTCAAACTTTATGGAAAACAAGTAAGTATTTGCGTTTTATTTAAGATTTTCTTATCAAGAACGGTTTGTCAACCATCTTGAATTTTATCGATGAGTTTTTTTTAGTTTTACCTTCAAATCACTATCAAACTCCCACTTTGAAAATGAAATAAACAAAACCATCAGTATCCTTTTTCTAAATATCTAACAATTACTAAATCAAAGATAAAATAATTTCAGACAGAAATAACCACATACATATGTTCACATGTAGCGTGTAACCGTTCTTTTCAAAGCGTCTGGTTTATCTGATTAGCACCAACCACTTTGACATCACCAGATAAACTTGAAACAGTGAACAGGTCTTATTAACGAAGGTCGCGGCTTTATCCGTCCAAGGAAATTATTTAAAAATCACATACTAAAATTATAAGTAAAATTATAATAATTAAAGTACATTTTTGATCTACAGAGTGATTGGAAAGTAACTCCCTATTATTAAGCGCTCGTAATTTATTACTCAAATATAATTTTTACAAGAAAGTAATATGATAAGAAAGTGTATCGCATGGGGTTGTATTCAAAATTCGATATGGGTGACAGCAATCGGCACCAGCTTCTAAAGCTGCCTGGAAACAGCATCAACTGATTTCACAAATAACTTTTTTCTTACTTTTACTAATGAGTAAACGCTTATCAAGGCTAAAAAAACCCTCGAATATTAGGGTCAATAAGATAGATAGATTGACAGATGAATGGTGATGAATACTATGAGAGTATTAAAAACAGCAACCTACCCAGAAAAGTTATGTCGTATGTCGTAAATCGGGGGTTGAACCCAGAGCGTTGCGCTTGCAAGATAGCATCATGTTTGTTTTCGTGCAATGACGAGAATACACTTATGCAAATTAGCATTGTTTTGCATGAACGAATTCTCGTTGAGATAAAAAAAGAGTATGAATTTTCCTCCCAGGGAGTGTGAAAAGTTGACATGACGGGTTTGGACCACGTCGAGTGTTCAAAGAGAGAGACAGAGAAAGAGAGAGGGATAGAGAAAGAGAGAGAGAGAGAGAGAGAGGGAGAGAGAGAGAGTAAGAGAGGTTTTCAGACACGAAAAAACCCTTCTAGGCAAAGACGAACAATAGAAGTTGCGGTTGAACCCAGTAAAAGCATCACAGATGAAGAATGCAACAATTTAGTGATATGACATCGAAGAGAACTGCATCCAAATTAACCTCGAAGATGTTTATCATGCAAGCAGAACGACCCGACATATTACCAACATAAAAAAGACTTCATCAGGGCAAACTGTAAGAATATTTAACCTGATATGTAAAACAATATTTAACCTGATATGTAAAACAATATTTAACCTGATATGTAAAACAATATTTAACCTGATATGTAAAACAATATTTAACCTGATATGTAAAACAAGGTTAACGAATGGGAGTTACGTAGCTGAGAAATAAGTAGTGACGTAACAAATAAGGGTCATATTCCGAAAGTGGTCCAGAATAGTGAGAATTAGCACAAAGAAAAAACTAGTGACGCACTCTTTGGTTCTCCGTGCAAGATGCGATAGACGTGCTTTCGAAGGACTTCTTCCATTCCCCAAACATGGCATGAAAGAAAGCTGCATCCTAACTAATCTGAAAAAATGTGTATTATGCAGCAGAACAACGCCCCCAAAATATTACCAGCACAATAAAAGACTTCCTCAGCGGAAACAAGGAGACAGTTTTAGACTGACCAAGCCAACCACCGAACCATAACCCAATGAACATGAATATCATCTCCGAACTAAGAGGTCTGTTCTTTCCTTTGATTGTAAATGCTGAACTAGATCAGGCACGTCAAGTAATTTTGACATCTTAATGGGTGCATCGGATTCTTCACATGTAACACAGACTATTTTTGCTGAGGGAGATTAATATTTTCTTACCAGAACTAATGAGAGGCCTGTATAGGGATTGTGGAAGTTTTGCCATTAGACTGCATAAATCTCTTACAAAAACAAGGAATTAAAATAGTCATAGGTAAAACCCTGGCAAAGCATTACAAATGAAGAATGCGACAATGTGGTGATATCTATGATTCAGTTATTTCAAGCAAGGGTTATGCTTCTAAATGCTACTTACTTTAAGAATATCTCTTCTTTTCCTTTTTTCCTTTGAAATGGGCTGATCTCATGTAAAAGGTGATATGTTCTAAGTTGTTTCACACACATATTAAGAAATACAAGTTGAAATTATGAACTATTATCCTACATTACTATTTTTTATCTTAATCGCAAATGTCTGTGGTGAATAATAAGAACGAAAGAAATAGTCTTGCTGTTCCAATACTGTTTGAACCAAACTACATAGTCGATCATGTATCTCTATTATCGCTTTCGTGTATTCTTTTTATATCATCCCTGGACAGCTCCCCCCCCATTAGTCCTGCCAAGAGAATATTAATTTGCCGCAGCAAAAATAGTTCGACCAGGTAAGTGACGCAGAACCCGATGCACCCATTAAGATGTCAAAATTATCTGGCGTGTCTATCTAGTCCAGTATTTATAATCAAAGCAAGTAACAGACCTGGCAAGGAGAATTAAATAAATTTCTGTAGGGGCAATATCTATGAGATTTAGGGCGATTATTAAAATATTATTCAGGAGAATTTATGTATTTTTTTAGTACTAATGAGTCTCCGCTTAGCAAGGCCTCAAACATTCAAGGATAAGGGTTAATGAGTTTGTCAAGTGGGCGATGAGACAACACCCTGAGGATTGCAGGCGATGGTTGAAACTGAGCAAAATTTGATTATTTAAGAAGACGGTTCTAGTCAGCTGGAAAGCAGCCCCATGATATTGTGTTTCACAGACGAGTAGTTCTTTGAAGGACACTTTGCTCATGGAAGTCTCGTTTAGTTTCAGGTACACAGAGGGAGAACAGGAAATTATTGATTGTGGTTGTAGCTAGACGAGTTTTTGTTCAGAATTTTTTTCGGGGGGGGGGGAACACATAGATTTGAGCCCTGTCTTGCACCTACCCAGACAATAACAATAGAGCAACAGAGAAAGACTAGACACATCTCATCTGTTAAAAAGTGATTTCAGGGGAAAAAGGGAAGCTTATCAAAACGGGGGTGAGAGTCATTCCTTTCAACGAGGGCAAAGTGAGGACCCGAGCGTTTGTGGTGAAAGGAGAGAACTTGTTTTTAGATATATTAAAAGTAACCAGTCACTTTAACCCTATTGCACCACATTCTCCAGGTCGAAAGAGAGAGAAACAAAAAATATCTTGATCATTAATACTCTTCGAAGTGTTGCCATATATAGTTGTGTCATTTGCATAAATGTAAACGAATAATCAAAGAATTTGGTTTTGGAGATCATTAATTGTTTTGACCTTTAAGGGTCAGTAATAATCAAAACAAACCAGTGGTACAATTAACAAAAAATGTATTTACAAAAGTATGTTACAGAAAGTATCGGTCCGTTTTAGGATAGAGTTTGAATTTTATAGGAGGTGTGTTTGCTGCTAACGTACACCCGTTACACGATTTAACTGTATTCTCAATCCAGTAGACGTAACTTCGCATGAGACTCTTCATCTGTGATAAGCTTGGATGCCCAACATGAAACTCTTCTACAATATATATATCGCCGGAATGATCACCCGACAACCGTCGCAGATAAAATATGCTCTCGGAATTTTTTGGTTCTTTTCTATTATGCCATTTTTATATCATCGTTCAGCGCCTTTGTCTTTATTTCTCCGTGTGTCACTGGAAGTTCTCGTACGATAGTGCACAGCGTGTTTTTTAACCTCAACTTCTGCTTGTAGAGAAGCAATTACCGTGTCCTCATTATGTTTTACAGATTTCAGTATCAATCTAGACAGTCTGTCCGCATGACTGATCTTTGAAGATGGGAGATACTCTATCTTGTAGTCATAATTTAGGAGGAGGAGGATTCACCATCTCTGTAATCTGTTCGTCGTATGTGTAAGTAAACCCATCTTCGATCGATAAATTGTTAATAAAGGTTTATAGTCGGTTTGTAATAAAAATCTTCAGTCGTGCACGAAACGGTGAAACTATATTACCGCTACATTTACGAGTAACTCTTATCTGCTGGTAAAAGTGTACGAGACGCATGCACTATAGGCTTCAGCGAACCGTCGTTCATTCTGTGTAAAATACAAGCTCTTATGCCGTATGAACTCGCATCGGAAGCTACAACAATTTCGCGTTCTGGATCATAATGTGTTAAAAATAAATCAGATGTGAGAATGTTCTTTATTTTCTACATTGCCTCCTGGCATTCTGTCGTCCAAATTCAGTCTTTCTCCTTCTTCAATAGTTCGTTTAAAGACGCTCGTAGATTGTGCATACTTGGGATAAATACGTTATCGTAATTCGCTAACCCAATGAAACTCTTCAAAGACGATATATTTTCTGGTGCTGGCATAGTCTTTATTGCACCTGTCTTCTCTGTGTCGGGTCTTGTCCCATTCGTATCTATTATTTGTCCCAGATATTTTATTTGTTCCATAAAGAATTCACATTTTTCTGCTTTTAGTTTGAAACCGTAATCTTAAATTATTTGTAAAACTTTATTTATGTTCGCTTTATGTTAGTCCGTGATTTTCCTAATTATTAGAATATTATCTAGATTGGTCGTCACAAACTTTATACCGCTAAGTAATGCGTCCATTACATGCTGAAATATAGCCGGAGTCACTTTTACTCCAAACGGTAGTCTTTCAAATTTGTATAGCCCTTTACGTGTATTTATGCACAATAGCTCCAAGCATTATTCGCTCACCGGTATCTGCAAATATGCGTCGCTTAAATCCACTTTCGAAAAAATCCTTTTTCTATTAAACTTCGCGAATATTTCCCCCAGACTAGCCAAGGGATAATGATAATCTCTCAAACCCGTAGAAAAGTCTGCACATACACGAATTTCTTTATTCTTTTTCTTTATGTAAACTGTCGGTGAAGCCCATTCGCTATATTCAACCCGTGATAGCATTCACATTTTGATTTTTTCTTCTGACGCGAACGGAACATTTCGCTTCTTTTTGAAGATCAGTAATTACTTTGTTGTATCTACCAAGTACACAAAAAATGTGAAAAAATCTCTTTCAATTCGTTTTTAACTTTTCTGCTGCGGCATCTTTAGTTGTTATTTATTCTATCGGTAAATCCCACAGTTGAAACTTCTCCATCCAATCTGTTTAGAAGATTACTTGAATTATTTATCATATACTGTCGTTATCAGTTCACCTTCGAATTTGATTTGCTCTCCGGTGATGCTTTATGTTATTTTATTAGTCATCAAAAAAGTTGGCGTGTCAATTTTCTTCCATGTCTGCAGATTAACAAATCGGAGTCTTAGTGGAGCTGCATTTTAATATTTCTATTTAATATTTTTACTTGAGCAAACTTTCTAATATTTCTAATTTCGTCCCATTTTGGTTATTCTGATGAAAACTATTTTTTAAATTTTAGTTTTTATTCTCCAATACGTACTTTTATGTCCTACGCGATCGCATTTAAAGCACTTATTCGTTTTATTGGTGCAATCTCCGTACCAATTCATCTGTCCGCAACTGAATATTCGATTTTTCTGGTGAAGTCATTTTTTGTTGCGAGTTTTTCTTGATATGGGACACTCCACTCTGTTCGATATCCTTTGAATCTTGATGCACGCTAATAAACCGTTGGCAGTGCTCGACTACTCGCTGGAGTGTTAAATCTGGCTCATTTTCCAGTTTGTTAGGGATTCTCATTTTAATTTCCCCATCTGTGTTTGACCCCAATCCTTGTGCAAATATAAGACATTTGAAGTTACTAGGATTTAATACCGATAACTTCAAGTCATCACAGTGCTTATTTACTACGCTTGCAAATGTTGTGTAGTCTTCATAATCCTTTCTTGTAAGGTTCATGCACTTCCACCTTTTGTAGAGGAGAGATGGTTTTGGACTAAATAATTTGGTCAGCAATTGTATCGCTTCACTAATTGCTGTTTTTAAGGTAAAATGTAATTTACAAATTTCGTTTGCTGAACTGTTCTAAATGCTCTTAACAGCAAGAGAACTTGTTTGAAATCGGTCCAGTTTTCACAGTCTGTATTGTATTCATAATGCCTGAAATACTGGACAAAAGTAACCACGTTGTCCGGGTCGTAGTTCAAATTATCAATGGTTTTCCAAATTGTTTCTGAGAAAATGCTCTCGTCTGTACTATTTTGTGCCCATTTGCCAATTCGAAGCATGTCTTCTGTAGCTGTGGGGTCTGAATGAACATCCCCTAAAATCTTTTATTTTGTGCCAGCTATTCTATATGTAATTCCAATTTTTCTGCTTCCATTTTCTTTTAGTATGATGCTTGTTCTTTCTGTAATTGCAGATGTTCATTTAGCTGATACCTGAAAAGCTCTAAGATTGCGATTTTTAAATCCTCTATTTTTATTCCGTCACTTCAAATAACTGACTTTTCCGTATATATATATATATATATATATATATATATATATATATATATATATATATATATATATATATATATATATATATATATATATTGTGTGTATTCAGGAAGCATTTTTTCATTCTTGCAAACATTATTAAAAATAACAGAACCAGTCTGTCTAGTTATACTTTTTTTAATCTTTACAAGTTTTCTCATGATTTTATTTATGTTAAAACCAAAAAAAAAACTTTATAAAAGTTCCATATGTGTCACTAGTGTTTTCGATTCCTCTGCGAATCATCTTCAGGTGTTCATGACCAAATTGACTAAAAAGCTGACGAAAGGAGAGAAATTTTCAAATACATTGGAGAGACGCACAAAAGAACGCCTTACATTGTTCCAAGATAGACGTTGACAAATTAAATCTTTTTGAATTTATTTATGTATTTATTGATTTTTTTTAGCAATAGCTGAATTTATTTAGTGTAGTCGAATAAATATGATGAGGGAAAATGTGCTAACCTCTCCATTTTCCCTCTTCACATATAAGCAATAATTAATTTAATAAAATCTTTTATTAAATTAATTATTGCTTACCTCCCCATTTTCTCTCTTCATATTCATTCGACTACACCAAAAGAAATTTCAATGAAGACAAGGAAATAAATGATATAACGCTTATGAAGAATGAGTTTACAAACAATTTAAACTTCCTATAACATATTGAGAAGAGTAACAAATAAGAAAAGAAAAGCAACATTGTTAAATACAAACTATAAAATATTGACACAGGAAAAACCTTCTTAAAACTACTAGATAAACACTGTAACAGAGGTAACCTTGTGTATGAAATGTTTAATAAAAACACTGTAAAAATGAGTTATTCATGCACATAAATCTTAAACAGCATCATTAGAACAAAATTATACTACAATCACTTAACATACAAACCAACACAAATAAGTCTCCTTGTAACTCTAGGAAACGTGACTTCTGTCCACTAAATGGCAAATTCAATGTACCTGGTAACTATTTTGCCAATGTAAAACACTGTGAATAAGCGAGTATATTTTGGCATTGCCCAAAATTGGAAACAGTGGTACTATGTACAAAACCATACTTTCTCCAACAAAACATTAAAAAAAACTATCTTCTCGAATAATTTGTGGGCTCTAAAGAAAAGAAACTTGCACCAGGACTTATGATGGACATTTATTCGCATAGCCAGTACACCAAATAATTTAAAATGCAGGTGTAGCCTGTGTCGGCAAGAAAAATCCAAATCATAAAGTTCAGGGACAACATACTTTTTTTGAATCAGAGAAATGAGGTCGTTTCTGAATACAGACATAGTAATAAGTTCAAAGTATGCTGAAAATACTCTCTGCTTGATATATAACACTTTTTTCCTTAACATTATATAGTTCAGGTTTCTTCTTGTTTGTGTTGGTGTTCTATATATAAAAAAACATAGACAACACCACGGTCTTCCTTATTACTTTGAAGTATCGATAATCCTAATGTTACACTAAGTCGTTTCAAAACGGAGGAGTATTGCTTATTGATTTATCCTTCACCTTTTTGTATTCTCTTCCCAATTTCCATCGTGTGTTGTTGTGTTAAGTTTTTGGCAATGAAACCCACTAGTATATAAGACGGTTAGTTGAGAATAACAGGAAATGAAAGTTCAGTCGGGGTCAACTTGATCAAATAGATGGTTAGGATGACTGTTAGAGTTAATAGAAACAGATAGACGTCACATGGCACAAAGAGATAGTGAGAGAGTGATCAGCAGTTAGTCTCTTGAAAGCACACAACGTGTGAACATGAGAATTTGAGATGGGCTGACAAAATATTATTAACAAGTGATTATCGATTTCTCTCTGTCTCCCCCAGCTGGTCAGTGATTTTGGAACGAAGATCAAATCGAATAAACCTCCTCTGTCTTCTATTAGTTTTGTTTTTACTTAGCCCTTTTGAAAGTATAAATAACTTTTCATCCATCCATTCAATTTCTCTGAAACTTGGCCAAAATGTGGAGGCAATTGTTCCTAATAGAAAATAAGTATCGCTGACTTTGGAAAAAATCTGGTTCGCGCCGCCAGGGGGTCAAAAGGCCCCAAAATTGCAAAAGATTACCCTTTTCTCCCATAACGTTTGATCCATCCATTCAATTTTTCTGAAACTTGGCCAAAATGTAGAGGCAATTGTTCTGAATATAAAATGACCATCCTAGACCTCAGAAAAATTCTGGTTCGCGCCCCCAGGGGGTCAAAGGGGGGTCAAAAATGCCCCAAATTGCCCATATTTATTGCATTTTACACTCGCCACATCGAGTCACATACAAAGGGGGACCACGCACACGCGGCTTGTTATATCCCATTCTGTTTATTTGTTTCATTTTTATGAATTTCACATTTTCTCTCTTTCACTTTTTTTCACCAATCTTGTCTTAATCTTTTCAATTTCATTTATCTCTATGTAAAGTTAGGTATGTTTTTATGTTTATATATTTGTACATACATGATTCACTCTTAAAACGAATTAACCTATCATTATGAATTTCGGAACACAGCTGATAGGTGTAGGGGGTGTAATATGGGCTATATTTAGTTTGATTTAGTTGTATTCAAAGGAGGTAAAAAGAGGTGGAAGACTTTTATTAAAATTCAGATAACTCAGAGTTTTATGAAATTTTTTCCATAGGTATTAGACATCAATTAATAAATACTCTCCAAATTTCAGATTTTTTGAAGTATTTTAAAGGGATTTTAGGGGCCATAATATGGGCACAACCTCCCATTTGAAAATTAAAATATTTCAGATTTGCATTAAATTTGATACATAGTCATCCGATAGCAGTTAAGCGAGATTTCTTGAATTACTCTTTAAACTTAAGCCTTAAATTTTAGATGTTAATTCCTTAACTCTGTGAAAATTTGACCTGTTGAAAAGTGGGCGTTTTGTCGATCGAGTCTGTTACAGTTTTTAAAAATATAGATACTGTTGACCCTGTTTACATTTTTATTTTTATTTTTATTATATTTTTATGGGCAAAGGTCAGAATCAAAGTATAGAATTAACACCGGCCTGGGTCAAAGATCTATTCTTAGACGCACACCTTTCCTGATCTTCATTAATGCTCTACCAAATCATATCCTGAGATCGTTTGTTGCTATACACATAAGAAACAACTGTCTAAGGCAGCAGCTTTAAAAGCACTGGTGATCAAGATCTCGCTGATCCTCTCTCTCTCTCTCTCTCTCTCTCTCTTCGGGTCTGTAGCATGTGATGTCATGGGGGTAAAAATGAGGGTTGTTACTTTTTACATCACTAAAACCAAGCTTCTCTACTTCTAGCAACAAACGCTCGGATCTGTGTTTTGCTAAAATCGAAATGAATGACGCTCTTCTTGAAACAACTACATGTGTTAATAAGCTCCTAGGATTGACTTTAACTCCAGATCTAAAATGGAAGACGTATATCCAGTCTGTTGTTAAGGTTGCTGGAAAAATAGCTGAATCATTCTACCGCTCTAGAAAGTACCTGACTCCAGATGCGAATCCTCTATCTATATAAGAGTTAGATGCGCCTTAAAGTGGAGTACTGTGGCCACATCTTGGGAGGTGCCACTCAGAGTCCTGTCTTGGCAGAGTATGAAATCACCTCTAAAATCCAGTCAGTGATGATCTCTTCTCTCTCCTACAGGCCGTTTCTCACGGAAGAGACATTGCTGTCTCTCTCTACTTTATCATTATTTCTATAGAAGGTCATCGGCTCAGCTCCAATCTCTGGTTCATCCTTGTAAGACATTCACAGCAAGAACTCGTATTATTACCACAACGGATAAAGACTTTCCTTTCTTCCTCCATGTGTTTAGTGCCAGACGGAATTTACATGAACAGAGTTTCTTTTGAAAGGGCTTCCAATCTGAAGAAAACATTACCGTGGAGCTGCTTGCCTTCAGAGTACAACATAGTCGTCTTCAAATATAATGTCATAAACCGCCTCATAATAATAACATTTAGTTCATTCCATTGATCTCATTTAGTACTCCCATAGTGTTCTTCATCTTTCGGTTGACAATCTTTCCATCTAATTAATCCTCATCCTTTTGTGGCTCTTGGCCTTGTTAAGTGGTTACCTAACAGTAAAAAAATATATATTGATCTAACGTACAATGTCGTTGGTCAAACTGGTCACAGGTGATTTAGTAGCTGTTAAATGTAGATAAACATTAGCTATATATTTTACTGAGGGTGATAAGGGACTATGGGATAATCTCATTTCCACACCGATTCTCGTTAGATCACTGAAGTTAAGCGACGTTCAGCCTGGCCAGTAGCTGATGGGTGACCGTTTGGGAATACCAGGCGCTATATGTGGGAGGATGCTGAAACCTCTGTGCAAAAAAAAAATATAGTACTGAAGATACGTTATGCAAGTACTTCAGTGCAACCATCTTCTCCACAAATGAGATGACAGAATTGAACCGACCCTCCCTAGGCAGAAGTTCTGTTCTCAATCATGTCACTATGCTCTCCGGAGAGGGTATGCTATCGACAATGGACTTGTTTACATTTGATAAAGATTGGTTTAAGACATTTTGAGTCATTGAAGTTCATAGGATTTGGATAATAACTTGAGACGGGTTGTAAGTTCCCGAATCAGAGTATGTTGCACATTCATCTGCACGGCTTCATAATCGAACACAGAGCGAAGCAATACACACAGTGGTGTGCCGAGGTGGGAGGGGTGAGCTACGGAGCCCTGGCTTTGGGCAACCAAACTTCATGCCATCCACTCATATTCAAACTATCTCTTTTTCTCATAATATTTCTCAGTACTAGGTCTTACACTTGACTCTTTGGGACATACAATCAACCTTTGCATGCCACTGGGGCCAGTACACTAAGTATAAAGATATAACGACTAATGACAACTACCTTGACTAGCTCCAACAGATTCAGTCACGTGTCACAAATGACCATGTATGAAACTATTCCAACAGTTTGAACTCATCCTTGTGTTACGATTTTCATACGTGTTTACCAACTGAGCAAGTTCCCCCCCCCCCTCTCCTCCGAGTTTCTAATTAAACTTGGCTAAAATTGTTTGAAAATTAATCATCAATGATTTTGTTATCAATCAGAAAACAATAATCGCAGTCAACTTCAACTCATCAAATTCTTTTGGATACTTTTTCTGACTAATTAGATTGTGTATATGAAAGGTGGCAGCTGCTTGTTTAAAAATAACAGTGTACTCACAAAAATATGTTAAAATTGTTCTTTTGAAGAAAAAACAAAAAGACCAACCTACGTATCCTAGCATATGGATCGATAAATCTTTCTGTATAGCGGGCTGAATATTGATTATTTTATATTTTCTTTTATGATTTTCCATCTATGTTAGAAGTGTCTATGACTGCATAAATATGATTATTATTTATGTTATAGGTATCTATGACTAAATCAATTAGGATTTTCCATATATATCATAGATATCTGTGACTGAATAAAGTATGATTACTATTTATGTTATAGGTATCTATGACCAAATCAATTAAGATTTTCGATCAATGTCGTAGCTATCTATGACTGAATAAAGTATGATTATTATTTATGTTATAGGTATCTATGAAAAAAATCAATTAGGATTTTCGATCAATGTCATAGCTATCTATGACTGAATAAAGTTTGATTTTTCATCTATGTCATAGTTATTATAACTAAAGTATGATTGATTAAAGTATTATGTTCCATCTATGTCATAAGTATCTATGACTGAATAAAGTATGATTTTCCATTTATGTCATTTGTATTTATGACTGAAAAAAGTATCATTTTCCATCTTTGGCATAGGTATATATAAGTGAATAAATTATGATCTGGCATCTATCTCACAGTTATGAAAACAAACATATTACCGGCTAAAGAATTATGTTCCCTGTATGTCATAGGTATCTATGACCGAATAAAGTCTAACCACAAAGAAGTCTATTAATTAGAATATGACTGGATATTCTTCAGTTGTAACCCTTCAATCTGTGCGTTAATCAATGAAATTTCTACTTAAAACTGAAGTTTGACAACCTGACAAAATTCAATCTCAGACTTAAGCCTGACAAACTAACAAAATATTTCAAACGTATGTGTGACGCGTCAACGAAAATACTATTTCAAACTTAAGCTTGACAGACCGACTAATGGACAGATTTTTTTTCAACGGACAATTACCATCTGGACAAACCACATATCCTTTTTACACGAACTTTTTTCACCCCATTTTTAATATTTTTAATATTTTTAAAATACTTGAACTTTGGCTTTTTTTACAGCCAACTTATCTATCTATATTTCTCCTCTGATGATAAGATTTCGATCTTTGAAAAGCCTTGGCTTAAGGAAAGAATAATAAACACTGGTTTATTACAGAATACACCTTGCATCGAACGATCGAAATTTGAAATAAATTTGGACATTCGAACATGTTTATCACTCTTATTTTTTCTATCTTTATATATATATATATATATATATATATATATATATATATATATATATGTATTATAATTTTTAGAGCTTTTTCATTCAATTAAAAATTCGGATGAATTTTGTTACAATGGAATAAATAATATAGCGAAAACTATTAAGCTGATTATTATTGGTATTGTGTAAGTTTCTAATAATTAATTTAATTTGTTCGTCAACAAAATAATTAGGAAATTAATTCTTAATTAATACTTGCTTAATGGTTTTTAATTCGTTAAATAATATTTTTCTGGTTGAAGAGATTAATTTTGTGCGGTTTAATAGATTTTTAGCATTGCTATTTTATATAGATGTGTTAATTCGCTTTAATAATTTAGGATATATGAATTAATACCTGTAGATTTTTTATATTGAGATGTGACGAATGCATCGTTGGTAGAGTTAATAGGTACGAAGAACCGATCCCATAAACACGCCTTCAATTTGGGTATAAATGTTTCCTTCTGCCTATCGCCGGCCCTTGCACTCTTTCTTTGTTTATTAGTCAGGCGCAGAGGTAACAGCGCTGGGACGCCTCTAAACATTCAGTGCCTAGCCTTGTTTCATTACTAGGACAATGAACGCCGTTCTCTTTCTCTCTATTTGGGCAACTTGGGGAAAATGTTTTCGGCACTAAGGCTTACATGACCAGTCTGGGTTTCTCTTGTTCCGACAGGTTGAGGGTACAGGTTAGACAGCTTGTCTGCTTTCCCGAGGCCATAACCCCCATGGACCAGGTCGTGACTAATGGACTGGTTGTGTGAGCTTATTGGCACCAAACAAGTACCCACCTTGGCCAACCCACTCTATACCTTCTCCCCTTTTCTTTTTCTCAGTAGCCCCTTACGTCTACAGTGGCGGCCTGCCTTGTTTGGGGTGAACTATGCTAAAAAAAAAGAAAGTAGAATCGGATTTCAGTCGTGCAGGTTAATAAAAACTTTAAAAAATATTTTAGGATTCATTTTAAGTCAGGGGGGATGGGTTATTGTATATGTTACCAATAATGATACCAATTGTTTCCTATACCGGTACGTTGGTAAACAGGTTTTAAACGTCAAGATTTTATTGTTTGTTGCTTTGGAGTATATGTATGAGTTCTTGGGTGGCTTTTACATTGTATATATATATATAGTCATCCACAGACAGACTATTTTGCTGGAGGACAGCTCATCAGTGTGGCTACACAAGCAACTGCTTCAAGCCAGGATCAAAGGCGTCGTTAGCAAGCGACATCGAAATGTTTATATAAACATTAACAACTACCGTAGAGTGCTCCATTTGCGTTTACTAAAAGCTTTGCATTATCGTTAAAAATAGTTACCATAGTGTTTAACCCAAGAAGGTGGCATATGTGTGTATATAAATATTATATTTTATCTCACAACAGCCGTTTTATGCTTTTCGCTATTCTCAAACGAAATTGATTCTGCTAGATACTATCACGCTTTGAACATATATGAAAAAGAAAAATATGTTCAAACTGTGATAACATCTAACAGGATCAGTAGAACTTGAGTAATGTAAGTAGAATCGAACGGCTGTTGTGAGATGGCATATTAATATATATCAAACATATAAAGTTATTGTGTGAGATTTTAGAAGTTAGACATAAATAGCATTTAAGCTGACTTATCAAACTTTGATTCTAACTAGCATATTTTTTGTACCATTTGGTTATGCGGAAGAGTGACCCACCTCTGATTTATATGTTTAGCTTTTGTAATTATGGATGGTTGGAAAGACAATCTCGGTAAAATGACCAGACTCGGTAAAAATCGAAAAATCTAAAAAAATATTTTTCATTGATATTAAAAAATTAAATAAAATTGGAATTTTTTCTTGAAGAAAATGTTTTACTTATTAACACTAAATAGCTTATACTATATCCGTTTGTATTATGAAGTCTAAGGAAATAGATTATTTGTAAACACAGAAAAAATACATAAATTTTGCACAAAACAAATTATTTTAAAATCCCATGACATTAATTTTATTAAGTTATTAACTGTATCCAAAAAAAGAATTCCAAGACTATTTTTATTGTTATCTTATTATGTTAACTTTAGGAAATTATTTTTAAAAAGTCATTGACCTAGATTTTAGATTTTTACCAGTATTATTGTCTTTCTGATCATCCATACCTACAAAAGCTAAACGTATAAATCAGGGGTGGGTTACTCTTCCGAATAACCGTTTTTAAAAATTATGTAATCCCTCCCGGACAACAGACAAAATCGAAACGTTTTTCAATTACGACCGAACAATCAAAATCTTCAAGGGAAGTAACTCATATATTTTTTATTGAAGAACATCAAAAGAGTTGTCTCCCTTACAACCAAAATATTATTTCTTTTTCTGTATAAGTGTTAAAACAAATAACGATCCACGCAAGTTGCACCCTTATGAATCTGGCCCTATCAGAATAGCCCCTTATGCTTCAGTGGCAATATGCATTGCTTGGGGAGAAAAGAAGGAAAATAAATTAAAAACAAAACATATGCAAATGACACATAACTCGTTAAATTGTGAAAACAATAAATTTGCCAGACATTAAAAGACATGCTTCCCCACTGCTGTCTGAAAAGGAATGAAAAGAAAAAGTCAGCAACTTCAAAGGAAAATAAAAATAATAGGTTTACTATAGAGAGATAGACATTATTAGATTATTACTATTGAGTAATAGAAAAGTTCGTTTCGGGTGTTAGTAGATTATTGATTTTATTCTATTCGTGCGGATGTTGGGAACCAGGGTTATTGAATATATATATATATATATATATATATATATATATATATATATATATATATATGTATATATATGTATGTATGTATGTATGTATGTATATATATATATATAAATATATATATATATATATATATATATATATATATATATATATATATATATATCGATATGTTGCTCTTGTGTAGCATATGTTATGCTTATTAATGAAGCTTGGTTACTTCAATTGTTTAAATATCGTTTAATTAAACCCGGATTAACTGATTTGGGTCATTTTCAAACTAAAATGATGTTCTCTAATTTGGGTACCTGAAAGAAACTCATTGGAAACAATTACACATTTGGTTGGCCTTTGTTCTTCTTCTTGTCTTCAGTCCACAGGTGCTGCCGCCACATTCCGGTATATAAACAAAATTAATGAAATAATTTACTCATAACGGTCATGGCAGTGAATTGGTTCTTCGCCCTTTTGGGCGTGACAGGTAAGTAATACTTGATATTTACTAACTGATGCATGATGATATATATATATATATATATATATATATATATATATATATATATATATATATATATATTAATGTTGGGACGCTTAATCGGAATCGGGAATCGGGAAAATTTGAGCCTGATTTTCGATTTCAAAAACGATTCTTTTATTTTTTTGTTTGTTTGTTTAAAACTTAATTTTCCATTGCTGGTACTAACGATACAATGATAAATATTTATTAATTTCAAACTACCAGTAAAACAAAAATTTATAGATCAGAGTAATGAATTTAGGTAAAAATGGCATTGGAAAAAATGACAGAAGCAAAAATGGCACGAATGGATGAATAGGAAAAAAATGTACATGTGAAAAATATAGATGAAAGTGTCACAATGAGATTATCAAAATCTTGGATATAATACAGAAAGAGAAAACATTAAGAAGTTTTTTTAAATTAAAAAGAAAACTATATCTACATTTGAAAGTAGATGAGGACTCTCCGCTACCCCCCCTCTACTTAATAAAAAATATGAAATTCCACTATTTTTGTGTTTAGGCAATTTTAAAATCAGAATCAGAATTGGTAATTGCATGTGAATCGGGAATTTAGAACAGAATCAGTAATTGTATCGGAATCGGGGAAAATATTGGAATCGCCCTATCACTAGTATATATATATATATATATATATATATTTATTTATTTTAAAAATATAAAGATAATTATTTTATATTAGATCTTATTAGACTTTTTAATCGTTTCTGAATTTTTTTGGAATCCTTTTTTTTTTAATGGAAATCGCCCCAGACAAGGTATGAAGTCACTTGATGTAAGGAGCTAAAAATACTACTACTTTAAAGTGAAAAAACAAACCAACGATAAGTGTTAGATGGATAGATTCTGACACAGAAAACAGCAATTCTTCCCTTTTTGTCAGAAACATCGCTCATGGAATGTGAGGACTAAAGGACAACATAAGGAAGCGAGAGTTACGAGGCTACCGAAAGTAAACCCAAGGTCTACACACTTCACTATATATTACAATGTTATAATCGGATTTTTTCAACAACTGCACTGATACATTCACTACTACTCATTATTGAAACAATTTTTGGACTATTTTTGCTTTAAGCCTCACTTGAAATTGTGTTGTAATTTTTTCAAATTAATACATACCAATAATAGCAAATTATTTATTTTTTACTTCTGAGGATAGGAGTAAAGTCATTGAAAATCCATGGATTAAAGGCCATTCTCATATTTTATTTTATTCCTTGTTTTAAATATCTAATGATTATAAAAAACTTGTAAGGTATGTAACTTTACTTTTGCTTAATTTTTTAAATATTTCCTATGTATATATATATATATATATATATATATATATATATATATATATATATATATATATATATATATATATATATATATATATATAAGGTTAATACAACAAAAGATATAAGAGGCAACTAATATCTGAACATCCGGATGAAAATGAAGCTCAATATACTGGATAGAGCATTAATAGCACTAGATAAAGTGAACGAACAAAATAAGGTGCAAATAAAATTTTATTACAGTTCAATGTTCAGGCAAAGTTCTTTAAAGTACGTTAATAAAATTTGATTCGCACCTTATTTTATTCGTTCACTTTATCTAGTGCTATTATATATATATATATATATATATATATATATATATATATATATATATTATTATGTTAAGAAATCTGAGGGCATTGCAAAGTGCCGGATTGGTAATAAGCTGGAAAGAACAAAAATAATCAATCGAAGGAGGAGATTACTATTTATTTTTCTTTACAATCTTACATAACATCAAGTGTCGTGTCGGCTGTGTGTGTTGTCCGGATGATGATTAAGAATCATTTAATATTTCGGGAAAATCTTCCCTTTTGTCAAAAATAGACACCAAAAAAAGAAAAATCCGTCTGTGTGGAGAATTCACCAAAATGGATACACACACACACACCCACACACACATATATATATATATATATATATATATATATATATATACTCACGTGACATGCGATTTTATGAAACCTTAAATCAAATTTTTCTAATTAATTATTTAAAATTTTGAAATATTTTTCACCAATGTATCAGCAAAACCTACCGAAAATGGAACCCCATTCTCTGTTTCTTTCTTTCTTGTAAGACATTCACAACAAAAACTCGTCTCCCTGCCACAACTGAAATGAAATTTCCTTTATTTCTCTGTGTGACTAGTCTCAGCAAGAATTTCCATGAACACAGTTTACTTCGAAGTACTTCCCATCTGCGGAACACATTACCATTGGGCTGCTTCCTCGCATACTACAATATGGCAGTTTTCAAGTCTATAAACCGTTCCTATACGTGATAGAACTTTGTTAATTCCATCAATCATTTTCAATCCTCTCATAATATTGTTCATCGTCTAACTGACAAACCATCCATCTCATTTACCCTTAGCTTCGAGTGGCTTTTGGCCTTGATAAATAGGGATTACTTAGTAAGCAAAAAGAAAATCTTTTGGGAATACATTTGAAAGGTCATAGGATACGCAAGATCGGATAATACGCGAATACAGTGTGTTTGGAAAATCGATAGAATAACTTCAGGATTATGTTCTATATGTGTAAAGAAGCTTTCAGTGTAGAGGGAAGATTTTGTAATAGCACTCCATTACTAGTCTTATTTTCTTTAGAATTCCATTTCTTCCTCTGTGTGGCCTTTGCTTTGCGCTGATCATATTTATTTACCTGTATTTCGTCTGTTGTATTCTATTACATGAAATAAGAAGGGCCAACATTCGCAGGATGTCGACTTGTCAACCATGTTTGCTATCAAAGAAGACCCTGCTGATCATGACGTGCAAATCTTACTTCTGAGACCCACGGCTTTTATATTTTTTGGTGTCATTTTTTTCTCATGGATTGTTAGTGCATGTGGCAACACCAAGCCCAGGCTTATTTTACCTGTGATTCTGTCACAAGGATAGTGTATATCTATCTCATATGTAGAAATAACAGTTCACGATCACACACATTGTACGTTTTAGATGTTTACAATAAAGAATGTTGATCAGTATTCATTTCTGTTGCATATAACTCAGAAACCAAACGTTTGCAGACGTTACACATATAGAACATGATCCAGAAATTATACCATGGACTTTTCAAACACAGTCTATTTTAAAATAACAATCATTTTCCGCGTTTTTATGCCGTTTAAGAAAGGCTTTATAGAGGAATTAAATGCGGAATCAAATAAGAAAGGCTAACATTTGCAGGATGTTGATTATGCCCCCTATGTAGGCTATAAAAAAAGTCCCTACCGATCATGATACTCAGATCTTTCTCCTGAGCATCACAGTTTTTATAATTGTTTGGTGTAATTCTTTCATGGTTTTGTTGGTGTGTGTGGCAACACCAGGCCCATGCTTATTTTTCCTGTGATCCTGTCACAGGGATAGTGTTTACCTATCCCATATGTAGAAATAACAGTGCACTATCGCACACATTGTACGTCTTACATGTTTACAATAAAGAATGTTTATTAGTATTTGTTTCAATGACTGAGAACTCGAAAGACAAGCGTTTACTCACCTATGTTTCTGGGAGCTTGTTTTCTGTATTTAAACATATAAAACATAATCCTAATGTTCCAAACATCCGTATATATGGTACATGTTTCATTTTAAAATCTATATTTCATCATCATCATTATTATCATCATCGGTTTAATGTCTGTTTTACATGCCGGCATGTGTGGGGCAGCTTTAAGAACTAACTTATCTCTGGCCAGGTCCATTTTTATCACTACCTCTCATGTTTTCCTTGGCCTTCCCCTGTGAACTGGACCTGCTACCTTAACTGCTCTACATCAACTGACCCAAGAACTTTCATCCATTCTTTAAACACAGGCATATCATCAAAGTCTCCTGTTCTGCACACATCTTCCTATACTGTTCATATTTAATCTTCCTCTGTGGTCATCAGAACTACGCCTGTCTTTTAGACTACCATTACACATCCATCGTATCATTCTCATGTTATTTCTCTCCATGCAACGTATGTCCTCAACCCAGACTGGCCAAGAGTTTCACTTCCATACATTATCACACTGCATACACATGCCTTATAGACTCTTCTATCCTATAATTCTTAGTGTTCTTTTTCCTGTCGTGCATTGATGATTTGCATATGTAACGAGTATCCGTTTCTCAGATGCATACCAACTCAACTGCTAAAAGAATTCAATTCAATTCAATTTAATTCAATAAATTTGGCAAAAAATAAAACAAGCATGCTTCAGTTGCCATGAAGGGAAAGGGTGGTAGAAATTTACACAGAAGAGGATACAGTAGCCTAGCACCTGTCCAAATTCGCCTTGAATCGATGTGTCGTTGGCGCATTCACTACATCTCCTGGAAGTCCATTCCAATGTCCAGAGGTTCTTATAAAGTAAGTGGCTCTCCTCCGGTTTAATCGAAAATGAAACAGTTTTTGGTAATGCCCACATAGGCCTCTTTAAGGTGCCGGAGTGAATAAAAGGCCCGATGAAAATCGTAATGGCCAAGTATATGTTTACATCGAATAAAAAGGTATGAGTTTCAATCAGTATATCTTTTATTATAAATTATTCCGTATCACAAAATTAATAATCTTTACGTTTTTATTAAGTTTTTGTTAAATTAACAAATTAAGATAGCAAAAAAAACAAACAAGATTTTTTTTATTTTACTCACACATATCTACACGTTAGAACACAACGTATCTTGCTGTTCTGCCTTTCCAATTGATATTTCCAGAAAGAAAGAGCGGAGGGTGAGAGTGAGGGCGAGAGAGAGTGAGGGCGAGAGAAAGGACGAAGGAGAGAGCGAAAGAGAGAACGAGAGAAGAGAGGATGAAAAATAGGGCGGGAGAGAAGGAGTGTGATAGGGAGAGAAATAAAGGACGAGAAAGAGGGCGAGAGAGAAAGAGAGAGAGAGAGAGAGAGAGAGAAAGAGAGAGCAAGTACGAGAAAGAGAGAGGGGGTGTAAGAAAGAAAGAGAGAGAGAGATATTTCAAATGAGACTTCACTACATTATTGTTATTTAATTTCTATATGAATTGAATACCAAATCCTCATATTAGTAAAAAGTATTCGAATATTTTACTGTTTAATATTTAGAGGATATTCAGTTTGCTTCCTAAGTTTAAGGTAAAATAATACCAACTCTAAACCCCATAAAGGCGTTTGTAAACGGGTTTATTTGAGCTAAAGACATCATCATCATCATCATCATCATCATCATCATCATCATCATCATCATCATCATCATCATCTTGTTGTTGTTCTTCTTCTTATTATTATTATTATTCTTCTTCTCTATTTTATCCTCTCATTTCCTTTCGTCAGCCCTCTGACGTTTTCTGGCAGCCAGCAATCACAGTTTCCAAACTTGGCGATCTTGTTGTCTTGTGGATTGATTCCTTTCAAATTCTATTGTCTAAGATCCTTGTTGATGGTTTGCATTCAAGTTTTCTTGAGTGGTCTCACTTTCCGGAATAATAAATAGTTCAAATTCAAACCAAATTAGTTGCAAAGATTATAAAGAGTTTAACTATGACAACATCTGTTATGAACATAATAAAGAGTTCAAATTCAAACCAAATTAGTTGCAAAGATTATAAAGAGTTTAACTATAACAACATCTGTTATGAACATGATAAAGAGTTCAAATTAAACCAAATCAAATTAGTTGAAACGATTATAAAGATAAAACCAATTCTGTTACTGACATTCTAAAGAGTTCAAATTAAACCAAACCAATTCTGTTTTACGAACATCATAAAGAGTTCAACTTATATATCATTGTTGCTCTGTCTATATCAATATTTCTGCTTGTAAATTAAAATCTGCTTCGATCGGTAAAATATAATTTTATTTTATGAGTATTCTCACTGTCAACGTATATATACATGGTATCAAAAAAGACAAATATTTTTTTATGAGTATATTGTCATCAGTGAATGGTAAATTGACTGTAGCCGAAGGCGACCCGAAGGCTCACTTTTCATTGGCTACTACCACTCCTTATCCTGAGTTTACTTTAAGATGTTAAGTGTTTAGCAAGGAGGTATCAAGTACCATTTTTTGAGTAGTTAGTATGACTCGACCGAGGATTGAACGCCAGTCTCCAGACCCATTAGCACACCTTTTAACCATTATGCCAAATTAACGGTATACAATAAATCATTTATAGTAGATATTGTGTTTCGTCATTAAATAATTTAAAAAGGGTTGATATGTCGTAAAACATACAAAGCAAATCAATTAATTAATCCTTTATAATACCTATTGTGTTTTGTCATTAAGTGAGCAAAAAGAGTTGATATGCCGTAAAACAACAAAATTTAACCAATTAATGAATCGGTGGCATTAGTTATTTTCGTACTTCTATCGAACATGAACCAGTTTCTGTGAACTTTGCGTCGGCAGCGTCAGGGCATGCTATGTAAACACCCGAGAGATGCCGAGCGATTAGCCAATCAGCTGTCAGCTACCAGACGACAATTTTCTAACCAGTATTGAAATTGATTAAAGCCAGAAGCTATATATCAAAGCGAGTGCATATTTATTTCCTGTTACCCCCCCCCCCCCTCTTAAAAAAAATGAATTACTAAGAGCTTTGTAGTAGTGTCAAATCTCCTGAAGTAGTTATTTCTTTCTGCCAGGAAAGAAATCTGTCGGCAAAAAGAAAAACATGTCAGAAATGTTATTACATGTGGCGGTTGATAGAAAGAAAATGAATAACGGACAAGTATTCGTGGAGGTGTACAAACACTAAATGTTGAGCTTGGAATTCCGTTAGAAGTGGCACATTTTTTTTTATTTGCTATCTTTCTTGAAAATAAAACTGAAAAAAAAAAAAAATACAACGCAGCAACGTATCGAAGTTATTGGCTGTCACCATTCGCCTCGTCATCTCTCGGCTGTTTACGTAGCATGTCCGAACGCTGCCGAGTGCCGACGCGAAGTTCACGGAAACTGGTTGATGTTCAATAGAAGTACCGTTATTTTGATTTGGTATTAATAACACCAAAAAAAGGTTATTATGCCAAAGCAATCCTTTAAAAGTGTTCCGTCTGTTTGTAACCTTTTTGTTGCCTGAAAACGTTTTCTTCAAGTTCACTTAATTTTATGAAGGTTTAATAATTCAACCCAAAGAAAAATACAGGAATGTATTATTTGTTTTACATCAACTAAGTCAAGAACTTTCATCCATTCTTTCAACGTGTCCATACCATTAAAGTCTTTTGTTCTGCATGCATATCTCTACACTCTTTTTAACACTCACATTACACATCCATCTTATCATTTCTATACTATTTCTCTCCATGCAACGCATGTCCTCAACCCTCGCTAGCCAGGTTTCACTTCCATATATCATCACACTGCATACACATGCCTGATAGACTTTTCTCTTGGTCGACAATGGTAACACTCTGCTGGTTAGTAATTAACTTACTCTAATTACTCCTAACTCTTGCAATCACACTAGTACCTGCTCCACCTTGTGCTCCAATGATATCACCAAGGTAACAAAACTTCTAGACAACCTCAATAGATTCGCCTTCCAAATATACTTTCTGCAAATCCGTTTCCATTGTCTTACACTTCTTGCACACAAACAACTACGCATAAAATACCAACTTGTGTTCAATTAAGAATAGACAATACTTCATTTACGATAGGTATTGTGATTCGGTATTAAATAACCCTAAAAGGGGGTTATCTGCTGTTAAGACAGAAAAGAAACAAATCATGTGTGTATTTAGAAATTATAGATATTAGATATCGGATATTAGTTCAAGGATAACCTAATTTTTTATTCTTAGGTGATTATTTAAAAATGCTTGACATTACCAGTCGCCTAAATAATTTTAAAAAATAAATTGTAGTTAAGTACATTATTATATTGCCAATAACATGGTAAATCAATAACAAATGAAAAGTGGCTTGCCAGAAGATAAGTTTGCTTTGTCAGCTTAAATGCTAATTTTTTAAGTTCTGAAATATTTATTTCATAAGAAAATTTTACAAATTTAAAATAAGAAATAAAGAAGTTAAAACATACTAGTCGATAATGTAAGAATAAAAAAATCATCAAAAAGAAAATGGCTGCAATACGTGAAATATTTGCATCAAAGTTCAATTTTATACCCGTTAAAAAGTTAATGTAAATATTTACTTTGTTGCAGTCTTCTTCTAAAAGATCTGTTTCAACTGCTCAAATTAAAAAAAAAAAACTTCCTGGATATATCCAAAACATCAAGAAATTTGATTGGATGTCCTGCTGGATTAGCAGGCTGAAATTATGCTTGAAGCAATTCCTCGATTAATGTCGATGGAGAGACACTTGCAGAGCCAAATCAACTCACAAATGATAGTTAACAATGTTTTTAATTTAAATAATGCAATTACTGTACTAATGCATGTAGTATTGTTGTCACATCTGGGCTGGTGCACCATCCACTAGTCTTTCCCCTTTAGACAACGTTCCAAAAAGAGTATCTAATCTAATAGGTCTCTCACTATCCACCAAGCTCAAGCCCCTGTCTCATCGCCGCAATGTTGCATCCTTGTGCTTGTTTTACAAGTACTTCAATGGAATGTGCTCCGATGAACTTGCTGCTCTGGTGCCCTCTTAGCGTAAATACACTCGACCAACCCGACAATTAGCTAAATTCTGCTAATTCACTGTGGAGGTCCGAACAGCCGGAGAACCTTCTACTCAAATAGCTACTTTCCTCAAGCTGCTGGCCTTTGGAACTCCTTCCCTGCTCCCTGTTTCCACGACTGTACTTAGGATACCCCCCCCCCCCGATAACTTTCACCCTAATTCTCAGCAGCCCCTTACGTCTACAGTGGTAGCTTGCCTTGTTTGGGGTGAACTAAGTTAAAAAAAAAAAGTAATTATAATAAACTAGTAGACCTTGTAGAAATTCCATGGTTTATTAAACAACAATATTGATAAATATTTGCATGATAACTCTGAGTGATAATTAAAGACAATTTGTGAGTTGATATTTTTATGCGCTTATTATAGTGTGAGCACAGACGTACATGACAGAACTAGATTATCACATCAATCTTTGTCGAAGCTATGAACCGGGGGGGGGGGGGGTTACCACATCGAGTGTGTCTGTGATATCACCAAATGCCACATGATTGTGATTCATTATCAAATAATATGACTAGGATTGATATGTCATTAAACAAACCAAAACACATTGATAAAAAAATGACACACAAAATAAAACAAAACAAAAAAAAAGAAACAGATGTACGAATCTATTGTGCTGTCTCATGTCGACATCTCATTTCCAATTGTAAAGCATGGAACAGGTGTTGTACACCAAGCTAATAAAAATTGTGCATTTCAAAAGAAAAGGCCGCCACTAAATAATTGTCAGTCAAATATCCTTTGAATAAAAATTAACTTTGTTATATATTTTTTTAAATTTAGTAATCAGTCACTACTTATTGAGTCTTAAAGCCACTCAAGGATAACGGTTAATCAGATGGATAGATCGTTAGTTGAGCAGTGATTAATACAGGGTGGGCCAAAATAAGGGTCCTATCTTTAAATTTGAATAACTTGAATTTGAATAACTTCCACAAAATAAAAGTTAAACTCACCAAACTTTATGTGTGTGTAGACTGACCCTTCCGAGATTTTTTGAAATAAACAAAACAAATTTTAGCCGAAAAACACTTCTTAAAACTTACAAAAACTAAAGTATTGTTTTTTACACTGTTTTGAGTTTTTTAAGCAAAAATAATGTTTTCTAAATGAGGGTACGTTCCTTAGGGCTAATACGGCTCATGCTTGCTTCGGAAGGGGTCCTTCACTTATTCTAAAAAAAAAAAAAAAAAAATCAATAAATAAAAAAGTTATGAATTTTTTAAAATACGACCCTTATTTTTGCCCACCCTGTATTATGAGACGTTAGAAAATAATGGATAACATTTGATAACTCCTGAGGATGCTTTCTGACAAGTGTTTATTAACATTATATTTGACGATGACCATGTTTTTTTTAAAAACTTAGTTCACCCCAAACAAAGCTACCACTGTAGACGTAAGGGGCTGCTGAGAATTAAGGTGAAAGTTTAGGGGAGGGGGAGTCATCCTAAATTTGGAGCTATGCAGCGAGATGCTTGTTCACATTAGTTTTAAATTTCTGCATGTTAGTACAGTCGTGGAAACAGGGAGCAGGAAAGGAGTTCCAAAGATTTCTTGTGGCAATGTGTTCCGCAGGTGAACAGTTCTTGGAAAGAAACTCTATTCATAGAAATTCCGTTTTATGTTAGGCAACGGAAGAAGAAAGGAAAGTTTATTTCAGTTGTGGTAACTAGACGGGTTCTTGCTGTGAAAGTTTTACGAGAAGAAACCAGAGACTAATCTTATTCAAGCACTTTCGATGAAAATAACAATAAAGTATAGAAATACTAGCAACGTCTCTTCTGTGAGAAAGGGGCTGTAGACAATGAGAAAATACCATTCCCCACTAGATTGCGAAGTTTGTCTTTGAACTTTGTCAAGTCAATAAAGAATGCTCTGAGTAGCACCTCCCCAGATGTGGCAGTAGTACTCCATCTTCGGACGTATCTGACTGTTTTGTAGGTAGAACATTGCATTAGGAGTCAGGTACTATCTGGAACGGTAGAATGATCCAAGCATTTTTCCAGACACTTTATCAGCAGTCTTCCATTTTAGATCTGGAGTGAAAGTCAGTCCTAGGAGCTCATCAAAACAAGAGTCTTCCGCAAGGAGATAGCCGTTTATTTAAGAAAAAGAAAAAAAAGAAGACTTTGAGGGTTTGTAGTGAAAATTTTGAAAAACTTGGTTTAAGAGGTGTTAAAAGTAACAAACAACTTTTTCTACATTGCACCACATGCTCCAGATTAGAAGAGAAAGAATGAACAATCTCTTGATCACCAATGCTCTTCCAGGTGCTGCCATAGACAGTCGTATCATCTGCGTCCGTGTAAACAAATAACCTCAGGATATGATTTGGCAGATCATTAATAAAGATTAGGAGGAGGAGTTTGGCCCCACATCTTGATCACCAATGCTCTTAGAATTGCAGCCATAGACAATTTTGTCGTCTGCATAGATGTCAACAGAATATTATTTGGATGGCTATTAATCAAAATCAGAAAGAGAGTTGGGTACAGAATAGATCCTGAAGATATGTAAGCATTGATGCTAGGTGCTTCAAACTTCTGCCCATCAACAACTACTTCTATAAACCTATAAGAGAGAAAGGATTTTATGGTTGAGAAGACATTGCCTAATATTCCATATCTAGTCTGTTTGTGAGCCAACCCTTTTTGTCGGATCCTATCAAAGGCTTTTGATATACTGACAGCTATTTCCCTAGAAACAAAAAGCTATTGGCCTAGAAACAAATAAAACTACAGTATAGTTCCAATAAATAAAACGAATATCACATTTAAATAAGCTATGGCGACAGAATTGTTTATAATGTCTTATTCGGTTTTTGAACATTTAATTTTGAAATGAATAAAATCTAAATTTTTCCAGCCGATTACTCCAGATTGTCTATGATTACTTCTTTTGTATTTCATCTTCGGCGACCGGACGATCCCAACTTTTTAAATGTGTGTGAACGGTGATAACGTATGGATGAAGGTACAAGGGTATTATTATAAAGGTGTGTCATCTTTGTTCGTACTCACAAATGAAGTCCACAAGTTTAACAGCTTTACGCGAGAAGAATGAGAAAAGATTTCCTTGACACATTAAACATACAAAATGGAATTTCTAAAGCTAACAAAGTATGTTTAATACTTTTTTTAATATATTGGAATTCTCTTCTTTTTTTTGTACATGAAACACTTAAACAATTAATATACACTAGACGTACCCGTGACCCGTTGGATGACAACCACTACCATTATTTGATCCGTTTTGATTTCATTCACAAATTCATAAACTGTGATATATCTGTTAAAAGATTCTTCTTGTATAATCAAAAACAAAAAGTCTCTTTACTGCTGTATCTTCTTCATCTTCTTTGCATGTCTTTGAAGCATGTGGTCATACAACAGTTTCCCACTTTTTTGAAGCATGTGGTCATACAACAGTTTCCCACTTTTTTGAAGCATGTGGTCATACAACAGTTTCCCACTTTTTTGAAGCATGTCGTCATACAACAGTTTCCCACTGTTTTGAAGCATGTAGTCATACAACAGTTTCCCACTTTTTTGAAGCATGTGGTCATACAACAGTTTCCCACTTTTTTGAAGCATGTGGTCATACAACAGTTTCCCACTTTTTTGAAGCATGTGGTCATACAACAGTTTCCCACTTTTTTGAAGCATGTCGTCATACAACAGTTTCCCACTGTTTTGAAGCATGTAGTCATACAACAGTTTCCCACTTTTTTGAAGCATGTGGTCATACAACAGTTTCCCACTTTTTTGAAGCATGTGGTCATACAACAGTTTCCCACTTTTTTGAAGCATGTCGTCATACAACAGTTTCCCACTTTTTTGAAGCATGTCGTCATACAACAGTTTCCCACTGTTTTGAAGCATGTAGTCATATGACAGTTTCCCACTTTTTTGAAGCATGTAGTCATACGACAGTTTCACACATTTTTACACAGTCCTTTGTATTATTGTTTTACTCTGCAAGATCTTTCCACTGCACTGGTAGGACAGTAGAGGGCAGACAAATGTAGCAAGGTAAGATGTTTGGGTGTAAGGTCTTCTTCTTTGCGTGCATTTGAAGCATGTTGTCATACGGAAGTTTCCCATATTTTTATGCAGTCCTTTGCAACAGTTTTGTACTCTGCAAGATCTTTCAAGCTACACCGGTTGAGCAGTAGTGGCAGACCAGGTAATGTTGCGTCGTATAATCTTCCTCTCCATATTCGCAGATGGTCGGGTCAGTTTCGTAGCAACTTTTGATCGTCCCATTTCCGTTCTCAGGCAGTTGGGTGTTTTCCACTGGATCCAAGGTGCTTATAAACCGGGAGGGAGGGGTTCATAAGAGGTAATTCTATGTCAGTAGGAGGGGGGCATTCTCTAACCGTCTGGTCCACAGCTGTAGTCTGGTCTCTTCCTGAGAAATTGTTAGGGGTTTGACATGGCTGACGAAGCTTCTCCTTGACTTAAGTTACTGGACCATTGGTTCATCTCCATGAAAGAGATGGCGTTCATCACTAATAGCCTTTGTGATCTCTACTCGGCTGGCAACTTACCGTCTCAGATCTGTAGGGGCAATGCCAGTGATGAGATGCAGGCTGATCAGGGTGGTAGGCTTCAGGCAGCCAGTGATCAAACGGCAGGTGTTGTTCAATGCTGAGTCTAGTTTTTTGGCATGCATTGATCTCTCCCAAACAGGACAAGCATATTCCGCAGAAGAATAGCACAGGCCTAAGGCAGTACATGTGTGCTGTGTATCCTCACTTGGAGTTGATCAGTTTTCGTAGGATGTTGTTCATTTTTGTTTTCTTTACATGTTCCTTGAATGAGAGTGTGCGGTGTAGGGTTACACCGAGGTAGACAGTGTTGGTGCAATTCTCAAGTTGTATTCCAGACCACGTGATGTTTAGAGGTCGTTCTGAGATGAAACGAGCAGACATGAGTTTTTGCAGGGTTTGCATGTAGGTGGTTACTCTCGTAGTAAATAAGTAGCTCATCTAAGGCTGAGTTGAAGTTTGTTTCTATTCATTCAAACGTATTATCTATATTATGCTTATAGACAATATAAAAGTAAAGAATCCTATTATTTTGCTATCTAATTTACGTACGTGTTTACGGTGTGTCCGAACACACTATACAAATTAGCTGAAAAGAGAAAGAGAGTCACTGTTTCTCTAAATGCATACAGAGAAATTAAATACTATTAGAGAGTGGTTGAATCAACACATAGTGAGAGAGGGTGAGAGTAATATATAGATAACTAAATGAGAGATGGTGACTTGTTTAGTTAATTTCAACTTACAGCTAATCAGAAGAATTCAAATACAATTGTTTTCAAATATAACTCAACCCTAGAACTAAGGAATATTTTCGCATGCATTTTGTGTCATTAAAATATATAGGTAAAGAAAGCTTAGGGATACAGACGCATATATATATATATATATATATATATATATATATATATATATATATATATATATATATATATATATATATATATATATATATAGCTTGAAACGGAAGCTTGAATGCTGTCATTTGCAGGTAAAAATAATTTAATATTTACTTAAATAAATATTGTTATAAGCCCCGTTAGGACATTGAAGTTGAGCTACGTTTGGGAAGTAAAAAAAAGACTATCACGTAACTATATGGCATGTTCCGACAACTCTCTCGATAGTCCACTGTATGTGCCTGCTTGGCATGAATAGAATTTAATTCGCTTTCTTTATATAGTAATTTCTCATGGCCATTTAGTTAGAGTGCTTGCTTGCAGAGCCTAGGATGATTCTGTAACTGGGTTCGAATCTTGTGACTGTCTAAAATTATCATCTCCATTTGAAACGCTGGCGTATGTAGGTAAAAATTATTTAAAATTTACTTTAATAGATATTAATAAATAATATATATATATATATAACTTCTTTATAATATAGCAGGAAAAATCCCAGCAGAGTGCTCAATTAATTAAGAATTAAGAGTGTAATATTTATTTATTTTGGTATGGAAAAATTAGTACAGCATTCGTACCGTTGGTTTCAAGCACGGAAGGACTTAGCCATCCGGCTCTCTTCAGTTTCTGTTGTCATCTGTTTTGGAAATGTGAAGTCACGTTCATGTGTCATATATATATATATATATATATATATATATATATATATATATAAATATATATACATACATCCACATGAATATATTTTAGGACACTTATACAATTGCTAGTTTTCTGATCGATGCACACAAATTTATTTTAAGGGTTTTAAAATAAATGTTGTACTCTTCGCTGTACAAACACATCCACTTAAAATCAATTTTTTTGAAGTTTGAATAAATTTAAATATATCAGCATTAAGTGCATTTTGTTTCAATTATATCGCAATTTTCTTGAGAGGCAGACACATTTTAGCGTCTATTTTGTGTCATATAGGAACAAAGCCCTAGGGAAGAACAAAACAGCTGAAGTATACTAATGGATTATGTATTGACTAGGTGTCATAGCACTAACTGGGTAAACACCTTTTACTGAACCCAAAATAGACTTGGCCGGCTTTAAAGCAATAAATGAATATGATTTAGATAGGAGGTAGATAGCTGATACCGATAATCAATAGGGTAAGCAGGTATGGCAATCATGTCAAAACCGTAAGATTAGATGCATAGTAAGCATCCGTTGACTTCTGCTGACAGTCAGAAATACGATACGAGGCAGGTGTCCATTAATTAGGTCGGTTATGAATTTTGCTTCACTTCGCAAATTAGACACAGAAGGTGTTGAATGTGTGTGACACGAACAAGGACGGAAAATGTGTTATAATTGCATAATGACCGAAGCTGACCTGGTCGAAGACAACTTTTAAGAATCGGCAGACTTTTATAGTCATACCGCACAGTGAATTGAACCCAAGTAACCCTAATAGGAAGAATAAAACTCTAAAAAACTAAAGTAAAAACAAAAATAGAGCTCTAAAAAACTATAGTCACCCTAGTAAAGAAAACTAAAGCTAAAAAGACTACAGTCACCCTAGTAAAAAAATAAAACTCTAAAAAATTAATTCTAGTAAAGAAAAAAAGAAAACTCCAAAAAACTACAGTCACCCTAATAAGAAAAAGAAAACTAATAGAACTACAGTCGCCCTAGCAAAAAAACTAAAACTAAAAAAACTACAGTCACCCTAGTAAAACAACTAAAACTAAAAAAACTACAGTCACCCTAGTAAAAAAACTAAAACTAAAAAAACTACAGTCACCCTAGCAAAAAAACTAAAACTAATAGAACTACAGTCACCCTAGTAAAAAAACTAAAACTAAAAAAACTACAGTAACCCTAGTAAAAAAACTAAAACTAAAAAAACTACAGTCACCCTAGCAAAAAAACTAAAACTAAAAAAACTACAGTCACCCTAGTAAAAAAACAAAGTAAAAAACTAGTCACTCTCGTAAGAAAAATAAAACTCTAAAACCTACAATCACCTCAGTAGGAAAAATAAAAACTGAACAAGCTGACCCGACAGAAAAAAAGCAATTTTGGGGCAATATATGGGGAAAGCAGTAAGACCACAACAAAAGTCTCAAATGCTTGAAAAAAATTAAAAGAGAGCGTCAGGAAATTGAAAGAGGAACAAAAACTAAAATTAATGAAGAAAAACTCAAGACAATCTTAAGTAAAATTGCAAGCTAGATAATACAAGGACACGATTGAATACATGCATTGTGGTTTAAAAGTTCACAGCCCTGCATGAAAGACTGGTGCAAAGCCTAAGAAAATGTATACAAGAAACATACATACTAGAGTGGATGATTAAAGTAAGAACAACCTTAATACAAAAAGACTGCAGAAAAGAAACTATTCCATGCAACTATAGACCGATAACATGCTTACCAACCATGTAGAAAATTTTAACAGCACACCTGAGCACACAGCCACCGCTCCCTTAATAATTGTGATCTACTCACAGAGAAACAGAAAAGACGCCAAACAAAACATCTAGAAAGCAGGAAAAAGAATATAGCCATAACATGAATCGACTACAAGAAAGCCTACAACATTCCCCCGATAATGGATAATTGAATCAAAAATACAGAGAGACATTTTTCGGGGAAACTCTGTATCTCCACTACTTTTTACCCGAGACAGTAGAGGGCATGGAACTGCCAAACTGAAAAGATATGAGGGCACTTGACAAACGTGATGCTTATCAATATCTGAGAGCTTTAGAAGCGGATGGCATCAAATCAATAAAAATGAAAGAGAAGATTAGAAGAGAATACCCGAGAAGAATAAGAAAACTCTTAGAAACTAAATTATATAGTAGAAACGTAATAAATGAATAAATAACTTGCTTTTCATAGGCCGAACAATAGAAGAACTCAGGCATCTGGACCAAAGAACTAAGAAACATGCAAAGTGCACAAACCACTCAACTCGAAGGACGATACTGACCGACTCTGTATAAAACGGAGAGAAGTGGGAAGAAGACTAACTCGTTTTTTGTTTCATTTTACTTCAGTTTAAGTTCTAAGTAAACAAGGGGCCCCTTCATGGGGCCAACACTTGATCTCTATATGAGATACATAGATATTCGAATATTCCATTAAAGTTCTCCTTTACCCCTCAAACGTTGACTTAGTAAAAAAGAAAATAACATTAATTCTCCTCTCCTCAATTGATCAGTTAACTATGTTAACTATGTTATAGTATATCTTTATTATGGTCTCTTGGTCTTACCGGATTCCAGGACAAAAATTCATCTTGTCTGGTGGAGCATACAGTTAAGTGCTGTTATGTGAGGTAACATTACTTGGAGAGGGTGCACAATTCCTTGTATGAGCCAATGTATAGCTGTGTTGAAGGGATTTTATTTGGGCTTTGACATTTGGTCAGGGTTTATTTGTAGGGTGAAGTATCCTAATGTCAGGTTGTCCTGACAAACCCTTGTACAGAGAAACCGAAGACACTCGAGGATGGTGTCTAGTAGGTAATTCACACTCGTAAGTATAGAAGACTGTGGATGATAAAAAAGAACTAAAAAAACTACATAACCCAAGCCACATCGCTGCAATGAGGCACTGCCAAAATGAACAATGCAGAGAGCAGCGAAATTGGAAACAAACAAGCAAGGAAAGGCAAATTAGGAAAGGAAGCAGCTACATGGACGATTTATAAGACTGACAAAATACGAGACAACGAAAACACCTGAACATGGCTACAAAAAAGACATTTGAACAAAGAAACGGAATCTCTACTGACAGCCGCACAAAACAACGAGCGATAAGAACGAATGATATCAAAGTCAAAATTAGACAAAACTCATGAAAAAATGCCAAATGTATACTATGTGGGAACCAAGACACAATGCTAAATCACATAATAAATGAGTGCAGCAAACTAGCCCCAAAAGAATACAAATCCTTTTTTTTTTATTGAAATCACTCCAGACAAAGCATGAAGCAACTTAATGTAAAGAGCTAAAGAAAATAATACTTCAAGGTTAAACATTGCTAAAGATAAGTGTTAGATGGATAGATTCCGACCCTGAAAACAGCAATTCTTCCCCCTTTATCAGAAGCATCGCTCATAGAATGTGAGGACTAAAAGAAAAAATAAGAGAAGCAAGGGTTACGAGGCTGTCGAAAGTAAACCCAATGTCGACTTTCTACTCTCCTTATACAGGCATGACTGCACAGAAAAGGCAGTCCATTGAGAATTATACAAACGACTGCACTTTGAACATGCAGACAAATGGTGCAACACAACTGGAGACAGTATTGGAAAATGAAAAGCATAAAATTCTCTATGACATGGAGGTACAAAAGACAAACATTTCAAAGCAAGGAGACTAGACATGCTTATAGTCAACGAGAGAGAGAAACCTTGCCAAATCATTGATTTCGTCGTCCCAGTAGATCACAGGGTAAAGATCAAGGAGGCAGAAAATCGAAGCAAGTACATGTAACTTACCAGATAACTGAAAGGAATATGGAACATGCAGAACATCATCGTAATTGTAGAAGTACTAGGAACATTTCGAAAAACTTGGAAAAAAGACTAGGAGAAATTAGAATCAAAGGGAATATTGACACCATACAATGCACGGCAATGATAAAAACAGCTGAAATATTAAGGAAAATCCTCAAATGTAAAATGAACCAACCAACACCAACTAGTTACAGGTAAGTTGAAATAGAAATAAAACAATATATATATATATATATATATATATATATATATATATATATATTTCAAATATAGTCATGGTTACAAAGAAAAGTTAAAAATAACATCTGCAATATGAGGTCACGTAATAAAAAAACTGTTAATGCTGTGATGTTTTCTTAAGAAACACTACTGTCTTACAGACAACTGTAAAGCGGCAAATGGCCCCCGTGAATTGAAACGAATTAAAAATTTAAATCCTAAAACTACCAATAAAAATATTTTTTTAAATTTTTAAACCTTTTTTTAATAAAGTTTTCACTTAGATATTCCTTGTTTAATTTTATTCTTGTTTTATGGAACAAAGAAAATATATTTAAAATAAATGAATTTCTTATAGAAATTTTAAAACCACAACGATGTAATTTTTTAATGTATAAATTCATTTATTTTAAAGGCTAAGACTTTCGGAATAGCAAGAATTCTTTCTTTTTTCATTTTTTTTAAATTTCATTTTATTTGGGATTAACTTTGGAAATAATGACCCTCTCGTGGAAACAGAAAAATATATACGTTCGGTGTTGCTGAGGCGTGTTTTAAAAGTAAAGTCTGGTTTGGATGTGTATCGCATGGTCGTCAGAGAAGTATTGCTTTGAAAAGGGTATTCATGCCGAAAGTATTAGCCTTTAAAATAAATGAATCCATTCATTTAAAAAAAATTATATTAATGGTTTTAAAATTTCTATAAAAAATTTATATAAAAGATTTCCTATAAAAACAATCTTTCTAAATATGTTATCAGCTTTCTTTATTCAAATGGATTTCGTTTCTTTACGTTCTTATATACTTTAATGATTTAATGGATCTAACCGATAATTTCCCAAGTGACTCCAGATGTAATTGAAAGAAAATTTCAATTGTGTCTTTAGATTCCTTAACATTTTTTACTCTTATTGAAACTTATTTAAATGGTCTAACTGTTAACATATCAATATCTATAACTCACAAACAACAAGCATTTCTTTATATATATGTATATATATATATATATATATATATATATATATATATATATATATATGTATATATATATATATATAATATAAATATATATCTATTATATAAATGGCAGTTGTCTGTGTGTATATGTGTGTGTATGTGTGTACATGTCCAGCTAAAAGTAAAGAAAAAATACAAAACAAACACCCATGTATGTACGTAGGTATGTATTATGTATGTATGTATGTATGTATGTATGTATGTATGTATGTATGTGTGTATGTATGTATGTACGTATGTGTGTATGTATGTATGTGTGTATGCATGTATGTGTGTGTATGTATGTATGTACGTATGTGTGTATGTATGTATGTCCGTATGTGTGTATGTACGTATGTACGTATGTGTGTATGTATGTATGTATGTGTGTATATATGTATGTATGTATGTGTGTGTATGTATATATGTATGTATGTATGTATGTATGTATGTATGTATGTATGTGTGTATGTATGTGTGTGTATGTATGTGTGTATGCATGTATGTATATATGTATGTATGTATGTATGTATGTATGTATGTATGTATGTATGTATGTATGTATGTATGTGTTTATGTCCAGCTAAAAGTTAAAAAAAAAGCTACAAAACAAACACTCACAACGGTTGTATATTCTTGGTCGGCGTAGCCCTGGTGAAATGATATCTAGAATAAAAAAAAATCATTATTTGGGGATCAACTGGGCCAGGTTTTGTCAGAGGGTAGCGGTTTTTCAGTTATTTCCAATGATATCAATTATATAAAGGAGAGTTAATACAAACAAAATGAAAAAACAAAGTCTTAGATATGTTTTTAAAAAAAATTATTTCATTTATTATTAAATCTATAAGAAGAAATAACAGTTCTTGGTTTTCTAAATTCTCCAAAATAACCTTAGAAATGTTTTCTAAAAGATGTGCCACCTCTCATATAGAAATTAGCACCGAACACACGATGAACACATCCGACTTCACTTTTCCCAAAACGTCATCAAGATCGGACGTACAATTTGCTATATCCACGAGGGTTCAACCTCTTGCGGTGTATACCAACAAAATTGAAAAAAAAAGGAAGTATTTGTTGAAAAAGGTGTTTTAACACCGAAGGGCTCAGATATGTATTAAGAAAAATGATTTTATTCATTATTAAATATATAACAAAAAATAAGATTTCTTGGTTTTCTAAATTCTCCAAATAACCTTAGAAATGCTTTCCCTCATATATATATAGGATAATATAGAAGATAGACGAAAACAGATAACAGTACAATACAGCTTACACCCTTTATAAATATCCTTGTATATGTGTTTGCATTATTCCTTCTGTGTTCCCAGTTGAATCTATGTATTCAAGTACATATATTAAAATAAAACCTCCTCATCATTCATCATCATCATCATCATCATCATCATCATCATCATCATCATCATCATCATCATCATCATCGGTTTAACGTCCTTTTTACATGCAGCCACATTTTGGATCTCTTTTAGAAATTTACTTTAAAACTAACCTATTTTTGACCATGTCTTTAATTAACTCTCTTTCTCTCAAATGTGTTTGCCCTTTCCCACCAACTAACATCGAAATATAACTTTTAATTCAACCCTGCAACTTCAACTGTTTTAAGCCAAGAACTTCGATCCATTTTTTAACGTGACCATACCAACTAAGGCTCCTGTTATGCACACATCTATTTTATACTCCCCAGTTTTAATCTTCTTCTGAGTTCATCAGATCTAAGTCTGTATTTAACACTCACCTTACACATCAATCATATCATTCTCATATCATTTCTCTCCATGCAACGCATGTCCCCAACCCTAACTAGCTAGGTTTCACCTCCATACATCATCACACTTCGTACACATGCCTGATGAACTCTTCCCTTCGTCGACAGTGGTAACGCTCTACTGGTTAGTAATGGTAGAACTTCCCTGAACTTACTCCTAACTTCTGGGATCGCACTAAGAACCTGTTATTCCCTGTGCCTAAATTGTATCACGAAGGCAACACAATTTCTGAACAGCCTCAGTAGCTTCGTCATCCAAATATACTTTCTGTACACAAGACTTCTCATCCGTCTCCATTGTCTTATACTTTTTTGCTCGCAAACTGGTTGTCATCTCCACCTCAATTGACTATGGCTTGTAAACCAAACTAATCTTTCGTACGTTTTTCTAAACAAAGTAAAACAATGATGCCATCCATTTTTTTTTTTGCAGCCTTCCTGTTAACCACAAGCTATGCCAAACCACGTGAGTAAAACATGCTTACCTTTTGTTATATTTGGCATTTGTCTTTGTATTTTGCGTGTATACATGTCTTTTAAAAAAGACCACACATACCACCCATAAGATAGCGTAGTTTGTCTACTTTTTGGGGGTCTTAAACATCATAATGTATAACTTTTAGTTAAAAATTTTCATGCAAGCAACTCTAAAATTTTCATGCAAGCAACTCTAAAATTTTCATGCAAGCAACTCTAAAATTTTCATGCAAGCAACTCTAAAATTAACTGATCAATGTTGATTATGATGATGTGCGAAAGAATTCATTTCATATTTGCCCGAAATAATTCACATATACTCGGGTAATCTTGAACGATTAAAAACATAGCTGTTTAAATGCATCTGAAAATCATTCCATCACTTCATAAAAAAGCCAGTTTTAAGCAGAAAATACAAATAAAAGTGCATTGCCCTCCATATTTGTTGTATATTATCAGGGAGGAAGGAGATAATGTAAGGCTCTGAGAGTTTAGTGAGAATACGTGTGACAGTGACGTCACCCATGAAAAAAAAAGAATGCTTTCTTTCGATGTGCAAAACTCGGCTAGGCCAGACTTTGAGTCAAGGGGTCTCGATAAGTCATCCCCTTCAATAAAAGGTGAACTATGGATATAAAGACATCCAGGATCGATCATATCAGTTAACGTTGTATCGGTTGCCCTGCCACATGGGCGGGTTTTTTTGCTGATTCCATTATTGACGATGATGCTAACATGTCGACACGAATCGCATAGACGAGTTTGGTTATTATGTTATGCTTACTTTTCAAATAGAATTTTTGTTGGTCTGTCATGCTGAATCTTTAGATATTGTTTTAGCCCTAACATTGCAGATTACATAGACGTATCTTGTCGAAGCTGCAATCTTATCTTCTTCTTTTCCAGAATATATTGGCTGCTTCAGCGATGTCGCTTCCGAAGAGCACCTGGATATGAAGAATGTACATGTGATGAGTGTGGAACAATGTGCTGAGATTTGCCGAGATTACAAACTTAAATATGCCGGCTTGCTCGTAAGTAACATTCTTTATTTATTCTTTATTCATGAATCCTTCTTCTTCTGTGTACCTGAAACAAAACCGAATTTACATGAACAGAGTTTCTTTCCAAGATATTCCCATCTTTGGAACACATTACCACGCGACTGCTTCCTTGCAGAAAAACAACATAGTCGTCTTTAAGTCCATTGTCAATAAATACTTGTTGAGCCGTCATGTTAAGTAATCGAACGTTGTCCATTGCATTCATCATTTTCAATCGTCTCATAGTATTTTTCATCATCCAACTGAGAATCCCATTAACCCTTATCCTCGAATGGCCTTTCGGTCTTGGTGAGTGGGGACTCATTAGTTTAAAACAAAAAATATTTCTTTTAAAAATCTATATGATAAAATTGTCAGACAAGACATAGTCTGCCTCTAAGGGTTTTAACAATTTCATTCAATTATTCTAATGAGGAAAAACATCTTAAATGAAATTAATTTCAATTCCACAAAAGTCTTAATTAATAATAAAATAATGTTGTAGGGTCCGGTCACCTTGATAATCGATCTTACAACTAAGAAAGTAGACACAGGAAAGAAAAATACGACAATGGATAAGAAGAGAGAACAAACGTAGGTGAACAGTGTAAAATAGAGGTTGTATTTATTGCACCATGGGTACAAGAGGAAATGACAGAGAAGAACTAGAGAAAGATGATTGATGATGTCTCTGGAAAGACAGGAATTATGTACCTGGACACACAGGAGAGGTTGGATCAACAGGAATGAGGAAACTGGGAAGCTGGACAGCAGGAAGGGCTGAATCAACAGAAGTGAGTAAACTAGAACCTCAACAACAGGAAGGGCGTTTCTGGAATCTGGAAAGCAGGAAAGGCTGGATCAACAGGAACGGGGAAACTGGAACTTGAACAGCATGGGATGACATCACATGGAGATTGCAATGGACATCCCTGAGGTGTAATGAGATGCGTCAGGTAGGTAAGGGTGGACGTGCCAAGGGCTGGATCGACAGAAACATGAGCTGCTTGAACAAGGAACAGAAGCTAGAGCAGTGGTCGCAGGAATAAGCTGTAAGAAAGGAGCTGGAGCCGTTCAAGCAGGAACCGTTGGAAAGAGCTGGAGCAGGAACTGTTGGAAAGAGCTGGAGCAGGAGTCGCTGGAAGGATCTGAATTAGGAAATGTTGGAAGGAGCTGAATCAGGAGCCGTTGGAAGGAGCTGAATCAGGAGCTGCTGGAAGGAGCTGGTGCAGAAGCAGCTGGAAGGAGCTGGAGCAGAAGCAGGAACTGGATGGGCAGGCTAGAGTCAGGTGAATATCAGCCAGTGGCAAAGAGTGAAAGTTTGATCGTATTAAGTAATTTGAGTTGCCCTGCAGTTTGATTTCTGCTGCTGCTGGTGTCCGCTTCTTCTGAGCTCGACTACTTATCACAGTCGGAGTCAAGTAATTATCCAGGGTGTTTGTAAACATGGAAGTGGTTAACAGATACCACGACAATAATAATGTGGTAACAACCAGCGTACAATTGCCTTTTCGTTTCTTATATCTATATATAAAGTTAACCAATGTGACCTCCAACCTTCTTCGGGTGCATCTTGTCGATATCAAGAATCTTTATGTCAAATTCAGGAATCTGTACGAAATTTCAAACGGAACACTTTATTCAATCCACGGAGATCGCTTGCGCTGTTCCATCAGCCATGACCGGGTAGAAGTCTTAAGTAATTCGTAATTGTATTCTTAGTATCGCTCGTACTGAGGATTGAACCTTCAACCTCCAGACCACTGTCACTTAGAACTGATTATTACTTAGCACTTATATCTGTTGCACAGCGGGTCCTTGCGAATAAGACGCCCTTGAAGAAGTTTGGAGGCAACATCGACCGAAACGTTGTGAGAATAATATCCATGATAAGAACAGCTGTCTGAATAATACAAGTAATACAAATTATCTGAAAAATTACGAAACATAAAGTTTACATATTTGTATGTACAGGATTCAATCCTAAACTGAATAACGGATCATAATGAATTTTGCAACACAGCTGCTAGGCGTGAATGGTCGTAATATGGGCTATATTTAGCTTACTTTATTTTTATACAAAAGGGGTAAAAGAGGGTGGAAGCATTTTATTAAAATTCACAGATATCTCAAATTTACCGTTTAATAATAAAGTAGGCTTCGAAACGTGTCTAAACAAGCCTACAGTAATTGTTACTCCTGAAAAGTGATTTAAATGCCAATTTAAATCCATATACCCTTCTTGAGTATTATGTGATGCGAAATTAATTTAATAATTTATCGAAGTGCATGACAATGAATCTATTCTTGTGATTTTTGTTTTGTTTTTGGTGCAAATTGAACTTTATATGACATTGTTGTTGATTTGTCTTTTTTTCTGGGTTGTATGGAAATTCTGTTCTGAAGATTATCCGATGTTTGGAAAATTTTGTTTCATTGTATGATTAAAAATAAACATTGCCTTGAAACAGCTGTGATCAACTAATATACCTTTGCATATACTTTTTATTTGGAACATAATTTTATATATATATATATATATATATATATATATATATATATATATATATATATATATATATAGTAATCCAAGTAAAGTAAACATCCACAGGATAAAAATCCAAAGAATTTCAAGCAGGCTTATATAATAGTGCTCAATAGTAAATAGAGCTATTTATATAATTATTTTAATTTATACAGACATGTACATAAGGCCGCTACACTGAAATGTCAATGTTATCGATCAATAATTATTAGAAACTAAGATCTCATCAGGCGGAAAAGTCTGATCTTTCACTTAGATGCTCATATTGAAAAAATATCAATATTTCAATATGAACATCTAAGTGAAAGATCAAACTTTTGCCTGAGGAGATCTTAGTGTCTAGTAACTAATGCTCGATAACATTGACATGCCAGTATAGCATTTTTTTTATACATGTCTGTATAAATAAAATAATTATATATATATATATATATATATATATATATATATATATATATATATATATATATATATATATAGTGAATGCTTTTATTCGAACATGTACAAGGTCTGCTACACTGGCATGTCGATGTTATCGATCTACAGCTATCAAGAGCTGAGGTCTCATCAGGCAGAAAGTTTTTTGAGATCCGACCCGGTCAGTGAAGTCTCATATATATATATATATATATATATATATATATATATATATATATATATATATGAGAAAGGAAAGATGAGAGTAATCCGACGTAATAGAAAAAGGAAAAACCAAAAGATGTTTTTTTTATGTATTCATCAGCGTAGCTTACCCCCTTCCCTTCTCTTTTCCCAGCCCCTCAAAATCCATGCTACACCTCACCACGACAAAAATCTCCGCACCCCCTCCCCTCTCTCCCACCCTAACACAAATTCACTAACACTCCCACCCCTCCCCTTTTTAACTCACAGCCATCCACATTCATTTCACTCTCTGCCACCGACTTCTTTCAGCCCGGACCTTGGTCCTGCGCTTCAAGTAGTGGCTACTACTTCTTCTCATCAACCCATCATATCAACCCAATATTTCTATGTACTTGCATGATATTTTTCTTAAAATTATCATCCTGAGGAAGTCTTACAAATAAAGACGAAACGTTGATGAATACATAAAAAAAAACATCTTTTGGTTTTTCCTTTTTCATTTCCCATATATATATATATATATATATATATATATATATATATATATATATACTCTAAGAATATGCACGTAATATACGTTTTAGTTTTTGACATATATTCCACTTTTAAATTTTGTAATTCTATTGCAGAATGGTGGAGAATGTTTTTGTGGTAAGAGTTTCGCAGAAAAGAATCGCTCTACCGATTGTACAGAGGAATGTTTCTCGGGAGAAAACTGCGGAGGCGTTGAAACATTCGCCATTTACAAAGCGGGTGAGTAGAAACGGGCAACATTTAAGACCCAAGTCAATCAAGTAAATAATCGCAGAGTCAGGATAGCATCAACCGTTTTTAGATGTGCCCTCCATCTCTCTAGAATAGTTAACAGTCAATAACTCGTAAACAAAATATAAAAACAAAAAATAATTTATAGCGAATGCATTATTCTCAACCGACCTGTATACTTTTAACGTGGGGAAACAGTTTGTAAGATTTTTTTATTTCAAAATTTTATTTCGATGAAAGCTGACTTATCGACACACGAAAAACGCCAATGGCAGCCTAGACATTAGCTTAAGTGCGCTAAACTTAGGCGATTACATGTGGTTTTACGAGAGTTTTGATTTACCACTCAGACTTAGGGTGTGTAGTAGGGTAAGTAATGTTTTTTTTACTATCTCTTCAGTATGAAGTTAACAAAAGTTAAGTGATCAACTTGAAAATTTTGACCACCATCAGCGAGGATTGGACCTTTAACCCTCAGAAGACTGATTGTTAATCAACACCTTTAACCATTGCGCCACGGATCCATGTGGCATTGATAAACAATCAGTTGTCAGTCACATAGGTTCCTCAAATTCGACTAGAAGTTTCCAAAGTTTGAAACAACGTACCTGATAAAGGTCTGAGATTACATTGTCCAAAACGTTGTGATGAGAACAGTAGTCCAAATTATACAAATAATTCAAATTCTCAAAATATCCTATATCAATCCTCATCTAAAAAATTCCGAAACATAAAATGCAGAGTTTAGATAAAAAATAACATCCGAAAATAATCATTACTATTTTAAAAAAATCACCTTATGAATAAAATAAATGGATCGACCGCAGTCGAAGGTGACCTGAAGAGTCCCATTTTGTTGGCTACTACATTGAGATGAAGGGAGGGCGTTACTCCTTTTCTTTTCTGCACGTTACCTTGATTCTCACTTTATAATGATGAGTGTTTAGCAAGGAGGGATCAAGAACCATTTTTTGAGTCTGATATGACTTGATAGAGGATTGAACCCCATTTGCTCGGCTCATTATTGAACACTCTAACAATTATGCCATCTTTATCTCAATCTATATATAGTCAGGCATTGGTATATGTTTATATATTTGTATGTATTGGATTCACACCTAAACTAATGACTAAAGCATTATGAATTTGGGAACACAGCTATAAGGAGTGGTAATGTGGGCTATATTTAGTTTAATTTAGTTTTATGCAAAGGGGGTAAAAGAGGGGTAGAAGTCTTTTGTGAAAATTCGGATACTTCCGATTTTTTCTGGAATGTTAACAATAGGTATTAGACATCAATTAATAAATATTCCCAAAATTTCAGTTTCTCGTACGTTCACAGATTAGTACCCACGCTAATTTTGACCCCAACCCTAACCCTAAACTCTAACCCTAACCCCCACCCTGACCCTAACCCTAATGACACGGTCAAAGTTAGCATGGGTCCTAATCTGTGAAAGCATGCAGTTTCTTTGGAGTATTTTAAATGTTCTAGGAGGCATTATAAAGACACAGATTCAAATATTTCAGATTTGCATTGAATTTGATCCATAGTTAGGCACAATTCCCTGAATTTCAATTTTTTTCTTTAGACCTCTTTATCTAAGTCCCTGGAAAAATCGTTGGATCATTCCACTGCTCCAGAAAGTACTTGACTCCTGATGCAATCCTCTACTTGTATAAGAGTCAGATTCGGCCGAAGATGGAGTACTGCTGCCACATCTGGGGAGGTGCCGTTCAGAGCATACTATTCTTGCATTGACAATCTAGCGGGAGATGATTTCTTCACTTGCCTGCAGCCCTTTTCTCACACAAGAGATGCTGCTAGTCTTTCACTACTCTATTGGATTATTTCCATGGTTGGTGCTCAAATGAGATTCAAGCTAGTTCTCTTCCCCCACCCGAAAAGCCTTCTCAGCAAGAACTCCTCTTCTACCAACACTGCAAATAACTCTCCTTTCCTCTTTTGTGTACCTAAAATCAAATAGAAGTTCCATGAACAGAGTTTGGTGCTTATCCAGATTAAGACATTCGAAAAAAAATAAAACAAACTGAGGAATATCTGTTCGATATATGTACCTGTCACGAGCTGAATATATCATATACCAAAAATCACGTAAATCAATCAAGTAGTTTTTATTTTAGAAAAGAAAATTAAATTTTAACGATTAACAAATAACGTGGAAATACGGCCGCCATTACGGCTTATTCCAGTCAGATAACCGAAATTCATAATAAGCCGTAATGATGGGCGTATTTCCACGTTATTCGTTAATCCATAAAATTTAATTTTTCTTTTATAAAAATAAAAAACTACTTGATTAATTTACGTGATTTTTGTATAGGATTTATTCAGCCCGTGCAGGTATGTACATCAAACAGATATTCCTCAGTTTTTTTTGTTTTTTTTTAATGTCTCCCTTAATCTGGATAAGCACCCAGAGTTTCTTTCCAAGAATTTCCCACCAGTGGAACACGTTACTATAGGATTATTTTCCTGCAAACTCCAACATGGTCGTCCTGTAGATTAATCATAGTTCTCAATCATTTCATAGTTCTGTTCCATCATTCAATTGAAAATCTAACTAACCCTTATGCTCGAGTGAATTTTGGTCTTGGTAAGTGGTGAACTATTGGTATAAAAAAAACCCCTTAAATTTGAGACATTTTCTAGAATCAAAATCATGTAATGAAATCCATTACATAATTTTGATTCTAGAAAATGTCTTAATCAGAATTGGAAGAAAGATCTAGAGATAGGGTTTAGTAGCATTATATTTTGATTTTATCTTCGTAAAGGAGAGACAAACGTGTACAAAACTTTTCTATTTGTGGAATTAATTTTACCCGTCCTGGCACGAGTATTCTTTTAGTTTACGATATATTTTGTGGAAATTGTCCAATGAAACAACATTCTTTTTGATCTTGAAATGCATTTGGAACTGACGATTTCTTTTGTTCTTGTTTCCAATTTAACAGAAGTTCCTTGCACCTGTTGTTCTGCATTGAGAAATGACTCTGCCAGCGCTGAGGACTTCTTCAGAGGTGTCTGCCGGTTCACACTTGTAGAAAACCAAACTCCCGCCTACAAGGTGATGTTGGACAATGAATACAATGGGTTGAGATACATACCTCGAATCGATTTAATTTCACCACAAGCCAACGTCCGATTCCTGCCGAATAAAAGAGTGCTCGTAAGTAATTTTTCTAATTTATTTTATTAAATGTTATTATTTACATCCGAAATGTGATGAAGTCACATAATAACATTCAGTACTGGTACAGCTTTTGAACCAGACAAAACCAATTTTCGTTCGTTTTTTTTTCTCGACTGTTTACGTAAACAGCCGAAAGAAGTCGAACCACTTATCCAATAAGAAGGCGAGAAAAGCAGACGACAAGTTAAGTTGTAAATTGATTGAATTTGAAATTGGCGATTGTCAAGAATTTCCAACAGAAGAAAAATAAGGGTTTTTGGTTCAAAAGCTTGAGTAATACCGAAAAAAAAATTAAATTTAGCTTTCTCGAAAAAAAAAATGTTTATAAATATTGTTTCATTAATTTTTAAAAATAAAGATAAACATACGATGAGTGTTTTTCTTGCTTTAAATCTTGTTTCATTATTTTTTCTTCTGTTAGAACGCCGCCGCTTTTTTGATGCTGGTTCGTTTTTATTCGGCTTTTCCGGCTGCTTACGTAATTCTGCGTCGGTAAAAATCGGGTTTGTCTTGTTCAAAAGCTGTACCAATATTCTTCTAAGTTTCCATCTTGTGCTTTTTCAAAAATGGCGTCCATAACCTATCTATTTTTATACTAAAGCTGAGTCAGTTAACGTTTGTTTCGATAAAGCTTTTTTCTTATATATATATATATATTTATCTAGATTATTTTAACCCCTAGTTTTACTTTAGGCATATTGTCACTGAAGTATAAGGGGCTACTGTGATAAGAGGCAGATTTATAGAGAGACAACGATATTTGTTCGCATTACATTTAACTTTTTCATCTTGGTATACTCCACCAGACTAGATGAATTCTTGTCCTGGAATCCGGTAAAACCAAGAGATCAAAAAAACAATATACTATAACATACTTAACTGGTTATTTGGGAAGATCAAAATTAATGTTCTTGACTGCTTTACTAACTAAATGTTTGAGAGACGGAGGAGATTTAACACTCGAATATATATATATATATATATATATATATATATATATATATATATATATATATATATATATATATAATAATGGTAATAATCCAGGTAAAAAATATCCACAGGGTGGTAATCCAGTAAATTTTAACCGGGTTTATAAAAAGTGCTCAATATCAAAATAGAGCTTTATATATGATAATTTTATTCACACAGACATGTATAAAATCTGCGACACTGGCATGTCGATGTTATCGATCAACAGTTACTATAAACTGAGATCTCATCAGGCAGAATCTCTCCAAATATGATCTGAGGTTAAGATCGGATTCTAACTCTGCCTGATGAGATTTCAGTTTATAGTAACTGTTGATCGATAACATCGACATGCCAGTGTCGCAGATTTTGTACATGTCTGTGTGAATAAAATGATCATATATATATAATATTTGTTATTGTTTATTATCTATGTACGTATACGTTTCGTCCTTTTTCAATCGGGACTCATCAGCATAGAGATATGACTATTCACTACCAGTCATGCGATTCGAAACCCCGGATTACAAGTATTTTTTAACTCATATCCGACATCTTTAACCACTGGGCCAATTGTAAACAGCGAATAAACGATGATAATTTTAACACGTTATCGGCGGGCTTAACGTCTAAGCATTCTACTTCTTTTTAAGGGAACGAACGATGCATTATAGAGATCAAGTGTTATCCCAAGAAAGTGGCCCCTTGATTGCTTAAGCTTTAAATAAAGGTCTTTCAAAGTTTGGTCAGACTATTAAGAGTTTAAATCTCTACTTAAAGAAAATAAACCTCTACCAACTGGCAGCAGACACAAATAGCAGAAACAACGTTTTAGCCGGAACTTAAACACACAAACACCGTTAAACTACATTCTCTCTAACTTCTGTCATTACAGTATCAAGTCTAATAGAATAAGATCAGAAATGGTAAATTCTTCTTTTATTGAACTCTAAAACAGCGACTAATTCAAATAACTCGATTTGCTGCCAGGAATGTTTTCATATCACTCATTGTGCAAAACAAATTAATTGCATGACACGACACGTCTCGCCCTTAGCTGTCCCGGTATTTAAAATAAAGACATTACATGTGTAGTCATCGCCTCGACCGATGTTGATGTCCGTTATCACTAGGTCAGTGTTCGAATAATTTTTTTTGGTCCTTGTATAATAAAAAGCCGAAAAAAAAGTGTTTTTAGTCTTTTAGTGTTAGAGAGGTAAATAAGGGGCAGGTAACTCTTACAACGAATTTTAAACACGACTTTCCAGTAATCAAAACGGATGGCTTTAATTGGCGTTGCACATGTGGCTACTGTGCAAGGAGAACGTCGATTAGACATAAAAGGGTTAGGGTTTAGGGTTAGGGTTAGAAAAATATTGTTCGAAAGCTAGAGCTGTTGTGAAGAGTTATCTGCCCCTTATTTACCTCTCCAATACTAAAAGACAAAACAACTTTTTTTCGGCTTTTTATTATACAAGCACCCTTTTTTTTCTAATGAAAAGTACAAAACACGCACATTCTTTTATGAGGGCGTTCACTTTCGTGTACATTACAGAAGAAAAAAACATAGAAAAAAAAACAGTGAGTGCTGAGAAGAAGCCAACAGTAGAAGGAATGAATAGAACAACAATGAGAAATGCAACGAGTGAAAAAGGAAACTAAGATAAAGTATATGTGTATGCCATTGTTGATGTCGGGTTAGTATTATTAGACCGGGCAAGTGTCCAGGAGAGCTGGAGAAACGTGGACTATTATTCGTAATTAAGACATTCTGAAGCTGGAAAGTGTGATTTTCAGAAATGCATGCTTGTGTAGGAATATAATTAAATAGCTTGGAGATTCATCTTGAAACTGATCTTTATTCAATATAAAGTTAAAGAAAATAATAATTCACGATCAAATACCGCAAACAACTGAATTATGAATTACCATTATTTAAACTTCTAACCCAATCAACCGTAAGTAATTCAGACTTTGAAATTTGTTTAAAAATTATACAAAAAAAAAGTTCAATGTTAACTGTTTGTTTAATCACCAACTCCTATCTTGCTATTAAGAGATAGGTACGTGCAAAATCAAAGACCGATCAGGATAAGTCGAATCGTGTTCCTTTCTTTTCTTTTTTTACATGCAATTTTTAAAGTTTTCTAATGCTTTGTTTTAAATATTTACAATATCGTATGGTCAACATGTTTTGATATTTTGAATAACTTTAGTAAAGGTGTTTTTTGTTTACAAAAAATAATACATTTGCACCAAGCTTTATAATAAAGTAATGGATTTATTATATTCCGTGATCATTAATTAATAAATACTGAAAATTTCATTAAAATTGGTTGATTTCCTGAATTTTGATTGATTATTTAGTGAATAGAGAAGTCGAAATGCCTTCTTATTGTCATTACGACCGTTCTTGTTTTAACACGCAATGCAGTGACGTCATTTTCTAGCTAACCGGCCTGTAGTAACTCTCGGTGGCCACGGCTCTACCCACGCACGATTCTTGTTGTGAGTAAGTTTTCGTCTGTCACGTACGACATGTATTTGTGACACCACATAAGTTTAATTCCATGAAGCATAATTTACTGTTAATTATAATACTCTTCCTGAAATAATAAATGCCCGTAAGAATCAATACTATTAAGAAGAAATAACTCTTTCTTCTTCCGTAAAAAATATTTTTTATTGTTACCTGAATATTCTTTAAATAAATAAATCGAATATTTCTCTTCTTTCTTTATTTATTTAAAATTGCAGCAATTTACTTTATGAAAAAAAATACCTTGTCATCTAACTAAAAAAAAATAAAAACGAATGTTAATGTTTGAAATGTATTTATTTAAAATTATAACGTTTTATCCGACAGGATTTGATTTTGGAACAATTCATTTTAAAATATGTAAAGTCAAAATTATTTACACCAACGACATCAGATTAATCACTAACAACCATCTTTGCTGATTGGACAGTCTCATTTTTTTAAAAATACATGTGAAAGGTGATAACATACGTACGAACATGAAATGCCTTACCGTATTATTATATAGACTAGTATTTTCTTCAAAACGTAGTTTTTAAAATGAACTGTTATTATTTCATTAGGATATTTTTTTCCTTATCTTTATCATCCTTACACCCAGTGTTAGTATATCATGGATATACTAATGTTAATATATCATGGAAATACTAATGTTAATATATCATGGATATACTAATGTTAATATATCATGGATATACTAACGTTAGTATATCATGGATATACTAATGTTAGTATATCATGGATATACTAATGTTAGTATATCATGGATATACTAACGTAAATATATCATGGATATACTAATGTTAGTATATCATGGATATACTAACGTTAATATATCATGGATATACTAACGTTAGTATATCATGGATAGGCTAATGTTAGTATATCATGGATATACTAATGTTAGTATATCATGGATATACTAACGTAAATATATCATGGATATACTAATGTTAGTATATCATGGATATACTAACGTTAGTATATCATGGATATACTAATGTTAGTATATCATGGATATACTAATGTTAATATATTATGGATATACTAACGTTAATATATCATGGATATACTAATGTTAATATATCATGGATATACTAATGTTAGTATATCATGGATATACTAACGTTAATATATCATGGATATACTAACGTTAGTATATCATGGATATACTAATGTTAGTATATCATGGATATACTAATGTTAGTATATCATGGATATACTAACGTAAATATATCATGGATATACTAATGTTAGTATATCATGGATATACTAACGTTAGTATATCATGGATATACTAACGTTAGTATATCATGGATATACTAATGTTAGTATATCATGGATATACTAATGTTAGTATATCATGGATATACTGACGTTAGTATATCATGGATATACTAATGTTAGTATATCATGGATATACTAATGTTAATATATCATGGATATACAAATGTTAGTATATCATGGATATACTAATTTTAGTATATCATGGATATACTAACGTTAGTATATAATGGATATACTAACGTTAGTATATCATGGATATACTAACGTTAATATATCATGGATATACTAATGTTAGTATATCAGGGATATACTAATGTTAATATATCATGGATATACTAATGTTAGTATATCATGGATATACTAATGTTAGTATTTCATGGATATACTAATGTTAATATATCATGGATATACTAATGTTAGTATATCAGGGATATACTAATGTTAATATATCATGGATATACTAATGTTAATATATCATGGATATACTAACGTTAGTATATCATGGATATACTAATGTTAGTATGTCATGGATATACTAATGTTAATATATCATGGATATACTAATGTTAGTATATCATGGATATACTAACGTTAGTATATCATGGATATACTAATGTTAGTTTACTATGGATATACTAATGTTAGTATATCATGGATATACTAACGTTAATATATTATGGATATACTAACGTTAGTATATCATGGATATACTAATGTTAGTATATCATGGATATACTAACGTTAATATATCATGGATATACTAACGTTAGTATATCATGGATATACTAATGTTAATATATCATGGATATACAAATGTTAGTATATCATGGATATACTAATGTTAATATATCATGGATATACTAATGTTAGTAGATCATGGATATACTAATGTTAGTATATCATGGATATACTAATGTTAGTATATCATGGATATACTAATGTTAATATATCATGGATATACTAACGTTAGTATATCATGGATATACTAATGCTGATATTGAGGTGTGAAGTATAGAGACTACTTCTCTTTCTCTCTCTCCCATACTCTCAATATTTTTAAGTATATTTCTCAGATTTTGTCTAAAAATATTTTTTCTTATTTTTCCAATCTGAGTTCACAAATATATATTTTTTCAATTACAGATAAATAAATTGGAAATTGTTCCTCCTTTTGAAAATTATATGGGCTTCTCTGCAAAGTACGACAACCAAATGTTAAATCTTATGACACCAGATGGCGTTTTGCTTCGATACGATGGAGCACACTTGTATGTGAATCATCCCCAGCAAGCTTTCCTAAACCAGAAATTTCTGATCACACATCCTTACAAACTAGACAGGTAAGATGTTCCCACGTTTCTATTAGGTACGAGAACATAAAGTGATGTTTTTCTTTTACGGAATATCAACCGTTTTAGGGTGATTTAATGCCAAATCCAATTATTTTGGTCAGAGTTGTTATGTTTTAAGTTCTTAATATCTTTGAATATTTATAGATTAATTCATCCTGTCAGCATATACGTTGTAAATCAATGATCTTAACACTATTTAACTCACAGATGGGACTTTGATAGGTAATCTTAACCCTAACCCTAACCCTAAGCCTTCCACTAAATCTGAAGGTGATCATGAGAGTAATGACATTAAAGAGGTGATTTCACACTCCCTAAAGTTCCCAAATTGGAACAATACCATCAGATATTGTTTAAGTCTATGCCCCAACCCAGTTTCAGGGAAAATAGTGTAGTGTATAGGGATAGGAAGTTGGGTAGCAAAAAGAAAGAAAAAAAAAACAAGAAAAAAGTATAAAAGTAAAAGAAGTTATGGAAGATAGACTACATGGTGGGTACTTGTTCAGATTAGGACCCAAGCTAAAAGCGACTTAACGTTGATAGTTTCTGGATGTTTACATAGACGGCCGGAAATGCTGAAACGCTTATCCAATCAGAATGCGAGAAAATAAACAGATAACATGGTAACAATTTAAATGATTGAATCGCGAAATTGGAAATAAAAATTGATCAAACCGATAATGAATTTTAACAAACCCGAACCCTCACCTTGTTTTGAAAAAAAAACAACTTTTTCATGCAAGAAAAACATGTTATAACCCTTACCCAAACCCTAACATCATTTTAACACTTATTCAATGATATTTTTCTTTAAAAAAAAATTACCTGTAAAAAAACAACACTTTTTTCAGTTGTACATCCAACATCGTTTTAGATTTTTTAAACACAGGCAACCGTCTTTTCATTCGGCTATTTCCGGTCGTCTATGTAAATATCCGGAAACTAATGATGCCAATTCGATTTTAGCTTGGGCCTTAATCTGGACAAGTACAAAAAAACAAGAAAAAAGTATAAAAGTAGAACAAGCTATATAGTATAGACTGCACGGTGGTATGGAGTATGGTGCAAACACCATGCCCAAGTGTTTCTCAGACTGTTTAGTTTCGTTCCTGGAACCAACCCAACTTAGGAATTTATATTTTGTTTTACTCTACTTATAATACCAACAACAACTACAAAATAATCAATAAAGAATCTACTTCAATGTTTTACATAAGTAGATGTTTTATACGTAACTAGCAGATACCATTCCCAAAACAGGGTAAAATTAATTCTTCGAACAGAACAGTTTTGTACAACTTTTGTGTCCGCCTACGAAGATTAAAAGCAAGAAATAATGCTACTAAACATTATGTCTAGAATCCTTATTCCAATTTTGATCAAGACTTATTACGTGATTTTGAATCAATAAAATTTCTCAGATTTAAAACTTAAGCTTAAGGGGTCTTAAGAAGAAATTGAAATTCAGAGAATGCTGCTTTATTGGTGTCTAATGACTCTAGATGAAATTTAATGTAAATCTGAAATATTTAAATTTGCAAGTGGGAGCTTGTTCTCAGATTAAACCTCTTAAAATGCTCCAAATAAACTGAAACTTGAGGAATATTTATTAATCGATGTCTAATAAACAATTTTCACAAAAATCAGAGGTATCTGAATTTTCCAAAAGAAATTCCACCCCATTTTTTACCTCCTTTGCATAAACTTAAATTAAACTAAATATAGATCAGATTTGGACCCCTTATGCCTAGCAGGTGTGTTTCAAAATTAATAATGATCGGTTAATTATTTTAGGAGTGAATCTTATACATAGACATATATAAACATACACATACCTAACTTTGTATAAAAAGATATTATATATGTGTGTGCGTGTGTGCGGCTATCTTCTTGTATATGTACGTGTGAGTAGCTGCGTATTTAGTATTGCTTACAGATACATTTAAATTTACTGGGGAAAAAAAAAGAAGAGAATCGTTATAAATTTCGAAATTCAATTTTTCTGAATCTTCCTTCAAAGACTTGAACTGTCTGTGAATTGAGTCGTTGTATTTGTACCTTCGGCTACAAAAGTATCAAGCACCTCTTGTCATAGCAGCAACAATGAAATTAAACTTGTTTCTCTAGTTTTTGTTTCAAAATTTATTCACATAACAGCGTGAGTTTTATCAAATGTTAGCACCGTTTTTCATACGCACTCCAAGTTTCCAAAACAAGCTCCGATGACAAATATAATAATCCCTTGCAAGAACTGCCTTCCCCGAAGCAAACGATTTGCGTCTATAAATTATATGGTAATTGTTGTATCGAGTTAATATTGTTTTACTTTGATGAAATACGTCGCAATTTTTTTTTCTATATCTTCATATCTGATAAGCGTGTATCGTTTGAATACAAACCTAGTGCATCTAAACCGTACTAAACTTATTTATCTCTGACTAGTTGGTACACCCGTCACAGGATGGGTTCATAATGTCGAGACGCACTTCCTGTTACATGAGGATATCTGTTTGGTGATGACTTTTTTTTTATTGCTTCAGCTGTTTGTTTTTTAGATTAGTCGGCCATTTGCAAAGAGCTTGCCAAAACCGTGCCTCTGGCGTCTGGTCTTCATGAAGTCCTCATCCTTGGTTGTAGCTATTCGTTAATCTGCAGGATTTCAGGTGTTTACCTCCGACACCGAGAACAACAAGGCTCAGTAGTTGCATACGAAGTTGGGGAAGGTTTGATCCTGAACACACAAAAGAGTGGTGTAAAAGTAACACTGTCGCTTTTATTTCATTTATTTGTGGTTCTGCATCTGACATGTCTTTGTTTACCACATGCAGAAGAAAAGACGACCAGAGGACGACGGATCCTGATGCCGACTTATTCGGGATTTTCACTAGAGCTCTGTTAGCCGTGTAGCTCTGGCATAACTACTTTACCAGCGACCCCGCCAGAGTTGGTTGGACTTCAGGCAGAGTGGCTTTTGCTGCTTGTTGTTATTGAATCTCATGCTCAATCCGTTAAATCTAGAGTTGTGAACAGAGTCTGAGTTCGCATAAGTTCTGGATAATAACAAACAGGGTCCTGAACAGATGTTAAACTTCCTTTCTAACCATCAGTAATGCACCATAAATGATATTCTCAGCATCTGATAAAGCCAAACTTTACACGAATAACTTTGCATCAAATGCCACCCTTTGCGATAAGTAACACTGTTGTGACCTTGTTAGAAGCCAGAAATAAAGACACCCGAGAGGATTTGACTAAAAAAATATATCAACAAAAAATAGTAGTACAAAAACATACACAAATGAGAGGGTTATTGGCAAAACTGTTCGGCCCGACTGTCAGGGCTGTCTGCTGGAATATTGACTTCCCCTAAGAGCAGTATTTGCTTTTAATTATAGCTGGGAGAGTCCATACGTGTGTGAGTTAATTACCAAAACAGAGTCCTACCTTGAGAATTCTCTTCTCCCCTGATGACTATAATACTGTAAGCAATTGTATTACCTTGATGCCAGCAAGGCAACTGGCTCTTTTTTTTTTTTTTTTTTTTTTTTTTTACATGGTTCACCCCAAACAAGGCAGGACGCCACTGTAAACGTAAGGGGCTACTGAGAAAAAAGGAAAAGGGGGGGAAGGATTGGTGGTTCAGCTTAAATTGGGATCTGAGCAGCGAGGTGTCTGTTTACATTAGTTTTAAATTTCTGCATGTCAGTACTGTCGGGGAAACAGGGGGCAGGGAGGGAGTTCCAGAGGCCAGCAGCACGAGGAAAGAAGCTATTTGAGTAGAATGCTCTCCGGCATCTGGGGACCTCCACAGTCATTGTGCTTAAAAATCTGTGACTGGAAACTAGCCTCTATCCTTACAAAGGCATTCAATCGTTGCTTAAAGGAAAAAACTTTGTCGATCTGCCCAGTATTTAAAAATACAGGAGATCGGTCTTCTGCATCTCAATACAGACCGATCAGTATCCTGTGGGTCATAGGTAAGTGGTTTGAATCTGTGATCCTATTTACCTGCCTCCCCACGAGGGCAGAGCTAGACACAAGATCGATTTTTAATCGAGACGTTAGTAAAAAAAGATCTACTCAGTGACAAGCAATATGGATTTTGTCCTGCAAGATCAACAGCTGATGCACTAACTGTAATATTGTATAGGAACAGTGAATCTATTGATAGGGGGCTTCATTTCTATGCTGATAACCTTTGACATATCAAAGGCCTTTGATAGGGTTTGATATAAATGTTTGCTTCAGAGGCTTGTTAGCTATAGAATATCTGGAAATGGTCTCTCACTCATCACATGTTTAAAAATCTATAAAAGTAATTTGAAACACATAGTATCAGTGCAAGCATGCCTCAAAGATCTATGCTGAGGCTAACCCTGTCCTTGATCTTCATCAATGATTTTATAAGATCATTCGTTGACATCGATGCTGACGAGACAATTTCTGATCTGGAGAGACATGGTTCAATGTGGAGAAAAAGGTGGCTTGTTACTTTTAACAGCTTTAACATTCGTAGCGCTTTGTATATCAAAAGCCTTTGAGAAGAGCTAGCATGAGGGTCCTCTCATGAAAATTAATTCGTCTGGTATTATTGGACAAATATTTGATATAATCAGATCCTTCTTAGTCAAATGAAAGATCCATGTTTTCCTCACTGGCCGTTCTTCTAAACAACATGGTATTAATGCAGGTGAACCCTAGGGTTCGATCCTTGGACAATTTATTGGTCATGAATTTCATAAACGACCTCCCTGATGCAATTGTGTCTGGGATGGGTATATTTGCTGATGATACCGCACTCTATTCTCGACACGCGGACAAAACGAACACACACATATCCAAGAAAATGGCGAATCCTTAGAAAATGACCTCCAGTCTCTAGTGGAATGGGGACATAAACGGCTGCTACAAAGCTCCTTTCCTTTAAACACTAAAAGAAACCTTTTCAACCATCGATTGCCATGGCTAATAGGACCTTAACTAAGAATCAATCATTCAAACTCCTTGGCCTAAACTTCACAGTAACATGAGTTGGAACAAATACATAGAAGACAGTGCTAAGGCTCCTGCAAAGAAAGTAGGCTTCCTCTACCGTGCTAGAAAACTTCTCACACCTGACAGTATCGTATATTTTTATAAAGCCGCCATTCGCCCATGCATGGAGTATTGTTGTCACATCTTAGCTGGTGCACAAACCACTAGTCTCTCCCTCTTAGGTTAAAAAAAGAGCCTCTAATCTAATAGGTCCCACACTATCTACCAAACTCCAGCCCCTGTTCTATCACAGCAATGTTGCATCAATGTGCTTGTTTTGCACGTAAATACACTCGACCAACCCGACAATCACCAGAATCGTACCCCTTCATTTTAGAGGTCCCCAGATGCTGGAAGGCTTTCTATTCTAATAGCCTTTTTCCTTGCATTGCTTGCCTTTGGAATTCCCTCCCTGCTCACTGTTTCCCAGACTGTACCAACATGCAGAAATTTAAAGCTAATGTGAGCAAACATCTCGCTGTACGGCTCTCCAGTTAGGATGCCCCTGTAGATGTGGCCCCTAATTCAGAGTAGCCCCTTATGTTTCAGTGTCAATGTGCCTTGTTTTGGGGATGAATCAAAGTAAAAAGAAAATTTAAAAAATATTTCTCTCCTTTCATAAATAACGCTTGGATCTTCATTTTTCTTCAGTTCAAATGAATTGCTCTCTCCTTGGAGAGTCGCTTTTTTTGATGAGTTCCTATGGCTGATCTTCATCCCAGACCGGAAATGGGAGACTTGATCAAATCCGTGGCTCAAGTCACTGGAAAAAGCGTTTGATAATTCAACCGCTCCAGAAATTAACTGACTCCTGATGCAACGATCTACATGCATAAGAGTCAGATAAATATAGAGTACTGCTGCCACACCTGGGGAGGTGCCGCTCAGAGCACCCTATCTTGCCTTGACAGAGTACAAAATCGATTTTGCAATCTAGTAAGAGATGATCTTTCATTTACCATGCAGTCCCTTTCTTACAGAACGGACGTTGCTAGTCTTTCTCTACTCTATCGATATTTTCATGGTCAATTGCACAGCTGAAATTATATGAAGGTGGAGAAAAAATAAATTAAGCAAAACATATCTCGGTGAAGAATGTATTTAAAAAATTATTTTATTAATATTTTTAGGATAAAAATGATTAAAAGAAAAACGAATTCAATTCGTTGAAGCCATTTGTCATTTAACAGAAATGCAACGTCAACAAATAGAACCGCTGCACTAACAGTTTTTTATCACTTGATTTGAAATCGAAATGCTATTTTAAAATTTACTACATGTACATATCACTATACTTGCAATTATTTCCGACCGTCAATATATCTCTACATGGGTAACGCTAGGATGAATAGAGCTAGTATATATATATATATATATATATATATATATATATATATATATATATATATATATATATATATATATATATATATAATGTAAAATAAAAATGGAATAAAGGATAAGCAAATTAACAACTAGCAAAAGTAAACTCAAAAACACATATTGAATAGTTCTACCAAAATATTTCAATTGTTAAGACAATCATCATCAGTTGGTAGCAGAACTTTGATTAAAAACAGAAAAGTCTTCAAATTTGTACAAAGAACGTCTTCCTTCTCCTCCTCTAATTCCCGACGGTCAACGGGCACGAACTCCGATCACAAATCACCACTGACTCGCAGCCAAGATACTTACCAGTTGGCTACCAGAAATTAGTTTGGAATTTAGGAGCAATTTAACTTTTTAAATACCAAGTCGGCGAGTATTCACAGTAAGCGGCGAAGAGTGATCAACAACTACAACAAATCGTGTTGGCACTCGCAATGAAGCTAGTAGTACTGCTTGTTATTAAATTCACTCAGAGTGCCCAGCCCTAGTAAAGGGGGCTATATAATAGTATTTATAAATAAATATTAATTATTTATTACCTATATATATAGGAGTAAGGCTACCTACATTTTGTAAAAAGTTTTTTTCAACATTTATTTATTATTTTGTTATTTTATCATTTTATAATTTTATATAACGCGTTTCAAGCGGTGCTCCGCTCTCATCAGATATGTAAATCAATTTGATTTGGATTTACATATCTGATGAGAGCGGAGCACCGCTTGAAACGCGTTATATAAAATTATTAAAATAACAAAATAATAAATAAATGTTGAAAAAACTTTTAACAATTTTTGGTAGCCTTACTCCTTTACATATATACTTTTCTCTCGTTGGAACTGCACTAGTACTGCACTACCCTCTTTTCTCTCTCTCTCTCTCTCTCTCTCTCACTCTCTCTCTCTCTCTCTATATATATATATATATATATATATAGCAAATATATATATATTGTATTTGTTTTGTTTATTTCAAAAAATCTCGGAAGGGTCAGTCTACACACACATACAGTTTGGTGAGTTTAACTTTTATTTTGTGGAAGTTATTCAAATTCAAGTTATTCAAATTTAAAGATAGGACCCTTATTTTGGCCCACCCTGTACATATATATACATATATATATATATATATACACACACATATATATATATACATATATATATACATACATATATATATATATATATATATATATATATATATATATATATATATATATATATATATATATATATACATATATATATATATATATATATATACATATATATACATATACACTAGAATAATACCCGTTCCAGGACAGGTAAATTTAATTCCATGAACAGAATAGTTTTGCATCACATTCATCCCCCCCCCATTACAAAAATTAAAATCAATTTCTAATGCTACTAAACCTTATGTCTAGAATCTTTATTCCAATTTTGATAAAAATTCATTACATGATTTTTATTCTAGAAAATGTCTAAAATTTAAGGTTTAAGTTTAAGGGATCGTAAGAAGAAAGTGAAATAGAGGGAATCTTGCTTAATTGGTGTCTAATAACTATGGATACAATTTAATTCAATCTGAGATATTTACATTTTCAAATGGGATATGTTGTGTGCGTATTATGTACCCTAGATACCCTTTAAATCACTCCAAAGAAACTGAAATTTGAGGAATAGTTATTGATTGATGTCTAATAGCTATTGTTAAAATTTCACAAAAATCGACGTATCTGAATTTACAAGAAGAGCTTCCACCTCCTCTTTGCTTTCTTTGCTTGAGACTAAATAAGACTAAATATAGGCAACATTACCAACCCTTACGCCTAGTAGATATGTTTTAAAATTCATAATGATGGTTTATTAGTTAGCAAACCGACCATCGTCTTAAGAGAGTTATATGATCCGAAACAAATATAACGAATAATACGACAAATAAATTAAAATAAGTTAACCTTTCTCGGCGTTCCTTATATATATATATATATATATATATATATATATATATATATATATATATATGTGATTTTATGAAGGCTTACCAAAGCATTCCTTTCAGGACACCAATGATCACCATTAAAGATATTTTTTCTTACAAATATTATTTATTCAAATTAAATATATATATATATATATATATATATATATATATATATATATATTGTATTTTTATTGGTGATTGTAGCGTTCGTTGTTATTTTGCTTACTATTATTTCGATTGTCTCACTTTCCTAAGGGATTAAGATGCAGAAAATTGCATTATTAGTCGCCCTTAACTTCATAGGACGTATTTTTCGTTAATATATATTTTTATTTATTTTATACGTACGTAAAAGTAATCCATGGACACGTGTTTCTGGCTCACAGCCGTCATCAGTATGGCTAACATAGATCGAACCTTCGATATTGATGTCTATAGTCCAGCGTTCTACCACTGGACCAAGACGCTCTGTCTAGAAATATGTACGATTTTTATCACCTAAATATTTAATGTATTTTTATGTAATTATTTTTTATTGGTTATTGTATATATATATATATATATATATATATATATATATATATATATATATATATATATATTAGAACGAGTCTCTCTTCAGAAAGATATGATGTGTGTTATCCTGTTTGTTGTTTATATTAATGCTCGTACCGATATTTCGACGACAAGTAATCGTCTGTGTTATTTGTCGATTTGTGTTATTTGTTGCAACGTTCTCCGATTTGATTGTCTGTGTTACTTGGTTCGTTAGAGCTGTCGCAACATTTCGCACGTAACCTGTTGGTTTGTTCTATTCGAATCGATGTTGAAGTTTCTTGCAAACTAGAGACACATCTAAATATGGTGGCTGATGGCATTATTCGTAGAATACGACGCTTCTTTTATGAGGATAGCCACGTTTTGTTGCTATTCCTCAGGGAAATTGACGATGGAGAAGTCGAAACTAGAATCATTATGTATGCAATGCAGCCACATTCGTGGCTGAGGATCATGGCAGCGTATTGCACCGCGGTGCTGTTATATCATAGTTTGCAGGCGTCCAAATGTTTCTTTCACATAAGTTGAACGATGATTCCGGTTGGAATTGAAATATAAGAAGACAAACAACTGTTGTTCCGGAGAAACTATCTCGTACAACAACACTTAACCTGGAGGGTATCTTTTCAAAGATATATACAGGGTGTTTGGAAAATCTTCGCGATTATGTTCTATGTTTGCATATACTAGAATGTATGTCCATTGAAACAAATACCGATCAACTTTATTTACTGTAAACCCTAACCCTAACCCTAACCTGTAAAATGTGTGGGATAGTACACGGTTGTTTCTACATATGGGATAAATATTATCCCTGTAACAGGATCACAGGAAAAATAAGTCTGGTTCTGGTGTTACTACATTCACCAAGAAAACGATTAATAAACGATACCAAACAAATATAAAAGTCGACCGGGTCACAAAAAAGATGTGAGCATCATGATCAGCAGGAGCTCCTTTGATAGACAACACACACACACACACACACACACACACATATATATATATATATATATATATATATATATATATATATATATATATATATATATATATATAGGGAAAACGAAAATAAAAATATGAAATACATTTAAAGTATGACCTATCTGAAAAGTTGAAGCTCGATATACGAGATTGAGCAATTATATAAAAAAGTAAATGATGAGAATATAACTTGTGTAAAATACACTATCAATTAAGTCATCAATTGTACAAAACAAAAGATTTTTTATAAGAGAATTAGTTTATTATTTCTCCTTTAAACCATGTCTTTTCAAATATGATATCTTATCGTCAGAGGAGCGTAGACAGATAAGTTGGTAAAAGAAAAATTACTATAATGTCAATATTTGAAAATGTATAAAAATAAAAAATATATAAAGTGAAGTAAGAAAAAGTAGGCAAAAAATTAATCGTTGAGGGTACCAGAAAAGTTCGTAGAAACAGATTCGAAGTAAAGTAAAATCCGATCCTGTTTGACGAATGAAATTGGTAGCCAAACTTCTATAAAAATCCGGAGAAGTTGTGGAAAGGCGGCGACCAGTAAATGGCACATACAATCCGTCTAGTTGGAGGAGGTTACGGCATAGGAAGGCTTAATATACAAGTCGGGTGGCGAAAGCCATTAGTCCTACCTAGGTTTATGAGAGAAAGTGTTTTATTTACAGAGTAATTTGATGAATGAAAAGTGAAAAATTCACATCAAAAATAGTCCGCAGTGAGAAAATCAGCACCGAATTAAAAGGTTAAAATAAAAGTGGAAGGGGGATGCCAAGAATGAATTATGAAACAAGACAAGCAGGGGACTATGCAAGCGGCAGCGACATAAGAGTGGCAGGAAGAAGTAGAAGAGTAAAGAGGTTGTTTTAGGGATGGGTTAGAAAAAGAAGTGGTGACGAAAGGGAAGGGGAGGGGAAATAGACCTGGGGACGAACTCGAAAGGTTCAGAATTAAGTTGATATTAGGACGGGATGGGGGTTAACAAGCCAAGGGAAAATGCCAAAAGCAAATTATTGTTAAAGCCTTTAAATAGATAAAAGAGAAGAGAGATATAGTATTAATGTATGGAATAACCCAGAGCCTAGAGGTCTGATAAATGTATTTTAAAATAGTTACGGTGAAGCTAGTAGCCTAACCTAATTTAAGGAATTAATTGAAAAGGGAAGAATAACGGAAATTAGTGTTATTAAATGGTAACAGTAAGTTACAAATACTAATACTGTAATATCTGTAGCATGGGGAAATGTGAATAGATCAGATGAACGGTTAAATGGGAGTGTAAGATAGATAACTTACGTAAAGAGGTAGGATGAAAGAATCTCTGAGGATGGGATGGTCTTAGACAATTTTTATTCTCATCACTTGTTTATGCTTGAAAATATATATATATGTGTATATATGTGCATGTCTGTGTATGGATATATGCGTATATATAGCTGTTTATATATGTATGTATATGTATATATATATATGTATATATATGTGTGTATATATATATATGTGTGTATATGTATATATATGTTTATGTATGTACTTGTGTATCTATTAATTTGTACTCACGTGTGTATTTTATTTATTTACCAGATATTTATGCTTGAAAATGAATATACGTGTATATATGTGTATATCTGGATATGGATATTTGTGTATATATTTGTGTCGGCTATTCATTATTTTTTATTGTTTATATTTTATTTTTTATATATGTATATATATATATATTTATATATATATGTTTGTTTATATATGTACTTGTGTATCTATTAATTTGTGCACATGTGTGTATTTTATATAACGATCAGATAGTTATGCTTGAATATGTTTGTAAATAGATTACAACTTTGAAGTGTTAAATAGAGAAGAAAGGAATCCAGGCTAAGTAGGTAATAAAACAATAGAAAAAGGAAAGAATAAGAAGGCAGGTAATAAAAAAAGAATAAAAAAGATAGAAACTAATTGAAAAAGTTAACAAGTAAAGTATGTAATCCGATACTAATTCAAAAAAGATTTATTTAAAAGGGAAAGTTTTCCGAATCCATCTTACTTCTCTGTCTTCTTTGGTCTCAAGAGGTTGACTCTCTGTGAAGAGTACAAACATGTATGCACATATGTAACCAATAATGTTTGTATAAAAAAAATGTATACTTAAGAACAGCTCTACTTGTTATTGAACACTTTTTATAAACACTTGAGTTTCAACGGATTTAAATCTACAGAAACTAATACGTGTACCATATATATATATATATATATATATATATATATATATATATATATATATAAATGTGGATGCAGTGTCGACTACGTGGATAGAATGGCGTTGAGATTGGATAAAAAGTCGAACAATAAATACCTAGTACGATTAGGAATAGGACCTTCCGTTCAACAGACGTTCTAAATAATGCATACGAGTCTTCAATCACGGATCATTTGTTTAAACATCCGCCGTGAACAAGGAATTTAAGCATTGACTCATTTAAAATTTTGAGTCATGCTAACTCGCTACATCACCTGAAAATCTTGGAAACGATTCACGTTCGTTTAAAACGCCCCTCCCTTTGTAAACATAGGGAGTGGCTATTAGGATTAGACGTGATCAGTCTCTCAGACACATCTCCCATTGTGCGTATACCATAACGCTGTTTTTTTATTTTAAATATATACAGTTTTTTTATATTCTTCCCATTCAAAAAAAAAATCCCTCGATACAACTTATGTTGAGTTAGGGCGGAAACGGCCGGCTGGCTTTTTTAAAAACTTTTAATCATGAATGATAAAACATGTCTTCCTTTCATGCTTGCGATAATAACATTCTGTACTCACCCCAACATCATGATATATATATATATATATATATATATATATATATATATATATATATATATATTACACTGACGGAGGCCGAAGGATCGCGGCCGAAAATTTTGTTCTTCTTTTAAGAAAAACTTTTAAAAATATTTTATACATAAAAGAAAATTGGTATTCCTATACGTCAAAATATAGAAAATAAATAAAAGATATATTACAATATATACCTTTCACATTGACTTTTTATACATACATATATATATATATATATATATATATATATATATATATATATATATCAATCTTTTTTGCAATTCACGTTGTGTTTCTCCCACGTAAATTTGATGGCAGTTGTTGCATTCCAACAGTACAAACCACATCACAATTCATAAAACAAACATTAAACACATCAAGACACTTCCAAAAAAACCCACATCCCATGCCGGCTTATACACTGTCCCATGCAACAACTGCCATCACACACACACACACACACACACACACACACATATATATATATATATATATATATATATAGTATCGGAAGTTATTTCTGACAGTATATTACATGGACAGTATATTACATGGACCCCCCCCACTTTACGGTCATCAATAATAAAGTTATATATGCATTTGTTTAACCGCCCCCCACTTTTTAGGAGAGCCCCCACTTTTATAACTGTCCCGCCGGTCCTGTATTATGTATGACGATGATTTTTTGTTTACACCATTAAATAACCAGTCAATTTAGTCCATGAGTTTAGCAATAGACAACGAAAACCACAGATTAAAAAAAAACACTTTTTCAAATATTTGTACTTGTGTGTTATTTCGTCACACTAATAATCCCAAGCAAGTCTTGAAAAAAAGACGAAACGTAGATAAATACATAAATAATAAATTTTGTTTTGTCTTATTTCATTACGTTGGATGCCTTTGTGTAGCTTAATTGTCTTACATATATTTTCATAACTTACAATCTAGCTCTACTTACGTATTGAGTACTGTTGAAATCAATGCTGAAAATCGATACATTACATAGCATATCTCCTTATAATATTATATGTGGACCCATGAAATAATTATATATATATATATATATAATAAATATTTGTTATTGTTTATTATCTATGTACGTATACGTTTCGTCCTTTTTCAATCGGGACTCATCAGCATAGAGATATGACTATTCACTACCGGTCATGCGATTCGAAACCCCGGACCTGAAGTATTTTTCAACTCCAGTCCGACGTCGCTAATCGCTGGGCCAATTGTAAACAGCGAATAAACTATGATAATTTTAACACTTTAACGGCGGATTTGACGTCGAGGCATTCTACTTCTATTAAGGGAAGGAATGATGCATTATAAGCAAGTGACGTCATGCTGTGTTAATACTACCAATTACAGTGCTCTACTTTCAAGGAGCTACAAATAATAAATATTTGTTATTGTTTATATATATATATATATATATATATATATATATATATATATATATATATATATATATATATATATTCAAATAATATATCTGTTCTAAAACTGACCTAGATTTGTTGAAATGAAACAAACCAAAAATAAAACAGAGTATCATCGCGAATAATCGTTACGTTTGATGACTAGTTATAGTTCAAAGATCGTCCAGCCTCGTTTGAAGGGGGAAATGCACGAGTTTTATGTCTGATGCAAAACGCGGAATCTGCTTTAATCGTAGCCGATGAAATTTTCAAGCGATGAATCGAAAAACGTCGTTAAATTTCCTAAATCGTCTCACTCTTTCTTTCCGCTCTGTATGAACATTGACGAGTCACAATGCCGTAACACCGCTTTGAATAATATCTTGTTAACGATTTTTTCTGTAACTAGAGAAAGGACCCCCGGAGTTGCCCAGAAATAAATGAGAACTATCGTGTACTCATGCTCCTAGCCCTGAACCTCATATTATCATTTTATGCTTATTTTTTTAGTTTCTGCCATTTAAAATTTTCAAGTTATAAATAAAATAGAATTAAAAAAAAACACCATAGTGATTAATTGAAAAAGTCTAGAAAATGTCTGTGATCTTTGTATTGGTCTTCGCTTTCAATTGCATCTCCGGGTAAAGAGAGAGAGAGAGAGAGAGAGAGAGAGAGAGAGAGAGAGAGAGAGAGAGAGCATATAGTATATGTATTTTATATAATGTTATTGTTTTTATTATTTATTTATTCTTATTTTCCCAGTTGTAAACAAGCCTTCATCAAAGACCAGTGTCTGCTGAGTGAAACGCAGAGATGTAACGTTCTATTGGACAAGAAGTATTTCGGATCTTGCATCAGCAAGCTCGGTTTGGATAATGTCAGGCGACACGTGACCACGTGCAAGATGACCGCATGCAGCTATTTCAACACACCGACCATCTATAATACCGTTATGTGCGACTCCATCCGCCATTTTGCCGAGCTGTGCGAGAAACACGGAGCGACATCCGACTGGAGAAAAGTATCCAGTTGCGGTAAGTGTTATGTTCCCCAGAAAGAAAAATATACACTCTCGTTTTTTTTCTGATTTGTTAAAATTATTGTTACTCTAATTTGCTGATCGAACAAGCACAATTAAATTGATCGAAAAAGGTAGCTTTATGCATAAGTGGCAGTATTGTGAATCTGATAAACCAGTTACCAAAGTTTAACTTTTCGTTTAAAATAACACGAGCAGAAAGGCCTGGCGTTGCCCGGCATTTAATAAGGAATCATATGTCCTCCTCCCTCCCCCAGCCTATAACACCATATATTTATATAAATTTAGGTATTTTTATATGTTTATATATTTGTATGTTCAGGATTCTCTTCCAAACTAATTAACTTATCATTATGAATTTTAGAACAGAACTGTTAGGCGTAGGGAGTCCAAATGTGGGCTATACTTAGTTTAATTTAGTTTTATGCAAAGGACGTAAAAAACGGGTGGAAGAACTTCGTTAAAATTCAGATACCTCTGATGTTTTTGAAATTTTGACAATAAGTATTTGACATCAAATTTCAGTTTTTAAAAAGAGTTTTATGGGACATAGTATGTGAATATTTCAGATTTGCATTGAATGTTATCCATAGTAATTAGACACTAATTAAGCAAGATTCATGAATTTCAATTCCTTTTTAAGACCTCTTAAATTTTACACATTTTCTAGAATAAAAATTATATAATAGATTTTGATCAAAATTCGAATAAGGATTATAGACATAAGGTTTCGTATCATTATAAATTCATTGTACTTGTTCTTAGACGAGTGTTGTTTTAGTCACATATATTGAGAAATAAAAATGAGAAAACAGAAGGGAAAGATGCTCCCTTTTGATAGAAACAAAATGCCCGCGACTGGAACTTTGTTACAAGTTATACTTTTCTCCAGCGACACCGTATTCAATGCAACTACGTGTTTGCCGCTACACTAGATCTTTATGAACTAATATACTTTTCGGCAATAACACTATTTTCAATGGTGATCTCTCTCGCTCAATGATCTTAACACTTCGAGTGCTAAAACACCTTCTGTTGACTTCCATTAACCTCGTCTTTTATGGATGGCAAAGCACGCCGGTAACACGTTGTCGTTACGTATAAATACTCTCGTTGCAACGTGTACTTGTTCTTTCTCACATAGAGGTTCTACACATTAGGCAAACACGGGCTCTTTCATGGCGGTGATAAGGTAAGTCAAGACTATTTCCACCACTCCATCCAGTTTCTGGCTTATTACGTCTGCCACAATCTCTCTGTGTCTCTCTCTGTATATATATATATATATATATATATATATATATATATATATATATATATATATATATATATATATATATATATAAAAGAAAATTGTAGTTTGCTTGAAGCATTGCTGGTAAATGTAAGTGCAGATTAGTCGTCCGAGGCTATAGCAATGCGATGTGGTTGCCGTAAGATGGAAAAGTGAAACGAAATAAACGCAGGGAGAAAGTGAAACTCAAAACGATTTATGTCTTTTGTTGTTGTCTTCTGATAATGAAAGTTTTTCTTTCGAAAATTTAAGATTACCCTTTGCCTACCTGTTACTTACCGGACAGTATTTACTATTTGGTATTTAATCAGTATTTGTGAAATTATTAATAAATCGTTTTGAGTTTCACTTTCTCCCTGCGTTTATTTCGTTTCACTTTTCCATCTTACGGCAACCACATCGCATTGCTATAGCCTCGGACGACTAATCTGCACTTATATATATATATATATATATATATATATATATATATATATATATATAATGTATACTTTTAAAGTAGAACCTATCATGAAAAATTTATGCTCGATATACGAGACAGAGCAATTATATAAACACATAAAAGATGGGAATAAATACTGTATAAAATATAATATCTATTAAGTAATCAGTTGTTTAAAATAAGGAGTTTTAAATAAAATAAATTTTATTATTGCTTTCTTAAGGTATGTATTTTCAAAGAAGGAAATCTTATCGTCAGAAGAGTACAGACAGATCAGTTGGTAAAGGGAAATGAACAAAAGTCATAATTTGAAAAGATATAAAGATAATATGAAATTAAAATAAACATATGTGCAATGCAAAAAAAAGTTGAAAATTTAGGAAAAACTTCACTGTTGAAGCTGTCATGAAAATTCGTAGCAACAGGTTCGAAGAACGGTAAAATCGATGAAAGATTGGCATCATAAATTTCAAAATCCGTTTACTTTTGGAAAGGCCAAACCATTAAATGGCCCAAATGATCCAGTTGGAAAAGGTTGCAATGTAAAAGTTTAAGATGTAAGTGGTGTATTAAAAACATTAGAAAAACAAGCATAGACTTTTCCGAGATAGTTTTTATGGAATTAAATTCAAAGTGAAATAATAAAAGCTAGTTTCAATCCAAAGAGCAAGCCAAGACAAGCTAATGTTAAGAAAAATATAGTAAACAAAAATGAGTGAATCGTAGAAAAAGTAGAATTTTAGATTCTACAAGCTGCAGTAAGTAAAATATGAGGTAGCAAGCCGGGAGTGGTAAGAGGTGGTAGACAATATAGTAAAAAGGGTATGGGAGGCTGGACTGCATAGATACACACCAGAGTCAGCAAAAATTGAGTAAGTAGGACAATAAAATGGGAATGGTAGGGGGAGATAGATAAGTGATGGAGTTGTAATAGGTGATTAGAAAGCAACAAAAGTTTTATCTACAGGGAGGAGCAGTGAAGGTATAAGGGTAATATTAATGAATTAATGTATGGATAGGCAATGGTTAAGACTGGGTTCAGAGGGAAAAGAAACTGAAAACTAAAAGGCCAAATAAAAATGAGAATATAATTAAAATTAAAAAAATAAAGTTGAAAATAGATAATAAAAATATTGTCGAACGTTTTTAAATAAATGGAGAAGAAGAAAAGAAATAATATCTCAATTGCGAAGGAACCGTATGAAAGAACAGGACAGATAAAAGTATTTTAAACTATTACTAATATTTAGGGGGATGCTAGGGAGATCGATATACAGGGGTCGGAGTCGGGGTTAGGATAATTAGAAGTAATGACTTAAAAGGAAAGGATTAGTATACAATTACATACACTGAACTTAATTAGCGTTATTAAATTAAAAGGTATAACGGAGGATAGAGCTATACAACGTTGACGGTTGGTTACAAATATCAAAACTGCAAAATCTGTAGAGTATGCTTTGAGAAAAAAAGATAGGAGTTACAGTTGTTTTTTTTTTTAATGGAAATCGCCCCAGGCAAGGCATGAAGCCACTCGATGTAAGGAGTCAAAACCTAGCCAACGATAAGTGTTAGATAGAAAGATTCCTACCCAGAAAACAGCAATTCTCCCCCTTTGTCAGAAACATTGCTAAAAGAAAAAATAAGAGAAGCGAGAGTTACAAGGCTGACTAAAATAAAACCCAAGGTCTACTTTCTACTCTCGTAGAGTTAATAGAAAGAGTAAAATACATAGATTCCAAAAAGTTAAAAAAAAAAAGAATTAAGGAGAGACAAAGGGGTAAAATTAAAGATTAATAAGAGTGGCATACTTAAAGTATACATAATTGTAACATTTCAAAAATGGCGGATGCCTAAGGTGCGGGGTAATAAAAGGGAATCACGTAAAAATCATGGGTAAAAGTTAAAAGATCAAAGATTGAAGTTAAAAATATCAAGATTGAATTGGAAGATAAAAAGAGAGCGGGAAGGGGGGGGATGTACCTATAGTTTAAGACTGGTATCAAGATTAATGTGTTAAAAAGCTCTCCATAAAGATTTAAAAAGAGTTCTAACATTATGGATACAAGAAATACTTGTGGTCTTCAGTAGGTAGTAAAATATAGGTTTGAAAAGGACCAGGTTAAGACATTGTTTTAAGTAAATTTTTTTTGTAAGGAAATTGAATAGATATTGTATTTATACAATCTTTATTCTCATATTTTACTTGTTTATACATATACACACACATATATATATATATATATATATATATATATATATATATATATATATATATATATATATAAACTGGGTAGGCAAAAGAGTTTAAAGAAACACAGAAAATAGTGAGCAATAAAATAAGGATAGGAAAAGGTGATGGAGACTCCATAAAGGGTAATAAAAAGGACAACCACTAGCAAAAAAGGTCAGCAAGTGGAATAGGTAATCCGATACTAATTCATAAGAAATAGAAAATGACTAAACCCCCAAAAGATTTATTTAGGAGAGAAAATTCTTCAAATCCATCCATTTCTCGAAAATTCTTGGTCTGATGAGGTTGACTTTCTGGGAAAAGTGCAACCGAAACATGTATGCACATATGTAACGAATAATGTTTGTATAAATAAAAATTTATACTTATAAACAGCTCTACTTGTTATTGAGCACTTTTTATAAACACTGGAGTTTCTACGGATTTACATTTACAGAAACTAATACAATACATTTAATTGTGTGTTTGTTGAATGTCTGAAAACAAAATTCACACGAGTAGACTATTAGTCGAGTTTTTATCTCTGCGTTGTGGCCTCAGGAATAGCTCATCACAAATAAGTGCAGGCCTCCTTTCCATGCTCGACATGCCACTATAGTTATCCTGATATTATACAACTGAGTCAAGGCTTCTGTACTACCAGTCGGAAAAAGCAGCCAGACAAGTTTTCAAATCCGTACCTTCATCCTGTCAAAACAAGAGTGGCCCAGACTAGTCGTGTGAAACTAAGTAACAAGCAAGCGGAACAGGTTTCCCAGATATAGAAAGATCGCGATGGTGGGACGTCATTCACTGTCCTAGTCAGGAAACAATGCTATAAAATAAATATTTAAACTCATAACCTATCCCTTTCAGCTCACTTCTGATAACTTCTGTGAACCTACATTAACTGCTACACTTACATTAAACCTACTTCCAGACGACATACTAGATTCATGCTGCTCTGAAATGGAGATATTTTGAAAAGGAAGTTATACCCTTTAAATTTCAGGAAACACATTGACACCATATAACACGCTATTGATCAAATATGAAACAGTAAGAAATAAAAAGAATAGTATTACATATTGTCTTTTTATGTGTTTTATCGCCTCGTTTCTCACGCATTTTTGCAATTCATACAGTGCTCATACGTTTACGTTGTTGCAGCCTTCTAAAATGTTAAATTTATCTTTGCACTACGCACAATGTTTCAAGCAAATTATAACACTCTCTTATAAATTCTGATGTTTTATTTCTTAAGTATTCTTAATATTAAAAAAAAGATATCGATTTAAATTGACTGTTAGCATAGCCAATGGGCGTTGTCATTATGATCACTTCATTGGGCATAAGACATCCGGCAGTGTCCCTCTCTTCATCATCATTATTTTGGTATTAAAGGTGATTCGAGTGTCTTGGACCTCTAGGTGGGCAACACTAGACACCGTCTCCATGCGGTCCGATCCAAAGTGCTGATATCAGTCAGGCTGCATGCAGTCAAATCGCTTTTTACACACTCCAGCTAGGTCTTACCCAGTCTCTCATGCTTCCTAGTGCCTGGGATATGCAGATGTGTTATGGAGTTGCTGCAAGAAGTGGCACGCTGTGCATGGCTAAACCACCTGAGACGCTGAGTGCATAAGGCATCCATAATCCCACCAATACCAATTTTCTGATGAAGCACGGTTGAAGGGATCCTTTCTCTTCGCTAGGTTAATTTGAGGTCTGGATTGCTTTCTCATAGAACTACTACTTTCCAGAGCTAATGATCTTGTTTTATGATTCTGAGTAAGTTAGAATGCTCTATGTCTGCCAGTACTACAGGGTGTTATTTCGAAATTTTCTTTTTCCAAGACTAGTTGCTCTACTAAGGCTTGATAGTTTTGTTTATCCTACCACTTTACCCAGAGCTGGATGGAAGTGTGATGGATTACTAAGTGAATTAGTGAAAGTAATTTCACAGCCCTGACAGAACTTGAAATATAGTATGTCATGATAACATTCCGCATCAGTAATTAACACGCAACCCCATTTTCATTGTGTTAGTATCTCTTACTAATGGAGATTTGGTATCTGTTTGTCTGAAGCCAAAACTATACTACTACTATCGTTTAATGTTCAATTCACGGGTGGGGGTAGTGTAGTATTTAATCTGTTATGATACAATCCTCCCATGAATTACCTCATCCTTTTTTTAGGTATGTAGGGGGGTAGTGTAGTATCTGTTCTGTAGTTATGAGACCATCCTCTTAGGCATTACCTCGTCTTTTAGGGAATAGTGTAGTACCTGTTCTCCTGTCATAAGTACATTCTCTCAGGTATTAAACCTTTCTTTTGAGTGGGGGGAATTAGTGTAGTATATGTTCTTTCGTCATGATACTATCCTCCCAGGCATTACCTCCTTTTGTGGAGGCAATGTAGTATATGTTCGTTCATCATATAAATGTGCAAAAATATGCGACAAGAGGGAGCATATTTTTGCAAGTAATAATAACAAGAGTAAGTTGCTCAATCACAAACAGACAACGCAACACATGAATTTGTTTTAAGTGGATTAAGCATGGTAGAGACAACACCCACTCTCTCCACCAGATAAGTAAGAAAGAGAAATTACGCAAAAAGTGCAACGTTTATGGCACTGACTCTAATATGGAAAGTAGCAGCCAGGTTTCAATTGACGAGATATTTTTCATTAGATTGGTTTTAGAAAAGTTTAAAGCAGGGATTCCCAACCAAGATCGACATGGATCTCGGGGTAGGGAGCACAGAATTTTACTTTGAGGGTCTATGGTAAGTAGTAAGTTGTCTACATGGGAATCTGTTGATTATTAATAATATGTATACAAATTATATTGTAAATACATAATAGTAGCATAAAAGAATATATAATATCGATAAACGCTTGTTTCTTCGGTTAGTATGTATTGTAGAGCCAGGCTGGCAGATGGACGATCACAGCTTATGTAGCACTCAATCCTCGCTATTTCTGTGCTCATATAGGCAAACATTTTGGTTATATACAAGTTGTATATGTTCATCTTAAAGGGAAATAAATATGGGGTCACGTGGTCTGTATGGATGGACGTAACTGCAAAAACGTTTAGTTTTTAAAAAATAATAATACAAGTTGTTTTTTTACATTGAAAACAAATGACTTTATTAATTTTAACAATTATCGCCCGAAATGACATTTTTATAATTAATTTAAACAAACAAATTATCAACCGAAAGTTCTTTTTTACATTTTTAAAATTAATTTTAACAAACAAATTATCAAGCTAAAGTTTTTTTTTTTACATCTTTTTAATTAATTTTAACAAACAAATTATCAACCGAAAGTTTTTTTTTACATCTTTTTAATTAATTTTAACAAACAAATTATCAACCGAAAGTTACTTTTACTTTTTTTTTCTTAATTACGTTACTTTTTATTATACTTCATAACCTTTTCTAATACCATATAATATGTTTTGTTCGCTGCCTCTAAAGAAATTCTTGCAGGTGACTAGTAAAGTTCCCCCCCTGCTAGTCCCTCGCATAGCTCTAAAACGTTTTTTGTCAGTTACGTCCATCCATACAGATCACGCGACCCCATATTTCTGTCACTTTTAGATGAACATATACAACTTGTATATAACCAACATTCTTATCGGTTTCCATGCGTTGTATGTCCTTTATAACATGTATTTTCATCTTCATGAATCCATTGTGAATATGTTAATAAGAATTTATTAGTAATGTTGCATTACCCATTCTTTCGAGGTACCCGGTAAGATCCAACAAGAATAACAAAGAACAGAACGTATATGGAAAAACTTTGGTTTTCTTTATTTCCCATCACCAGATGGTTTACGCCGGCTACGCACACACATATAAAAAAATATTTTCACATACTTTTGTCTCATGAAAGTCTTTTTCTTGCTGAGGTCACACACTTGGTTTCCGCTAGAAACTAGTTCATATATACATCCGATTGGAAAGCAATTTGCTCTGCATTGTCTATCCGAGCATGAACTGAAACAATTGTTGCACAAGCACTTCCAATTGTCTGTTAGATGAAATACAAGTCAGGGGATTCCTTCACAGTACCAACGTGCTTATCAGTCAAATTTTTAGTCAGCAGACACGAAAGCCTAACAGCAAGACGGACTTGGGTACCATAGCCAATAAAGTTTCATCGGTGCCATAAACATAGGTAAACTGCCATTTTTCCGGTACTTCGATACTCCGATCATCAAGCGCTCCAGCTCTTCGCGTTTCTGAAATCGCCGCCTTTCAAGTCTCGCTTGCACTGCGGAACCATCTCCTTTTTAACAGTTATCAAATCGCCTTCTTTCTTTCTTTTTTTCTCGACGTCCCACTCACAATGGACTCGTCCACGATTCATTTTTGCCACTCTTCATTATCTTACAGTAATATTTGACTTTTAAAAATTATATATGCGTATATGGGGTCTACAAATGATAAAATAGCCTTGAGAAGGCTCACAAGGAAAGTAAAGTTGGGAACACTTGGTCTAAAGGGTTCTCCGAAAGGTGTGTTACCCTCACGAAAAAGTAACAACAGCAATAACAACAGCAGAGGAACATCAGAAAATCACAGCTTTCTAAAAATTACACATCTCATGACACCGCATCTTTTTGTGCAGCTAAAATGATGCTGTCCACACAGACTTTTGCGGTGTGTAACAATTCCAATGCAAGTGAATAAACTGAATTCATTACTTTTTTTTTATTACTTTATTACTTGTTTTCTATTATCATACTGTTCTTATTTTATTTTATTTTATTGTTCTGAAAGTGAACAATCTAAATTCTGGGCATGTATTTTGCCTTGCTGTATTACTTGTTTCTCTATTTTGTTAAAACTTTTGGTAGGGGCAAAAGGACTTTTGGAGAACCTGTACATTATTAATTGATGACTGACAATATAAAAAAATGAAAATGTTACCCAGAACATAAGTCAGTCGTAAGACTGCATACCTTCGCCTGACAGCGTAAGGATGAGCCAAAGTGTCATGTGGGTCTTACTTCTGCATACTGTATAGAGTATTCCCAAAGTTATGCCAGGGAAACGTTGATAGCTCAGAAAATATTTATCTGAAATTTTGCATAATGGTTACGAAAGAGCATCAGAACCATACATCAAATTTGTAAAAATTAGAAGTTAAAATTCCGTCAAAATTTTGAGCATGACTTAACTTTTTCCTCTATTTCCCAAATAGACCTTCTCGATGTATGACAGTGTCAATGAAAGTGAATAAACTGAATTCATTGCATGTTTTATTTTTCGATCAGTTTATTACTTGTCTTCTTGTGTTTATAATGTTCTTATTTCGTTTTATTGTTCTGAACGTGAATAAACTGAATCTAAGTATGCGTTTTGTATTGCTGTTTTTCTTGTTCCCCTATGTGTGTTACTTTTTGATGGGAGTTAGGAGACATTCGGGTCACCTTGTACATTAGAATGAGGTATTAATTCATAAATAAATAAAAACGCTTTTGCGATTAAACCATCCGCATAACATACAGAGCAACATATCCATGTCATTGAAAACCAGCGTTGTAAACATTTGGATAAATGACGAAAACCGGTAAAATTACACGAGTCGGTCATGGGTGGTGGTCTATACAAGTACCAAGGTTTTACATGTCGGGAATGTGTGTATGTCTGAGGGGATAGACACTTTCTTGTCGTGTTTCTTTGAGAACCAAAACATTAACAATAACTACAGTTTTATCCTGTGGATCTCCGTCTTTAAGCTGGACCTAAACACGAATAATTAAAATAATTGATCAACTGATATTTCTAAATAATTTAATTCTTATTTTTCAGAGATCAAATGCGCTATCAATCAAGTGTACAAACACTCTGCTTTGGTCTGTCAGCCGACATGCGACAGCCCTTTCCCGTCATGCGAACAGTACACTGGAACTTGTGTCTGCCGTGCTGGATATATCCTTAAGGATAGTGTTTGCGTCGAACATTCGGAATGTGGTTGCTTGTATGAAAACAAATACTTACAGGTAAAATTCGACATTATTACCTTCCATACCCATTAAAAAAGATGTGATCGTCCGATCGTCAAATTAACTGAAAAACATTTGATGTTGCAAGTTGGCAAAAATTAAGATTTTATCTATTTCAAAATGAAGTGTTCCCAAATTGAATAAGGCAAATCGAATCGAATGCTGTCGCATTGTCGACTAAAATAGTTTTAAAAACACTTTTCCCATTCATTTTATTTTAAATCCGTCTAATTGTTACAATTTTCAATAAATACATGAAAAAGTGACATTATTTATTGAACTAATATTTAACTTACAATAACTTTTACGGTAAGACGATACTATTTATTTTTAAAATATTTAAATTGTTACAACTTTAAATGATTAAATAAATATATAAAAATAGAGACATATTCGTTTTATTTATTTAAAGACAAATTAGCTGACAATGCAAATTATTTTTCGGGAGAAGAAATAAATTTGTATTAATATTATTAACTCTGATTAACATTTATTTTTTCGAAGTGAAATATTATTATTGGCAATAAATTATACAAATACATGGAGAATGCAATCGTGAAATTTCCATGGAGTCCCGCTTGTAACACAAATAATGTAGTCGAATTGTCCAGGAAAATTGAGAAACCCAAGAAACTCCTGAACCCATCCCTTACACCCCACCTTACGCTATATTTTTGTTAATGGTCACATAGATGTCAGTGTTTGGTGTCTTGAACTGTTGCATTTATGAAACAGTCCAAGTGTTACTCGTCCTGTGACGGATATTAAATATATTATTATATTTTAATCTACACTTTTACCTATATACTTTAATAACGCACAGTACGCGTTAAAATATTTCTTAGTTCTGGGATTAAGTTATGTTTGAACAAAAATCCATTTTTATTGTTCTAAATAATCAAATGTTTCTGTATCCCATGCCTTTATATGTTGCTTGACCACTCTCTTATTTCACGTTGTGTTTATCACTCTCGCTTCTGTCACTGTTTATTAAGCGCAAAAGGTAATACATCTAACTATAAAACTCAAGATAGGATCAATCCATTATGTACATCAACAAAAAGGGTACTTCTGCAGTTTACGGACTGTTCTATTTTTTAGATAGGATTTTCAAGTTAAATTTAATTTTTACGGTATCTTTTGTTGATTAAATTGTTAGCTGAAAGTACAGAATAGTTAATAAAGCACCCCTCCCCATGTTAAGAATGGCTTTCTAAATAATAACGTTATTATTTCAGCACGGTCCGTAAACTGCAGAAATACCACAAAAAGATAATATCACCACAAATAATAATACCATTTAAGCCGTAGCTGAAGACAAGATACAGAGTGGAGTGAGAAGTGATAACGGGTAGAAAGAGACTAACTTTGGATTTTGTGTTTTTACTTTTAAAAATTTAATTTTGCAAACTCAGCTTTTTTGTTTCAAACAAAGTCGAGCTTAATGGATGACCCAACGGGTCACGTTTTTTTTATAGTATTATATAAATATTGAAATGGTCATTTCTTTCAGATATTTCTAAAGATAATTTCTCTGATACACATATAAAAGTGTCCATAATTTACAGGGCCGGCGAGACAGTTATAAAAGTGTGGGGGAGGGGGTATTCTAAAAAGTGGGGGGGGGCGGTTAAACACATGCATATCAACTTAATTATTGATGACCGTAAAGTGGGGGCCCCAAGTCAAAAAGTGAGGGGGCTTGAGCCCCCCCCCCCCCTGCCGTCCATGATTTATTATTTAGAGTGCCTCCTATTTTAGCTAGATTTTTCCCACATTAAAACCCGACCTTTGGCGTGATGGAGGACATCTAAAACGGGATGCATCTATTTAATCTGTGCGTTAAATGATGAAAAGTATATTGCAAACTTAAGCATGAAAGAAAATCGACAGACAGAGGAGCAAGGTTTTGTGTCTGTTTTGATACAGCATTTCATCTTTTCTGTCATGGGTCAGTGAGGGAGCGGTTCTTCTCGACTGAGGCAATTTTTAAAATTTTTTGTCCCAATCTATAGTGCCCCTTTTTGGAGAGCTATATTTTTCCACATTTAAAACACGACATTGTGTCTTACTCTGTTCTAGTGGGGAGGCAAGTGAATAGAAACATACAGAGCTTATATAAATATACTTAGAGACATTCAAAATAAGGCTCGTTCATGCAATACTGTAGGATAGCGTGGGATTTCTTTGATCCACACGGATTGTCCGTCGTTTTCTTAGTCGACAGAAACAGCTGTTCGTCTCTCTAACACGTAAGTAGTTGGGGACGTCTAGTCGTAAAGGTGGTCGTAGTGATGATATGGCAGTCATAGAGATGCTCCTTTTTTATTTATTCTCTTCATGGCTGGAATAATGTAAGCAACCAAAAAAACAACAACAAATAACTCCATTACTTTGCTCTGAGATTGGATCTTCACCTTCCAACCCCCGTAGGATGGAAGGAGACTTGAAAACCCAGCCCGAATATCTCGACGACTAATTTCCCAGGGGTAGGAACTCTCCCGCTTTTCTTCCACATACTTCCTCCCATGATGTCATATCCTGCTACATAGTCTTAATTCTAATTTTTTAATTTCGAAATTGAATTTTCCACTCTCTGCTTACGTGAAAACTACCGTTCCTAACATTATTTTCACACACTTCCATCTAAATATTGCTACAAGCTGTTCATTTAGCGGTAAAAATGCTATTTGAATCTGAAACCTGACCGACCGACCGATGACACCTCTTATAGAGATACGTGGACACATCTAAAAATGATGAGAAAAACTAAATAGAGCTTTATTAAACAAATATTCCTTTACTTTATCCCAACATAAACCGTTTCCTTTAGTTTTAATGCTAATAGTACAAGAAAGCAAAGTCTCCCTTACAGAAAAAAACATTTATTTTTAATTAAATTAACTTTTGTTTGCTGTTTCTGTTAGTCTTTAAAACTGTCGCTTTTTATTGAATATCTGTAATTGTTATTTTCGTTTTTGTTTTGTGGAGAAGAAAATAAGTCAACATCTATCAAAAGTAATACTCCAACATTGTTTCCTTGGAAAACTTTTCCCTGTGTCCCTTGGCGAACGGTTCTCGTCTAGGAATCTTCAGACTTTTTGTCTAAGAAAAAATTGCAGTCGATTTGTCATCTGCCGTTTTTTTTTTCTTTCAAATTCTCTCTTTCTGATTGGTAGATATAAACATATTTTTATCCAATGGAAAATAAACAACCCTGTTTCTACACGAACATACTTTATTGATATTTTTCGTCTTAATTAAATTTATGATTACTTTATTATTTATTTATTTTCTTACATTTTTTTACAATTTTAATTTCCAAAAGTTATGACAGTCTGTAAAATCGAAAATATGTTTTATACAATTTAATAATGCAAATAACTTGCTGTACCTTACACGACGTTGCCCGGGAATCTTTTAACTTTGATTTTTCTTTCATTTTTTTTTTAATTATCCTATCATTTGAAAGAAACTAGAGCGATATGCATTCATATATATATATATATATATATATATATATATATATATATATATATATATATATATATATATATATATATATTAAAAATTGTCTCAGGGGGAAAAAGAAACATTTTTAAATCAGAATCAAATAGTGATTTATCAAATTAATTGTTATAGAGAATAAACTCTGAAAATCCGACATTACAAAAAAGTTTAGTTATAGCTCACCGCTTATCAAGGCCCGGAAGCCTTTTAAGGATAAAGGTTAAAGCGTTTATCTGTTAAACGATAATCACCACCACAAGAGGATTGGAAATAATGGGTGGAATAGCCAGAAGATTACTTAATAGGAATTGGTTATCCAAGAGGACAGCTCAACAAGCATTTCTTTACATTAGACTTGAAGATGCCCATTTTGTAGTCGTTTGTGAAGCAGCCTCGTGGTATTTTGTTCCACAGATAGGATATTCTTGGAAAGAAACTTTGTTCCTGGAAGTTTCGTTTGGTTTTTGGTACAGAGAGGGAGAAAAGAAAGTTCATTGCTGTGGTTGTAGCTAGGCGAGTTCTAGCTGTGAATGTTTTACTTGGGGACGAGGGGTTGGAGCTCAGTCGAGCACCTACCATGAACATAACGATACAGTAGAGACATTATAACTTTCTATATTAGATATAGCAATCCAGGTAAAGTAAATATCCATGGGATAGTAATCCAAAGAATTTCAACTGGGTTCATAAAAAGTGCTCAATATTTAATAGAGCTTTATGTATATGATTGTTTTTATTCAAACAGACATGTACAAAATCTGCGACACTGGCATGTCGATGTTATCGATCTACAGCAGTTACAAGCTGAGGTTTCATCAGGTAGAATTAAGATTAAATCCTTCCCTTAGATGGTATGATCAAATCTTAATTCTGCCTGATGAGACCTCAACTTTTAACTGCTGTAGATCGATAACATCGACATGCCAGTGTCGCACATTTTGAACATGTCTGTTTGAATAAAAACACTCATATATTAGATATAGTATAGTCATAGATATTTCTTATATGAGTTGGATATAAAAAATAAAACTATCTAAAATAAATGAATCTATTTCTAAAAAGTGCATAAAAGTTATAGACGCCCACATTAACTGCAAGGCTAACTAAATTACTCCTTACAACGCCTGAGTTAATTTTGTTCAATATAAGTTTGAAAAGCCCTATTATAAATTCAACAAATTAATAATTGAAAACGATTATATTGTAGTCATCTGGGAAGCAGTCCTGCAGTGTTGTGTTACATAGAAGGGTAGTTCTATGAAATAAACTCTGCTCATAGAAGCTCCGTTTAGTTTTAGGTACATAGAAGGAGAAAGGGAAATTATTGACAGTGGTTGTAACTAGAGGAGTTTTTGTTGTGAAATTTTTACAGGGGGAATTATAGATGGAGCTCAGTCGAGCACCTACCATGAAAATAACGATAGAGCAGAGAAAGACTAGCTACATCTTTCTGTGAGAAAATGGTTGTAGGGAAGAGAAGGGGACATCCCTCAATAGATTTCGAAGTCAGTTTTGTACTCTGTCAAGGCAGGAAAGTGTGCTCTATGCGGCACCTCCCCAGATGTGGCAACAGTACTCCATCTTAGGGCGTATTTGAGTCTTATACATGTAGAAGATTGCGTCAAGCGTGAGATACGTTCTGAAGCGGTAGAATGATCCCGCCATTTTTCCAGTGACCCTAGCAACCTTAGTTATAAAATTTGTACGATTATTAATCGATTATATAATCCACACATGCAGTGTCTAGCTAGCAAACACATAGTAACAACTGTTACACTATTATTTTATTAACAGAATCACGTGGAAATTCCACGCTGCTTCCTACATCAATCTGTACAATTTACTGTTAATAATAATAATATTCCTTTTGAAATAAGAAATGTCTGTCAGGGTCAATACTATTAATGAAAAAATGACTTTCTTCTTCCGTAAAAATAATTGACATTGTCAGCTAAATAGTCTTTAAATAAATAAAACGAATATGTTTCTTTCATATTTATTTATTTATTTACAATTATAGCAATTTAATTATTTTTAAAACGATAAATATTCTCTGTCTTCTTACCGTAAGAATAATTGTTAGCTAAATATTGTTCAAATCAATAAAACGAATGTCACTTTTTGAAATGTATTCATTTAAAATTGTACTGTTTTAGTCGACGGGACAACATCATCTGATTTTAGAACAATTTATTTTAAAATGAGTAAAGTCGGATTTATTTACCTTAGCGACATCAGACTAATCACCAATCACCAGGACATTACAGAGATGCTGGCTCCATTTTTCTTGGGCGAAGGAGAAGAGGGATCCTTTTTATATTCAGTGTGAGTGGATCTGTGGCCAAAGAGAAAGCTTTTAGCACCCAGAGTGAAAATTATTTGATTTTCTTTTATTAAATAATAAAAAAGAAAATATAAGAAAGTTTGAGCTAAACTGTTTAAGTTTTTTTATAACTGTAGTAAATATATAAGAGAGAGAGAGAGAGAGAGAGAGAGAGAGAGAGAGAGAGAGAGAGAGAGAGAGAGAGGGGAGAGGATTCCACGTGAGAATTAGACATGAAACCCCAAACAATTCGAACTCTCAGATTTTATATAGAACTAAGCATTTTTCACCTGAGTTCTACATTTCTGATGGCCTATCTTACATAGAAGACTGGAGACAGTCTGGATAAAATTCATTCAATCTGTAAAAAGTCTTGAAGTTATTTTCTTCAAGATTTGAACTTCTTTGTATTTATAACAACTATTTTTATTGCTGAATAAATAAATACTAAACAGTTTTTTTTTATTATTGACAATTTATTTTTGTACAGTGCCATTACTAACCAGCAGAGCGTTACCACTATCAACCAAAAGAAGAGTCTATCAGGCGTGTGTGAAGTGTGATGATATATGGAAGTGAAAGTGGCCACTGAGGGTTGAAGATATGTGTTGCATGGAGATAAATGATAGGAGAATGATACGATGGATGTGTAATGTGAGTCTCAGACAGGTTTAGATCTAATGATCCTAGAGGAAGATTTCATCTGGACAGTATAGGGAGATGTGTGCAGAACAGGAGACTTTGTTGGTTTGGTCACATTGAAACAGTGGATGAGCGTGCGTGGGTTAGTAGATGTAGAATAGTGTAGGAAGCAGGATCGGTTGGCAGGGGAAGACCAAGGAAAACATATGAGGAAGAAATAAGGATAGATTAGAGAGAGAGAGAGAGAGAGAGAGAGAGAGAGAGAGAGAGGGGGAAGGATACATAAAGACCTGGTCAAAGATAGGTCAGTTTGGAAGTCAATTTTAAAAAGCTGTCCAACGAATGTCAGTATGTAAAACAGACATCATGTCGATGATGATTGGTGTGATGATGAGGAAGATGATGATCATCATCCTCATTATGGTGATGATGGTGATGACGTAAGCTTTTTAGAGGTCACTTAATGCATGGTGGCAGGAGAACACTTTTAGAAGAACATAGAATTATTTTTAAAATGAAGTTTAACGTTTATTGCAATTCTGCTTTCAGATAAACCAAGAATTGGTAACGAGCGATTGTCAGACAAGTCTAATATGTCGCCCTGGAGGAAGGCTGGAAAGGACTAATTTGGCACCATGCGGTACTCATAGCAAATGTGCCCTTCTAAGTGGCATCTACCAGTGCGTCTGTGAAAAAGGCTATGAATTCATCGAAGGAGAATGCACGTCAATTGGTGAGTGTTGCTGTACTCATCTTCCCATTACACTGGTTTGTTTTGTTTTTAGTGTTTAATACAAGCTATGCCGAGTTCAATTCTTATCGGATTCTTTTTGTGTGGAGATATCAAAATATGTCTAAGAAAAGCATTCTAGTCTAGTGGTCGCCAACCGGTGGTCCACAGACAACTGGTGGTAAACGGACCAGTGGTAGACCCTAAGTTTTCTTTGATGGTCCACAGAAGCATTGTGACATTATTTCAATTAGACTGAAATAATTTTCGTTTGTCTTTATTACCGAAAACAAGAGGCATGGAAATATGTGGATAATCGATCAATTTACAGCTTACACTGAAAATAGCAATCTAAGCATGAATAAAAAAGAAATATCGATCTATTGTGCAACAGCAATCACACAGCTAAATCCCTGTCATCCTTACCAAGACCTCATTTTCGGCTCTCAGTAAATAATGAATACCCATCACGCAATGAAAAAGAAAGGAAAATTAACGGAGAGTTGAAGGTCGTGTGGATAGGTGAAGCCTGGTCGGCAATGAACTCTGTAAATAATAATCATGTTTACACCCGACAGTTCCAACTAATAGCCACAATTGCATCCACATGTACATTCCATGTCATTTTTGACTTACCAACGTACACCTAACCACCCTATCCACCCCTATCACACTAGATACGAACCCATTCCCCTATTAGCTCCTGAAACGCCTTCACAAACCTGCAACCGGTCACCAGAACTCAACCTCAGTAATACGACACCCCTACCCCGATACTAGGACACGGACGATTATAGTTAATCTCAGACACCACTTAGGCAAAATGGCCTCTTAAAACTGCATTGAGTATTTATTTACTCCTCTCCAGGAGTTAGGCACAAAGCCAGTTTTATCTTACTCCCACAAGTAAGATGTGACCCAAGGTCTGGTCGGGAAAGTGGGGTTTGAAAAGCCAGCGCCCAAGAGGTGAGCACTCTGGCCATTAAAAATTGCCTGGGCAGTCCCGTCGGCATTCCCCGGCAGGGGCGCCTCAGGCAGTAAGCAATAAACTTACTCCTCCCCAAAGAGGGGAGGCGAAGCCTGGGAGGGTGGCACAGGACAGACCCATAGACCGGCGTAAATCAAGCCCCGAAGGCCAAGACAATACCAGTCTATGGGGTGCAGTATCCATCGGAACAGATACTAAACTGCATTGAGTAACAAGTGATAATATTAATGAAGTTTATTTGTGGCAGCCACCCCCACGGGAAAAAGTTGACCCACTTTATTAAGTAAGAGGGGGGCTCTTACTTTCTACATGTACACGCCTTCAACCCCTTCTCCCTTCAATCGTTTCACATACACCCTTTGCATACATCTATAGACCCAGCCTTATGTAAACTTATATATAAATTTTCTTGGTAACATAAGTCGATCCCGCGTTTCAACCACCTTCAAACTAGAGACATTTAGAGACATTTCCATAATAATTATATAAATACACTCAGTTTCCATTTATTTTTTTTACCAATGGATCACTACTTACCAGGGTTAAAGAGATTATCAGTTGAATGATGATCGCCACCACGAGACGATTAGAAAAAAATAGGTAGAATGGGCAGAAGATTACTTAACAGGAATTGATTATCCAAGACGACGGCCCAACAAGTACTTGTTTACATTAGACTTGAAGATGACGATGTCGTAGTCAGTTGGGAAGCAGCCTTGTAGTATTTTATTCCACATCTAGGATGTTTGTGCAAAGAAATTTTGTTCATGGAAGTTCCATTTGGTTTTTGATACGGAGAGAGAGAGAGAGAGAGAGAGAGAGAGAGAGAGAGAAAAAGAAAGAAGGGGGAAAGTTCTTTGCTGTGAATATTTTATCAGGGGTTAGAGCAACTACCCTGAACATAACAAGATAGTAGAAAAAGTTAGAAACATCTCTTCTATGTGAAAGAGGCTTTAGGGAAGAGAAGAGACCCTCCCAACGCATACACATTTAATTACGAAGTCGGTGTTGTACTCTGCCAAGGCAAGAATTGTTATTCTATGAACCCCAAAGACCAAAGACACTCTCATGACTACCTGGTGAACCCAAATAATCGTTGAGATTTTTGTTCTATATTCATGGTATATTGAAGCAGTTAGCTCCAAAAGAACTTGCTGCCAATGTTTTACTTTTGTCTGTTTTTCGTCGTGCTTACAGGATAAATTTGTGCAGATATTAATTCAATCCCCAAACCAAGGAATGTTTCAGCATGTATAGGAAAATAAAACTTTAGGAAAACAAACGTTGATTAAGTTATCTTTAGTATAAAAATAGATTTTTTTATCTTATAAAATTGTTTTTTTTACTTTTGATATTAATCAAACTTTGAAACGTCTGGGAAGAATCGTTATCTCTATATAAAGTTAAGTATGTATATATGTTTATATATTTGTATGTACAAGATTCACTGCAAAACTAATTGACCGATCATTATTAATTTGGAACACAACTGCTAGGCGTAAAGTGTCGCAATGTAAGCTATATTTAGTTTAATTTAATTTTCATGCAAACAGAGTTAAAAGAGGGTGGTATCCTTTCTTTTAATTTTAGATACCTCCGATTGCGAAATTTTAACATAAGGCATTGTACATCAATTAATATATATTCATCAAATTTCAGTCTATTTGGAGTATTTGAAAGGGTTTTTTTGGGGGGGAGGGCATAATATTAATCCAACGTTAAATTGGAAAATTTAAATATTTCAGATTTGCATTTAATTTGATCTATAGTCATTAGACACCAATTAAGCGAGATTTCCTGAATTTCAATTTCTTGTTAAGAGCTCTTAAGCTTAAACCTTAAATTTGAGACATTTTCTAGAATCAAAACCATGTAATGGATTTTCATCAAAATTGGAATAAGGATACTAGCCATAAGGTTTGGTAGCATTATCCATTGATTTCAATCTTTGTTAAGGGACATAAAAGTGGTGCAAAACTGTTCTGTTCAAGGGGAATTAATTTTACCCATCCTGGGACGGGTATTCTTATTGTTATAATATAGAGTTTACTGATTGAAAAAGATGAATTGTGCATTTCTAATATGACAATGTTAGATTAAAGAAAAAGGATACTTTAATAAACGATTTACTTTATTATTAAGTAGCAAGAAAACCAAACGTTTCCCGGGAGTAATAACATCACATATTTTTTACTTTCTTCTCTTTTTTTTTAGGTTTCTATATTCTGAATGTTATCTTAACATTTCTAACGTCAAGCATTTGCTTTCCTAATTACATAGTCCGTGACTTTATCCATTTGATCTATCCCGTACCTCTTTTGACAATTAAAAAAGAAAACATTTATCAGAGAAACACAGTAAGCGACCGTATCGTAACTAACATCAGAGCCATTAGCTTCTTTCATAGTATGAATTCTTTCACATTTCGACGGCATGCACAATTTCGATAATTATAGATGAAACCTTTTATACAGACGATTTTCATGTAAAGAAATACACTTTCTCCAGATGAGCAAAAGATTCGCCATTCATGTGCTGAACAGTACACCCCATAGAGACATCGCATGTTTCCACCAGTAATAATGTCATGTCTACTTACTAATGAGGTCGACAGGACAAATACGCTGTCCAGTATTCGCCACGAGAAAAAACTTATTATACGTCTAGCATAATTATTCTTTTGCTCAAACAAAATGTTTCTTTCAGACTAAATAAATTTATTAAGTACTAGTTGATGTGTCCGTCTCAAATGTTCTCCATGCACTGAGTATGACATGCCATGGTGAAGCCCCAATTTTCGAATTTTCGGGATTGTGTTCTCACCTCTTAGATGCCATTAATCTCAGGTCAACTCTGACCAAGTAGTATTTGCCATGATCCCATCTATGGATTAAATGGAATCGGTCCTGGGTATGACATAAAATTCTGTCCTCTGTTGGGAACTTTGAAGGGTAGGAAGTCATGTATTTGTCCTAATTACTCCCTGGTCAAATCTGACACGGGGTGGTTGTACATTATCATGACCGATAGCACCTTCCGCGAAAGTCTGGCGTTGAAACTCCTTGGTATGACATTCTTAGGCAAGATAAACTAGAATAAGGACATAGAAGATGCTGCCAAGTCTGCGGCAAAGAAGGTAGGATTCTTCTACCGGGATAGAAAACTCCTCACACCTGTCAGTATCCTACATCTCTAAAAAGCCACCATTCGCCCGTGCATAGAGTATTGTTGCCACATTTGGGTTGGTGCACTAATCACTAGTTTCTCCTTTTTGTACAGGGTGCAAAAATAATTTCTAATAGGTCCCGCACTGTCTGCCAAGTCCCAGCCCCTGTCGCATCGCCAAAGGGTTACATCACTGTGCTTGGTTTACAAGTACTTTCACTGATGTGATGTGATGTGATAGTACTTACTGCACTTGTAGCCCTCAATGTAAATACTTCCGAACAGAACAGTTTTGCACCATTTTTGTGTCCCTTTACAAAGATTAAAATCAAGATATAATGATACTAAACCTCATGGCTAGAATCCTTATTCCAATTTTGATCAAAATCCATTACATGGTTTTGATTCTAGAGCATGTCTAAAATTTAAGGCTTAAGCTTAAGAACTCTTAAGAAAAAGTTTCAGTCATGAATGTCTAACAGTCTTTGCTTTAACGCCGTTCAATGATATGCGGGAACACTTTGGTGATCGTCTGATCAGTAGGGGGGGGTGATCCTGAATGAGCTTTACACACATCGGATATACTCCACTTCTCCGATTTTAAACTGCGAGGTTATCTCAAAGATACATCAAAATAATACCCTAAATTGAAGAGGGGCATCACGAAATCATGGCAGTACCAAGAGAGAAGTGTGTCATAGTTTTTAACACGTCGTGTCCAGGTGTGCTTTTCATTGAGGGACACTAAAACAACGACTGTTGCACTTTCATGTATTAAACTTGGTGGACAAGTCAGACACAGACTTATCTTTATTTGTACCTAATATGGTTTGATTGCTAAATTTTACTTACGATTCCATGAGTGGCATATATTTTTTTTGCGGAGGGAGGAGGGTCACCCTGTGCATGAGCCATTAAAGTCTTTAAACTATTTGAAAATTTTAATTTTTCTATTTTATAAATGGTTATAATATCACTAATTTAATTTGATTTATACTTTATTGCAGTTTCACAGGAAGTTCTCGCACCATGTAAGTAAATGTATTTTGTTTGTAATCACAGATTATTTGGTCATAACTTTATTCTGATTTAGATTTAAAGATGGCGAGGGCGTGCACGTTGCTCAAGGGTGTCGGATACAATTTAGAATCGTGTTCGAGACCAACAAAATAGGCAGTGATCTCTTTCATGTATAAACCGTTTCCTGAAATAAATTCCTTCTTTGGTTCACTGTTATTTCATAGATATTTCTATTGCGTTCCTATTCACAGTTTGTAATTCATAAACGATGATTCATTATTCATCGTATTCAGAAGCCGCTTCTTTTTGAAACTATTTATCTCAGAAAATCTTGGAATTAAAAGAGCGAAGGAAAAGCGCGCGAAGAAAAAAAAAACACATTTTCATATTTCAGAAAATATTTTGCTATTTTAAAACTATACAGATTTATTTGAAAAGTTATTATGAAAAAAAAAAAGAAAAAGAATTTCTAAATTCTGAGAACTTTCAAAAGTTGAAAATATTTAATTCATTACATGCGCTATTTTCGTTTGCTTTTCAACGTTGTATTCTTAGCGGTTTATGTATTCTAATGTCTGTTACTCTGTGACTATAAAACCAGAACATATATTCTTGTAACATATATCCTTCCTCATTCAAACGACTTGATGTGGAGGATCTATGTACATCGGCTTGTGAGTTTTCTCGGAGATTTGTATGCGTGTCACTTTCGTCTGCTTCTATATACGCTGTCTACGCGCGTATGATGTGCATAAGCCTTGTTGTGGTCATCGACTGCTGGGAGAATATTGATGTTTACGAAAACAAAACAATTTCATTGTTTATGAATGGATATTATTGTTTTTTATTAATGGATACTATTATTTTTTATGAATGGATACTTTTATTTTTTATGAATGGATACGTTTTTTTTTGTATTCCATCATAAGTAAGCATGACAATTAAAATACAACGTATACACATTACAATTACAAAACAGTACGAAATAGTACAAGGTCAATAAGTATTTTTGTTTATCTATTGCCATGCGAGGAACTGGAGATAGGGATTAATTATAATGCCTCGCACAAGGTGCGCTGGCTCCAGTGGAGGAGGACCATGCTCGTTTCCTGTCCGACTCCTCTGATTGGTTGTCATTATTCTCCCTCACGCATTATCCAATCTTATATAATACCCGATTCTTTGGCTTCGTATTCCAAATGAAATGCTTACGTATAACACGTACTTTATGTGTATATTACATGCGTAAGATTAAATTGTTATATATTTTTCGTCATGTCATTGTTATGTTGATACCGTAGTTTGTTGTTGTTGTTGTTATTATTATTATTATTATTATTATTATTATTATTATTATTATTATTATTATTATTATTATTATTATTATTATTATTATTATTATTATCATCATCATCATCACTGGGCGTTTTAACACAAAACATTATCAATGATTGCCCACTGGCAATAGCTAATGGTGTTCCATAAAGTCTGAGTGACAACAAGTTTCCCCAGATGCCCAGCACTCTTCGCCTCTTTCAATAACCGTTGCAAACCATGCTGTGTTATCAGAACAGCCGTTCACCATTGACTTCTCGCTAGCGCCGACTGTTGGTCTTCTCTGGAATTTGAGTGGCTATAAGCCTATCCAAGCTTTCAATGCACTCTGCACCTTTCTAGTGGAGGTCTGGATGGTGTTCTCCCTATTCGAGTTTCACTTCTCCTTAACCCTTCATGGCCATTTTGTACGATGCCAGCTGAGGCTGGTACCACCAGTGTAGTTTTTTTGTTGTTTTTTAGGGGGAGAGTCAGTTTATTATTATTATTATTATTATTATTATTATTATTATTATTATTATTATTATTAGTAGTAGTAGTAGTAGTAGTAGTAGTAGTAGTAGTAGTATTTACTCACTAGAAATTCTCACACGGATCATTATCAGTGGTCACTAAGTTCTTGGAAGAGGTTTTCCTTGTTGTTAACTATTATCTTTTTTGGTCTTCTTGCTTGTATGATTTTCTTCCATGTCGAAGTATTTTATGCTATTCGTTTTCCAATACTGAGTCCGGTTTTTGTTTGTACCATTTGTCTGCATGCTTAGAGTGCAGTCTGCACAGTTCTCAGTACACTATCTTCTCGGCCCAGTCATGTTTGTTTTTATATTTATTTTTAGTTAATTCGCTGCATTCACTTATGATGTGCTTAATTATTTTGTCTCAGAGTTTAGATTTACTGTTTTCCTGGGTCTCGTCTATTCTGGCTTTTATGTAGTTCTTCCTGCTTGCGTTGTTTTGTGCAGCTGTCAGTGGCGATTGCATTCCTATTTGCAAGTGTTCTTTCCATAACCATGTCTTTATGTTTTTTGCTTGCTGTTTTCTGTAGTCAGTCTTCTAAATCATTAATTCTCTTTCCATTTCTCTTTTTTCGTCTTTTTTGTTTCTTGTTTCGCTGATCTCTGTATTGTTCACTTTGGTACTGCGCTTGCCGGCCGTAATCAGTTTCTCTGTATTTTGTGTCATGTGTGTCTTATATTTATATAGTATTTTTATCGTAAACGCAGTCTTCAATACTTACCAGTTCTTTTTCCGTATCATCCATTATGGTATAGTGCGTAGTACATGGTCATTAGTTTTCTAGTTCTTTGATGCAGGTATCTGAGTTCTTCTTTTATTCAGTTTATAAAGGGTCCAGAGTATTGAAGTGGTGATATTATCCAAATGTTCTTCTTCTTCTTCTTCTTCTTCTTCTTCTTCTTATTATTATTATTATTATTAATAGTGATAATTTTTACTTATGAATCTTAACTTTTTCTAAAATATTTTGTTACATTCTTACGATTTGTTTATTCCACTCACGCGTCAACGATCTAAATAGTATAAATAGATATATCATAGTCATACTCACCTGCCTTGAACACATCTTATTCCCTAAATTAACCGCCCAGATATGTATCACCTATTATAAGTACTATCTATATCACCCGATATAATATCTAACTTAAAAATTACGACTGTTGATCAAGGGAAGAGTTTATCAGGCATGTGTATGCAGAGTGACGGTATATGGAAGTGAAACATGGCTTGTGAGGGCTGAGGACATGCGTTGCATCGATATAAACTATATGAGAATGACACTCAGAGGGAGATCAAATCTGGACAGTATAGGGAGATGTGTGCAGAACAGGAGACTTCGATGGTAGGGCCTTCTTGAAAGAATTGATGAAAGATCTTGGGTTAGTAGATGTAGAACAGTTGAGATAGCAGGGTCAGTTGTCAGGAGAATGCCAAGGTAAACATGGAGGAAGTGATAAAGATGTACTTGAGAGAAATCGGAATAAATAAAGACCTGGCCAGAGATATGTTAGTTTGAAAGTCAATTTCTAAAAGTCGTCCAACATATACCGGCATGTAAAACGGACGTTAAACCGAATATGATGAAATATCTCTTTAAGATCGGTCGATCATGCTTACGCTTGAAATCGAATCTTTGATCTGTCACGCTTAGTTGGAAACAGTATTTTTTACATGCGTCTACGCATCTCTAAAAGAGGCTCTGTCCGTCCATAAATGCATCTAAAGAATATTCATTCTTGTTATAAACAAGACGGATAATTCAATCTGGTTATGCAAATACTGTTTTCAAAATTAAGCTGGACAGATCGACGGACCGAGCAATTGATAGATGGAGGAGGTCGCATCTAATAATTGCGTGAAGGCCAGCTGGATTTCAAATGATAGTGACGCTACATGATCTTTTTATTTACTAATGAGTGAAAACTTATCAAGACTAAAAGCCACTCCAGGATAAGGGTTACGAGATGGATAGGTTGTCGACGGCAAAGTTAGACAAATAGTCGTTTTTCATGTTAGGGATATGCAGCTACCAAAAAAAAAACAGGTACTCTGGATTGGGATAGTAATAAAAATTACCCCAGTTAGAAAGGATCTCTCCTCCTCTGACTGAGGACAGAGCAGATACTACACTTTGAAATATTTATTTGCAGAAAATTTAAAACATTTATATTTTCAACAAATTAGACACAAGTGTGAGGAAAAAGGGGGTCGTTGATCATCCTTGATCTAAAGTGGTAAAATGTCTATACTACTATTAACTACACTTATCTCAGTCACCACAATACCACATTTACTTAAAATATTCCCAAATTTGTTAGAAATTTTAGTTCTCAAGATTATATTTATTCATTAGAATAACATGAGGAGTGGGGGAAAACAAAACAAAAAAAATTCGGTTAGTCAGACCCTCTCAACACTTTGATCCTAGCTTGAAAGCTAAGAAGAGTATATTATTTACCTCCCTGCCCAGTGCCGGTTATTGCTGGCCCTAAGGCACATTTTAAACAAGTGGCCTGAAATAGTGAAAATACATGTATTTTGTGACTTATCGACAAAAAGAAGAAAAGTAAAATTTAAAATCGAATATTTATTAGGCAAAAATTACATTACAACTTGGCGCGCTTTTACAACTGCAAATTTGTCAATTAGTTTTTTGAAGTTAACCTTCTTGAGCAAATCACGTTCAATGCAGAGAAGTGACAGTACACCAAGACGCAGTTGACCAATTGTCGATCGTTTTACATCTTTAATTCTTTTCAATTGTGAAAATGAGCGTTCTCCTGAACAATTGGTTGCCATCAGACATAAGTTGATCCGCAGAGCTAGTTCAGTATTTGAAAATGCTTGATAGACACCAGAAATGTGCAGCATTTGAAACATTTTCTGAGAACTTGACCCTTCATCATTGTGTCTCTGTTCTTTATAGCAGCACATAAATTGTCGAAATTCTGCTGGAAAATCAGAACAAAGGTATTTTCAATACACAGTAACCAATCCTTTAACAGCAACATCAATATATAGCTACTTAAGAAAATTTAGATCAAATTGAAGTTCGCACAGTAATACAGGGTGGGCAAAAATAAGGGTACTATTTTAAAAAATTCATAACTTTTTTATTTATTGATTTAAAAAAAATTTTTTTTTAGAATAAGTAAAGGACCCCTTCCGAAGCAAGCATGAGCCGTATTAGCCCTAAGGAACGTACCCTCATTTAGAAAACATTATTTTTGCTTAAAAAACTCAAAACAGTGTAAAAAACAATACTTTAGTTTTTGTAAGTTTTAAGAAGTGTTTTTCGGCTAAAATTTGTTTTGTTTATTTCAAAAAATCTCGGAAGGGTCAGTCTACACACACATAAAGTTTGGTGAGTTTAATTTTTATTTTGTGGAAGTTATTCAAATTCAAGTTATTCAAATTTAAAGATAGGACCCTTATTTTGGCCCACCCTGTATAAGATATTAGTAGGCAAGTGGAATTAGATTGTTGAAACAAATGCTGTAATTTCTTTTTTTCATTATAGATATAAACTTGTGCACTTTTTATCGCTTTCGGACCAAATTCCTCCCCTCCCCCATGTTTTTTGTAACTTGCATTTTTGGGCTGGATTTTTGCCTGGCCCTAAGGCATGTGCCTTATTTTCCTTATGGTTAATCCGGCTCTATCCCCGCCAGCAGGTTAGACACAATGTCAAGTAGGGATTTAAAAAGCCAGCCCACTAGAAGAAGTGCATTCTGACCTACGGTAGAGGCGCCTCAGGCGATTTCCAATACATTAAACCCTTTCTCAAAAAGACAAGTTAAAGTGGACATCCTAAAACTGTACAGAAAAAAGCGCATTGCCAGTTGAATGATTAAGACTATTATGAGAGGATTGGAAATGATGAATAGAATGAAGGAAACTTGATTACTGATGAGGACGGTTTTTGACGAGTATTTGAATAACTTAATACAATGTCTGTGTTCTTTCAACTCTTACAGATGCCGATTGCTCCTGTTACACGATGAAGGGTGCTAAGCACACACATGACCGATTCCATGGCGTCTGCAGGTTCACACTTTTGAAAAACGATTATCCTTACTACAGAGTGATTATCAACCACGAATACGGCGTCCCGAGTTCCAGTGCACCCGTCGTCGAAATAATCCTGCCGGAGATGTTCGTACGAGTTCTGTCGACAAAACTAGTTTCGGTAAGTATGTTTGTGCTTTGTCCTTTCTGGGTCGCCTGGTCGAAGGGGTTTGATGTTGCAAGACCTGTATCGTTTAATATATCAAGATTACAACACAGAGTAAAATAACGCTGGGGTGAGTTTAGGTAGAGTGAACACTATTAGTAATAATTGACCAAATGGGAAAGACATCGAGGAAGAGAGAGAGAGAGAGAAAGAGAGAGAAAGAGAGAGAGAGAAAGAGAGAGAGAGAAAGAGAGAGAGAGAGAGAGAAAGAATATACTAATAACTAACAGTAGATAAAATAGTAAATATAATTAAGGAACATAAGAGAAACAGTGGGTCATACTTAACTTCTAGTTACAGAATTTGCCTACATACTTCGTTCGCAAAACTACGGCTACGGAACGAGTTTGAGAGTCGACAATCAAGTGTCATCTGACTTCTGCTGATATTTACGAGAGACTGTCGCAGATTCCTTGAGACTGTGGCTGAGAAGTGGCTTCCTCTACTGTCAGCAGGAAATGTTTTCTTTGTTTGTTGAACGCAACTTTTGAGATGTTGAAATGATATCGCCGCTCATGATTTTGTTAATTCCTAATGTTATAATCACGTACATTTTAATTTGCAAGGATATTCGCCCAAATGAATATAGACGTATACAGTTTGGGACAGGATATTCTAGTCTTGTAGTTTGGGCCGGATAAACGCCTTTTTTATATATAGATTATCTATAAAATATCTACTTTTTGATGATCCGATTGTATTTTTATTCATACATTCCTTTCCATTTATCACACACACACACACACACACACACACACACACACACACATATATATATATATATATATATATATATATATATATATATATATATATATATATACAGATATAAATTATGTATTTAAAAAGTCATGCGTTACATATTTCAGAGGAGTACCGCGGTTTCATCCTCTCTGTTGTTTTCATTTCGAGTCGCTGAAAATTCCTTATAGGGCGAAAGAAAACTATTAAAAAGTTTAAAAAGTCAGCCCATCTGGATGAAACCGCGGTACCCCTCTGAAATATGTAAGGTATAGTTTTTAAAATAAATAATTTGTATTTAGCTCTCACTTTATTGAAATCGAGCACTTTATGAATTCCTTTTTAACATAACCTGATGCACTATAAATATATATATATATATATATATATATATATATATATATATATATATATATATATATATATGTGTGTGTGTGTGTGTGTGTGTGTGTGTATCGAGGCAGCATTTTTCCTTAAGACACGTATTATTAAAAATAACCGACAATTCTTGTCTGGATATTTTCGTATTGATCCCTTCAATTTTTCGGATTAAAGTCTAGAAGCTTTACACATTGAAACAAAAAAAAACGGCTATTAACAAGATTAATTTTAACACTAGTACTAATATACTTAAATGCTTATAATACTTAATAAATATAGTTTCATATTTAAATTTTTCCCGCCATAATTAATTATGAATCTCACTCCAGGTCTTTACCTGTTTGACATTACTCCACTAAAGATGGACCCAGATGGGTCAGAAAGTACTCTGGACCAAAACGTTAATTACGGCAGTTTCATCAGCCAATTTTCTTCCGAGATTAAGACTTTAATCCGGAAAATTGAAGGGATCACTACAAAAATATCCAGACAAGAATTGTCGGTTATTTTTAATAATATATATATATATATATATATATATATATATATATATATATATATATATATATTGAGAGAGAAAGAGAGAATGAGAGAGAGAAAGAGAGAGAGGGGAGGGGGTACAGCGAGTATATATGTATGTATATAAATATATATTAATGTATATATTTATTATTAATAGTAACACTTTTAAGGTTAAAGCTTAGTGGATATTATTTTTTTAACAACAGCATGTATAAATAAACAATAGAGTGTCCCATTCCAATGACCATTTCTTTATTCATTTATCAAAAACTCCATATAACGTTACGGTCCGTTTCCTCTACACACGAACAACCAAATGTTGGATTTTTCATACGAGCGACTCTTCAGAAGTCCAAAAATCGTGCCCAGAAACATAAAGAAAAACAAACAATGATAGAGGATGCAGAAAATAGTTTCAGACAGAACATGGGTTTTCTAATAGTTATTATACGCCATTTTATATACGGACAGAGCGAGGAAAGAGTACGTATAACTTAGATGTTATGTCGAAGAATAGTCGTAAGTAAATAAAGAGAAATACGAAAAATGGAATGTAGCATTCTATTGCTGATTTATGTATATATATATCTATCTGTGCCCGCTTCTAGGTACATATAGATCTTACTTTCCCTTGATTACGTGACAGTTTCCGTTGGCCGAGTGGATATGGCGACTGCTTTCAGATTCTAGGCTGACTCTGTGAACCAGATTCGCGCCTCCCGACCGTCTGAAATTGTTACTTTCCTGCACTGATGAAAGCAATAAGCTTGAAACACTAGCGTCTGTAGGTATTAATAATTTAATATTTATTTATATATATATATATATATATATATATATATATATATATATATATATATATATATATATATATAAAGTAAGGAAGTTAACATCTTTGAAGCACGGATTAGAATGTATTAAATATTTTTGAAACTCAACAATCGTGCAATATTTTTATGAATGAAAAATTCATTTACTAAATTTTTTTTATCGCGAATTTTTGTTGTTAAATACAACCTTGTCAAGCGAAACTGTTCTATAGTTTTTTTTTCCTTTTCTTCCTCCTCATTTTGATGGTGGTATTAATCCCGAGGGGTCGAAAATACGTCGAGTTCTTTAAGACGTTAGAAGTTTAGTCTGGTCGATGTCATGCGCAGATTGGCGCTATTTTTTAAAGTAAGGACGTTAACATCTTTGAAGCACGGATTTGAATGTATTAAATATTTTTGAAAATCAACAATCGTGCAATATTTTTATAAATGAAAAATTCATTTATTTAATTTTTTTATCGCGAATTTTCTATGTTAAATACAACCTTGTCAAGCGAGACTGTTCTATAGTTTTTTTTCATTTTCTTCCTCCTCATTTTGATGGTGGTATTAATCACGAAGGGTCGAAAATACGTCGAGTTCTTTATATATATATATATATATATATATATATATATATATATATATATATATATATATATATACGTGAATTAGTATCCTCTAAACTGAAGATTGCGTAAGCATGAAACATCGATGTATGTAGGTAAAACTAATTTGTATTTACTTAAAAATAATATATATATGTATATATATATATATATATATATATATATATATATATATATATATGTATATATATATATATATATATATATATGATGTGCAAGTGCAAATTCCCGAAACAGTTTTTCATGGTAAACAACTGATGATCCCTTAAAATAGTGTTAGAAATAAACTAATATAATAACTGTAAAAAATAAATTGACTTACATGAGTGATTTTCCACTGGAAGACTTGGGACTATAAGTTTGTTTTTTTTTTTTTTTTAATATAGTTTTAATGGTTGAGAAACTTCCGAGAGTATATATATATATATATATATATATATATATATATATATATATATATATATATATATATATATATATATATATATATTTGTTTTTACTGGTGATAGTGCACCGATGTTTTACTGCTGCGTTTATTATTTGTCGCTACCCTGAGTGTTTTTTTTAAGAATATTCATTCGTCCTTAATCTGACGTGTCGTCAATTTTTGTATTATATAGATTTAAAAAAATTAATTCATGAATAATTTATAGATGAATTAATTAAAAACTGCATGCATGAATAATTTTTATAAATTAATTAATTAAAGTATCACTCTCCCTCTCTCTCTCTTTCTCTCTCTTTATATATAATGTATTTTATGTAATTATTTTATTAGTGATTGCAGCGTTCGTTGTTTATTTGCTTACTATTATTTCGACTAACTGATTAAGATGCAGAAAATTACATTATTGTTCGCCCGTAACTTTATAGGACGTATTTTTCTTTAATATATATTTTTTATTAATTTGATACGTACATAAAAGTAATCCATGGACACGTGCTTCTGGCTCACAGCCGTCATCAGCATGGTTAACTTAGACAAGGATCGAACCTTCGATATTGATGTCTGTAGTCCAGGGTCTTTAACACTGGACCAAGACGCTTGTCTAGAAATATGTACGGTTTTTATCACCTAAATATTTAATGTATTTTTATGTAATTATTTTTATTGGTGATTGCAACGTTCATTGTTTATTTGCTTACTATTATTTCGATTGTCTCACTTCCTAAGTGATTAAAATGCAGAAAATTGCATTATTAGTCGCTCTTAACTTTATAAGATGTATTTTTCGATAAAAATCGTACACATTTCTAGACAAGCGTCTTAGTCCAGTGGTAAAGACGCTGGACTACAGACATCAATATCGAAGGTTCGATCCTTGTCAAAGTTAGCCATGCTGATGACGGCTGTGAGCCAGAAACACGTGTCCATGGATTACTTTTATGTACGTATAAAACCGTTTCCGTCGATATTTAAGATGTGTCATAATTTTCATCATAACATTAATATGTAAACATGCACATCATTTAATGTATTATAATTATTAAGGTAATAATCCCTTCCTTCGATGACAATCAAGGAAGTATTTCTAATGTTTTTTTTAATAAGATGAGCAAAGCACATATAAAAAGTTATTCATTCTCTGTTTCGAAAACAAAACAACTTGCACATCATATTCTTTATTCACTATTAATCGATTATTTACTGAAATCGATAGTTTAATAACATGAAATAAAACGGATTCATACAAATTTTATTTATAAATATAATAAGTTGGTATTATTAGTTTTTGAAAAAAGAGAAATAAAAACCGAAACAAGTCAAAATAATTCCGAGCAACGTCAGGTAAGTACAGCTAGTATATATATATATATATATATATATATATATATATATATATATATATATATATATATATATATATATATATATGAATAGGTTGATGCTGCTGATGAAAATAGACGATTTATGAACCTAAATTATATTTTATAATCTAATGCTGACGGGAGGTGGGGGGCACTGACGGTTTCCAACAATTCTCTTGAAAGTGATTCTATGGAACTAACAGTCCGTGGCGGTACAGCGAATTTATGAAGACCACTAGACCAACAGTCAAACGAGCTTGAACCAAGAAAGCAGGGAACAAATCAGACATTTCTGAAGAACGCATGTCATAATAGTATTCATGTAAGATACTGAGACTAGCGACATCACGTCTGTGAGAGAGAAGATGCAGATAAGAAAGGGCAAAGCCAACAAAATTACAGATACGCTTCTTAACCTAATCAATAACTCTCAAAGGGGATAGATTCATCCGCTCAAATATTACAACAATATTCTGTGGTGGTTAGAGATGCGATTCGAACGAACGCCAACATGCGAATGGCTTGAATAGCCACCCTATTCCTTTTTTCCGGTTTGTTTCGATACGCTTTCTTCTTCACTTCCAATAGCAAGTGACTTTTAACAGGAACGTGTTAACTCCATATTTTCCAACCAATGAATGTCGTTTTAAACCTAAAATCTAGCAAGTCTATATCAAATTAATAAGCCGATGCGAACTGAGAAACTCTTATAACATACGGCAAAATAAACAGTTCAAGACAGACCCAAACTCGATGTACCTTGAAAATACCAAGAACTTATGCCCCCCCCCCGCGATTTTAGCCGAGGAGGCGAGAAAAAAAGAATAGTTCAAAACTCACGTACAAGCCGCATCCTTTCGCTCACATCTACACACGCACTGACAGAGGTCAAACAAACGGAAGCAAATTGCTACAAGCACTAACAGAACAAGGTAAACATACGTTCCCTAATATTCACATACGCATATTACTAACACACGCATATTCACACTAATGATTCTTAGTCCTCATGTCTGCTTATTCACAGAACATTTTCCAACCAAAAACACCACTTGTATAAACTTTTACCAAATGAACATTTCTTCACTAAGAATGACTTTTATATTCATGTAAAATTATGGTTTTATAAATGTTTTGTTATTTAATAATGTTTTCCTTGATTTTTCATTTACAAAACTCTAGTCATGTTAAGTTATCATTTGCTAGCTGGTGACCCTAATATTCTCTCACGTATTTAATTTTTTTCCATTTATATTTAATATGCATGCACTCCCGTACATATCCCCATTTTATTCCTTCACTATATTCTTTCCCAGGCCATAATTCCATACAAAGTCTGATAGTAGATTTGTAGAGATATAGAATAGCGTGGGAAAGTGTTTGGTGTGATGAGCAGAAAGTGCCGTGGGTCTGATTTATTTGTGTATACTCAGTTTCTCTTTTCCCCTTTTTACAGGTCAATAAAGTCGACTTAACTACACCGTTTTATGACCCAGTGGGATTATCCGGATACACCATAGATAACATGATTCACCTCAACACGAAATATGGTTTGGACATTGCATACGACGTACAGAATCTCTACGTGAATTATCCGGAAAGAGGATTAATAAACAGAATCTTCCCCATCGTTAAAGAAAAGAAACCTGACAGGTATGCATCATCAAAATGTTTTGGGGTAATTTAAAAAAAAAATCGCTCCCACCCTAATCTCGATAATAATCGATCTTAGATCGAATGTATTTGAGTGCGACCTCAAAACTCCCGTTTAGATCCAAACTACACTGATATGTAAGGAAAGCGCGATTCCTTTCACTGAACTGCTCCACTAACTCTTGACCTCACCTGATAATTCTGAGTGTTTAACAAGGAGGCATCACGTACCATTTTGTTGAGTCTTTGGTATGACTCGAACGATTGAATCCTCGTAAACCGGCCCATTAACAAACACTCTGATCGTTATGCTAAATATTCATGTATTGTAATTTTCTTCCTTATTTTTAAAATCATCTTTGTAAGTCTTATTATTAATTAAATGACTAATTTTGTGTAGCTTCATTTGACGATAAAAAAAACCGCCAAGAATCACGCTGAATCATGTTTTATTATAATCAAAATTTTTATAGGATGAGCGATTTATTTATTTTTTAATGAAAAAATAAAGATCATTCATTTAAGAATTAATGTGAAACTATGGCTATAAAAATGTCCATTCCAAAATTACTTTATTTCCAAAATGAGAGAAGCATCGATTGTGGCAACACCCCTCAGTGTGTACTTAAGATTTGGTTTAGATTAACACATTTGAGTTCCGCGCCAATCTATTTTACTACTTAAAAAACGGATAAGTACCATTTTAAGAATGTGATTATTAATTGTTCATCCGTTTTCTGCTCTGTCTCTTTCTTTGTCATTATCCCTTAGATTATATATATATATATATATATATATATATATATATATATATGTATATATATATATATATATATATATATATATATATATATATGTATATATATATATATATATATATATATATATAATGTGTGTGTGTGTATGTATATATATCATATATATATCATATATATATATACATATGATATATATATATATATTAAAGGTTAGTAGCATTTCGCATTTATATATATATATATGTGTGTGTATGTATATATATCATATATATATCATATATATATAATATGATATATATATGTGTTTATATATACTATATATATATATATATATGATATATATATGTATATGTATATATATATCATACATATATATATATATATATATATATATATATATATATATATATAGATATATATATGTACATATATGTATATATATAACACACACACACACATATATATATATATATATATATATATATGTGTATATATCATTATTTTATGTATCCAAATAAAATGTTATAACGTGAAATAATCTTTTATGTATCGATTTTCAGTATTTACCTCTAACAATACTCAATACGTGAGTAAAGCTAGGTACTAAGTTATGAAAATATATTTATGGCAATTAAGTTACACAGAGGCTACACAGAAGCATATATATATATATATATATATATATATATACATTTATATATATATTATATATATCATATATATACATGATGTATATATATATACATATACATACATATATATATTCATATATATATACATTTGTATATATATATATATATATGTATATATATATACATACATATATATATATATATATATATATATATATATATATATATATATATATATATATATATATAAGTTGAGGGAGCCAATTTCAGTTTGGGGTTTTGATTGAGAAGAAAATTGGAATAACGAACTTACTTGGAAGAAGAGTAATTCGTTTGGGCATGTCTGACTGAACTAGAATAAGCAAAACGGGATCACCATTCCTCACGAAATAAACAATGGCTTCACAACTAAAGAGGTGTGAAGATTTATTAACTGGAAACACAGGAACAAAATTGAGGTTGTACAATGGTGGGTTGAGTGAGGTTGATTAGACGAAGTAACATTATTCCGGTGTTCTATAACTCACCAGCCCAGAGTTGAAGCTGGGTGAGAACGGAAAAAGCACGTCTTGTCAGCTTGAAAAGAAATCACGAACTGGAGTTCTCCGCTCATCACGTGATTTGTGATGGCGCCAAGACATGCTTCATTGCGTATGAATTTCGTGCAGTGAAGAGGCGATTTTTACATAATCTTCAGGCCGAATAACATCTCACTGTCGGTCACGTAGACCGATAGAAAATAGTTAAGACATGTAACTGCTACAATTATATATATATATATATATATATATATATATATATATATATATATATATATATATATATATATATATTCTTTTTTGTATATTTATAATTTTTTCTCCTGTAAATAAATAGGGTAGTTTTACAATCAAACTTGTGTTGTGTATTGTGATTCATTTGTTGTGTTTATTGTTTGTTTTCTCGTACCAAAAGAATCTCGACAAAAGGATCCCGCCTTTTCCTTTTTGCACTCATTTCCTAAGGCATATCATCTCACGTGTATGCATTCGTAACACAAGACAAACCCAATTATATTTCGGGAGTGGGGAATGAATTTCAAACCATAAAAGACCACCATGCTGCCTGCAAATACATACACACCATGTATCTTCGGACGAAGACACGGTGAGAATGCTGGTATCTGTAGCAACAGAAAATACAAGAAGAGACTACCAAGGATTGAACCAATTGACACTGCTGAGATAATTGCTATTCGTTTGCAGTTGAACACAATAAAAATCAGTCGGTCACAGTTTTAAAATATTTTAAAAAATGTCAAACTTAAATTTGAAATATTATTTGCCTTTAAATAATGTTATTATTTCAACCCGGTCCGTAAACAACAAAAGTACCATCTTTTCTAATTATTATATTAATAAAAAAAAGTAGTAAATTAAAATCCTATTACGAGATTAAATCCATCATAATGCATTTCGGTTTCTTCGTAAAAAAGTCAGCCATTTTAATATTTGTTTAAGAGTTGAAATAATAGATCCATTACTTCGTGTTCGACATTTGAAAGGAATTTCTAAAATTCCTTTCAAACTGTCGCATAGAAAGTCATTTAAACTTGCTTTAAAATTCTTAGCAAATACCCCCCTCCATCAAAGATAATATTTAGGAATAAATGTTTGATGGGAATAAAGTTGTATAAAGTCCCCTCCCCCCCCCCAAAAAAAAATAAATATTTTAGAATATTTTTGGTTCCTTAATATTAGAGCGGCACGCGCGAAAATGTTTTTGTTGATTTTAAGACACCACGTGCTACACGATGGCGTTAAATATTTAAGTTGAAAAGATATTTTTTAATAAGTTCAAAATGATAATTGACTTGTCGTTGACGCATGAATGTGTAGTCAGTAGCATAAGAAATTCACATTTTTAATCTTCAATTTGAACGAGCATTTTCCTTTGTGTCTCGCTCATCAGGTTGAAATAGCATTTTATATTTTGTCTGCAAATCATAAGTTTTAAAAATAGTATTTTTTGTTTTAATCTTTAGTTTGAAATAATATTAACCTACCGTCTGTTGAGCTTTAGTCTGAAATAGGTATTTTATTTGTCTCTCAATTTTCGACTTGAAATAACATTTTCCTGTGTCCGTTAACCTTAATTCTGAAACATAACTTTCTTTTCTCTGTCAGTCTTCTGTTTGGAATAGCATTTTCTTTTTTTCAATTAATATTCAGCTTGAAAAAAGAATTTTCTTTTATTCTGTAAATATTCAACTTTAAAAAACATTTTCTGCGTCCGTTAACCTTAATCTTGAAATAGTATTTGCTTTTCTCTGGCAATCTTCTGTTTTAAATAACTTTATATTTTTTCTATATTCTATAATTATTCAGTGTAAAAAAAGCTTTTTTGTCTATGAATATCCAGTCTAAAAAAATATTTCTTTCTTTTTCTGTAAATATTCAGTTAAAAATAACATTTTTTTGTGTCCGCTTATTCTGGAATAGCATTTTATTTCTTTTGTCAAATTCTGTTTTAAAAAGCTTCTGTTTTCTATCAATATTCAGTCTTAAAGGCTTCAATTTTCTATCAATATTCAGTCTTGAAAAGCTTCTGTTTTCTATCAATATTCAGTCTTAAAAAGCTTCTGTGTTCAATCAATATTCAGTCTTAAAAAGCTTCTATATTTTTAATCAATATTGAGTCTTAAAAAGCTTCTATTTTCTATCAATATTGAGTCTTAAAAAGCTTCTGTTTTCTATCAATATTCAGTCTTAAAAAGCTTCTATTTTCTATCAATATTCCGTCTTAAAAATCTTCTGTTTTCTATCAATATTCAGTCTTAAAAAGCTTCTGTTTTCTATCAATATTCAGTCTTAAAAAGCTTCTGTTTTCTATCAATATTCAGTCGTAAAAAGCTTCTATTTTCTATCAATATTCAGTCTTGAAAAGCTTCTGTTTTCTATCAGTATTCAGTCTTAAAAAGCTTCTGTGTTCAATCAATATTCAGTCTTAAAAAGCTTCTGTTTTCTATCAATATTCAGTCTTAAAAAGCTTCTGTTTTCTATCAATATTCAGTCTTAAAAAGCTTCTGTTTTCTATCAATATTCAGTCTTAAAAGCTTCTGTGTTCTATCAATATTCAGTCTTGAAAACTTCTGTTTTCTATCAATATTCAGTCTTAAAAGCTTCTGTTTTCTATCAATATTCCGTCTTAAAAAGCTTCTGTTTTCTATCAATATTCAGTCTTAAAAAGCTTCTGTTTTCTATCAATATTCAGTCTTAAAAAGCTTCTGTTTTCTATCAATATTCAGTCGTAAAAAGCTTCTATTTTCTATCAATATTCAGTCTTGAAAAGCTTCTGTTTTCTATCAATATTCAGTCTTAAAAAGCTTCTGTGTTCAATCAATATTCAGTCTTAAAAAGCTTCTGTTTTCTATCAATATTCAGTTTTAAAAAGCTTCTGTGTTCTATCAATATTCAGTCTTAAAAAGCTTCTGTTTTCTATCAATATTCAGTCTTAAAAGCTTCTGTGTTCTATCAATATTCAGTCTTGAAAAGCTTCTGTTTTCTATCAATATTCAGTCTTAAAAGCTTCTGTTTTCTATCAATATTCAGTCTTGAAAAGCTTCTGTTTTCTATCAATATTCAGTCTTAAAAGCTTCTGTTTTCTATCAATATTCAGTCTTAAAAGCTTCTGTTTTCTATCAATATTCAGTCTTAAAAAGCTTCTGTGTTCAATCAATATTCAGTCTTAAAAAGCTTCTGTTTTCTATCAATATTCAGTCTTAAAAAGCTTCTGTTTTCTATCAATATTCAGTCTTAAAAAGCTTCTGTGTTCTATCAATATTCAGTCTTAAAAGCTTCTGTTTTCTATCAATATTCAGTCTTAAAAAGCTTCTGTGTTCTATCAATATTCAGTCTTAAAAAGCTTCTGTTCTCTATCAATATTCAGTCTTAAAAAGCTTCTGTTTTCTATCAATATTCAGTCTTAAAAAGCTTGTTTTCTATCAACATTCAGTCTTAAAAAACTTCTGTTTTCTATCAATATTAAGTCTTAAAAAGCTTCTGTTTTCTATCAATATTCAGTCTTAAAAAGCTTCTGTTTTCTATCAATATTCAGTCTTTAAAAGCTTCTGTTTTCTATCAATATTCAGTCTTGAAAAGCTTCTGTTTTCTATCAATATTCAGTCTTAAAAAGCTTCTGTTTTCTATCAATATTCAGTCTTAAAAAGCTTCTGTGTTCTATCAATATTTAGTCTTAAAAAGCTTCTGTTTTCTATCAATATTCAGTCTTAAAAAGCTTCTGTTTTCTATCAATATTCAGTCTTAAAAGCTTCTGTTTTCTATCAATATTTAGTCTAAAAAATCTTTTTTTTTCTATCAATATTCAGTCTTAAAAGCTTCTGTTTTCTATCAAGATTCAGTCTTTAAAGCTTCTGTTTTCTATCAATATTCAGTCTTAAAAAGCTTCTGTGTTCTATCAATATTTAGTCTTAAAAAGCTTCTGTTTTCTATCAATATTCAGTCTTAAAAAGCTTCTGTTTTCTATCAATATTCAGTCTTAAAAGCTTCTGTTTTCTATCAATATTTAGTCTAAAAAAGCATTTACTTTTTTCTGACAATCTTCAGTATGAAATAACATTTTCCGTATCCGTTTACCTTAATCCTGAAATAGAATTTTCTTTTTTCTTTCAATAATCTGATTGGAATAACATTTTTTTCTATCAGTCTCAAAAAAAAGAATTTTCTTTTTTTCTGTGAATCTTCAGTTTGAAATTACATTTTACTGTGTCTGTTCAGCCTTATTCGTAAATAGCATTTTCTTTTGTCTGTCAATCTATATCTTGGAATTGCATTTTTTCTATCAGTATTCAGTCTAAAAAAACATTTTCTATTTTTCTGTAAATCTTCGGTTTGAAATGACATTTTCTGTGTCTGTTCAGCCTTATTCTGAAATAGTATTTTCTTTTGTCTGTCAATCTTCTGTTTGGAATAGTATTTTTTCTATCAGTATTCAGTCTCAAAAAAGCATTTTCTATTTTTCTGTAAATCCTCAGTTTGAAATAATATTGTCTGTGTCCGTTAAGCTTCAGGCTTAAATAGCATTTTCTTTTGTTTTTCAATCATCCGTCTGAAATAGCATTTCCCCGTTCTTTTTTTTTGTTGAATCGATCTATTTTTCATTTGTTTCTACAGGTGTTTGCAGGTTTTTATTAAAGACCAATGTTACCTGAGCGAAACGGAAAATTGCAATATTTTATTGGACCGTAAATACTTCGGTGCCTGTATCGACAAGATCGGACTGCCGGCCGTTAGACAACAAGTGTCCATCTGTAAAATCACCACCTGCAGTTACTATACGACGCCCAAATTATACGACACTGTCACGTGCTCTATGGTTAACCATTTTGCTAAAACGTGCCAAAAAGAGGGAATCTTTCCAGACTGGAGAGAAGCCACTGGCTGTGGTAAGTTCAAAAACATGTCGTAAACTAGTTAACTTAATAAGCTGTAATCTTATATGGTTTTTCCAACTCTCCTGAACCCTAGCCCAATTTAATAATACTAAATTAGCAGCTAAAATCGCCAATGCGTAAATCCTAATGTTATTTTTCTAATTGTTTTCAATAGTTTCTTTTTTTCGCACTGTTTTTGTCTTAATTTCTTTCTTTTGCTAGCTTTCTTTTGAAAAACAATGTTGTTCTTCCTTCTATTTTGTATCAAACGTAATTACAGACGTCTATATGTAACTTATATATATATATATATATATATATATATATATATATATATATATATGCATATATATACATACATATGTATACATATATATATACATATATATACATATATGCATATACATATACATATATGTACATATACATATATACATATAAACATATATATTCATACATACATACATATACATATATACATATACATATATATATGCAATAATTTGATATATATATATATATATATATATATATATATATATATATATATATATATATATTGTATTCTTCACCTATGCACCCATTATCACAGATGATTTATCTTTACTATACTCGGCTAGTGTTCAGGAGAAATGTGGAAACATAAGTGATTTAGGCCATCCGTAACTATAAAAGTCTGATTTTCACAAATCAACGCTTTTGGGTCTTGTATATGGATGTTTTATCTCTGAAAGAAAGTTCACTTCATGCACGAGATAAAATAGCACATGAAGATAAGCACAAAAGGTCAAATTTGAGCGATAGCTTTCGAAGCAAAAGGAACAACAACCGTATATTGATTGAATAGTTTTTACGTATGTAACAAAATATGTTATGCAAAACAGTGGATGCAAATAATACAAGGTGAATATACAGAAAAGTTGTTTCCAAGTTCATGCTTTCATGGAACTTATCGCATCTAAAGAAATTTACTTTTAACATGTTTTGTGATTAGGACCTCAATGTTATAGTTTCTGGCTCTTCTGTTGTAGTATGCGACACTCGTCTTGGGCTCAACCGTTACTATTGCTGCCAAATCTATTAATAATGGGGTTTATGTATCTGTCTGTCTGAAGCTGAAACTCCATCAGAGTAGCATGGTTATTTACTAAGTCCGCCAGCTTCATTATATACTACTAGAAAAACCGCTGGAAACACTATGAGCATTTCTCAATTTACATAATCAATTGCTTTTCAACTTCTAATAAATTAATATTCACAAATATACACTCATGATAGTTTTCTTCAGATTTCAACATGTATTTACGCTATTTTGCACGCTAATAATCTTACTTATAAATTATAATTTAGACAGACAGACAGACAGATACATACATACATGAAAGGCGTTATGTAGTTAATATAACTATGACGAATGGATTAACGCTGGCTGTTTAATCAGTGGTTCCCATCTATCCCTCCGTTAATTCAATATGGCGCAACTGGTTAAACAGCCAGCGTTAATACGGCGCGTTATGTAAACAACAACGCTGATAATTTTCCTCTTATTTATTTTTTAAAACCGTTCTAAGTTTGTTTATTTTCTTAATCTTATTAGCCATTAAATTCACTGAATCAAATTGCTTAATTAAAATAATAATTGATTTAAAAATTACTATTTAAAAACACACACACACACCTTATAACGAATTTAGTTTTCACTTTAGGACCCGCGCTAACTTTGACCCCGTCGTTAGGATTAGGGTCGGTATTTTGTGTTTTTAATTGTTGATTTTAATTTACGTACACGTTTTTTCCGCTTTGAAAGACATAAAATATTACTTATTATATCCTGACCTGAATTTGGCGCAAAACGATTGGGTGTAAAGAAATGCGAGCAGACGATACCTTGGTGGGGGGGGGGACGCCTTTTACTGGGCAAGAAAATAACTGTTTTTAGAATCGTATATAAGGTAACACTTACCTCTTCTTTTCCTTCTCTTATTAACTTTCATTCGTTACTACTACACTATTATAAATACTACATTCAATTTTTATTTAAAATTTTTATTTTCTTTACATTTATTTTTAATGCAAAAACTGTTTACGGTTGCTATAAACCAAAATAATGCAAACTTAATTTATCTTTTTATTAATGATGTTACTTATCATGTGCAATATATTATTTAAATTAATTGTAGTGATAAACAGCTCTACTCAAATTACATACTAGCAAAAATATGCGACCGGAGGGAGCGTATTTTTGCTAGTTATTTTAAAGGAAATACAGTTGAGAAATTAGTCAAAAACAGTTTATAATTTACCTACTCATTTTTTACCTTATTGCAACGAGGTCAAAAATGAGTAGATAAAACAAAAGAAAAAAATGTAATATTTAATATAAAATATAACTAATCAGCCGCAGCCATTTTTCTTTTCCACAAAGTAAGGCATCAGACCGGAAATGTGCCCCTGTCATATCAAAGGATCAACTTGTAATTTCATGGCTTGAATTAAAGTAGTATCCGGCCATCATCTCCAGTCCGAGCTGGTACCTTGCTTCCTGAAAAAGCAAGATGGCTGTCACTGACTACTTTACTAACAACCAATATTTACAGCAACTTAACTGTTAACCGACGTTGTGGGAAATAAGGATGAGCATTTGGGAATACTACAGGGGTATGTATGTGGGAGGATGAAGAAGCCTCCACGAGGTCCTCCCTGTAAAATCAGCATCCTCAACACTGACGAACTGACTATCGAAAATAGAGGTAAACCCTTAACATAATTGTTACCCTTATCCTCGGGTGGCTTTTAGCCTTTATAAGTGGTGACTCATTAGTAAAAAATAATAAAATAGTGATATCAGCGTGACCAAGAAAAAAAAAAAAAAAAAAATAATAATAATAATAATAATAATAATAATAATAATAATAATAATAATAATAATAATAATAATAAGAGAAGAAGAAGAAGAAACAGATTCACGGAATAGTATAGTACGGGGGGGGGGCAATCTGAACTGAAATCTTTACGGCTTCTTCATGCTAAGTTCAAAGACTAAAAAGATTTCAATACAAGCAATGCTGTCAAGGATATCAATACATACTATTGAATAGAAGTTCTGAGCTCAAATCCCATCGACTTTGTTCCGCGAGGGCCGTATTTTTCCTTTTGGGGGTTAATCTACTTATTTCTCTCCCCCCCCTTTCTCTCTCTCACCCTCTCTCTTTCTATCCCTCTCTCTCTCCCTCACTCTCCCTCTCTTTCTCTCAGTCTCTCTCTCTCTCACTCTCGCCCCCTCTCTCTCACCCTCTCTCTTTCTATCCCTCTCTCTCTCCCTCTCTCTCCCTCTCTTTCTCTCACTCTCTCTCTCTCCTCAATCCCCAATTTCAAGTGTACAAATGAAATTAAATGTATATTGTAGATACGTCCACGCATCTCGACGACAGACATTGTCCGTTGGTCTGTCACGTTTAACGTTGAAATAGCATTTTGATCGCTTAATTCGAAGCATCTTTCTTGTTAAATCCAACTTTGTGAAATGAGGTAATGATATCCTTTTGTGCTTCTTTATCTACAGTAATCACATGTCCGGCAAACGAAGAATACAAAAGCCGTGCGACCACCTGTCAGCGCACCTGCTCTGACCCTTATCCTACCTGTACAACATACGCCGAAGCATGCGTCTGCAAGGAAGGTTTCATTCGAAAGGGCACCGAATGCGTGCCTTATTCCGACTGCGGCTGTGACTACAACAAAAGTTTTATGCCGGTGAGTATCTTGTTAATTATAATGGTCGATTCGGTGTCTGTCTGTAACGAAAACTGCGTCGTCACAAGATATGATGCATTCCGAAACATAGTACCTCATGAATCAGAATTTATTCTCAGATATCTTTTATACGAGCTAGGCAGAATTTTCATAGAACAGAGTTTCTTTAAAAGATATTCCCATCTGTAGGATAGATTACCATGGGGTTGCTTTCCTGCAGACTATAACATGGGAGTTTTCAAATCCAATGTTAACAAATAGTTGTCATGAACTTTCCTTATGAGCAATCCGATTTTGTTAATCTATTTATAATATTCTACACCAGGGGTGGACCACATCCGGCCCGCAGGCCACATCCGGCCCGCGAAGGCTTAGCGTCCGGCATGCAACCCTGCTATGCTTTATTATTGCAATCCTGCCCGTAGACCTCCCAGTAAAATTCATATCATTTTGTGACATAGACGTAAAAGTAGGTTTCAATTAAGATTTACAGTGGGATAAAAATGAATAAATATCAGCGAGCGATGATGCATGTATATTTTGTTTTTCTTTAACTATTAATTTCAAATCCTTGGCCTGAGATAAAAATAGAAAAAGAGAAAGAGAGAAGCGAAGAGGAAACGAGAGACGAGGAAAGGGCATGAAACAGAGAAATTATGTGAGGTGTGTCAAAACGAATGCTGGATCAACTTGCTACTTCTCCCGTCATTATTTTCTATGATTCCAAAATGTCTCTTCGTCGGCGCCTTTTATAACATCACATACAGAAATCTCCTAAGAAAAAATATCAGATTTGTCGAGTGTTCAATGCAATATTTGTACAATTTATTCATGTAAACAAAATATAGTAAATCTGAGATTTCGTTTTTCACTCCGGCCCACGATCTCCTTCCAAAAGTCTCAACTGGCCCTCACTCTGAAAAGGTTGCGCGCCCCTGTTCTACACCATTCAACTGACAATCCATGCATGATTAACCCTGATCTTCAAGTGGCTTTTGGCCTTAATAAGTAATGACACATAAGTACAAAAATGCTGCAGTTTTGTTGGATCTTTATTGGAACCTCATAATTAATATTTTTAGTTTTATTATAATCGGCATCCTAGGGACTTTTCATGCCAAATTTTATGCAATTCTACCCATTAATTTTGGAGCCTATAGATGTTTATAGTTATGCTAATTATCATCATTTCTGAGACGGACCAAAGAAATTGCTTTTTAGAAAACATTGATATGACTCCTTAAAGGACACTTGGAAATAAACACGAAACCGCTACTGAAAGCGATAACACAAAGGCTGTTGGATATCAATAACTGCAACTTAGTGGACAAGTCAGACATAGACTGAAATTTATATGTACTAAATATAGTTGGATTGCAGAAAGGGTTGTGGATTTTATGAACGATTCCATGGGTGGTATTTTGGGAGTATCACTCAGTATAACAGTGTATCTGTTAACTAGTATTTCGGTTTTATCTATTGTTATGTTTATATCTGACTTGTCCACCAAGTTTAATTCCTGAATGTCCAACAGTCTTTGTTTAATCGTCGTTCAATGATATGCAGGGACACTTTGGTAAACGTATCATCAGTAGGAGGTGTGATTTTAAATACGGAGTAATGACGTTCTCGTTAGATCACCGAAGTTAATCAACGTTGAGTCTCGTCAGAGTCAGATGAGTGACCATTTCGGAATACCAGGCGCTGTATGTAGAAAGACGTCAAACCCTCCGTGCAAGAACTGACAAAACCCTAACGTCATCATCTCTCTTATCCGGGATATAAATGTGATTGGGGACCGTTTGTGAATTTGATACTCCCATACTTCGGAGGGAAGCTGGTTCAACCTGCCCAGGGTGAATTTGATATTCCCATACTTCATAGGAAAGCTGGTTCAACCTGCCCAGGGTGAATTTGATACTCCCATACTTCGGAGGAAAGCTGGTTCAACCTGCCCAGCGTGAATTTGATACTCCCATACTTCGGAGAAGATGGTAAAACCTGCCCAGGGTGAATTTGATACTCCCATACTTCGGAGGAAAGCTGGTTCAACTCGCCCAGGGTTAATTTGATACTCCCATACTTAGGAGGAATACTGGTTCAACCCGCCCAGGGTGAATTTGATACTCTCATACTTAGGAGGAATACTGGTTCAACCCGCCCAGGGTGAATTTGATACTCTCATACTTCAGAGGAAAGCTGGTTCAACCTGCCCAGGGTGAATTTGATACTCCCATACTTCGGAGGAAAGCTGGTTCAACTCGCCCAGGGTTAATTTGATACTCCCATACTTAGGAGGAATACTGGTTCAACCCGCCCAGGGTGAATTTGATACTCTCATACTTTGGAGAAGCTGGTTCAACCCACCAAGGGTGAATTTGATACTCTCATACTTCGGAGGAAAGCTGCTTCAACCCGCCCAGGGTGAATTTGATACTCTCATACTTCGGAGGAAAGCTGGTTCAACCCGTCCAGGGTAAATTTGATACTCTCATACTTCGGAGGAAAGCTGGTTCAACCCGCCCAGGGTGAATTTGATACTCTCATACTTCGGAGGAAAGCTGGTTCAACCTACCCAGGGTTAATTTGATACTCTCATACTTCGGAGGAAAGCTGGTTCAACCCGCCCAGGGTGAATTTGATACTCTCATACTTCGGAGGAAAGCTGGTTCAACCCGCCCAGGGTGAATTTGATACTCTCATACTTCGGAGGAAAGCTGGTTCAACCTACCCAGGGTTAATTTGATACTCTCATACTTCGGAGGAAAGCTGGTTCAACCCGCCCAGGGTGAATTTGATACTCTCATACTTCGGAGGAAAGCTGGTTCAACCTACCCAGGGTTAATTTGATACTCTCATACTTCGGAGGAAAGCTGGTTCAACCCGCCCAGGGTGAATTTGATACTCTCATACTTCGGAGGAAAGCTGGTTCAACCCGCCCAGGGTGAATTTGATACTCTCATACTTCGGAGGAAAGCTTGTTCAACCCGCCCAGAGTGAATACCATATTAGGTAAAGGCAGAGGGTGATCCTGAATGGGTTTAAATTTATTTATTGCAACAATTTAGATAAATTTGAAAATAACTCTTCCTTATCGTTCAAATAATTTACAGCTAAAAAATCTTTAAATAACTGAAATGAATGTCAGTTGTAAGTTGATAGCGACGCCAGAATTCTATTTGGTTTAATCGATTTTGGAACAACCCATTTTGAAGTGTGTATAATCTGAACTTTTGACATGCACAAAAACTCGTCTAACTACAACCACAGTCAATAATTTCCCGTTCTCCCTCTGTGTACCTAAAACTAAACAGAACTTCCATGAACAGAGTTTCTTTCCTAGAACACGATACCGCTGGGCTGCTTCCAAGCTGACTACAACATAGTTGTTTTCAAGTCTAATGTAAATAGTTTCTTGTTGAGTCGTCCTCTTAAATAACCAAATTCTGCTTAATTTCAACCATCGTTACCAATCCTCACGTTGTCTAACCGTCCACCTGGCAAACTCATTAACCCTTATCCTCGAGTGGCCTTTTAGTCTTGATAAGTTATGAGTCTTTAGTATAAAAACAAATAAAACAAAAAAAACATAGCGACACCAAATGGGTGTGGAAGTTGATATGTACAAACAAAGGTACGCACGTATTATTAAACATATTTTATTAATCCTGTATCTGTTCTGTGCAATGTTTCTACATTTTAATATTGTTTAAGGGGTGAGGTGAGGAGATGGTTAAAAGGGCTCATCAAACGAATATATTCCTAATGGAGATTTGGTATCTGTCTGTCTGAAGCAGAAAATATACTAATACTTCTCTTAATAATAGAGATTTGATATTCGTCTGCCCGAAGTTGAAACTAAACTTCTACTATTTTTTAATGTTCAATTCAGTTTACTATACTATATCTATTAGTAATCGAGATTTGATATCTGTCTGAAGCCGAAACTATACTATCTTCTATTAATAATGGAGATTTAGTATCTGTCTGAAGTCGAAACTATACTATCTTTTATCCATAATGGAGATTTGATATCTGTCTGAAGCCGAAACTATACTAATACCATATTTTAATGCTCAATTCAGTTTACTATATTATTTTAAATGAATATCCTATATTTCAATGCTCAATTCAGGGGAGTGTAGTGGAGTATCTTTTCTGTTGTTATACTATGCTCCAAAGCAGTACCTCTTTCTTTGGGGGCAGTGTAGCATATATTTGTTCTGTCATGGTACCATCTTTCCAGGCATAACCTCCTTCTTTTTGGAGAGGGGGTGTAGTAATAGCGTAGTATTTGTTCTGCGGTTATAATATCGTTCTCCAAGGTATTATTTTGTTAAGAGGGTAGTGTAGTATCTATTCTGCTGTCATGAGACCATCCTCCCAGACATTACCATCTTTTTTTAGATGGTAGTGTAGTACTTGTTCTGTTGTCAGGAAACCATTCTCCCAGCCATTACCTCTTTCTTTGGGGGAAGTGTAGTATATGTTCGCTCGCCATATATATGAGCAACAATATGCTACCAGAAGGAGCATATTGTTTCTAGTAACAATAATTTACATAGAAAAATAAATTTTTAAGCGTTTATTTGTTTAAAAAGAAGACGTCCAAACAAAGCATACAAAAATATAATCAGTTAAGTCAATAAAATATGGATGACAGTGAAATTATTGTTGTTACATAGCTGAACAGTAGGTAGCTAATACTAATTGCCACCATGCTGTGACTTGACTTGGTTCTAGTCTGATGACGTGTGTGGTCATGACGATAATTATGATGATCGTAGTAATACTTTAATTATTCCAGTCTTTCATCTTGGATTAAAACAGCACGCTTGTCGATCTGAAAATAAACCGTTCTCAAAGACCTAACAACACAATCTGTTCTTATGGTTCACACAATCTATTATAGTCTTCTGAAAAACAAAAGCAGTGAACCGTGGCAAGCGGTCTAGATACCCATTTCAGAGAACGTGCCCATCTCCGCTGAAATCCTAGAGAAAACAGAGAAAGCAAGATGGAAGCAAAAGTCATCTCACTCTCTTCCGACTCTGACGTTAGCCCCTCCTTTCGACTCAGTCGGAGAAAGGACAGACAAATCGCCCCGCCCCGTCAATTACATTTCCATAACAATCGTTTATTTCTTCAAGAACATCTTTAAAGACAGTTATGATCCTGAGAAAGATATCTACAGAATATCATCAGCTCTGGATCAGAAAATAATAAAATTCTCAAGAATAATGTCTTGTTATAGTGTCCTTCTTTGGTGGCCAAGGATTGATGATATTCCTTAGATACCTTTTTCAGGAAGATATTGTCCTTGAAGATGTACTTGAGGGAATAAACAAGCCTTTCTTCCTGTATTTTCCTCTATTTTGTTCTTGCAAAACGACTACCATAGTTTCCCCAAGAAAAGATTCTGTCAGATAAACATGTCTTCTGTTATCACAAAACCTTTCCTCATGAGAAGGCGATAACGGTTGATAATGTCATCCTATTCCGAGGTCGAAATTGATTTTTGATACATCCTCACATCTATATTAGCGGCTTTGTCCGTCGGTCGGTTATACTTACGTTTGAAATAGCTTTGGAATATTTGAATGTGCACATCTTATTTGATGGGGGTTCCAATTTCAAGCTTGAAACAGTCTCTTTCTTCACAGAAGCGACGTTGTTAGTCTTTCTCTACTCTATCGTTATTCTCAAGCTAGATGCTCGACCGAGCCCGAATCTCGTACCGCCCCCCCCCCCACCTGTAAATCATTTACAGCAAAAATTCGTCTAACTACAACAACTGTAAAAAGATTTCCTTTCTTTCTTCTGCATACCTGGAGCTAAACAGAACTTCCATGAGCAAAGTTTCTTTCTAAAAACTGCCTGTCTGTTGAACGCAATATCACGTGGCTGCTTCCCAATTAACTACAACATAGTCAATTTCAACTCCGATGTTAAATTCTTGTTGAGCCGTCCTTTTTAATAATTATGTCTTGCCCTGATCCAACCATGGTCTGCAATCCTCAAGGTGCTTGTCTCACACTCCTCCTGACACTAACTCATTAACCTTTATCCTCGAGTGGCTTTTGGGCCTTGATAAGTGGTTAGTAAATAAGTGCATAGATATAATGAACTTATCTAGCTTTAAGCATCTTTATAATAGGTTCTGTCGGTCGGTCGTTCTTTCGGTCTGTCAAGCATATGTGTGACAATGAATGAACATGAATCTACCACTTGACCTCGGATTCAAATCGGCAATCAGCTGAGTGAACGTCACCAGGTGGTTGTTGTATCCGTATTTTCATATGCATAACATATTTTGTGCATCGATTACCTTAAGAAAAGTATGACTATCAATAGTGAATATTATATAGCTTTATTGGTGCATTTGAAGGAGAAAAGAGCGAAAAAACGGCTACAAATGAAAAAGCAAAAAAGTGCTCTTTCACCAAGACAATGCACCGTGTTACAAGTCGATCACAACCAGAGGTTTACCCGTTCTACTAGTTTAAGAGCATGTCCCGTTCCCACTCATAAAAAAGAAGCTTCACCTTCACCTTAAAATAACCTGTTAAAAGATGCGGCACATTTCCAACATCATTTTCGAATTAGTCCCTATTTACTTACTTCCTCACTGCTAGATAAAAATGAGCCCCCCTCCCCGGTTCTTGCCTGCAACAAAAAGGAGCACTCTCCTTTCTGTAAAGCCCTGACAACGATGGGAAAACTACATGAATTGTACTTAGAATTGCTTCCGCAACCCACTCTCTTCTGCATATCTGCCCAACAGCGACTACTGGCTGTTTGCAGACCCCAAAAGAATGCTCCAGAGAAAGAGATTTGGCGTCATTGAAAACGTGATATTAAAAACTAATGCATATTTTGAAGCGAAAGACAAATCATTCTATGAAAGAATTGTTAGAATCATTCTATAAAAGAATTGTTAGAGAAATGTTTGAATAGGTGTATCACCCTTGAAAGAGACTATGTTGATGAATAAAATCGATTTTACAGTAAAATTGCTTTTTTATTAGTTAGGCCCGGGACTTATTGAATTATGTGTTACATTACATATCATTCCTGTCAATCTGTCAGGCTAAAGTTAGAAATAGCGTTTCTATTGACCTGTCATGCTTAACACTGAGCACTGAATATATTTTGTAGAAAAATGATTTTTTACACCTATTTTTAAAATGACTCTGTAAGCTGAACCTTTTATTGTATGCCCAAACAATGTATATGACATTTGTAGCATATAAGTAGGACGATCAAAATACATAGTCAAATTTGACTAATTTGCATACTGTGATGGCGGCCATCTTGAATTTATAATGAAGTTGACCATCTGCTCATAGATAATTGTCATTTTCTCATGCACATATTAGTCAATTGCTGAATTTATTGTGTATATTTGTACTGTTGTGTTTTATATTGCAAACAAAACTAGTTTTGCATGTAGTATCGTTTGCTATTAGAAGTGGTTGACTTGTCACAATTTTGTGACAGCCGTGCTAAGAGGGTTAAGTTTTGAACAACATTTTTAGATTCGTCTAAGAATCTCTGATATCTTCTGATAGTCTCTATTTATTTGCCAGCTCCCCCCACGAGGGCAAAGTTCGACACAAGTTGTTTTTTATTTAGGGGGGTATATCTAACTCCCCATAAAGGGGAACTCTGGATGGGAAAAAAAGAATCATTGTCCCAGTCATGAAAGATTTCAATTCCTTTAACTGAGACACAGAACAGATACTACACTTTGAATTATTTATTTTCCATATGATAAAAATAAATAACAACGTGAAAACTTAGGCATAAGGCCATCAAAATGTGGTGGAAATGGAGGTCTTTGGTCATCTATGGTTTAAAGTACCAAAATTGATTAACCTACTCTTGGTGAGAATAATCTCAGTAACCACTATACCATATTTACTCTAGGAGGGGGGATCCTACTTAAAAATATTTCCAGAATATTAAAAAAAATTTTTTTTTTTTTTATATTTATATGTAATTTTATACAAACTCTGAACCTCGGAAGGCTCTGTCACTCTGTCGCACTGTCACGTTTAAGTTTGAAGCAATCTACACTTGTCTATCAGAATCTCTATCCGGCGGTCGTTCGGTATGTCACACTTCAGTTTGAAATAGCATTTTCATCGCTAAGCGCACAGATTAAATCGACGCATCTTAAAAATACTTGTTCTTGTTAAATCCAGCGTTGTCGGATTAAGCAAAACCAGTTGAGGTTTACAGTTTCAGCAAAAAGATAGAAAATAATCCGTCAGATAAAAGTGTGGGCGATGGATTAACTCGAAGGTCGAATCCGATCAACCAGATACGGGAAGATGTTTCCGATCGATTTGTGTATGTACCAGCCACCATGCGGGTTCACAAGGAAAAAGAGTGAGGGTCGCGTCATGTGTCGTCTATCGCTTACAAGATAGAATCTTGTATTTTTGTGCGATGAAAACAGTTCACTTATTCACAAGAGCATTCTTTAACATGGGCAGATTCTCGTGGAAATAAAAAGAGGAGGAAAAAAAAGGAGGAACTTTCGTCCCGAGAGAGAATAAAGTTTGCATGACTAGTTGGGACCACGTCGAGTGTTTAGCGAGAGAAAAAGAGAAAAGGGTTACTTGGCGTCGTCTGTGTCAGGTTATTTCATTGACAAGATTCGTGTTCTGGAGAATTGCCAATTCAAGAGTCAGACATTTTACTTTTTTGCGTGTGTGTTTTCAACTTACACTACTACAAACTATTTTCAGCATTTTTCCGTGTTGTTGATTTGTGACATAATTGCAAAGGTCAACCTAAAAATCATCCCTGAGTTTGACGGATCCACACCCGTTTAAAGCTCACTCTCAAGTTGTTTTTCTTTCGTTTGAATCTGCGTCACCTGGCATAAGACAAACAGTGCTGATAGCACCGCTCGCGTGTTCATTACATACTGTTTGTCATTCATTTTAGTGCTCATTCATACATGTTTGAATTGTAGTGTTTATTGTAATGCTAATCGTGGTGCTCATTAATATATGTTTTAATTGTAGTGCTTATTGTAATACCAATTATAGTACTAATTCAACCATGTTTGAATTGTAGTGCTTATTGTAATGCTAATTATAGTACTAATTCAAACATGGTTTGAATTGTAGTGTTTATTGTAATGCTATTCGGAGTGTTCATCCATATATGTTTTATTTGTAGTGCGATTTATAGTGCTAATCGTTGTGCGTATTCATATATGTTTGAATTGTACTGCTTATTATAATGTTAACTGAGGTGCTCATTCATACATGTTATAATTGTAGTACTTATTGTAATGCTAATCGTAGTGCTCATTCACACATGCTTTAAATTGTAGTGTTAATCGTAGTGCTAATTGTAGTGCTTATTCATACATGTTTTAATTGTAGTGCTTATTGTAGTACTAATCGTAGTGCTTATTTATATGTGTTTTAATTGTAGTGCTTATTGTAGTGCTAATCGTAGTACTTATTCATAAATGTTTTAATTTTAGTGGATATTGTAGTGCTAATCGTACTGCTTATTTATGCGTGTTTTAATTGTAGTGCTCATTTTAGTGCTAATCGTAGTGCTAATTAGTACATTTTTTAGTATGTTTTCTCTTTCAAATTTCAGGTCAACGAGGAAATTGTATCTAGCAATTGTGGATATCAGATGAATTGCGTTGCACCCGGAAAGTTGGAAAAAGTAACCTTAAAACCTTGTGTCCATGGCACGTGCCGTCTCACAGACAAAAAGTTTGAATGCGTCTGCGACGTTGGGTTCGAAATAGTGTCAGGAGTGTGCACACCAAGTAAGTAAAAAAAAAACTGTGGATATTTCTTTCTAAATGAACACGTTGGCGTCCAGTTTATCACGTATTTGGTGGAAAATAATGCAAACAGATATCGGAGGGGGGGGAATTAATGGCTAAATGCAACTAAAGAACAAAGTACAGCCATATTCGAACTGCAATATTTTTATGTATTAGATTCTGCACTCGCATATACATGGTCCGCTATAAATAACTATATCATTTTATTTCAACATAATAAATATAACATGGAAGAAATATGCAACTATAATACACTTAAGTATTTTGCAGCGTAAAACATTATGTTTATTAACATTTATTACAGCCTCGTGTTCTCTCCATGGAGCTCAATTCATGTGGCTAATCTTTTAGCGACTTAGCAACATACCTTTGCGCACAGCTTCAACAGCATTTGAGCAATGTCAGCTCGGATTTGCTGCTTACGTAAAACGATGCTAAAATTATATATGATATCCGCTTGCTTATGACACAGAAATAAGAAAAACAAATGCTGAAGAATGAACAAAGCTGCAAACAAAAGAAAATATATAGTTAATTATGGCGGACCCTGTACATTCAATGTACGCAGATTAGTTTTCCGTGCGTGTATAAAAGAGAGTGACGAAAACGGCGGTGTGACGACAACAGTGATATGACATTAATGCTAAATTAATGTGTGTGCTTATTTTGTGTGAGCCGTATGACGTTAATTATCAGCAGCCCTAGCCTCACAATGTCGACACAGATTTCGTATATATCTCTTCTTTGTTTCATTTTACTTCAGTCGAAGTTCTCAGAAATCAAGAAGAGGCTTCTTGGGGCTAACACTTGATCTCTATATGAGATACATAGATATCCGAGTGTTTCATTAAAGTTCCCCATCACCTGTTAAATATTGAGTTAGTAAAGAAGTTAAGAACATAAATTATTTCTCTCCAATTGACCAGTTAACTATGTCATAGTATACTTTTCTTGTGGTCTATTGGTCTTACCGGATTCCAGGACAAGAATTCATCTAGTCTGGGGGAGTATCCAGCTATGTGCTGTTACTTGAGGTAACATTACTTGGAGAAGGGGCACCATTTCCTGTATGAGTCAGTTTAGAGCCGTGTAGAGCGGGTCTTATTTGAGTTTCGAATACTATGTTCTTTGGAATATTTGGTCAGGGTTTACTTGTAGGGTGAAGTATCCTCATGTCAGGTTGTCCTGACAAACTCTTGTACAGAGAGAACGAAGACACTCGAGGATCGTGTCTAGTAGGTAATTCAAACTCTATCTCTCTCTCTATGTATGTATGTATGTATGTATGTATGTATACACGTGTGTGCGAGTAAGATTTCATTCTACTGTTTATTTTAGCAATAGCAGACGGTTTTTTAGAGCGAAATGATAATTTTCTTTTCTTATTTATAATAGTTTCTAGTAATAAATCGTACGGACCCCACGTGTTTTTCACCTTCGTATCTTGTACGTTACATGGAATGTAACTGATGAATGACGACACGCTAAAGACACATGTTTATGCCTTTCATATTTCCAAGGAAAACAGCAATGCAATTCGTACAAGACTTTCGTTATATACACTGAAAAGACTGAAAAAAAAATTAAATTTTTTATTCTTTTATTTATTATGTATTTATCTTTTATTATGCATATTTCTAGTTGTACGGCATAATTCCGTTGACACAGCGATTCTTATTAGATCACCGAAGTTAAGCGACGTTGAATCTTGTCAGTGTCATATGAGTATTATTTACTTCCTCTTCAGGAGGTTAGGCATAAGGCAAGTTTTATCTTACTCCCACAAGGTAAGATGTGACCCAAGGTCGGGTCGGAAAGTGGGGCTTAAAAAGCCAGCGCCTGAGAAGGTGAGTACTCTGGCAATTAAAAATTGCCTGGGCAGCCCCGTCGGCATTCCCCGGTAGGGGCGCCTCAGAAAGTAAGCAATAAACTTACTCCTCCCCAAAGAGGGTAGGCAAAGCCTGGCGTAAATCAAGCCCCAAAAGCCAAGACAATACCAGTCTATGGGGTGCAGTATCCATCAGAACAGATACTACACTTTGATCTCGACCAAAAAGGCCGAGGGGGAGTGGGGATTTGGGAATACTAAGCACTTAATCTTATCTCTTCTGACCGGGATATACATGAGGCTGGGGACCGCATATCAATTTGATATTTCCTAAAAACTTCCTCTTTCGATGGAAGTCGGCTCAAACCGATTGACATGTCACGATTACTTACTTCATCTATCCCACGCATCCTGTTTAAGCTAACGAACTTAGAAAAACGTAGACGGATGTGATATCATAGCGCCGGATGTTACGTCATCAAAACTGATGTCGGCTAGCTTTCAAAGCCAATTCCAATGCAAGCGAAATCAGTTAAAGCTGAAACAATTGACTTTTTACGTGAATTTCTTCAGATTAACATTTAAATGAAAAATAAGAGGGGATATATTATAAGAGAATGACCCAAAATGATCAAATCTATTAATAATAATTATGTATCTGTCTGCCAAAAGCCAACACTATCCTATTTAAGACTATTGTACTATTGAGTGCCACTTATGTTTTTTATCTACCTGTCATGAATCTACTTTGGTATGATATCTACACCTCATATTGCAATCAACATGACACATAAGCAAGGAAACACTTATCCTAATTGGTTTCAAAAGAATGTGTGGTTACTGTACCTGAACCCTAACCCTTAACACTTAACTAGAACCATTAACCTTAACCCCCTGACTCTAATCCTTAACGCTAACACCTAACCAGAACCATTAACCTTAACCCCATGACTCTAATCCCTAACGCTAACACCTAACTAGAAACATTAACCTTAACCCCCTGACTCTAATCCCTAACACTAATACCTAACACAAATCATTAACCTTACCCCCTGACTCTAATCTCTAACGCTAATACCTAACTAGATCCATTAACCATAACCCCCTGACTCTAATCCCTAACACTTACACCTAACCAGAACCATTAACCTTAACCTCTAACTCTAATCCCTAACGTTAACACTTAACCAGAACCATTAACCTTAACTCACTGACTCCAATCCCTAACACTAACACCTAACCAGAACCATTAACCGTAATCCCCTGACTCTAATCCCTAACGTTAACACCTAACCAGAACCATTAACCATAACCCCCTGACTCTAATCCCTAACGCTAACACCTAACCAGAACCATTAACCATAACCCCCTGACTCTAATCCCTAACACTAACACCTAACCAGAACCATTAACCTTAACTCACTGACTCCAATCCCTAACACTAACACCTAACCAGAACCATTAACCATAACCCCCTGACTCTAATCCCTAACGCTAACACCTAACTAGAAACATTAACCTTAACCCCCTGACTCTAATCCCTAACACTAATACCTAACACAAATCATTAACCTTACCCCCTGACTCTAATCTCTAACGCTAATACCTAAGTAGATCCATTAACCATAACCCCCTGACTCTAATCCCTAACACTTACACCTAACCAGAACCATTAACCTTAACCTCTAACTCTAATCCCTAACGTTAACACCTAACCAGAACCATTAACCTTAACTCACTGACTCCAATCCCTAACACTAACACCTAACCAGAACCATTAACCGTAATCCCCTGACTCTAATCCCTAACGTTAACACCTAACCAGAACCATTAACCATAACCCCCTGACTCTAATCCCTAACGCTAACACCTAACCAGAACCATTAACCATAACCCCCTGACTCTAATCCCTAACACTAACACCTAACCAGAACCATTAACCTTAACTCACTGACTCCAATCCCTAACACTAACACCTAACCAGAACCATTAACCATAACCCCCTGACTCTAATCCCTAACGCTAACACCTAACTAGAAACATTAACCTTAACCCCCTGACTCTAATCCCTAACACTAATACCTAACACAAATCATTAACCTTACCCCCTGACTCTAATCTCTAACGCTAATACCTAACTAGATCCATTAACCATAACCCCCTGACTCTAATCCCTAACACTTACACCTAACCAGAACCATTAACCTTAACCTCTAACTCTAATCCCTAACGTTAACACCTAACCAGAACCATTAACCTTAACTCACTGACTCCAATCCCTAACACTAACACCTAACCAGAACCATTAACCGTAATCCCCTGACTCTAATCCCTAACGTTAACACCTAACCAGAACCATTAACCATAACCCCCTGACTCTAATCCCTAACGCTAACACCTAACCAGAACCATTAACCATAACCCCCTGACTCTAATCCCTAACACTAACACCTAACCAGAACCATTAACCTTAACTCACTGACTCCAATCCCTAACACTAACACCTAACCAGAACCATTAACCATAACCCCCTGACTCTAATCCCTAACGCTAACACCTAACCAGAACCATTAACCATAACCCCCTGACTCTAATCCCTAACACTAACACCTAACCAGAACCATTAACCATAACCCCCTGACTCTAATCCCTAACTCTAACACCTAACTAGACCCATTAACATTAACCCCCTTACTCTAATCCCTAACACTAACACCTAACCAGAACCATTAACCTTACTCCCTGACTCTAATCCCTAACTCTAACACCTAACTAGACCCATTAACATTAACCCCCTTACTCTAATCCCTAACACTAACACCTAACCAGAACCATTAACCTTACTCCCTGACTCTAATCCCTAACTCTAACACCTAACTAGACCCATTAACATTAACCCCCTGACTCTAATCCCTTACACTTACACCTAAGCAGAACCATTAACCTTAACCCCTGACTCTAATCTCTCACGCTAATACCTAACCAGAACCATTAACCTTAATCCCCTCACTCTAATCCCTAACACTAACACCTAACTAGAACCATTAACCCCTTCTAACCCTAACCTCTAATCATAACTCTAGCGTTCAAAGAAGAGACTGTGCAACACTTCAGCCAATTATTTAAGCCTGAGTAATCCATTCTGATTAATGGAGAGCTTACGTTAGTTTAAACCAACTCAGTTTTCATCATTTTCTGTAGATCATTAATTAAATTAACACTGAAGCACATACACAAGGAATTGAAAGATCATGGCTTGATGCAAAAATTCGTATATTGAAAAAAATGAGAGCATTACAGTGTAGATATTTTTTCCTTGTGGATAACAAGTCAAGCGGCACCTACTATCGTACTTAGTATGAATTAGTATAGGTGTGGGGAGGGAGGTGTTAATGTAATATAGACTCAAATAGTATGAGGGTGGGAATTACTCCTTCACACTATGTTCAGGTAATGTATCATCACCATCACCATCCCCATCCCCATCACCATCAGGGGTTTAAATCACTCCTGGAGGAGGAATCCATCCCTGGTTTCCGTCTACCTTATTGACGACAGTCATTCAGAGGTGTTTACTTTATTCGTCACGCTAGGCACTACGGGTTGGCGCCTAGTATTGCCAAATGGTCACCCATCTAGTAATTGCCAGACTCAACATCCCTTAACTTTGATGATCCGGCGGGAACCGGTGTGTCAACGTGATTATGCCGGTAATGTATATCTGAAAATAATATCGATATAATTTTCTATTTCCTATAAAGGAAAATAAGCAGAGGAGTTCATGCTACATCAAAAACTCATTTAAAAAGTGCAAGATGTCAGAGTCTAAAGTAGTTGAATGAGTGAAAGTATTTGAAAATAAAAACATTCTTTGGGGAGTAATGTGAAGATTTATTTGAGACGTCCTGGCGAGATGAAGGGATGATGGGATAATGAGTTCTTCTGGGACGATCGTTGACTCTAGCGAGTGGAAATCCAATGGTCATTCCCCATGTGGTCGTCAGTGGCGTGGATCCTTAGTTCTCGCCGATGATTAACTCAAGTCTTTGTACCAGACATATATGTTTGTTATTTATCGTAGGTAAGTGCTGCAGATAGAAAGAGAGAGAGAGAGAGAGAGAGGGAGAGAGAGAGATAGAAAGAGAGAGAGAGAGAGAGAAAGTGAGAGGGGGAGAAGGGGAGACGGTTTAATTAACTAATGGCTATTATTAGGTTTACATTTCAGACGTCTCTTTCATTTCTCTTCTAAACAAAATTATTTATCTCAGATACATGATTAGGGCAGAGAGAGCAACCGAAAAGAAAAGGGTGGTCTAACTTACCACTGGTTATTATTAGGTTTATATTTCAGACGTCCCTGTC
>OY744529.1:86013721-86133721 GCA_963556195.1 Sepiola atlantica | reverse complement strand
AATGCTAAAATTTTGCGGATGTATTGAATTTGGATTTAAATCTTTAAAAATCAGAGGGAAATACATTTTCAATAGTGTTGTTTCGTGTCCCCCCACCCTCCCCCACGTAGCCAGGGGAGTGCCAGGAGGGGCAAGGCCTTCCCCTTGCAATTACATTTGCACCCCCTGAAATTTGTGATCCAAAAAATATTATAAATATAAATACTCTTATATTTCCTAGTCAACTATACTTCTTGATTATGAACCAGTATTTACTTTTGTGTAATATATTTTACAGCAGGGCCGGATAAAGGGGCCAAGGGGCTGGGGCCCTGGGCCCTGGGCCACCCACCAATTTTTAACATAATTTCCGATTTCAAAAACGCTTCTTTGGATTTTATTTTGTTTAAAACTTAATTTTCCATTCCTGGTACTAATGATACCATAATAAATATTTACGGATCTTAAACTACCAGTTAAAATAAATCTATTGACCATAATAACATCTAAATATGATTTAAATTTATGTTATCTTGTAAAAAGAAAAAATTAAAATGTACGTGTTCTCAAACTCAAACATAACTTCGCTAGTTTCAGATAAAGTGGTGAGGGAAACAAAGCCTCGATGCTTTTCACCTGTTTCCTTCTTGGTGAAAGAGATTGTCAGTGTATCTGTCTTTTTTGTCAACTTACCAAATATATACTTTTAAATATTGTTAATTCACACTATTTAATACCATAAATTATCAATTTCATAATTATAATTCAAATGATGTAATATAAACACAAAATGAATTCACGTTGTTGTTCTGCCAGCTTCTTTTAAAGATATTTTTTTAATTTATAAAAGAAAGTGTTGTCTTCATTCAAAAGATAGAAATGAATACTAGCAAGCTAAATTATTTTCAAATGAAAGTGGGAATTAGTTTAAAAAATTATTTTTTAATTTTATCACGAATCTCAAATACGTTTTTTTCTCTTTGTTGTCAGTTGCAACTATTAATTAAAAAACTTGTGAATGTTACATTCAACATTTTTGAAAGTAACATAAAAAAAAATCCCAGATTTCACCCGAGATGAAGTTGAAAAAAAAAACAGCATTGGTAGGGTATAAACCCCACGTACAAATAGAAGATTATAATAGAATTCTGTAGAGCTAGCAAGTAGCTACCTTATTTTACGAACTTTATGTTATTATTACTGTGTTTACTATGCTTTATGTGCTTTACTATGCTGATGTTGTTATTTACATGTACCTACCGAAATACACAACAATATATTTAGATTATATAAAAGAAATTGAAATGTTGTATCTACTTATTTATATTTATATATCAGTACACACACACACTGAACCAAAACGTCACGTTAGAATATCAATATTAGTTTTGCCCCCCCTAAAAATGTCTTCCCCCCCCCCAGTTAGAAGTCTGGCTACGTGCCTGCCCCGGGGGCACTTTTATAAAGCCAAAACGGATATATATATATATATATATATATATATATATATATATATATATATATATATATATAATGGAGAATGGTAGTTTGCTTGAAGCATTGCTGGGAATAGTAGTAGTATGTTTTTAAAAGGCTGCGGGATATGCAAATTCCGGATATGATGTAAGCTGGAAGGAACAAAAATAATAAATCGAATACAGAATGCGACTTACTATTTATTTTTTCTTAAATCCTACATAACAGCAAGTGAGGTGTTAGCTGTTTGTGTGTTGTTCGGATGATTATTAAAATCATTTATTTAATATTTCGGGAAAAGAAACTTCCCTTTGTCAAAAATAATAGACACCAGAGGTCCTGTTATGTAAGATTTAAAGAAAAATAATTAGTAAGTCCCATTCTGTATACGATTTATTATTTTTGTTCCTTCCAGCTTACATTCTATCCGGAATTTGCATTGCCCACAGCCTTTTAAAAACATACTACTAATATATATATATATATATATATATATATATATATATATATATATATATATATATATATATATATATATATATATATATAATTCATTCAGCACGATCTGCATAGGCAGGGCATCATTCATACCAAATTTTAAATTGAACCTAAAAGTAGTTAGCAGACGGACAGACAACTTCTGTAGATTTATATATTTACTAGCTCTATCTACCCGGTGCTGCCCTGGATGCAATGTACTTATTTTTGTTATTAGTTGTTAGCACATTTTTAAAACTTATACCGAAAAAGAAATAAAATTTTAGCTGAAAATGAGACAACTATTTTCATATGATTCAATGTTTATTTTGATTTTTCGGTCATCATTGAAAAAGGTTTCCATTTTACTAGTTGTCTGGGTGGGACTAGATATTTAAAAAAATAAACTGTAGCGAAGTACGTTATTATAGTATCAAATAACATGATACAACAATAACAAATGCAAATTGTTTATTCAGAAACAAAGTTTGTGGTGCCAGCTTAAATGTCTGCTTAGGTCAACGTTTTAAAATCTTACAAGTAACCGTTATATGTTGGATATAGATGAAAGATGTGATTGCAAATATTAGGAACATTAGTTGAGGAAAGAGAACGCACCACCTATAAAAGAGACATACGTGTCAGCTGGCTGTTATAGTGCTTTTCAAGGTGCGGCAGCATGTTCAGATTATGAGCGCCCCCCTATACCCCCCTGAACTAATCCGAATGTAATTATCCTCCTGAAGTCCTGTCTTCCTGTCGCTTTTATTGACATCGGACGACATTCACACCAACAGATTCCTGATCTCCCTAATTTGAAATAGTCTCCTGAAATTCAATTCAGCTTTGCTCATATATTAAAACGTTGTGTATATCATTAACCGAACTGAAAATACATTTTTCATAAATACTTTTCACTAAACGGCCTCCACGAATCTACACATGCCATTATTTTTAAATACTTAATTTCGGATATTTGCATAACGGTATTATCATTATCGTATGATTTAATCTCTCCTAAACTGATATCAGATATCGTATTTTCTTTTATTTCCCCCTAAAATCCATAAAAGCTACGCTGAACATGCTTATATTGTGGCAGCTGTTGGGTTACCTGAGTCCTTTCATATCTGAAGCAGAAATGAAATCTTAGTTCATAGCAATTCCCTTTTGAAAGATATATTGGATAATTAAAATCTTATTGACAGGCTCCCTTTTGCGCAAAATGTATATTCTGCTCGACGCATACAAAGCTTCAGAAAACCGAAGAAAGTAGTCTGGTTAAGATAAACGCTGAGACACTATATATATATATAATATGAAATGTTTCCAGAAGGCTAAAAAGCCTTCTGGAAACATTTCATATTATGCATCTTAGGGCATCACGTATTCAATCAATACTTTCTCATGAGTTCTCACAGATTATCTATTATTATACGAAATGTGAATTCATCAATGTTTGTTTCCCTAAGGTCTTTTTTGTACATACTTTAATATAATTAAATACAGAGTAGAATATAACTTAGTCCTGAGATTGAGTTATGTTCGAAAAAATGTTTTGATTTCTCGAAAATTCCAGAAAGATTAATAGTCAATGTCAACGAGAAATCAATGGTAAACGGCTACTATGATAATGTAAAATGATTTGCCAAAAGAAGCAGAGAGTACTGGAAATCTGGGGAGGCTTGTTGTCACTCAGACTCCAGGAAACACCACTGGATATTGTCAGTGTAGAATCACTGATAGTGACTTGTGTGAAAACTCCTAGTGAGTGAATAATAATAATAATAATAATAATAATAATAATAATAATAATAATAATAATAATAATAATAATAAGTTCTGTGTATTTGCTTCGGAAAAACGAAGCAAATAGACGGAACTTGCCAGAGAACTAAAAGGAATATGGAGCATGAATAAAGTCAGTATAATACCAATAATCGTAGGTGCACTAGGAATAGTCCCAAAAAACATGGAGAAAAGACTGGGAGAAATTGGAATCAAACGCATCACTTAGACCATACAAAGGACGGCAGTGATCAAAAACAGCTGAAATCTTAAGGAAAATCCTCATAAGACCCGCATAAGCTACGAATAGTAAGCAGTCACATAGAAGTACAAGAAGAATACAAAATCGCAGGAAAAACACCACCGTATGAACAGAAACTGCAAGAAACATCATAAACTGCCCCCCTCCCCCCAAAAAAAAAGATGGCGCCAACCTGGGCTGACACCATGCAAAATATTTGTAGAGGGTCAAAGAGGATGAGAAGACCGAGGAGGGACAGCATAAACCAGACCTCCACTGGAAGAGTGCTGAGAGTGCTAGGACCTTGGGGAGGCTTATTGCCACCCAAATCCCAGAGAAGACCAATGGTTGTTACCAGTGATAAATCAATAGTAAACACTGTTGCGATATCGCAAGGTCATTTGCGGTGGTTATCGAAAAGAGGTGGAGAGTACTAGAAATCTGGGGAGGCTTGTTGTCACTCAAAATCCAGGAAACAGCAACGTCGTGTCGGTGAGCAATCACTGACGATGACCTGTGTGATAACTCCTAGTGAATACAAATAACGATAGTCAACAAGAAGGAAACATTCTGCCAAATCGTATATTTCAGCAGATCACAGGGTGAGGATCAAGGAAACTGGAAAACGAAGCAAATGCATGGAACTTGCCAGAGAACGTAAAGGAATATGGCATATGAAGAAAATCACTATAATATCAATAATTGTAAGATGACAGTCCCCAAAAGACGAGGAGAAATTGGAATTAAAAGGGAGATTGAGACCATACAATGAACGGTAATTATGAAAACAGAAGAAATATTAAAGAAAATCCTTGAATATTTAAAAAATATATATATAAAAGCAACCAACATAACCAACAAATACTAACTTGCCACAGATAATTTTAAAGAGAAATAAAACAAAACATATTGAAAGAACATCACATGAACCCAAGGGAAATGAAAACTGCCAGAAATCCAATCAATGCCCTCCTCCACACACACACACACACACACAATAGATTCACAGACATACACACATGCATATGGTGACACCATCTTTGGCTTGTACCACACAAAAATGTCAGGAAGAGTCAAAGAAGATGAAAACAACGAGGAGGGAGACAACCAATCAGATCTCTACTGGAAATGTGAGGAGAGTATTGGAACCTTGGAGAGGCTTACTGCCACTCAAATTCCAGAGAAGACTACAGGTTATTACTAGCGATAAATTAATGGCAAACAGCTGTTGCGATAACGCAAAATGATTGCAAAGGTTATCGAAAGAGGTGGAGAGTCCTAGAAATTTGGGGACACTAGTCACTTAGACTCCAGTCAACACCACTTGTTATTGCTAGTGAGCAGTCACTTGTAATTAGTGTTACTATTAATAAAATACAGGATGGTGGAAAATCTGCTGATATTTCGGGAGAAAATCCTCTTTTCAAAGTAGAGAACAAAAATTCAATCGGTCTAAAGGAAATACATGTCCAAGATGGCTGACTCTATGAAGATAGGACTACAGAAAATTAAAGTTAATATAGAAGTAAAGAAACTAATTAATTTTTAGTTATGCAAGAAAAATATCTTAAAAGTTTATGACTTTTTGAATGAAATGAAAAGTAGAATAAATAGTGGTTATCGTTGTTACCCAACGGGTCATGGGTATGTCTAGTTATTATACTAAATGTGAGTTAATCAATGTTTGTTTCTCTAAGGCTTTTTTCCTGTATACTTTAATAACACAAAATACATGCTAAAATATAATTTAGTCCTGGGAATGACTTATGTTTAAAAAAAAAGTATGTTTTAATTCTTCTAATTAGCTGTAATTTATAATTAACTGAACAAGTCGGCCATCCTTTTCTTAGCTACATATGTATTTTTCTCACTCTATATTGATTTAAACATTCTATAATATTTTACTAATATCTCTGTGAACATTTAAAAAAAGAGTGATTCTCTTTTATCAGCATAGCCATCTAATTTACATACGTTTGTCTGTACACACCACAAACACGTATGTAAATAAGATGATAAATTAATAGGTCTCTTTACTTCTATATAAGAATAATAAACAATAATAATAAGAAGAAGAATATAGAAGAAAAGAGATTTATTATCTTTAGTTGTGTCTTAGTAGATATGCCACAGTTTATGAATTTTCGAATGAAATCAAAGTAGAATCAATAATGTTAGTGGTTGTGAACCAACGGGTCACAGATGCACATAATATAATATAAATCGAATTATCTGGAATATTTAACCAGGTAGAACCCAAAAATATTTTTTTACTATCATTTTTTAATTGATCCAGTTTTTATTTTTAAAATGATTTATATTAGAGATATTTTTAAACCTGATAACAATTATATTTCACAATTAAAAACAATCATATTGGGTCGTAGATTTAGTTTTAAAAATGTTTCTTTTCAATAAATTTCTAATTAGCGGAGAAATATTTAAAAAATGTGTTTTAGAAATCCCATTGAATATTTTGAAGGGCTTAATTAAGTAACACCTCATTCTTCTCGCTAGTAAAGTAGTTAAACCTAAGTAATGTAATCGATGTTTAAGATCCATTATTTCTTGCATTAATTAAGTCACATTTCTTTGTATATCTAATTTTGATATCATATCTCAGTTCACATGTCTATGTACTAAGTAAGATAAGAGAGAGTGTAGATCCACTTGTAATATAAAAGCAATACGTCTATTTGATCGAATAGTTGTATACGTCAACAAAGTAGGGCTATACTCTCGAAATCTAAGGGACATAACTCATCGTGTCCTCTTTTACCAAAAGTGTGACGGCAACAAAAGAGTAAGCAGAACTATAAGATAAGATATATATCTACTTGACAATAGAAAAGAAATAAATACAATCGATTGGATCGTCTCCTTTAGGATGAAGTCTTTTATGGATCCCTAAAGCAAAATAGCTTTCAGGAAGAATTGACCCCACTCCCCTTAAAAAAATTAAATGTCTTAGGCATTATTCAAGTAAATCTTTGAGAATTACTTGGAGTAACCTGAACTTAATGAATAATTGAGTTACATTTCACTCAACATTCATACTAAAAATGACTTTGACGCTACAGAGTAAAACATGCTTCTGCTTGGTCTCAGGAGTACATCTTTCCAGGCATTACCTCCTCAATTGGGTTTCAAAGATTGGTTTATTGTCGGTCGCTTGAGCCACCCCTAACGGGATTTTTTTTTACTAATGAGACACCACATCAAGGCTGAAAACCATTTGAGGATAAGAATTAATGAGATAGATAGAATGTATGTTGAATGATGAAGATTATTATGAGAGGATTGAAAATAAAAAAAATGCAATGAAGAAATTTTTATTATTTATGTGGACTTTTTATGACAAGTATATGTTGACATTGAAGACGACCATGTTTTAGCCTGCAGAGAAGCAATCCCATACTAATGAATTCCACAGATTGGGAAGTTATTGGAAAGCAACTCTGTCAATGAACATTTCGTTAGATAGTCTCCCGTAGGATGAAGTTTTTGTGGCATTTTAATGCAAAATGGCTTTCAGGAAAAGCGAACGTCACCTTTAAAAACTGAAAGCAACTGACTGGATTCGAACCTGGCACATCCAGGTCGCTAGTCCGCGTCGTTACCCACTTCACCATGGTCACCCGCTTTTATTTAAGCTAGACTATAATTTCCTTTTTAAATTTGAATTTCTTTCGGAAAATTCTACTGCCAACGATTGCGTACATTATTTTATACTGGCCCTTATGAAAGTCTTAATTATTCTTTAAAAGAGCATAACTCAAACGAAGTATTGGGAATGCCGCCTCTGTGTACTTGACCCATTTTGAATAGAAATGAAGTACTTAATGATGTCGATTTAACTCTCACTTACTTCAAAGATGGCACTGATCATAAATGAGCAAATGTTCCCGACTGTAGACGAGATAAAAGAATAAAGCAATATATATATATATATATATATATATATATATATATATATATATATATATATATATATATAGACGTTGGGTTGGAGTTGAAAAATACTTATAATCCAGGGTTTCGAATCGTGTGACCAGTAGTGAATAGTCAAACTTCTACGCTGAAGAGTCTTGATTGAAAAAAGATGAAACGTATACGTCCGTAGATAATAAACAACAACAAATATTTTCATATTTGTCGCTCCTTAATTATTAGTAGAGCACTTTAGTCGTAGTGCAAATACAGCGTGACGTCATTTGCTTTATAATGCATCATTCCTTAATATAAGTAGAATGCCTGCGATGTCATCGCCGCTTATAAATGTATTTAATCGACCACTGTTTATCAGCCGTTCAGATATTGGCCGCGAGGTTTAAGACGTTGGGTTGGAGTTGAAAAATACTTATAATCCAGGGTTTCGAATCGTGTGACCAGTAGTGAATAGTCAAACTTCTACGCTGAAGAGTCTTGATTGAAAAAAGATGAAACGTATACGTCCGTAGATAATAAACAACAACAAATATTTTCATATATATATATATATATATATATATATATATATAAGGGCTTTTAGCATAAGTTTTTACAACTTGAAAGTAAAAGAGATACAACTGATATATTATATCCATAAGAGATCAATTAGATTGTTATTTAATTTAATATAAACTGACTTATCCGGCGTTACATGGATATTAAATATGATGAATATTTTCAATTACGTTGTTAAGACAAGGTGTTTTGCTGTAAATTGAAGTTTAGTAAGGCATATCACGGCCATTACTAAATGGGTGACCATTTTAGAAGAATTAATTCCTTCCGGAAGTGACGTCATTATGAGAAGATTTTTTCACATTATTATTCTTTATTTTCATTACATTGTTGAGACAAGGTGTTTTGTTGTAAATTGAAGTTATGTGAATAAATACGAAAGTTTTATCTCGTGTTTACAACAAACTTATGAATGAAATGTTCATTATTTAAATTTTTTATTTCAATTAGCAAACTGTAAAGCAATAGCGAGCTTATAAAGCTAGTATATATATATATATATATATATATATATATATATATATATATATATATAGTAAATATTTGTTTTGTTTATTATCTATGTACGTATACGTTTTTTCGTTTTTAATCGGGACTAGTCAGCATAAAGATATAACTATTAACTACTGGTCCCGTGATTCGAAACCTCGAGCTCTGAGTATTTTAAAACTCAAATCCCGAAATCTTGACCCACACGGCCACCACTGAATAGCCAGATAAACAGTGATAATTTTAACACTTATTCAGCGGCAAGAGAGCATACTACTTAATGAAAGGAACGAGACATTTATAGCTAGCGACGTCATGCTGTGTTAATACTACACTTACAGTGCCCATCTAGAGGGATTTCTAGGGGCTACAAATAATAAATATTTGTTTTGTTTATTATCTATATATATATATATATATATATATATATATAATTATTTTTAATAAATGAATATTTTAATATCCATAGACATATATATGTTTCGTGTTACCTTAAATTCGTCAGTATGAATGACGTATAGTACTGCTGGTTGTACGATTCGAACCTCGGATCCAAGTATTTTGAGCCCTGGCTTCTTACCGCTAGGCCATTGTGATGATCACGCTTTTAAATATAAACACAAGTAATGGGATTCAGATATTGTTCCAATCTATTAAAGGGAGATAATTCACAGCATGGCCAAATGTGAATCTTCAATTTACGTAGTAAGTCCAACCATCCAACATTCATAATCTATAAAGAACTAATCATTCTGAATATTTAAAAATAGAATCTGTAGATTATCAGCTAAAAATATATATATGATCAAAATGCTGATTATTACAATAATGCTCTAAATATTCAGGATATATGGATGAAATTCAACTTGAAGTAGAGGCAAATAAATGCAGGAAAAAGTAACATCTTAATTCATGAATAATAAGGTAAATAGATTAGACAGCAATAATCATAAAAACAGTCATAATCCTCATAACAATTCGAACCCATTAATTAAGGGACTTAGAAAAAATAATCAATTAATACAAAATAAAAAGATTAATAAGAATTGAATGAGAAGTGTAACATGGTTTAACCCCCCATTTTCCTGTGGCATCCAAACTAATACCCCGAGAGAGAAGTCTACAAAATAATCAACGGTATCTTTAGAAACCCCATAAATACAATAAAGTTATAAACAAGAATACAATAAGAATATATCATTCAACAGCCCTAAACCTAGGCTAAAACATAATTGCATATAATTACAATTCGATTATTTTCAACATTATTTAAAAACCCAAATTAAATAACTGCTAAAATATATAAAATACACATGAATATAGTTAATTCAGTTAATCTAAAAAAATATTTAAACTCAAATAGCTTCTAAATTTCATTATACATTATTTATTCTAAGATAACTAACTAGATTCAAAATAAAAATTAGAAGTCTGGTAAAACATGCATTATTCCCCTTAGACTATACAAATATTTAATAAAAATAGCTAATATTCCTGTAATTAGAATTATCTCCATTAGTAAAAAAAACTCTCTAATATCACGGAGGGAAGCCATTTTGATTACAATTTCGAACCTACCATCTTGCTTCATCTATTGGAATTGTTTAACACTGAACATACTAATGCCGGGTTTTTCCTGGAAATGCTTGTCACAAATAATTATTTCATCTACTTGTTTTCTGTTTGATTACCTGTTATTTGTAGTTGGGTATGTGTTTATTTCTCTCTGTAATCGTCTGACAAGAAGCATATATGCTTGGATGGTTAAAGGAAAAGGACTGATTAATTTTCTGTCTTGTGCTAATCTTGAATCTTTTGAAAAGCACATAAATATTGCTTACATGGATTTTCATTCCTGAAACCTGTATTTAAATGTATCTTAAATCAACAAGAATTATGTAGTTATTGCAAAAATAAATATTGAGCTTCTTTTATTTACAAATAGAAATTAGTATACAAAGTTCTAACCAAGTTTTTAAATTATTTTATATATATATATATATATATATATATATATATATATATATATATATATATATATATTCTATGAAAAATGCCAGTATACTGAAATCATGTGCCCTTAATAGGATTAAGATGAAAATTCATATACATTAAATGTACAAAAGCAAGGAAATTCCCAAGTTTTTACACTTTTATTGTCATTAAGAGTATGCGAGCACAACAGGGCTATGTATTTTACTGGTAGGAATTTTTCTTCAGTGCACCTCACACATTTCATCCACTCATGCATATAGATTTATACTGTAGTGATGTGATAATGAAATGGTTTGGTTGATATGTAGTCATAACCTTAATGACAATAAAAGTGTAAAAATTTGGGAATTTCCTTGATTTTATACATTTAGTGTACATGAATTTTCATCTTATGGAATGTCACTACTTTTGTAAAGGCTATACCTCAATACAATGCCTTCTCATAAGGGTTTTTGGAATTTTATGGAAAACTAAGGTATATGGTAAACTGAAATTAAAATGCCATCAACTAGACCCTAGAACCTCTATCTCTGCCAAAACATCAGCTGAATCCATCAAATAGTTGATGAGATACAGGGTGGCACATACGTATGTACGTATGTACACATGATTTCATGATTGAACTTTCTGGATCTCTGGGTTGTCTTGACAAATGATGCTGAAATTCTACACACTTATAGAAGCTATCAAATAAAAATTTTGTGCAAAGTTTTAACTAATTTGGTTTATTGGTTTTTGAGTTATGATTGATCAAAGAAATGAGATTTCCAGCATAGGCCATTCGTGAAGTCTATTAAGGGATACAGCGCTCTCGCGCCTCCCTTGATATATATATATATATATATATATATATATATATATATATATATATATATGTGTGTGCGTGTGTGTGTGTGTGTGTGTGTAAAACTGTTGTATCAAGCGCTGCCCTTATGTCAAACAAAAACGTGATTTTGGAAAATTTATGACCTCTTTTAAAAAAAAACGAAGAAATAAAAAAACGTATTTAATATGGTGCCATTCGAACTCAGAACCTTTGTGTTGTCAACAACAACATTAACTACTACAAATAACAAGTCAATTCAAAAAATGCTGAATGCTAACTAGTATCGTTCGTGTTAACAAATCTTTTTAAATAGTGTACATAATATCTTTCTGTTATTGTATGTATGTATATTTCCTTTTCTTCAGTAAATAAGTGTTCTGAGAAGCCCTGCAAAAATGGTGCCAAATGTGAAGATAAAGATGACACGTACATTTGTATTTGTAAGTTGGGCTTTGAAGGAAGAAACTGCGAAATACGTGAGTACATTTTAAAATAATAATAATAATAATAATAATAATAATAATAATATTAATAATAAATATAATAATAATAATAATAATAAGAATAATAATGACGATGACGATCATGATGATGATGATGATGATGATGATGATGATGATGATGATGATGATGATGAGCAGAGAAAAGAACACATCTATGGCATGGATTGACTCCAAGAAAGTATACGACAGAATCCCTCAAGCATGGATAATTGAATACTTAAAAATGTACAAGATACCCAACAGGTTTATTAATCTCATCAAGAAAGCAATGGGAACATGGAGATTAGAACTGTCAGCTAGAGGACAACACCTGACGGACATCAAAATACAATGAGACATTTTCCAAGGTGACTCCCTATCACGACAACTGTTTATCATAGCCATGATGCCACTCAACTACATGTGATGCCAGATACAAGTTCAAACGCACAGAACAAAGAATAAACCACCTCATGTACATGGACGACCTGAAGCTATTTGCAAAAAGCAAAAAGGAACTGGAAAAGCTGGTAAATACGACCAGAATATTCAGCCACGACATTCAAATAAAATACGGAATGGAAAAGTGTTCACTGCTAGAGATGAAAAAGGGAAAGCTGAAACGACTGAGGGCATGGAACAACCCAACCAAGAGCAGATTACGACTTAAGGCGAACAAGACAACTATAAATATTTGGAAGTTCTGGAAGCAGATACAATCAAATCAACAGAAATGAAAGAGAAGATTGAAAAAGAATATCTGAGAAGAACCAGAAAGCTCTTAGAAACAAAATTATATAGCAGAAACCTAATAAAACGAATAAATACCTGAGCAGTATCACTAATAGGATACTCTGGACCATTCATAAGCATTACAAAAGAAGAACTCAGGCACCTTGACCAGAGGACTAGAAAATTAATTCCCATGCACAACGCACTACATCGAAAAGACGATACAGAGACACTCTACGTGAAGAGAAACGAAGGGTGGAAAGGACTGGTAAGTATAGAAGACTGTGTGGACGACACTAAAAAAGAGCTAGAGGAATATATTAACCAGAACACAGAAAGGCTGATCACAGCAGCAAGAGACACTGTCCCAACGAACAACTCAGGAAGCACCGAAACCGGAAACAAACAGACAAGGAAAACAAAATGGGAATAAAAACAACTATATAGGCGTTTCATAAGAATGACAAGAGAAGAGGCGCACGACAATAGTTGGGCATGGCTGAGAAAAGGACACCTTAACAGAGAAACGGAATCCCTACTGACATTTGCAAAAAACAATGCGATTAGGACCAACTACATTAAAGCTAAAATCAATACAACCCGAGAAAACAGTAAATGCAAACTGTGTGGACAAAGAGACGAAACAGTAAATCCATCGTAAGTGAATGCCCAAAACTGTCCCAAAAAGAATACAGAAATTGGCATGACTGTGTGGGAAAAGCAATACACTGGAAGCTATGCAAACAAATGCATTTCGGACACTCGGACAAATGATACAAGCATAAACCAGAAACAGTACTGGAAAACGAAAAACACTAAATCCTCTGGAATATGGAGGTACAAACAGATAAACTCATACAAGCAAAGAGACAGGATGTCATGATAGTCAACAAGATAGAAAAATCCTGCCAAATCGTAGATTTTGCCGTCCCAGCCGACCACAGGTTGAATACCAAGGAGACAGGGAAACGAAGCAAATACACAGAACTTGCCAAAGAATTAAAATAGATATGGAGTATGAAGAAAGTAAATATAATACCAATAATCGTAGGAACAGTTTCGAAGAACCTGGAAAAAAGACTGGGAGAAATCGGAATCAAAGAGAAGACTGAGACCATACAAAGGATAAAAAAGGATAAAAAAGCTGACATCTTGGAATGCGGAAACCTTTCCACATAAGTTATGAAGACTAACTAACCACATGCAAGGTGCAATAGGAAGAAAACAAAATCACATAAAGAGAACCACAAGAACCCAAGAAATAGAAACTGCAAGAAATTTCATACCCCCCCCCCACACACACACACAAGAGTAATAGCACCAGACCCGGCTGATACCACACAAAACAGTCGTGATGGTTTAAGGAGGATGGAAAGACCGAGGAGGGATAGCACTAACCAGGCCTATGGACATTGGGGAGGATTATTGCCATCCAAATCCTAGAGAAGGTTAATGGTCGTTGCCAACGGGAAATCGATGGTAAGCGTCTGTTGTGATGACACAACTTAATTTGCAGTAGTTATCGAAAGAGGTGGAAAGCACTAGAAATCTGGGGAGACTTGTTACTCAGACTCCAAGGAAGACCATTGGTGATTATCAGTGCGCAATCACTGATGACGGCATGTGTAAGAACTCCTAGTGAGTAAACATAATAATGATAATAATGGTGATGATGATTATGATGATGATCATCATCATCATCATAATCATCATCATCATCATCATCATCATCATCATCATCATCATCATCATCATCATAACAATAATAATAATAATAATAATAATAATAATAATAATCAGGATACAGAATTACGAAGACAAATGGATGATCTGAAACTAAACACATAGTAATGCAATTCAGAATGGGAAAATATGTACTGATGATGATGATGATTGAGATAAAGAAGGTAAAAATTGAAAACAATGGAAGGCATAGAATTACCCAATCAAGAGGTGATGAGGGTACTTGGTGAATGCGTACATATAAATATCTAGGCATTCCGGAAGTGGACACCATCAAGTCAACATAGATGAAACCGATGGCTAAAAAAGAATACCTGAGAAGAACAAAAAACTCCTGGAAGTTTAACTAAAAACCTAATAAAATGAATAAATATGTGGGCAATATTCCTTCATGTGAACAATTCTAGCATGAATTTTCGAAATTCTGTACAGATTCCAAGTTAAACATAACACACCTGAAGAAAGTTGTAGGTTACATCGGCTGTATATCCTCGCGTGGCCTTTGGGCGTTGATAAGTGATGATTCTTTAGTAAAAAAGAAAATTAACAAAACGTTGTGAGAATAACATTCAAGATTAGAACAATACAAATTATCAATCATCATCTAAAGAATTTGAAACATAATTTATTATCTAATCATAATTTTCAGCCAATCCATGTGCGCTGAAACCGTGCAAGAATGGAGCCAAATGCACAAACGATGGAGTCAAGTTTATTTGCACATGCACACCTGAATTCATGGGAGAAACTTGTATTGAAGGTGAGTTGATTTCTTTAACCTTTCAGCATAATTAAAGATCATTTTTTTATTATTTGACAACATCCCGGACAGGTATATGGATGTTGCTAAGAGGGAAAAATTAAGGTGGTAATTAAGGGTGGAATTTGATGCAAAGTTCTTTGCAAGTTTTGCTTTATCGGGGAAATCACCCCTGGTCCATTGATTATTGTTGAAATAGAAGTCACACATCTATTCAGGACCCTGTTTGTTATATGCCGAACCCGTGGGAACTAAACCCCTGATCAGCCACTCTAGATTTAACGGATTGGGCATATGATTCTCCTGCGTTTTCTATAACCCTTCTGCAGTGGGTGTGGACAGTCCTAAAAGCGGTTTTGATTTCAGAACATCTATTTCGTTGAAAGCAATTGAAATAATGGTTTCTGTGGGCAATGGCCACAGAACATTCTGGTGTGTACACCGGCTGACAGTTTGGTTTCTGTTTGAATTTATTAGAGGGTATGAAGCTCTCAATACCAACGATTAAACAATCAGTTTAATCGAATGCGATACAGGACATATTCTTTCAAAACATGAAATGCAAAGGAATTTTTTATATGAAAGATCTGAGGTTGTCCAAGTGATCCATCGAGTATCGATACACCGTGCAATGGAAAGGGACTTCAGAAATCTTGTTGCACTTTGTTTTGATCTTAATTGAGACAACAGAGTGATCGGAATATCCAAGCGGAGACAGAACAGTGGATGAGCACAGTTCAGGTCAAGTTGTTAAGAAAAGATCAAGAAGACTGGCAAAATGTCCGTCAGTATTAGGTACGTGAGTAGGTTTGTCAACAATCTGTGTTAGATCAAAATCGAGCGTAAAATCAAAACAAAACTTACCTTCTTCGTCAGTCTTTTTTGAATAAGCTAGCCATTCAACAGTGTGAACGTTAAAGTCACCACATACATGAATGCTAGCAAAAGGGTGAGAAGACAGGATATAGTCAATTTTGTCAGAGATTTGTTCAATGACAGTAACCCCATCGGTGAGGGGATGATAGAGAGACAATATGAAAGCGATCCTGTGCATAGGTGCAACACAGAAACACATATAGAGCAAATATGAAAGCGATCCTGTGCATAGGTGCAACACAGAAACACATATAGAGCAAATATGAAAGCGGTCCTGTGCATAGGTGCAACACAGAAACACATATAGAGCAAATATGAAAGCGATCCTGTGCATAGGTGCAACACAGAAACACATATAGAGCAAATATGAAAGCGGTCCTGTGCATAGGTGCAACACAGAAACACATATAGAGCAAATATGAAAGCGATCCTGTGCATAGGTGCAACACAGAAACACATATAGAGCAAATATGAAAGCGATCCTGTGCATAGGTGCAACACAGAAACACATATAGAGCAAATATGAAAGCGATCCTGTGCATAGGTGCAACACAGAAACACATATAGAGCAAATATGAAAGCGGTCCTGTGCATAGGTGCAACACAGAAACACATATAGAGCAAATATGAAAGCGATCCTGTGCATAGGTGAACACAGAAACACATATAGAGCAAATATGAAAGCGGTCCTGTGCAGAGGTGCAACACAGAAACACATATAGAGCAAATATGAAAGCGGTCCTGTGCATAGGTGCAACACAGAAACACATATAGAGCAAATATGAAAGCGGTCCTGTGCATAGGTACAACACAGAAACACATATAGAGCAAATTAGGGTCTTCATAAGAAGCGTCTCTACCACATGAAAAACCGTTTGTGATGTAGACGCAAATTCTATGACCATTGCAATCTTGGGGGTCGGGTTCAGAGGTCATATTTAAGTATCCTAGTATGATTAAGTTATCAGTAGAAATTGACGGGCCCATGCCGGTTTTGCATAGAAACAACGGGTCGGGTGTTGTCTCCTATAAATAAATTTCAACCTCCAGAAGGTTGGAACGTAGACCTTTAGTGTTGGAAAAGAAGACCTGATAGTAGGGATCTTCGTTAGAAGTTGGGGTTCCGAATTTAAGCTTATGTCTTGTTGTGTGACATTATGTTGGGATTGGAAGATTTGTGAATGAGGTCAGAAGAGGTGTTTATCACAGAAAGCAGAGTGAATGAGTAAAAATAGATTGTTTTTGTAAACCATTGAAGAAAGAAACACCGTAGCAGTTTCCACTAATATGGCATAGAAAGAGCCCACCAGAAACTACTGTATGGTCCAGACTCCATTCACTAAATGGCAATACAGCAACTCCAGTATTTTACACCTGCTGATAAGACAGCTTCTTTTGGGAGTTTTGCTGTCTACGAAATGAGTCCCTGAACCTAATTCCTCGGGTCTATTTGTAGTCCCGCCCGTGACGTCACATCCGGCGTCACATCTACCTCCTCCTCTGTATTCGGATCGCTTCCCTCGTCCCCTGAACTGCTGCTTGCATATCTCCGGGGTTTTCTTATGTGTCGTCTTGCTCGTCTGAGTGCGATCGGGAGGTCCATTTCTTCGTCGCTTCTTTGGGTCTGTTCCTCTTCTTCCAGTTTCCTTAACTCATCACTGAAAGGGAACTCATCATCCTCCCCTTGTTGACGGGTCGTGTTTTGGGGGATTCTTTTTAGTTGTGACGTGTGTCTTAGCACCCGTTTATCTCCTTGCCTTATAATCGCGGATTCCCCCTTGCGCTCTTCTACTGTCCATGGTGTTGGATGATAAGCTGGGGTTAGCTTATTATATCTACTTTGTTTTAGGAGTACACTTTCTCGGGAAATTTATCCCTCGTCTGGCAACACTCAGTGAGCCCTTAAAAAGGTTGACTCGTGCAAACACGGAATGGCGATGGACCAAGGAAGAGGAATCTTGCTTCCTTAAACTGAAAAATATGATAATTCAAAGCAAGTCGCTTATGCACTTCGATCCAAAGCTGGAGACATCAGTCTTGGTAGACGCCAGTCCCGTGGGACTGGGAGCAATACTGTGCCAGAACAAACTAGGAGTACTTACCCCCATCTGCTATGCATCGAGAACTCTGACAGGAGTTACTTTAATGTCTGGGTGCTTGGACTTTTAGGGAGATAACGTCAGCCCAGGTAAAACTTTTAGCTCCATCACCCTTATCAGTGACATGGCAACAAGAATAGTGAGTCATCTCCAGCTACTCCTTATACCGCACTTCCGCCCCATAGAACAGAGATTTCTTCCCTACTTTGTCAAAAACATCGCTCATGGAAAATGAGGAGTGAGTGGCAAAGTAGGAGAAGCGAGAGTTATAGGACTGTCGAAAATGCATCCACAGTGAATTTTCTACTCTCCATTTGTTTGAACGAGCAAAGAATTGTTTGGCGGTAAAACATTTAAAAAAACCAAAAAAAACTAAGTATGTACTTAGAATGAGCTTGCATGATTCTTCAAAAAGATAAATATTTAAAATTGAAGATAGGTTCCCCTCACATTATAGGCTTACCGAGTATCGAAGGGACGTCACCCCTAGGAAACATAGAGCCCGATAGTCAGCATTTAGCAAGAATGAGGATAGATAACCTTTTAGGGGGTTTACTTTTCCTTTTAAATATTAATCCGCATTCATTCTGTTTGCAAAGTCAGAGGCTATCAGATTACACGATTGGCCAGATAAAAATTAGTCCCTTAAGCGGTGTTTAGATAGAAATGTTGCAATATTTAAAAAAAAAAACATAGAACTCTAAAAAAGGGGAAAAAATCCCTGCAAGGTATGGTTGAAAACTATTTGATTTGAGAGAGAAATATGAATAAGAATGACAAAGAAATTTCATTTTTTTTAACAAGTTAACTGAGGAAGGGGGTAGAAAATGGATTTGTTAAGCTTACTGAGAATGGAAGAGACGTTACCTCTAGGAAAGATAGAGCCCGATAGTCGACATGTAGCAAAAATGATGAGAGATAATACCTTAGAGGGTTTACTTTTCTTTTTTAAATATTTATCCACATTCATTCTATTCACAAAAACACTATTATTGCATCGGCTGATGAACCGGTCACATTTAGCATCTTTAACCCTCCAGATTGAGTTTCCAGTGTGTCTGTGAAACCGAAAGTACCGATGGAGGATCAAAATCATCTATAGTATCCATTGAATAAAAAAAGGGACTTCTACATAATTTGAACCTAAGAGTATTATTTAACCTTAACCCTAACCCTAACCCTTCTGATTGAGTTTCAAGTGTTTCTGTGAAACCGAAGGTACCAATGGATGATCAAAATAATCTATAGTGTCCATTGAATAAATAGAAAGGTACTTCTACAGAATTTGAACCGAAGTGTATTCATTAACCCTAACCTTAACCTAACCCTACACTAATCTTAAACTAACCCTAACCTAAGATTTAGCTTTAGTTCAGCAAAAATCGGTTTGGTTCAGTTCAAATTCTGTAGAAGCACCCATATATATATATTTATCTATATTTATATATATATATATATATATATATATATATATATATATATATATATAATTTAAAAAGCCTTCTCATTTTTTTAAATTCATTCTTATTTTTTCACAAATAAAAAGCTATGTGGCTAGAATTCTTAAGGATTGCAGTTAAATAAAAACTTGATTTATTTTGAAGGATTGTAGTTGAATATGCAATTATTTTGTAGGAATACCCGTTAGAAAATATCAATTGCACATGTGGTAAATTTCATCGTCAAAATCTGTGTGACGTTATAACTTTGAATATTTACACAAAATCTGAGATATTAATTTTGCAATAAACTATGATTTGCTACGTGATATTTCTCATAAATTTGGCACTCTAAACGCGTGTTTCTCAATAAACGCTAAACGGCAAAATAAAGCAAAAATGAATTAGCGAATAAGGATTATAGTCTTACTAAAATATGTTTTTCTTACAACAATCCTAGGAATATATGAATACGAAACATATAACGATAAATGCAACACAATTTTCAGAATCGTTTTCTTAAATAACCGACATTTAGCAAGATATCATTGTACAGTGATATATTTATTTATATTGTTAGTTATCTGATACATGAAGTAAAGTCAGTCGGTTTATCGTCTCTTTGTCATCGATAGCTTTCTTCCTACAAAATCAATATGTGATTCTGATGGACTGTTCATAATAATAAAATGTAATTCGATTTAATTTCTATAAGAAAATACTATGTCCGATCGGAAATATTTTCAAATGGTAGCCTTTTTAAAAAAGGATCTACTACTAAATTCATACATATAGGGTTATTTTCCTTTAATCGGAGCAAATAAATAATATTTGGAAATAACACCCGGCGTAGTTTTAAAAAGTAAAGTAGGACATATTGCAAGTAAATACACTACCAGGCAACGCCGGGTGGGTACAGCTAGTACATTATAATTACTTTGCTGCTGGTCCTTTTTTTTGGTATCGTCTTCATGTTATTACATTTACTCTCTTTAAAAAAAAAATTCTTTATATGAAAAAACTTTTTATACTTAATATACTTTGTTTTTGTTTTATTTTTCAGTGAACCCATGCGGGAGTGAACCCTGCAAGAACGGCGGGAAGTGTTTCAAAGATAAAGATACATTTCGATGTGAATGCAAAAAAGGGTTCATGGGACCGACTTGCATAGAACGTAAGTTTATTATCATTCGCACAGGGAAACGACACTGGTTAACTAGATAACAACACCGGCTGATGACCTTGGTGTGCCAAGTTCGAATCCAGTCGATTCGATAATATCATTTGCACTTAGGGATGTTACAACCTTCACGTGGTCCCTCCTGCAAGAATTCCAACAACAGAATTAAGTCAGTTACTAAAGTTATATCATGCTGATTCATATGAATTAATTTAAAAAAAAATATTTGTACAATTCATAAGCGTTAATAAGTCAAACTAATTCTGATATCTTTTCTGTCTTCGGTCAGTGAAGAAGAACTCCTACTAGACTGAGGCAATTTTTATTTTTGTATCAACACAGAGTGCCTCTTTTTGGGGAGCTGGATTTCCCCCACATTAAGAACCGCCCTTGTTTCTAATGTTGCCTTCGTGGGGAGACAAGTACATAGGAACAAGTCAAACTAATCATCTGAAACTGTGTACGTATATGAAGTCTTATGATATACTAGGTGTATGAATGCCCCGTTGGGTCACGACCAGTACCACTATTTAATCTATTTTGATTTCATTCGAAAATTGATAAAAGGCCACACTCCTCTTGCAGAGAGAGAGAGAGAGAGAGAGAGAGAGAGAGAGAGAGAGGGAAAAAGAGAGAGAGAGGAAAAAGAGGAAAAAGAGAGAGAGGAAAAAGAGAGAGAAAGAGGAAAAAGAGGAAAAAGAGAGAGAGAGGAAAAAGAGAGAGAAAGAGGAAAAAGAGAGAGAGAGAGAAAGAGAAGTGTGTGTGTGAGAGAGAAAGAGAGAGCAGTCACTTTCCTCCTTTCTATGAACTCTTCTTACTCCCTTATCTCTTGTCGGTATATCTTTCTTTCTAGCTAACTAAGATATATAAGTTTTCATTTAAATCATCTCCCTTGAAAATTAACGAATATAATATTTAAAAAAAGGTTTTGGTAATTTATCCTTTTTTATTAAATCACTTTGATTAATTACTATCAATATCGACAAAACTATTGTATATATATATAGAAAAATAAGACATTAAAATTACAAATGAATTGGATTGGATTGGATTGGATTGGTTGGTTTTGCGGCATATCAACCTATGCCGGAGTTTTTTTGTTTTTTTTTCCATTTTTTATTGGGGGAGGGGAGAGACTTTTTTAGCCTTTCCTCCCTTTTTTATAAAATCGAACTAAGAAATTAAATGTTGTATTTATACATGGATAAGTATATTTGGGTAACTTTAAATTTCCTTAAATTTTCTTATATAAATTTACTTTTCTTAGGTATGCTAAAATATTTGTTGAGTTGACCTTTTCGAAAAGGTCTTCCATATTGCTTTCTGTATAATATAGTTTTCTAGTTGGTTTGGTAGTTTGGTTTGGTAGTTTTGTTTTACGGCATATCAACCCTTTTTGGGTTATTTAATGCCGAATCTGGTCTTGTTTTCTTCTCTTTCTTGTTTCTTTCCCCTTTTAATATCTGTTTCTATTTAACCCATAGTTGGGACCCTAACAGGTACTACCACTCCGGGTCAGGGTGGACCTGGGAGCAATGGTAATTAAGAGGAGGCTCCACATTCCCCAAAGTCCGTAAGCCGGATCTCACCATCGGATGTAGTTTAAGGTCATATCCAGGACCGGGAGTAGGGTAGGAAAAATAAAAATAAAAAAGGGGAGGGAGAAAGGGAGAGGGGCTGTTGTTTTTGTTTTTGGTTTTGTAGAACATAATTAAGTTTTACAAACAAAAAGAAAAAAAAAAAAAAAAAAAACGTCAATGTAGGTGAATTTCGTCTCAGGGAGCCACAGGGCAGCCTGATCTGGTATCACCAGACAAATGAATTGGACCAAACATAAATTTATTATAAACTGTTTAAAAATAGTTATGTAAATTAGGCGTACGAATAGCTGTTTGGTGCTTTGCTCTTTTCCATATATGCAGTATTTAAAAAAAAACGACCTTTTCTTCCTTTTGGCTAAGATCAAAGTGTAGTATCTGTTCCGATGGATACTGCACGCCTGTCCTGTGCAGTTCTAGGAGGTTCACCCTCCCAGGCTTTGCCTCCCCTCTTTGGGGAGGAGTAAGTTTATTGCTTACTGTCTGAGGCGCCCCTACCGGGGAATGCCGACGGGGCTGCCCAGGCAATTTTTAAATGGCCAGAGTGCTCACCTCTCGAGCGCTGGCTTTTCAAACTCCACTTTCTCGACCCGATCTTGGGTCACATCTTACTTGTGGGAGTAAGATAAAACTGGCCTTGTGCCTAACTCCTGGGGAGGAGTAAATAAAACCTTTTCTTACACACAGTCGTAAAACAACAACCAACTTTAATGAATCATAACGAATTAATTTATTTTAAATCTTAAAAGTATCAATGAAAATAGTTATTTAAATGTTTAAACCATTTTTAGATGCATTATTCACTGAGATATTCTTTGTTTAATTTTATTTCAATTTTATGAAACGAAGAGAATCTACTTTTTACAAAGGAATGTTGTTTCTTTATATGCTAATATATTTCAGTTATTTTATGGATTTAACCGATAATGTACCCTAGTGACCCCAGATGGAATTAAAAGAAAAAAAAAACGTATGAAAATTGTCGTCTGGTACAAATCGGCTCGTCATCTCTCGGGCGTTTGCGTAGAATAGCCGAACGCTTCTGACAAGAAACTCACGGAAAGTGGGTCAAGATCGATATAAGTACCAACATTTCAATGGTGTCTTTAGATTCTGTGGAAAATTTAACACTTATCTGAACTTATTCGAATGTTCTACCTGTTAACCTATCGATTTCTATAACACCCAAACAAAAAAAAACATTGATTTTATATATATATATATATATATATATATATATATATATATATATAAGACTAGCAGTGACTATCTGCTATTGCCTGGGGTTCACATCTGCTGAACATAAATAATATGACTTATTGTCTATAGCGCAAATGAAGCCTTTCGCAATATGCCGTAAGGTTAATACATTAATGCATTCAAAAATCTAAATAAATACACCAAGTGCATGTATATTTAGCTCCTCTGCAGGAGGTTAGACAAAGAGTCAGGTGGATTTTGAAAAGCCAGTGCACTAGGTGCAGTGCGCTCGAACCTACTAAAAAAAACGCCTGAACAGCCTCGTCGGCATTCCCCGGTAGGGGTGCTTCAGGCGATTAGCAATAAATTTAACCCATTCTCAGAAAGAAGGTAAAGCCTGGGGAGGGTGGACCTCCTAGGGCTGAACAGAACCGTACGTCTGCCCGACAGCAAAAGTCACTGTCGGACTGAATGTTGAGGACGTATCCATGACTCGTACGAACAATTTGTATTATTTGCTAATCATGTGTGAATCTATGAAGTAACATTTTTTGCTCTGTCAATTCTTTTTATGTATTTGATTCTAGAAAATGTCTCAAATTTAAGGCTTAAGCTTAAGGGGTCTTAAGAAGAAATTAAAATTCATGAAATCTTGCTAAATTGATGTCTAATGACTATGGATCAAATTCAATGCAAATCTGAAATATTTACATTTTTAACTTTAAATGGGAGGTTGTGTCATTATTATGCCCCCTAAAATCCATTAAAAATACCCCAAAGAAACTAAAATTTCGGGAATATTTATTAATTGATGTCGAATACGTATTGCTAAAATTTCACAATAATCGAAGATGTCTGAATTTTCAAAAACGGCTTAGACACCGTTTTTATCTCCCTTTATATGAAACCGAATTAAACTAAATGAAGCCCATATTGTGACCATTTTCGCCTAGCAGCTATGTTCAAAAATTAATAATGATCAGTTAATTAGTTTAAGAATGAATCCTATACATACAAATGTATAAAGATACCTAAATTTATATAGATAGAAATTTGTGGAAAGAAAATGCGAGTTAATTATAAATACACGTTTTAAGAAAATGGATTTATTGCTGGCACTGAAAAACAGACAATTTGGCGCCTAAATGAGAATTAGGCACTACTTCTGATAATATTCGAACAGTAAACATACAGCTTACACATACATATATGCATACACCTGAAATATGCACATAGATCAATTTCTTACAGTTGCTGCTACTTTCATGCCTTACAGCTTACATAGATATTGCTTCTACTTTAGCGTCTTATAGCTTACACACATATTCACATATAAAATAAGCATATACATCAATTTGTAATTAATGTCATACACATCAGAGCTGCAGCCGCTCCCTCCTCTGCATGCGCAGAACATCAATACGTATACATTGAATGTATACATTAGTAGAACTCAACAACTTTAGTCACTATTTAAATGTATTAGCTAACGGCATTTCAATATGCATACGCCAGTTTCAAAACAAATGTAATTAATCTTAAAGTGTGCCTGTTTAATGCAGAGAGTGTCTAATAACGTTATTCTTTAGTAAAAATGTAACTTGATATAAAAATGTATAACACTGTAGCCCTTTGTTTTACAAATACTTCAATGGATTATGCTCCGATGAACTGGCTACTCTGGTGCCCCCTCGACGTAAATTCACTAGACCAACTTGACAATCAGATAAATCCCATCCATTCACTGTGGAGGTCCCCAGATGCCGGAGAGCTTTCTACTCCAATAGCTTCTTTCCTCGTGCTGCTGGCCTCTGGAACTCCCTCCCTGACCCCTGTTTTCCCGACGGTACTGACATGCAGAAATTTAAAACTAATGTAAACAGACATCTCGCTGCACATCTCCCAATTTAGGTTGACCCCCCCCCCCCAAAAAAAAACCTTCTCCCTTTTTTCTCAGTAGCCCCTTACGTCTACCGTGGCGTCCTGCCTTGTTTGGGGTGAACTATGTTAAAAAAAAAATGGTGTATCAGAGGAATCGAACAATTGAATGAAAGATCAACAGTCAAAAGTTGTCGTTTTTTTGTGTAACTTATCATTTTTTAAATAAGAAGATGGACATTTTGTTCGTCTATCTTTTGATAAAGTACCAACCGTACCGACTTGGTGTTGCCCGGTAGTAATTTTATTAGAATCTCCGTTTCCCTCTGAATATGCCGAGCCGTGTTATTTTACCGTTAAGTATTCCCAGCCATATTCTTACTTTGATACTATTCGTCACCATCTTTCTCACCTCCGAAATTATAGATAACTCGTTCACTCTATGTAAAATGTATGCGGGACAATATCGGTGTATTTTTTGAAAACAAGGACATTTATTCGTTGAAAATGAAAGCGTGACGAAACACACAATTTCTTTTTAGCAAAATACACCGATGTATTAGTCGTCGTTTATTTCAACGCAACTTTGACATGTTTCCCAGTGCTGCAACTATCACTCCCCCAAACAAAAAAACAGAACAAATGCTATGCTCTTTTTGTCGACATTTATTTTCAGTGGAAATTTCTTTCATGAATACTGTAACATCCATGATTTTAAATCGTCATAAAAAATGTTTTATTTCCCCTGAATTCAAAAATATGGATGTATTTCCGGAACAAAATATTATCTAAAAACAAAGAGAAATTGTTTTGTTTGGCAAATACATCTATATTCTATAGCGAAATATACATGAAAATTATTTTACCTGACAATCAAATATGCGAAAACAAAACCAATTGTTTATCGAAATACACCGATCCACTAATCGTCGCTGAATGAAAATAAACATAGACACGTTAAAACCGTAAAACCATAAAACACGTAATCTTTGTCGACCTTTTTTTCAAATGGAATTTCGTTTATGAACACTGTAACGTACATGATGAAGTAGGAATATGACTGAGGATAATTTACGATAAAAAAAACGTTCTGGTATATTAAAAAAACAAAAAAACAAAAAGGACGATCAACGGCGGGGAGACACAGTTCGTTGATAACGAAAATATCTCGCCAGAAATAAAGCAGATGAGACGTATATCACTAATAGAAAACAAAGTGAATATTGTCGAATATTAGGTATTTTTCTATATATAACGTTTACGAAATACGTGTCACGTGATCTGGTGCGACATCGAAATGCAAAACTTGTAAGATATTGTCTATTAAATCCACGTCAGTTTCCATCTGATTAAAAGATGAAATTTTATTTAAAAGTTATGTGAAAATGAAAGAATGTACTGTTATTACTATTATTAACGAAAGTTGCTGCTGATAGCAATAATGCCTTCTATTTGTAATGTAAATTTGCTGCGAAAAAGGATAGGTTCCCTGCGACAAATATTCCGAGCAGGATAAATTATATTTGCAAAGAAATTAAATCGAATCAAAATGTGTTGTTCTTAACAACATGTACCAACGTTCAGTAAAAGAAAATAGCTAGTCATAATCAAATATCTTTTTGTTAGATGCAATGCAATTGCAGTCTAATTTTGACATTCCGAAAGACTTAATTCTATATATTAGATAAGTGTCGTCATTGGCTGTACATATTAAACTGAAGTAAATAGACTGATTATATTTCCGCAAATACAAATTGAAATATTTAACACTATTCACAAAAATGCAACAGAACAGAAAATGCATAGTATTTGCTTATTTTAATTTTATTCTCAACTAGTAAAAAATGTTATTTTAAAAACAAAAACCGTTTTCAAAAACTTTTCTGGCAACACTATTTGCATTTTACACACTTCAGAGCAAAGCTCAATACAAATCAATACAAATCAAATACAATATAAGTCAATACAAATCAAATACAATACAAGTCAATACAAATCAAATACAATACAAATAAATACAAATCAAATACAATACAAATCAATACAAATCAAATACAATACAAATCAATACAAATCAAATACAATACAAATCAATACAAATCAAATACAATACAAGTCAATACAAATCAAATACAATACAAATCAATACAAATCAAATACAATACAAATAAATACAAATCAAATACAATACAAATTAATACAAATCAAATACAATACAAATAAATACAAATCAAATACAATACAAATAAATACAAATCAAATACAATACAAATCAATACAAATCAAATACAATACAAATCAATACAAATCAAATACAATACAAGTCAATACAAATCAAATACAATACAAATCAATACAAATCAAATACAATACAAATCAATACAATACAAATCAATACAAATCAAATACAATACAAATCAATACAAATCAAATACAATACAAATAAATACAAATCAAATACAATACAAGTCAATACAAATCAAATACAATACAAATCAATACAAATCAAATACAATACAAATCAATACAAATCAAATATAATACAAATCAATACAAATCAAATACAATACAAGCCAATACAAATCAAATACAATACAAATCAATACAAATCAATACAAATCAAATACAATACAAATCAATACAAATCAAATACAATACAAATCAAATACAAATCAAATACAATACAAATCAAATACAATACAAATACAATACAAATCAATACAAATCAAATACAATACAAATCAATACAAATCAAATACAATACAAATAAATACAAATCAAATACAATACAAATCAATACAAATCAAATACAATACAAATCAATACAAATCAAATACAATACAAATAAATACAAATCAAATACAATACAAATCAATACAAATCAAATACAATACAAATCAATACAAATCAAATACAATACAAATCAATACAAATCAAATACAATTCAAATCAATACAAATCAAATACAATACAAATCAATACAAATCAAATTTAAGCTGAGTCAAATTCTATTTATAAGTTTAAATATTTCTATGTGACACGTTTAAAAGGGAATACTCTCGTCAGATTTCTATGGGCAGTGGTTCTCTACCTCTTTTTGATTCACAGAACACCAAATCTATGAATCCCATTTAATAAATAAATTATTAATTTTATTTTACTATAATCAAGGTTCCGATGATGTATGTTTGTAACCGAAATTAAAAAAAGAACACGATGATAAATAAAATCGCCTATCTTATTTCACAACACCGATAATGTTATTTAGCTTCATGCTCCTTTTTAAATAATATTCTGAGGTTTTGTAACAAAGACACAGACGCGAAATCTCCATGATAGTACGATAACCAGCGCCTTTAACACGATGTTCTATCTAATGTATTTCCGTGGAGTTTATTGTCCCACTTTTCCCCTCAACACTATAATGAATAACATGTTTTATAAATGAATTTTACATCGTGTTTCTTTTAAATAATATTCTGAATTTTTGGCAGCAAACATACGGACGCGAAACCTACATCATAGTAGGATGGTCGGTGCCGTCAACACCATGTTCCTTTTATATTATATTCCTCATTTTGCTAAGATAATTACAGACGCGAAACCTCCATTATAGCAACGTTATTTCACTTTATTTAATATAATTACGTAGAATCTGCAGAATTGTGGTTTGTAGAGAGTTCAATAATCCAACACGTTTGAGTCGGCCAAGCCGCTCTTACGTGTATACTTTCCTTTCGATTCTGAAATTCTTTATCAGAAATGGATCAAATGATTGCTTGTTCTTTGAAGACACGTTTCGCGTTTGACAATTAAGAATGTATATCAGACATGCATTTGTTAAACCCGTACGGATTTAAAAAAAAATGATTTTGCATTAAAATGTTTAAATTTAGGAATTAGAAATCAAATTGAATTACTTTTTTGTTCTTTTGCAGCAAACCCTTGTGGATATAAACCTTGCGAGAATGGCGGTAAATGTTTCAATGATGGAGAGAAATTCAGATGTATTTGTACGGCTGCCTTCACTGGACAAACTTGTGTTGAACGTGAGTTAATTTGATTAATACTTTATCACATACATATATAGATATATTGTGTTGGAAATAATTATATTATATATATATATATATATATATATATATAATGAGAGAGATGTACATAATTAAATATTTATTATTAGATAATGATATATATATATATATATCATTATTTGATAATAAATATTCAATTATCTACAGACGTAAACGTTTCATGCTTGCAGAATAATCAGTGTAGAGATAACTATCCAAACCAGTTGCACGATTTTCGAATCCCGGAAGTATAGAAATAGTATCTAATTGTTACCATTTGACAAGTTAAATCAAAATTCCTTGTAATTGGCTTTATTAAGTATGTATTTATTTACATAAATATAGTTCACACGTATTATATTTAAAGTAGCATCAGATGTTTTATTTGTCAATATATTTAAAAGTGATACATATATTTTATGTTTAGCTAAGGATGGAGTTATTTCAGGGAACTTCTGCTATTACTAACCAGCAGAGCGTTACCACTGTCGACCAAGGGAAGAGTCTATCAGACATGTGTACGCAGTGCGATGATGTATGGAAGTGAAACCTGGACAGTGAGGCTTCAGGGCATGCGTTGGATGGATATCAATGATATGAGAATGATAGGATAAATATATAGTGAGAGTCTTAAAGACAGGATTAGTTCTGATGACCTCAGAGGAATATTAAATCTGGACAGTATACAGAAATGAGTGCAGAAAAGTAAACTTCGATCACGTTGAAAGAATGGATGAGAATTTTGGGGTTAGTAGATGTAGAACAGTTGAGGTAGCGGGTTCAGTTCACAGGAGAAGGTCAAAGAAAACATAAGAGGAAGTGATAAAAATGGACCTACGGTCAAGAGGGATGAATAGAGCTACCAGAGAAACGTTAATTTGGAAGTCAATTTCTTAACGCCGTCCAATGTATGCCAGCAAGTAAAACGGACATTAAATCGAATATGATGATAATAATGATGTTGTTGTTCTATGAAAAGAAAGTAATTGTAATAAATAAAGTGTGTAATAATTATTATATCGAAATGTTGAACCTTTTCATTAAGCGCTTAAGCTGTTTAAGTTAAGGTTGGACACGTAAAATATCACGATTTTATTAATATTCCTCGAAGGCCTAATTAGTAATATAAAGAAACTGGTGCAATTCGTACCAATACTATAGCGGGAGAAAAAACCCGGAAAAATAGGTCCAAATTAATTATCGATATTCCAGACGGATAACTATATGGGTCTGACTTTGAAAATCCGACAAGATAAATTTATATGCTAGATATATTGTACTTAAAATAGCATCAGCAATAACAAATTAAGGATTAAGGTCTCTAACATATTTTCTTTTTTGTTTACACTTACCTTTGAAATTATGTTATGATATCGCCATATTAGTTTGGTAATTACTAATGTTATCATTATATGTTTTCTTGATTTTCAAAGATCTTTGCTCATATAAGGTTTACAACTATGTTTTTCGACAAATCCATTCTATGAAGATTATATATATATATATATATATATATATATATATATATATATATATATATATATATATTGGGTAAGGTGTACGATAAGTCATGAAAATGAAATGCCGTGGTAGACAAAATGTGTGAAAAAAGATAAACGGAAAACAGGTTAAAATGTAGGAGAAAAACAAAAACGAGATATTTGACCGGTTTTGTTCGTATTAACGAACGTCTTCAGAAAAAGTGAAGATTTTGAAACAATTTTATTTTGAAGGCACACACATAAGAGAAAGAAAAGATGATCCGATTGGACCAGTCTTCTCATATGGTCCAATCGGATCATGTTTTCCTTCTCCAAGGTGTGTGCCGTCAAAATAAAATTGTTTCCAAATCTTCACTTTTTCCGAAGACGTTCGTTAATACGAACGAAACCTGTCAAATCTCTCGTTTTTGTTTTTTCTCCTGCATTTTAACTTGTTTTCCGTTTGTCTTTTTTCACCCCCCACACATATATATATATATATATATATATATATATATATATATATATATATATATATATATATATATATATATATATATATAGTCATCTACAGACAGGCCGTTTCGCTGCATCACCACTTTTTGGTGCAGCAAGACAGACAAGTGCTTCAAGTTGAGATTTAAACCAGGTTGTTTGATCAACAATTTGAGCTAGTGTAAGACAATAGTGGCAATTTAAATCTTACTAGAACTAAAATGTATAATAATGAATAAAATAATCACTTTTACGTACCCAGCGATGAGATATGGACGCAGTTTTTAGTTATCAATTATGTTGCTTATTCAATGAAAATTAACTGTGAATCTACTTAAGTGTCTCTTACTGAAATAATCATCGATTCGGATAGAATATGTAATCGATGAAATCAATTGGAATTTCTTTTTTATGTGAAGAACACAGATTGAAAAATTCCGTAATTCACTGGCTAGACAGAATCAAATACCGATTTGTCAGATGCAATGCTAGAGTAGTCTTAATTCGAGAATGCAGCTGACCCTTTTTATATATTAGATAGATAACTAAAGAAAAGAAAAATATTGTTAATCACCGGATTAAAATTGGCGTAAAAAATTAATTTAAATATATATATATAAATTTAAAAATAAAATATAGTTTAGCTTTAATATGCTTTCAATTAGAATCACTAAATGAAAAGTATTGTTAGCCAATCTCATCTATTATAATAGATTAACACCAATCTGTCGATGTTAGCCATCGATAGTTTTATTAGTACCACGTAGATACTTAAATCTGTTAACATAAAAAGATCTGATCTCATTGCAACTATATTATTAATAAACAAATCTTACTTCCAATCAATTTAACCGATTCCTATATTTAGTCCGATCTATATTTCCTTTTGGAAGAGACAGTATTTATATGAACCGGTGACAGGCTGCAGAAATTGATATCCACTTCCAAATTAAATTTTTTTAATACATCCATTATTATTTATTTTAAATAAGCATACTATAATAATGTCATCTATATAGATCTCGTAATATACAGGCTGCCACAAAAATTAAATCAAGTTTTCTGTGAGTCTACATTTTGCGATAGAGATAGAGTGATACTGAGAGAGGTAAAGCAGTGTTATTTGATTTATTGGAAGCTGCTGAAATATGTTTAGAATTACGAACCATATACAGCCCATCGAAATAGGTTAGATGGGGGAATTTCAAACTGGAGGTCTAAAGGTCCCATTTTCAATCGTCGATCTCGGAGTCTGCAATTTTCTTTGGAGAAGGGGATCAATAACAGTAGAAATCTTTCTAACAATTTGGTCCAATTAATAATGTAATAACACAACGATACTGTACTAATTAAATTTAAATTTCAAAACTAGACTTACATTGATTAAAGAAAAATAAAACACCACCGGGCAACGCCGGGTATGTACAGCTAGTATATAATAAATTAAAGCCTATTTTCTTTATTGATAATTTTGAAATATTCAGTAATAATGTAAAATAATACTGTAAAATGTTATATCTATTTTATTTATTACTTTTGCAGCTAATCCATGTGGACTTAAACCTTGCAAACACGATGGTGCGTGTTCAAATATCGGAAAAGAATTCAAATGTGTATGCAAACCTGACTTCATGGGACCAACTTGTATTGCACGTGAGTAATATTATTTCGATTTCCATTTCTAGATACGCACTGGACAACCGACCACTGGCATCCAATAAATCGATATTATTATTTGTACTCACTAGGAGTTATCACACAGGTCATCGTCAATGATTACTTCACCTACAACAACCGGTGGTGTTCCCTGGAGTCTGAGTGACACCAAGCCTCCCCAGATTTCCAGTACTCTCCACCTCTTTTCGATAACCACCGCAAATGACCTTGCGGTATTGCAACAGCCGCTTATCATTGATTTCTCGCTGGAAATAACCATTGGTCTTCTCTAGGATTTGGGTGGCAATAAGCCTCCCGAATGTCCCAGCACACTCCGCACTCTTCCAGTGGAGGTCTGGTTTGTGCTGGCCCTCCGCGGTCTTCTCACCCTCCTTGTTCCCATTACAAATATTTTGTGTGATGTCAGCCTAAGCCGGCGCAATTTTTGGGGGGTGAGGGGTAGGGACGGGGGGGGGGTGCAGCTTATGATGTTTCTTTCAGTTTCTGTCGAGTCAAAGACTAAAAAAATTGATACTTGATGCAACTCAGCGTTATAAGGTGAAGATCAAGAGTAAGTAGAGCAATCGAGGGAAAGGAGTGATGCACTTGCCTACATCTCGGTGTAGTAATCAATGATAAGGAAGCTTTCAAGTCGCCCTCGACTACGGTCGATCTAGTTATTTTTGTATCTAAATGATAAACGGGAAAGTTCTTTTGATTTATCACACCTATAGTACAAACAAAACGGCTCACGTTTATATAAAACATAGTCTTTTGAAATGCTGTATATATATATATATATATATATATATATATATATATATATATATATATATATATATATATATCTGGTTCCCGTTAGATCACCGAAGTTAAGCGGCGTCGAGCCTGGCCAGTACTAAATGGGTGACCATTTGGGAATACCAGGTGCTGTATGTGCTCTCTGCTTATCTCGGCATTGTGTCCAGTCGTCCTGTATTACTACTTGCCATTGAAATCAAGCAATGCCGACTCAGGAGAGCGGTTGTTGGGGATTGCGCAACCCTTGCAATTACAAATTCACGCGCGGGCAGCCCCTGGTGGGGCACTCATACGTCGAAATCGACGGGAGAGTCCATCATATATATATATATATATATATATATATATATAGTATACATTTTTATTTATACATATATATATTCGAACTACTGTTCTCATGTTAGATGTTATTCTCTCAATGTTTCGGATGATGTAACCTCCGACCTTCTTTAGGTACGTCTTCTCAAACTGAAGGAAGTGTGGCGTAATCGATATAAGTGCTAAGTGTTAATCAGTTTTTGGAAGTTGAAGGTTCAATCCTCAGTACAGACGATACTATGAATATAATAACGAATTACTTAAGAATTCTTACAAGGTCATGTTTGACGAAACGAGAGCAAGCTACCTCATGGATTAAATAAAAGGTTCCGTTCGAAATTCTGTATGGATTCCCAAGTTCGACGTTAAGATTACTGAGTTCGACAAGACACCCCTGAAGAAGGTCAGAGGTTACATCGGCAGAAACGTTGTGAGAATAACATCCAAGATGAGAACAGTAGTCCGAATAATACAAATAATACAAAATACCAAAATTATCTTTATTAATTTTCAAGGAAGGTAATTTAAATGAAAACTATCAGTTTTTAAAATTACAATAGATGTGATGTAAGTTATACGTTTAAAAGGAATACCTAGATACTTAGATAAATAGTTGTTGGATTGCGAGTAGTTACTTTGCTTGTTAAAGATGTTAGTTAAAACGTGAGTATTTTGGCAATGTTAGTGGGAATGTTGTGTCGTCATGAGGGTAAATCGGTGCTTAATTAAGTCATCAGTAATTTATTAATAACAATTAAGTGATTAATTAATTTATTAGTAAAAATTAATTGTGATTAATAAAAGTACGTTTAACGAACGTTTGTTGATTCATCAGAAAAAAAAACAATGAAGGGGTTATTAGATATAATAATTTTGACTCCTTCTCTTCTCCGGAACGGCAAACGAGTTTTCCGCAAAAAAAATCCAGCTCAGTCAGTTTTCTGATTGGTCAGCTCGAGTGACTATATGCGCAGAAAGAAAGAAACTGCGTTGGTTTCTGTCATACGGCTAAGGTGTTCAAGGATCAAATATCCGATGTTGTTATGAGTGCCGAACTATAAAAAGGGTCGGCACAACAATTTAAAACCTGATCTTGCTTAACCATTAATAAGTTTTGTTATATATCAAACTCCCGTTTACTATCTAATAATTAGAAAATATTTCTCATCTTTTTTTAAATTTTCAGCCAATCCTTGTGGCCTGAAACCCTGCAAAAATGGAGCTGAATGTATTAATGACGGGAAAGAGTTTATCTGCAAATGCAAACCTGGATTTATGGGGAAAACTTGTGTTGAACGTGAGTTTTATTTGTATTTGAGAAAGTCTTTGCACTCGTCAAAAGTGATGTGAAATTTAATACAGAATTAATGCATATGTATACATTAGAACTGAATTAATCGCTTTTCTCTTTCAGCAAACCCATGTGGACTTTCGCCATGCAAGAATGGTGCCAAATGTTTTAATGACAAACTTACATTCAGATGCGAATGCACTAAAGAATTTATGGGAAGAACTTGCGTTGAACGTAAGTACAAATAAAATGATGAAAAACTGTTACAAATTCCGTTTATTTGTCAAAACTTGCTCTAAATATTCAACTTTTAAATTCGTCGCGAGAAATATTTGATGTAATCTTTATAAGAAAATAAAGCGATTTTCCCCGATTTCATTGATTAGTGTAGCTATCTATCCAAAAGCTTCAGATAAGAATCTGCTTTGCCATCGATTTAAGTTAATTATTGATGTGTATTTTCAGAAAATATACGTTTGTTTGGTTCGCTTTCATAAATTTTAGATTTTAACCGGCTCGACATCTTCTCCTAAAATGATCATCTATAAAGGAAGTCGGAGGAATTTTAGCTCTCCGGTTCAAATCTACTACCGCTGCCACTCACGTTCAACGGGTGGTTCTCATCATAGGACACGTTTTGTCGTATCACCGCCATTATTTCATATTTCAATCTTACTATTGTATGTTACGTACTTTACATTTTTAACTGAAAGACGGGACGCTCTCTTCAACTACACTTTCTTTTTGGAAGCGTATTCCAAAGACTTTCTTTCACATTCTTGCTTGCCAGTATAACAGATTAGCAGATTTGCCTAATGTTTTGTTAACAGTCGATTCAAGTGTTAGGTTATATACCCGGTTGATTGTAACAGAAAAACAAAAATAGCACAACTTATAAAAAATAAAAGAACTTCTCTGTTAGCCTTTTCGGGAATTTTATTCAGTAGTTATTTCGAATATAGTTTACAATTTCTCAGCAGAGCATATTCGGCTTAAACCCCACGAAAAAGGGTTAGGAGGAGGTTAGTGCCAGGGATCAGGCAGATTAGATTTGTCCTGCTGCCTTTCACGTCATGATGTTTTCTAGTCATATCTCTTGATCCCGTATTTCTTTAAACACAGCAAACCAAGTGTGATTCTACATATCTCATGACGTTTTTTAATTGACATTTCTTAATAAATTCACCAAATCTAATTTGTACCAACATCATCGCGAGCCGAAAGTACTTGCAATTATGGCAAGTTCCTGTTTACACTGCAACATAAAATGAGATTGCTGATCTGCCAATTGGAAAGAATAGATCATAAACATTGGAATAAACAAAAGCTTCCACTTTTAATTTAATCAAACTTGCGCCAATTAAGTTTAAGAACACATTCATGATATCCCCAGTAGACCAATTAATACAAAATTTATTTTTTAACAAATTAGATCTCACGAATCTCCCAGAATATATTTAAATATTGAAGATAAGAATAAGCTCAACGGTTGACTGGTTATGTCAAACAGAGATTTAAGATAATTCAGTAGATTATAAAATTCATGAAATAATCAACTAAATCAACTCTTACTTAAAAAAATTAATTGTCATGAATTTTATAATCAACCAAATTAAATACACACACACATGTATATATATATATATATATATATATATATACATATATATATATATGTATATATATATATATATACATATAAATATGTATATATATATGAAGAGTTCGAATGCAAAACGCGATAAATCCAATTAGTTTAAATTGCTACCTTAAACAATAAAAGACCGAATATATGAAATGTAGACTTTGACTAAAAGCTTATTTTGATTGAAAGCAAAGAGAAATTATTGCGTTATCATATTATGTAAAATATGACTTTGGTGTATGGTCGAATGTTCACGTGGAACACTTTTCGTAATGATAGTTGCGTCATTTTGAGAATGGCGTTTATCGCGTTTTGCAGTCAAACTCTTCATATATATATATATATATATATATATATATATATATATATATATATATATATATATATATATATATAAGATGTAACCCTTTGGGTCACCCATTATGCTCGAGTTAGATTGTGTCAATTATGAAAAAACGACACCCCTCCCCTGAAGAAAAACGATAATGCCTAGGAGGATGGCATCCGAATGATACTTAATGCAGAAAAAAAGGTTGAACACTTTGCAAACCAGACTCTAGAATCAGAATGTACCTAGGATTGTCCGTCTTGTATAAAAGAGGAGCCAAAAAAACCCTTTATTTACGTGCCTCCACCGGTAGCAAGATGCGACAAAAGGTCAGTTTAATGTTAGGAAAACAAGTCCCCACCCCACAGGCACACTTTGGAAGAGTACAAAATTAGGAATGAATGGGCTCGTCGGCATTCCAAATTCCCTCTCAAAGGACGAGGCAATGCCGTAACAAATGATAAACCATTTTTTCGCATTAGTTTAATATGATTGTTTGCCAATGCGTCTCTGTTGTTAGATCGCCATATTGAAAAACGTCTTCTAGATTTCAAATGATCTTTTAAGGGATACAGCCCTAATAGTTATACTAGCAGAAAGTGTAATCTAAGTAAAATTCACTTTAAGAAATGCAAATATAGCATCTTTCTTAAAAATGTTTTGGCAACATTTTGTGTGTACATTTTTTTGAAATTTCGGAGAAAATTTCAATCAAAGTGTTGTGGCCTTTAACGACCGAAATAAATAACGCGAACAGAAGGTAATTAACAAGAAATTGTATTAACAGAAAGTACCGAAGTAATGGGTTGGCAGAGGCTGCTTCCACACTTCACTTCAGTAGTCACTTCTCCTGATTGGTCGTAACGACTCTATTCATAAAGTCAGGAAGAGTCCATACAGTTAGAAAATAGGGTAGATCGCCATAACATGTATGAAAATATAGTTTTTGTTATTTACACTTCATAGATTTGTAATCTTGGGATTATTCGGATTATTATTCTCATCTTCGTTATCATTTACACAACGTTTTGGTTGATGTAACCCCCGACCTTCAGCTAGTTTGCACTTTAAAACTTATCTCATCCTGCGTTTAATGTGGACATACTCGATAGAGCTCCAATCTCGTGTTCCTCATAGTAAGACATTCACAGCAAGAACTCGCCCCTCTACTACAACTTCAAATAACTTTCTATTCTTCCTACGTGTGCCTAATATCAAACATAATTTCCATGAGCAGAGTTTCTTTTCAAGAACCTCTCATCTGTAGAACACATTATCACGGGACTACTTGCCTGCATACTGCAACATTGTCGTCTTCAAATACTTGTCATAAACCGTCCCCATAAGTAATTAAACTTTGTTTATTCCATTCATCACTTTCAATCCTCTTATAATATTCATTCGACTGGCAATCTGTCCATCGCATTAAACATTATCCTCAAGTTGTTTTGGCCTTGATAATTTTATATTCTTATTGTTTGAACTTTTAATTAGCATGTTACTATAATGTAGGTTCCATGCATGTTTCCATCTCCAAACTTGGAATATAATTTAAAATGACCATGATTATAAATAACCCTATATCTATTACAAATGGAAATTTGGTATCTGCCTGTCTGAAGCCGAAACTATACTATTACTTTTATTGATTATACTGTTGTACTATCTTTTAATGCTTAATTCGTGGGTGGGGGTAGTGTAGTGTCTCTTCTGTTGTCATAATACCATTCTCCCTGGCATTACCTGCTCCTTTGTTTAGGGTAGTAATATGCTAGTAAAGCATGCAGCCATTCGTTGCATATTTTTGCTAGTTATATCTAACCAGACTATACATAAATATAATAGCTAATGCTATTAACATCAGGTTACTTTTAAATAATATTGCAATTTTAGTGTCTAACCCTAACACAAACTCTCCATTATAATTATGATTTTCTAACATAGCTATGCTAATCTGAATTCACTTGAATATTCTTCTTTTTTTATATTTGCAGCAAATCCGTGCGGACTAAAGCCTTGCAAAAATGATGCTAAATGCATCAATGAAGGAGAACAATTTAAGTGCGTCTGCAAAGTTGGCTTCATAGGATTGACATGCATCGAACGTAAGTCAAATATTCTAAATCAAATATAATAAGCTGATTCTGATATGCCATTTTGTATTACTGCAGACAATAAAAGTAAATTTGACTTTGTAATAAGACATAAGTTTACTGTTGGACGAATAAATTTCAAGTGGCACGCTAATATAACTCTATCGCCGGATGGGATGGACAGCAGTGTGAAGACAGACCGTTGGTTCCAATTACTTGCTTCACCACGTGGGCAAAGAATGACAGGATGGCGTCTTTAACATCGAGAGGTTCAGATGACCAGAAAGGATGCACTCTGGACCGGGTACATGATCCACCTGCATAATGCCTCAGGTGCGTCAGTCGTTCCTGATTCCTTGCTTCTCGTCTTTAATGTAGAGAGGCTCAAATACCCAGAAAAGAGGCACTTTGGATCGGGTATAAAAACTATTTACATAGGACCTTAGATGCGTTAGTCGGTACTGATTTCTAGGTTCTCAGCTTTTATGAGTAGAAGTTTAGATACCCAGAAAAGAAGCAATTTGGATCGGGTATAAAACCATTTACATAGGACCTTAGGTGCGTCAGTTGGTACTGATTTCTAGGTTCTCGGCTTTTATGAGTAGAAGTTTAGATACCCAGAAAAGAGGCAATTTGGATCGGGTATAAAAACTATTTACATAGGACCTTAGGTGCGTCAGTTGGTACTGATTTCTAGGTTCTCGGCTTTTATGAGTAGAAGTTTAGATACCCAGAAAAGAGGCAATTTGGATCGGGTATAAAAACTATTTACATAGGACCTTAGGTGCGTCAGTTGGTACTGATTTCTAGGTTCTCGGCTTTTATGAGTAGAAGTTTAGATACCCAGAAAAGAGGCAATTTGGATCGGGTATAAAAACCATTTACATAGGACCTTAGGTGCGTCAGTTGGTACTGATTTCTAGGTTCTCGGCTTTTATGAGTAGAAGTTTAGATACCCAGAAAAGAGGCAATTTGGATCGGGTATAAAAACTATTTACATAGGACCTTAGGTGCGTCAGTTGGTACTGATTTCTAGGTTCTCGGCTTTTATGAGTAGAAGTTTAGATACCCAGAAAAGAGGCAATTTGGATCGGGTATAAAAACTATTTACATAGGACCTTAGGTGCGTCAGTTGGTACTGATTTCTAGGTTCTCGGCTTTTATGAGTAGAAGTTTAGATACCCAGAAAAGAGGCAATTTGGATCGGGTATAAAAACCATTTACATAGGACCTTAGGTGCGTCAGTTGGTACTGATTTCTAGGTTCTCGGCTTTTATGAGTAGAAGTTTAGATACCCAGAAAAGAGGCAATTTGGATCGGGTATAAAAACTATTTACATAGGACCTTAGGTGCGTTAGTCGGTACTGATTTCTAGGTTCTCGGCTTTAATGTGGAGAGGTTAGATACCCAGAAATAAGGCACTTTGGATCGGGTACAAGAACCACTTGCATGCTACTTCAGTTGCTTAATCGGTTCTGATTCCATACTACACAACATGAGCAAACGATTACAAGTTTAAAATAGCATTTTTATCGACATGTCATGCTTAAGATTTATATCGCATTTTTATCGGCGTTAGGGTAAGGGTTAAGTTTGAAATAGTAATTTCATAGGAATTTAACACATCGCTATGTCATGCTTAAGTTTTATATAGCATTTTCAGCGGCATGTCATCCTGTATTTTAAATAGCATTTTCAGCGGCATGTCATCCTGTATTTTAAATAGCATTTTCAGCGGCATTAATCTGATCTTGTGTGACCGCTTGCTGCTGTGGGATGCAAGTAAATAAAAGGCGTTTTAGGGGTTTTCTTTGAAATAAAAACCGTGGAATCCTTTGCACACTCTGATTCTAGGGTGTCCTTCACAAAAGGGATCAATTCTTTTGTCTGCATGAGGTATGGTATGGTTCGAAATTACCCCCTCCTTTGAGTGTGCGTTGATTTATTACCGGTCGCCTTTTTCTTGATTCAAACAATCTAACTTGATTTAAATACAATCCGCGTGGCTAGACGTAGCGAGCACATTAACCTGTTATTTGAAACCCGAATTCCAGGTTACATATATATATATATATATATATATATATATATATATATATATATATATATATGATTTATTTATACAGACATGTATATGTCATGTAAATGTCTGTATAAATAAAAAATAATTATATATAAAAGCTCTATTTGATATTCAGCACTCTTTATAAGACCGGTTGAAATTCTTCGGATTTTTATCCTGTGGATGTTTATTTTATTATATCTTGATTAATATCTCTCTCTCTCTCTCTCTCTCTCTCTCTATATATATATATATATATATATATATATATATATATATATATATATATATATATATTTCAGGTTCGATTATTTTCGATAGGAATTCGAATCAGAGAGCTTTATGTCCGTTCAAACAGAGCATGAATCAGTTATGAGGTTGAAAAAGACTAGATATACATTCGGATTATACATATTATAAGTTATTTCGACCATAACTAGGTCTCCTCGGATGTGGTTGGAAACACATACGCAAGTAGAGCTAGGTATTAAACTATGAAAATATAATTATGGCAATTAGGCTACACAGAGGCTCCCGCGTTTCATCCCCGGGGGGAATCATCAGGCTAAGATGCATTTTAGTTATATGCCATAATTATATTTTCATAGCTTACTATATATATATATATATATATATATATATATATATATATATATATATATATATATAATAAAATGACGTAAGAAGCCCTTTTTAACAATGCGTGAAAGAATTTATTTCTTTTTTTTTCTTTTTCCAATCAATTTCGAAGTTTACAAACTTCATCTTCAGGGATGTATTTTTTTTTTTTTTATAAAATAAACAAACCTTTACTTTTGTTTATAAGTAGCATCGAGATGGTGTGACGCTCTCCACCAAGATGGAATAGGGCGGAAGTGAAAAATATTAAGAACGATTATGCCAGGGGCAAGCCGGGAGTTATAAAGATATTGTTCGTTCTTTTTTTTTTTTTTTTTAAGCATTGAATAAAATGTAATAAAATGACGTAAGAAGCCCTTTTTAACAATGCGTGAAAGAATTTATTTCTTTTTTTTCTTTTTCCAATCAATTTCGAAGTTTACAAACTTCATCTTCAGGGATGTATTTTTTTTTTTTTTATAAAATAAACAAACCTTTACTTTTGTTTATAAGTAGCATCGAGATGGTGTGACGCTCTCCACCAAGATGGAATAGGGCGGAAGTGAAAAATATTAAGAACGATTATGCCAGGGGCAAGCCGGGAGTTATAAAGATATTGTTCGTTCTTTTTTTTTTTTTTTTTAAGCATTGAATAAAATGTAATAAAATGACGTAAGAAGCCCTTTTTAACAATGCGTGAAAGAATTTATTTCTTTTTTTTCTTTTTCCAATCAATTTCGAAGTTTACAAACTTCATCTTCAGGGATGTATTTTTTTTTTTTTTATAAAATAAACAAACCTTTACTTTTGTTTATAAGTAGCATCGAGATGGTGTGACGCTCTCCACCAAGATGGAATAGGGCGGAAGTGAAAAATATTAAGAACGATTATGCCAGGGGCAAGCCGGGAGTTATAAAGATATTGTTCGTTCTTTTTTTTTTTTTTTTTAAGCATTGAATAAAATGTAATAAAATGACGTAAGAAGCCCTTTTTAACAATGCGTGAAAGAATTTATTTCTTTTTTTTCTTTTTCCAATCAATTTCGAAGTTTACAAACTTCATCTTCAGGGATGTATTTTTTTTTTTTTTATAAAATAAACAAACCTTTACTTTTGTTTATAAGTAGCATCGAGATGGTGTGACGCTCTCCACCAAGATGGAATAGGGCGGAAGTGAAAAATATTAAGAACGATTATGCCAGGGGCAAGCCGGGAGTTATAAAGATATTGTTCGTTCTTTTTTTTTTTTTTTTTTAAGCATTGAATAAAATGTAATAAAATGACGTAAGAAGCCCTTTTTAACAATGCGTGAAAGAATTTATTTCTTTTTTTTCTTTTTCCAATCAATTTCGAAGTTTACAAACTTCATCTTCAGGGATGTATTTTTTTTTTTTATAAAATAAACAAACCTTTACTTTTGTTTATAAGTAGCATCGAGATGGTGTGACGCTCTCCACCAAGATGGAATAGGGCGGAAGTGAAAAATATTAAGAACGATTATGCCAGGGGCAAGCCGGGAGTTATAAAGATATTGTTCGTTCTTTTTTTTTTTTTTTTTTAAGCATTGAATAAAATGTAATAAAATGACGTAAGAAGCCCTTTTTAACAATGCGTGAAAGAATTTATTTCTTTTTTTTCTTTTTCCAATCAATTTCGAAGTTTACAAACTTCATCTTCAGGGATGTATTTTTTTTTTTTTTATAAAATAAACAAACCTTTACTTTTGTTTATAAGTAGCATCGAGATGGTGTGACGCTCTCCACCAAGATGGAATAGGGCGGAAGTGAAAAATATTAATTCTTACGTCATTTTATTACATTTTATTCAATGCTTAAAAAAAAAAAAAAAAAGAACGAACAATATCTTTATAACTCCCGGCTTGCCCCTGGCATAATCGTTCTTAATATTTTTCACTTCCGCCCTATTCCATCTTGGTGGAGAGCGTCACACCATCTCGATGCTACTTATAAACAAAAGTAAAGGTTTGTTTATTTTATAAAAAAAAAAAAAATACATCCCTGAAGATGAAGTTTGTAAACTTCGAAATTGATTGGAAAAAGAAAAAAAAGAAATAAATTCTTTCACGCATTGTTAAAAAGGGCTTCTTACGTCATTTTATTACATTTTATTCAATGCTTAAAAAAAAAAAAAAAAGAACGAACAATATCTTTATAACTCCCGGCTTGCCCCTGGCATAATCGTTCTTAATATTTTTCACTTCCGCCCTATTCCATCTTGGTGGAGAGCGTCACACCATCTCGATGCTACTTATAAACAAAAGTAAAGGTTTGTTTATTTTATAAAAAAAAAAAAAATACATCCCTGAAGATGAAGTTTGTAAACTTCGAAATTGATTGGAAAAAGAAAAAAAAGAAATAAATTCTTTCACGCATTGTTAAAAAGGGCTTCTTACGTCATTTTATTACATTTTATTCAATGCTTAAAAAAAAAAAAAAAAAGAACGAACAATATCTTTATAACTCCCGGCTTGCCCCTGGCATAATCGTTCTTAATATTTTTCACTTCCGCCCTATTCCATCTTGGTGGAGAGCGTCACACCATCTCGATGCTACTTATAAACAAAAGTAAAGGTTTGTTTATTTTATAAAAAAAAAAAAAATACATCCCTGAAGATGAAGTTTGTAAACTTCGAAATTGATTGGAAAAAGAAAAAAAAGAAATAAATTCTTTCACGCATTGTTAAAAAGGGCTTCTTACGTCATTTTATTACATTTTATTCAATGCTTAAAAAAAAAAAAAAAAAGAACGAACAATATCTTTATAACTCCCGGCTTGCCCCTGGCATAATCGTTCTTAATATTTTTCACTTCCGCCCTATTCCATCTTGGTGGAGAGCGTCACACCATCTCGATGCTACTTATAAACAAAAGTAAAGGTTTGTTTATTTTATAAAAAAAAAAAAAATACATCCCTGAAGATGAAGTTTGTAAACTTCGAAATTGATTGGAAAAAGAAAAAAAAGAAATAAATTCTTTCACGCATTGTTAAAAAGGGCTTCTTACGTCATTTTATTACATTTTATTCAATGCTTAAAAAAAAAAAAAAAAAAGAACGAACAATATCTATATATATATATATATATGTGTGTGTCTGTAGAGTTATTTGTTCATAGAGGTTTATACCATGAAGCTATAGTGCACATTAAATAGTGTTCAATAACAAGTAGAGCTGTATTTTTGTATACATTTTTATTTATATTGTTATCGTGTGATATTTGTCTACCTTATATAGGGAATAGACGGAATCTTCTAGACACTATATATAGAATTACGACTAAGTGTTATGGCAGACATTGGTGGCAGTCATTAGTGACAGTCATGGACACAGAGTCGCACGCACACTTTTTGTAACATGCTATTCTGTACTTCTGTAAATACACTTTTGTGAATATACTACCGTATTGTTTTCATTATTATCAATGTCACAACACTGACGACGAGGATTTGAACCAATGTCCCACAACACTAGCAACGAGGTATTCGGACTTATTCGGTCTAATATATTTCGAACATATATCGCACAACTCTGACGACAAGGACTTATTCGGACTTATTCGGACAGGAAAATAACCCGAAATTATGTTGCATACAACACTGGAAACGAAAACTAGGATTTATGTCAGATACAACATAACTATTACTACAACTGTGATGTCAGATTTTCGAAAAAATACTGTGGTGGTATGCTCTGGATAAGTTGAAATCAAACTGAATTTTTCACAAGCAAAGTGTGTCAAATATGCTAAAATAACCCTTCAGCATCGCGGAAAGGATTGAAGAAAAATTGTCGTTTCTGAGTAGAAATAAAACGTTTTCAAATCAAGGTTTGAAAATTTAAGTCGTTCGACCGCGAAGGAAAACAAACAAAAAAAAAAACGAAAAAAAAACATAAAACAAAAAGGTCTGTGTATTTTTTCCTATTAATCAGAAACACGAAAATAAGTTTGAACGGGCTTATGGTTTTTCCGATAAAAGGTTAGGTTAAGAATTTATCCTCCAGTAAGAAAAGCTACAACCGTGTAAATAAAAAAATAAAATTAAAATTATATATATATATATATATATATATATATATATATATATATATATATATATATATATATATATATAATTATTTATAAATAAATATTAATTTAAAAATAAACCCATATACACTTGTGTTCATGCCAAACCTGCAATCGTCAGTATGGGAGGAGAAAATTTGTTAACACTGCATTCAAAAACAACCATAGTGTAGTCAATTGGGAAGCAACCTCATGGTATTTCGTTCCGCTGACGGATAGTCCTTGGAAAGAAACTCTGTTCATGGAAGTTTAGTTTTAGGTACACAGAAGAAGAAGGGGAAATTATTTTCAGTGGTTGTAGCTAGACGTGTTTTTGCTGTGAATGTTTTACTTGGGGGGGGGGGCAGAGATTGGAGCTCAGTCGAGCACCTGCCATGATAGTCTGTAACCGAAACTACGTATCTAATTATGTCATAATTTCTACTAAGATGATTATAATATTACAAGTTTAAGCATTAAGAAATGTATCATATTATTTATACCGTTGACCTGTCTATTTTATTGTGACATAGGTTTCAATTTACATATACAACAAAATAGCGGTTCAAACTGTGAACGGGTGGCTAATTTACATATTGATTTTTCTAAACTTATTATAATAAATCATTTACGAATAATATTGATTTTTACGTGTTCCTTTATTCAGAATAGTTTCATGGATACATGTTAAAGAAGGTAGTAATGAAATAAAAGAAATGAGTGATTTTATCATCATTTGAACTGACGTACAGAAGAGAAAAGTTTGAGAAACGCGGCGTTGACAGGTCATTCGACTAATCTAAAATAAGTTATACATAAGAGCGACATCATAATATTCTATCATATATGCATAAACAGAAAAAAACAGAAACCAACACGAATTCACTTCAACAACAAAAGCTAAAATTGGGTCCATAAAAATCAGCTCCTAGAGACAGTCTAACAAAAAGGCGCAAAAAGGCCAAAAATGTTGATCACCTGGGTGCTCTCAACTATGTCAGCCAAACCACTGGTTAAACGATATAAAAGCAGACCGTGCAACAACATCTCCTCTCTTTTCCTCTTTTCTCTTTACCTCTCCGCGCCTCTCGTACACTTAACAGAGAATACAAGTTCGGCTACCCTCGCCTTTGACCGAGAGGTGCCAGCACATCGGCGGACTACTAAACACACACACATACACAAAGGCTTAAACTCCTATCATTTTTCAACGCATACAACCACACACTGCTGGCAAAGGCACACACATTATGCTGTCAATCCCATACATATACAAGACACTTTTTTTTCAAGTGATTGCAATTATATAAGTTGTATATAAGTTGGGAGCAAGGAAGAAAATGTGACGCCATTTTTGACACACGAGTTTTATACTGTCGGATATTTCCCCCTTTTTAATAATAAACCATCTACGAGTACTATTGATTTTAACTTGTTTCTTCATTCAGAATAATTTCATGGAGACATTTTAAAGACAATAGTAATAAAAAAAAAATAGAAATAACTAATTTTATCATCTATTTTCTTTAGTTAAATCAAGTAAATTTGATTATAAAATGGGAGTGAATGGAACAGCCTAGCCGACCACTCCAAGATATTCTATGGTGCTTATATAAATGAGGATACACATGAAAAACGCATATCCAAGTAAAAACTATTGTTTATACTTACATATCAGGCGAAAATAAGTATACTCACTAAAAATTAGGAAAAATTATCAAGTAGAATTTTAGAAAGTGGATATTGAGTTTACTTTTGGCAGACTTGTAACTGTCGATTCCTTTATTTTGTCCTTTAGTCCTCACATTCCATGAACAATGTTTCTGATAAAGGGGGAAGAATTGTTGTTTTCTGGGCCAGAATCTATCCATCTAACACTTATCGTTCGCTAGTTTTTGACCTTGATATAGTTTTTTTTTTCTTAGCGCCTTACATCAAGTGGCTTCGTGTCTTGTCTGGAGCGATTTTCAGAAAAAAAAGAAAGAAATATAAATTAAAAATCAGTTTTATCGTATCTTTCTGACCGCTATTCATTTATTACTTGTTTATATAACAGACTGAGTTATGTCCCCCTGATTTACGTGTTTTTTGCTCTAATCAATAGCGTCCGTAAAATACGATTAAACTGATTTTTATTTTTAATTAAAATTCTACTTGATAATTTTCCCTAATTTTTAGTGTAGATGCCTATTTTTGCCTGATACATAAGTATATTAAAGAGTTTTTCGGTTAATTTATTTGGAACTACAATTTTCATCTGTCTAACTGCATTTTTCATATGTGCCCTCATCTGTATAAGCACCTATTCTATTATTTGCTTACCCCCCCCCCCCCGATTTTACATATTTTTTATTTTATAATAAATATTTCCATCTTCAAAATATACTTACAAAAGAAACAACCAAAACGTAATAAATGTTACTCGCCTCCTCTCCCCTACGTGGGCAAAGTTAGATACAAGGTCGGATTTTAATGTGGGGAAAAATCCAGATACCCAAAAAGGAGCACTCTGGATTGGGACAACCATACAAATTGCTTCAGTCTAAAAAGATTTATCCTTCACTGACCGAGGACAGAAAAGACTAAGTGCACCAACAGAACAGATACTACACTTTGCATTATGAATTTGTAAAAAATTAAACACTTACAGCTTCAACAAATTAGGCACAAGGTCATCAAAAGTGTGAGAAAAATGGGGGTCGTTGTTAATCCTTGGTCTAAAGTAATAAGAATGACTATGCTACTCTTTGCTAGAATAATCTTAGTCCCCACAATGCCACATTTACTCTAAGAGACCATTCTACTTTAAAATATACCCAAATTTATTTGAAACATTAACAATATTATTTTCCTTAAATATATTTATATACAATTTCATTTGCAGTGGAGAGTGGGACAACAATAAAAACATGGTTAATAAGGCCCTTCCAACCCTTTCTAAAGAATAGACTGCCGACTGTTTTCCGGTTTGTTCAGAACCGAAAACAAGCAGATACTACGCTTTGCTTCTAGCCAAAAGGCTAAAGAAATGGCCGTAATTTTATTATCTAAATTCATACGATATATCAGTTGAATCAAATTCATACGATATATCAGTTGAATCAAATTCATACGATATATCAGTTGAAGTCAAACGATATATCAGTTGAAACTCGTCGGTGTGATATAATTACAAATTATTGTCGAAATTAGTCACGCTTTTAAATCATTTTAAATGTTATTTATTTTGTTGTCTTAATTAAAATTAACAAAGAAAAACAAAGAATGTTACATACACAATAAAATATGTAAACCTAACAACACAGTAGCAGGTGGTACAACCGCCACTCCCTTAATAACAAACCAGATCTGTTTGTTTGCACCACTTGGAAATCCCACTTTGGAACAAAACAGGGTGTTTCTCCATATTAAAACCTGAGCTAACTTTGACCCCAGGGTTAGGGTTAGGGTAAGGGTTAGGGTAAGGGTTGGGGGTCAAAGTTATCTCGGGTCCTAATCTGAAGAAGTACCCGAATGTTAATTAATTTTAAGACAATCTACAATCGATAGCCTGTTAAAGAACAAATCCAGCAGTCATGAAACGAAGCAATCTTGTGCTAATGTGTTCCAAGGATGGGGAGTTCTTGGAAAAAAACTCTCTTCTATCGGAATCGCGCTTGATGAAGAAAGGAAAATCCTTTGCAATGTGGGAGAGTGACGAGTGATTGCTGTGAATGTCTTAGAAGGAAGAAGCAGAGATTGGAACTCAGTCGAGCACCTTCCATGGGTTCACATACATCTGCCGGGAGGAGAAGATGAGCCTCGGTTTAACCATAGCAATGAAGGCCTAACTATAAAACACATATTAATCAGATGCAAAAAAATAAGTACATATACGCAGCAAATATTACAAGCTAAGAAATATAAAATCATTATTTGAAAATATAGCTTCTCAAACAATAGTGTTTCTTAAAGAAACTGATTTGAACAAATATATCTAAAAAAAATATCCAGTATTAACCAAATAAGATCTGACAAGAAACAAATACCAATTAACTTGCATAGAAAAGTTTATTATTTTGTTACAAAGCAAACAATGTGAAAAACTTTCTTCAAAAGAATGGCCCAAATAATATCTACGGCCCCTAAAAAAGAACTGCATACCAAAATCTAAAAATCAAACAAAAACACTTACACATTATGAATAATCAAATCTCAAAGAAAGAAATATCGTAAAAACTGTCTGCATCTGAAAAAACAAAAAAAACTTTGACCTGAGATGACCTTGTAATGGTTGAAATGGCGTTAAGCACTGACAAACAAAAAAATCCATGGACATAATGATAGAGTAGAGAAAGACTAGCGGCGTCTCTTTGATAAAGCGATCATCCTCCACTAGATTGCGAAGTTTCTGTGGCTTGGTTTTAGAAAAGATATTTTAGAAGTTTAGATTTGTGTCGTTTGTTCGTTTTCACGGATTAGAATGAAATATCTGCGCCAGAAAAGAAAACAAGGTAAAAAGAAGTTATTTAAAAAAAATAAGACTGATGTATCGTTTTAGCATCTAAATAAATAAATGCAAAAGTTTTTTTTTTCGTTTACAACTCCTATATTACCATCAAAACGGGTTACTGTTATTTAAATCAATAATTTAATCTACGGGAGTAGCATGCTTTAGTTCCATCAGCCATGACTGGGTAGATGTCTTAAGTAATTCGCGATTGCATTCTTAGTATCGCCCGAACTGAGGATTGAACCTTCAACCTCCAGTAAAGTGTCACCTAGAACTGAATTTTACTTAGTACTTTATTCGTTACGCCACGGGTTCTTGCAGATTTAACAAAGGGTTCCATTCGAAATTCCGTCCAGATTCCCGAGTTCGACAAAGTACACCTGAAGAAGGTCAGAGGTTACATCGGCCGAAACGTTATTATAAAAACACCCAAGATGAGAACAGTAGTCCCATATATATATATATATATATATATATATATATATATATATATATATATATATATCGGACTACTATATATATATACGGTTAGTGGGAGAGAATCCCAGCAGAGTGCTCGATTATTAAGAAAAGATTAAAAATAAGGGCGTAATATTTATTTATATATGCAATTACAGAATATTAAGACAACAGCGGTACCGTCGGTTCTAAATCCAAACAAAGGAGACATACGTAAACAGAGGCTGAAGTAAGTCCGGCATAGGAGGCCAACTATAGGTCCCCTTAATTGTGATTTGAAACCGACGGTACCGATGTTGTCTTAATCTATTGTAATTACATGGATATATATATATATATATATATATATAAAATGAAATTGTCTGTCTGTATGTATGTATGTATGTATGTATGTATGTATGTATGTCTGTATGTATGTATGTGTCATGGCATCACAGCTAAACGGTCGATCTAAGAGCCAAACTGACCACAGATTTGGAATCAGCACATTCGATTCGATGTGCTTATCGATGTTAGAAGTTCTTGAATCTTATTTTAAACTCATTATTCGAAAGTAAAACTAAGTAAAAATAATATTACAAACAAATATTCTGACATTTTTAGCATTCTCTTTCGAAACCGACCAAACAACTTTGGAACCTTTTCACTACCAGTAAGAAAAATAAATCTATAAACATATTAAAATAAGTCTAGATTGTGTCTTTAGTCAAATTATCGTGCGTATTTGACATCGATTTTTTTTCAATTTAAAATGGAACTTTTCTTCATGTTTCTTTCCTTATTTCAGACAATCGAAATATTTTAGATCGATGCGAAGGGTATACCCCTATGTCGAACTCATAAAAGTTTAAGTAGGTTACAAAGACAAACTATTTTCGCTTGATCGGTAACCATGTGGTTAAAGCGTTGACATTTAGATCCAATATTTTATGCTATCCTCCAGGGTTCGAATCTCACACTAGACAAATGTTGTTTTTTTTTTTGTTTTTTTTTGCAATAGCGTTCCAGTTATTTCCTAGCCGATATCAATCATCATCATAAACCTGAATAATGCACTTGTTTATTTTTTGTAAGAAAAAAAAATTCATTTGAAGCAACGTGCAGAAGGTTTGAGAAACCCGACGTTGACGGGTCTTTCGACCAATCTTAACTAAGTTATACATATACAAGACACTGTTTTTTTCAAATGATTGTAATTATAAAAGTTTTATATAAGTTAGGAAGCAAGGAAGAAAGTGTGACGCCATTTTTTGACACATTAGTTTTATATTGTCGGAATATTTCCTCCTTTTTAATAATCCTTTTATTTTTATTCCTGCTTTGTTTCAGCTAATCGTTGCGAATTGAAACCCTGCAAAAATGATGCTGAATGTTTCAACAGAGGCGATACGTTTTTCTGCAAATGCAAACCTGGATTTGAAGGAAAAACCTGTGTAAAAAGTGAGTCTTAATTTCTATGCATTTCATTGCAATTGTTAATATATTTGAAAAACTGAGAAAAATACATTCTTTTTTGAAGGTGTTTGAGATTATTATAGCCTGCAGGGGAAGAATATGGGATAAAGATAGAATATTGGAAGATGATTCGATGTTTGTTCTGTCGTTTGGTTATTAATTTGATCTCTGTGAGTTGCAAATCAACCCTTTTCATTATAATAGTTTTAGTCATTAAAGTATCAACAGTTTGAACTCAAAACATACCTTGTTCTTCTTCGGACGGCGCCCCAAAGTCAACGTGTGCGATAATGATCTTGCCCGACTGTTGAGAATCTCGTAACTGCAATCAAAAGTCAGCTGCATTCTTCAATAATGTATTACTAGCGGAACCCGTGTAAATTACACGAAATGATGTTTTCAATACGGGTCCTAATGTAACAAAGCATCCTCTATTTGTTAGTAAGTTACGCTTGCTTTATTATGAGCCACCCCCTTCTGGATAAGAGTGAAATAATTGTTTGAAATAGTAACTCGTGTACGATGGACACTGCGCATATCTACTAAAAAAGGTTGATATGCCATCCGTTCAAAAAAAAAAAAAACAACAAAATATTACTGGCCGATACCCTACTTTTTAAGCAGTCAACGTAATTAAATAGACAATGCCATTAAAAACGCCAACATAAAAACAAAAAATAGTTTTAAGTTTTAAGCAACACAAAAAAGTAGTTTTTAACCAGGTAATAATAAAATGTATTATTTCTTCAACTTCCCCTCGAAATGTAGAATAAAAATCTTAGAGGTTGGTTGGGATCGAACTATAAACCAGTCGGGCCGAAGTAAAAAATACCGCCTCGCAACCATTACGCAAGAGGGATACACATATTAATATACCTAAACGCAGGCTAGTTGAATGTTTTTCAAAATTTAGGTGCGGCACGCATGCGCAGAGTTTTTACTGGAAGCGTGACACACGAACACACACGCTATCGTATTAATATATAGATTATTAATCAACTCAACACATTTTTACAAACGAAGTTGTGATTTATTCGGTTATGTTCGTCTTTAAGTTACAAATGGAGAGGCAAAGATAAAGACAGAAAGAGACAGAGAGGCTTATGTTGTAAGCGGATATCTTAATCATTATACGTCGTTGGACCATCTTGGAAATACGTCTGCTCGTTACAAACATCCACATCAGACTGCTCTCTACTTCAATATGAAGTTACCATACACAATTTGTTGGAATTATCCCAACAAATTGTGTATGGTAACTTTAACACCTGAACTTTGCTGACTCTTTTCTATAGTACATCCTGTTTATTACTTATCTTGTTAATTTCTCTCAACGAATATTTTTCAAATAAATAAACACTAGCTGATGTACTCACCAATATCGGACAACTGAATTTTGGGTGGCTTCACTCTGGAACTTTTTCCATAAAAAATATCGTTGTTGTTTATGTTTGCTGATTTGTTATTATTGTTAAGCGATTCGGACTTTTGCATAGAGCCCACGGACATTATGCCTCAGGATTGTCTGGTCTGCAAGAAGTCCTCCTCGTTGGTCGCAGCTATTCGGTGACTTGCACACAAAGTCGGGGAAGGTTTAGCCCAGAGCACATGGAAATGAATGGCGCCGAAGCAACGTAGCCGCTTTATTTTAATAGATTTACAATTCAACACCTGCCACGTATTTGATTGCAACACACAGAGGAAGAGACGACCAGAGGATGACGGATCCTGATGCCGACCCCTACTGGATTTTCACCAGAACCTTGTTAGCTAGATTGCTTTGACACTACCACTTTGCCACTGTCCCTACTATGGTGCGGAAGAGTTGCACTTTGTGGGGGTACGTTTGTTGATTAAGAGACGACGAGTGTCTTATTTAAAATAAGTGTCGTTTTTATTTTTATTTTTATACATATACGTCATTCATGGAAAGGGGAAGAGATAGATAGATAGATAGATAGATAGAGAGAGAGAGAGAGAGAGAGAGAGAGAGAGAGACGCACACAGAGATTGGGCGCATACCTCAATCCAACGCCATCCCTAGAGACGGACAACTGTCAACAAGCAGTCGTTGAATAAAAGTATTATCAAATTTTAACGCAATTTTGAGCAGTTGGACAATACATTATGCAGTTTATAAGGAATAAAATTGTTCAAATGTATCATAATCAAAGCCATTTTCAAAAGAGCAGAAAGTTTGATGGAATGTTAGTTTAAGTTAGATTCATGTACAGTCGCAGCAACCTTGATTTTTTTTATTTGTGTTACTGTTAAAAGCGACTCTACATGTTTTTTTCTGACGACATTCCATGTAAAGCAGACATAAATGAAAACCCTCAACCGCTGCTAAAAACTCTATTCCACGCCCTGCTCTCCACCCCAATCTCAGCAGATGTACCTCCCCCTAATCTTCACCACTTGAGTTGTACTGAGGTGGTATCGACTCGTTTTGGAATTCTTTACAAAATATCAACTTCAGAATAATCACTATGTGATGTGAAGTGTTAATATGGGGGCCTTTTTTACCGACGGGTCACCATTTATCAAGACCCGGGGACCATTCGAGCATAAGGGTTAGAAGGATTGTTGGTTGGACGATGATCGCTCTCAGGAGGGAATTGGAAACAGTAGGGGCAATAGGCAGTAGATTACTTAAGAAGCCTTGATTTTTCAAGAGGATGGCTCGACAAGTATTTGTTCACATTATACTTGAAGACGACCATGCTGTAGTCGGCTGGGAAACAGACTCGTGGTATATTGTTCCACAGATAGAATGTTCTAGGAAAAAAACTCTAAAATAAACATAGAAAATCACAAAGAATAAAATGAGATTTGTACAGGATTAGAACCTATGCTCTGACGGAGGGGGCCACCTGTCGATCTTACCGCCTTAACCACTTGGTTAACAAGTCCAACAGTTAGTTAAGGATTTTTTCTTTGTTCAAATATAGGGAGAAATTCAGTTCCGCTTTATTAGGAAAAAAGGTTTATTTAACACATGGAATGGCAATATAATACTACCATATACGTCACTTATAATATAATACTTCTATATATGTGACTAATAACATAATACTACCACATACGTCACTAATAATGTAGTATTTCCATATTTGTCACTAATAATATACTTCCGTATATGTCACTATTAATATAATACTTCCATTGTTGATATTTTGTAAAACTAAATCGAATTCCACCATTAATTTACTTTGCCAATTAACCGAATTTAAATTTGTTTACCTTTTTGTTCTTAAAGCTTATTAAAAAAATTATAACTAATACCTTGGTTTAATAAAACTAATTAATTGTAATAATAAAATAAGGTTGTGTTTTATTCTTTCAGTAGATACACTAGAATATTATGTTTCTGAACCCATAGCATAAGGGTTAAAAAATCCCACTCCTTCACTGTAGAGGTCCTTAGATTCTGGAAGATTCTTTACTCTGATAGCTTCTTTCATCGGACCGCTTATCTTTGGAATTCTCTTCCTGATTCCTATTTCCCCGACCGTACACACATGCAGAAATTTAAAAGCAATGTAAACTAAAATCTCGCTGCCCAATTCCCCAGCCAGGTGGCCCCGTTATAATTTTGGCACTTACCATACAAACTCCTTATGTTATAGTGGAAATATTTTTTTTTTGTAGTAATGACTGACCGCTCATCAATTACTAATTATATTGTCTTGTTGGAGGTTAGGGTTTGGGTTAGGGTTGGGGTGAATAAACGTAAAAAAATTATTGTAAAGATTTACTCCTGGGCGTATTTCTGAATTTAGTATATTTTTTTTAGTTTGATAATTAATTGGTACTTATGCAGATTAGGACCCAAGCTAAAATCGCCTTGGCGTCGGTAGTTTCCGGATGTTTATGTAGATGTCCGGAAAATGCTGAAGTTGTTATCTAATCAGAATACGAGAAAATAAGCAGACGACAAGTTAAGATTTTAATTGATTGAATCGCGAAATTCACTAATTGGAAATAAAAATTGCTCAAAGCAGTAATGAATTTTAATGAGTTAGCACAGGTTATTACGTCTCTTGAAGGACTGATTCAATTTTGTCATGAAAAAAACCCACAAAAAACTGATAGGCAGAGAAAAACAATAGTGAAAAAACAAACTTTTTCATGTAGAAAAAAAACATTCTATAACCCTAACCCGGTACTTATCCAGATTAGGAGCTAAGCTAACCCTAACTCTAACCCTAATCGATGCCAAATCGATTTTAGCTTGGGTTCTAATCTGGATAAGTACCTCCTAAGCTTAACACCGTTTTAACACTTGCTAAGTGATGTTTTTCTTTAAAAAAAACATCCAGCCTCGTTGTACATCCAATCTCGTTTTGGTTTTTTAGGATGAAGGCAACCGACTTTTCATTCAGCTTTGTCCGGCCGTCTACGTAAGCATCCGGAAACTACAGACGCCAAGTCAATTTTAGCTTGGGTCGTAATTTGCACAAGTACCATATAATTCATATTGAAACTTAAATCTTTTATTAATTTGAAACGTGAATTTTGAATTCCTGAATTTAGATAACAAAAATCTTGCTGCTCAACTCCCCACTCAGGTTGCTCAGTTATAAATTTGGTCCCTACCACACTAGCTTCTTATGCTTCAGTTGCAATATTGCCTTGTTTAGAGGGAATACAAGTTTTTGAAAAATGTTTAAATTTTTTCTCCTGGACGTATGTCTGCTTTTAAGTATATTTTCTAGTTTGATCATTAATTCATATTGAACCTTAAAAGATTGTTTTGAATTGTTGTCTGTAATGTCTAATCATGTTTTGAATTGTTGTCTGTAATGTCTAATCATGTTTTGTCTTTTTTTCAGTCAATCCCTGTGGACTGAAACCTTGTAAGAATGGTGCCAGGTGTTTCAACGAGAAAGATGCTTTCCGATGTGAATGCACAGCTGGTTTTATGGGGAAGACATGTATTGAACGTAAGTGAAGACATTTTCGGTGGATGTGTTATCCGGTAAACGCTGAATTAAAATGAGATACGATTTAAATTATCCATTAAAAATATGGCGGAAAGTTCTGTTTAACAGATTTAATCTTGGTTGTCTTCAAAGCCAATGTCAACAGATTCCTATCTAGAACCGTTCCCACAAATATCCGGACTTGATTCTCACAATCATTCCATTAACCATTATTCTCGAGTGACATCTGGCCTTGATAAGTGATGACTCACCTTTTAGTAAAAAAAAATGTCAAGTGATTTGATATACTTGTTCTATGCTTCTCGTACTGCTGCTGCTACTGCTGTTGTTGTTATTGTTGTTGTTGCTAAGCGAGTCGGACTTCTGCCTACAGCTCACAAAAATCATGCCTCAAGATGTCTGGTCTGCATGAAGTCCTTCTCGTTGGTCAAATCTATTCGTTAAACCTGCAATATTACCCACGACAACAAGAGCAGCAAGGCTTAGTAGTTGCATACAAAGTCGGGGAAGGTTTGGCCAAGAACAAACAAAGGAATGGTGCAGAATTGATTTGCGGTTCTATTCCTAACTCGTCTTTGCTTGCCACATTCAGAGGCAAAGACAACAAGAGGACGACGGATCCTGATGACGATTCCTCCTGGATTTTCACCAGAATCCAATTAGCCACATTGTTAGCTTAATATTTCTTGGTGCCAAATCTGTCTGCTATGGATGGTTCTGACACTATCACGTTGCTTTCAGCTTGACTTTAGCACGTCAGTTGACGTTGTTGTTGTTGCTCAGCGGGTTAGCCCAAATATAGCATCAAACAAGGAGATGTTATCTGCTTTTGATGAAGGTCCTTCGCGTAGATTTGGAGCACTTCATATTCCTTAATAGTTTTAGGTTACCCTCGACACTGGGGTCAACAAAGACTAGCGGTTTCTCTAAATCGTTGAAGAACGTTGTCACCTTTAGGCATTAAGTGGTGGCCACATATGTGCTAACACAATGTTGTTTTCCTAACTCTGCATTGCGAAAGATGACCAAAACTCCTTGCATGCAATAGATTGTCCACAGAAGCATTAGCTATAACAACCGGCGTCTTTGGATTTCATCAGTGTCCCTTTAGCCGTGTTGCAGCCTTAATATCGCTTTAGTGCCCAAGAATCTGATCCGTAGAGTAGGATGGATTTGACGTGAACTCTGAGTTTTGTCTCATTCTTGATAGAAGCTTTCTAGATTTTGTGGAGAGAGTGTGGATTGCATTCCACGCCTGCCCATATTAGTATAATAACCAGAGTCAATGAATCCTCTTAGATATTCGAGGTTCTGAACGATATTTAGAAGACGCGATCTCTTTGACTAGCAAGACAGCCGGGTGTTAGGAAGAGTAAACATATCTGTCTACCCCCACCCGGTTATTGCTTAGGTGTCAAAATAAGAAATCTCCAGAGAGAATATTTTCTCCGACGACTAGAAACTGGTGATTCTGAACCCCCAAAATAAATAATAATAACAGATTAATTTATCTTGTGTTATGCGTTCCATTCAAAATAGAAACGGTGAGAACCCTGGTTGTTCTTCTGGGTGATGAAATAAAGCCTAACGAGAATAAAACAGCTTTTCTTTCGCATTAAAAAAAAACAAACAATTAAAATAAGGCATATATTTTTTAATGGCAAATATTCGCTTTTTAATTGCTCAAACGAATCATACTTTTCAATTTGTTAAACGAGTGTTACGTTTCTTTACGTCGCATTCTATTTGTTATATACATTTTAAATACGAAACTAAAATAAATCTGTTCTCTTTTCTCTCATGGAGAATAATATTCTTTTCTTTTAAACAATTTTATTATAATATTCTTTTCTTTTAAACAATTTTATCAGTATCATTATTATACATTCTATCAGCTGAAATTTAAAAAATACATATCAAACGTTAAATACAAGAATGTTGCAAAGACTATTTAAAACCAACACCAATGGCTAAGTTTCTGATATATCCTAAAAGGCTTTTTTCAAATATAGCAGTTAAAATAGATTTTTTAGAATATGATAGCAACAAAGTAATTGTTTACATTAACGTGTATAAAATTGAACTTTGGTGTAATTTTTTACACATTGTAGCCATTTTATTTTTGATAATTTCTCATTCTTAAATTATTCACTTATAATAAAATCAAATCAGATTAAATTTATTTTGCAAAAAAATAGCTAAGTGTAACACGCCACGTAAAGAGATAGGGAGAAGATATCTACATCTACATACAGACTGGATGTTTGTCCATGGTCACATTAAGCCTGGATATGGTAGTCATCGTCAAGACCTCCTCTGGCAGGTTGATCCACGGAGCAGAAATTCAGACAGAGAATCTTGCTTTTCTTCTATTCAGCCGAGAGTGCCGGTGGTATATCTTTTGCGAGTAGTCGTGAAGACTGCAACTTAGTACTGGAGTGAAAAACTCCTCCAAACGAAGATTTAAGTTTCCGTTGATGCTGTTACATACTAAAATCACGTCTCCTCGCATCCCCAGATGCTCAAGTGAGAACAATTTTAGTCTTTGGAGCCATTCTTTGTAGATAAACGTGGAGAGTCCCACCACCATACTAGTTGCCAATTGTTGAACCCGCTCCAGGTGTACGATATCTTTTTGTAGATAAGGATTTGTTGCTTGGATGGCATATTCAAGAATGGACCGTACCAGAGTTATTTATATTGTATGTTTTAAGTTCTTCCTTTTTTATTTTTATTTTTTTCATTTCTGTTATGAAATAAACACATTTTATTATTGAATAAAAAAAATGATGCTCCTTTAGGAGTTCCATTTCTTTTGGGTCTAATGAAAATGTGTAACTTCTTCTGCTTCTACTCGCCAAGACAATACTGCTCGACAGTTGAGAATTATACAGCTTCCATCTGTGGTCATATCGTCATTTATTTCGATCGGAATACATTCGTATAAAAATATAGGAATGTATGAAGTAACACAAAACCCGGCCGCTGATTGTTTGATTTTTGTTTATAAATTAATATTCTGAAAAAGCGTCCCTCATCCATAGTCATAAATTTACCTCTGTCAGATTCAGATCAGGAAAACATCAATAGGTCGAAAAACGATGAGCTCCACACGTGCGAATTAAATAGGCTACTAAACAACTAAGAAAGAGATATTTAATAGCAATCAGAAAACAAAATGCAATTTATTTGCTTTTTCTAGTTTGGACTTTGAACTTATGGATATACTAGTTTACCGTGACCCGCTGGGTCACAGCCACTACTATTATTTGTTCCGCCTTGGTTTCATTCAAAAATTCATAAATTCTAACTTATCTGTTAAGACATTCTTCTTGCATAGCTAAAAAGAATAAGTCTATTTACTGCTATATTATCCTTATGGAGAATATAGAAGTATAGAGACATTATTTTGCTATCTAATTTACACATGTGTTTCCGGTGTGTACGAACACACTATGTACATAAGGTAAAAAGAGAGTGCCACTTTTTCCCCTAAATGCTCACAGAGACCTTAAAAACTATTAGAGAGTTGTTGAATCAACACACAGCAAGAGGGGACGAGAGAAATACAGAGATAACAAAGTCAGAGATTGTTAATTGTTCAGTTAATCATAAATTACACTTAATTAGTAGATTTGAAATGGACCGATAACTCAATCCCCAAACTAAGAAATATGTTTGCGTTTATTTTGTGTCATTGAAGTATATTGGAAAAAAAATAACAACTCAGCTCTAAAATAATAGTAAATAGTGGTTGTGATGTTTTAAGCACTTCTTAGTCGTTTTTAGCTACCATCTTCCGGCAAAATTAGTTGGAACTTTTACTAACACCTACTTACGTTCTGGTTAATTCTCATCTGGGGAAGCCCCTTTCTTTCACATTTTTGCTACGCTGTACTTTCTTCTCAGATATGAAGGCATACCTATATTAGTCGCATGCTGGCACAATGATATACAGCAGTCTCAGGTAAAATGCCACATCTGAATTCTTAATAACATTCACAATTCTTTCCGCAATCGAACCATATTTGATACAAATAAACTTTATTCTATGCTGACCTGTCAATCAAATTTCAGTCATGAATGTCCAAGCATCTTTCTTTTATCGGCATTCAATTATAAGCATATTATTTGTTGTAACATTCCTGAAATCTCATTGACGTTGCACATTTTCCCCTTTTATATGAATGTTTTTCTAATTTGTAACATTTCAATTTTCTCTTTTCATTAATTATTTGTTTATTTTCTAATTCTAAATGGAAGAAATAAGATGTAGAACTTAACTAACGTGTTTGTTATTGAATTTAAATAATCAAAAAATCAAATTAAAAGATTAAAATAATCTGGTGGTTTACAAGATTGTGAACAACCAGATTATTTCCAGGTTATAAAAATAAAAAAAAAAGATGTTGAAAAAGTGCATTATAAGCACACATGGATGCGACGTGCAAACTTTTCCATAACTCTGATACAGTTTCTTAGTACTGCCCTAATTTTGACTGATGCCCTCTTCGGTTCGGGAATAGTCTTGGGATTGTTTTGATATACAGTACCTTTGAGGTAACACCACAGATAAAATCAGGCGGGGGTAAGATCCGGTGATTGATAAGTCTATTTCGAATCACAATTCCAACTGATGAAACACTCACTAAAGTGTCCCCACATATATAACAGCAACAAAAGAAAGACTGCTGAACATCCATGGCTGAAAGCTGGTGGACAAGTCAGGCAGTGTTTAAAGTTAATTTGTATAAACCAAATACGGTTGAATTGCAGAAAGACCTGTAAATTCGATTCCATAGGTTGCATTTGGGGGAGTCACCCTATTATATGATGTTGACGCATGACAAAATGGCTGATAGTCTTAAAAACTTGTTTCGTTATAAAATACCCCATAGTGACAGCCACATTATGCATGTTCCTAGCAAAATCAATATCTTCCTTTCGAGTTTATTGATTTCAATATATTCATTCAGTATAGTTTTGTCGGGATTTAATATCACAAATAATGACGCTCAATAATAACGACTTTATTATTAATAAATGGTTTATATTTTCAGCCAACCCATGTGGACTTGAACCTTGCAAGAATGGTGCTAAATGCTTCAATGATGGAGAGAAATTCAGATGTGTGTGCACAACTGGCTTTATGGGACCAACTTGTGTGAAACGTGAGTTAAGACTTGTCTATTTTATTATTACATACGAGTGGTGTATATCGCTACTTTGCTTAAATGAATAATGACAGTTATGTATGATAATATATGTTTGTATCTGTTGTGACCCTGTTTAGGGGCCGAAATGAAGACACGGTGTTAGGTGAACAATATATATTGAAGAAAAGAAATGTACAGAGAACAAGAGAAGCGGTATATCAGTCCTGACTGCTAAGGTAAACTGGACTTCAATCCAATCACTACGAGAAGCTTAACTGCTTCCAGTCTTTTATTGGGAATGAACGCGTCCACTGTTCGTCATATAGGTACAACACCATAACACCTCCCTCCCAAGCCTTACCTCCTCAGGAGTCTAGTATTGTTTCCTTTTTCGATTGATGCTATTCTGAGGTTGCTTGAGATAGCTGTATGTCCAAAGTGTTGTTTTTGGTAGCCATAACCTCCTCCTGGGTAGTGCTGTCGGTTTCTTCCGATAGTCGTTCTCTAATTTGGTCTATGTCTCTCTTATGAGAGAACGGATGGTCTATCAAATTCATATTTGATATCCTCCATATTTTCATTTTAGATGTCTGACTTTTTAGCACATCTTTAAATTTTGAAAAAATGTCGCCTTTTCAACATTTCTCTTCAAGACATCTTATTTTTTTATAGTTTTTAATTATTTAGAAAACTCTTTAATTTTTAACTTTAGTAATTGTAGTTCTTAAACTTTGAGTTCACTCGCATTAACCTTCCACTGGTTATTAAAATAATTTGGCTTAATTTCTTTCAGTTTTGTGTTCGCTTTTTTTTAGCGTGCATTTTGTTTTCTTATGTGATTTAATTTCTGTTATCTCTGCTGGCCATTTATTTCGAGTCCATTTCATACGATTAATGGTTGAAACAAAATACTTTTTTCGTTTTTCTGATCTGGTTGTCAGATTTATTTTCTTCTGGTAAGAATTCTTGGTTCATAATCCCCATAATCTGAATAATTTAATTAAATGTACACCAAATACATTTCCTGTATCTTTTAATATGTACATTTTTACTTTCTTCGTCGTTCTGTTAAAAGTAATGTCGGTAATTATTTTACCTTCGAAATTAATTTTTTCACCAATCACTGTTCTGGCAATTTGATTGGTTCTTAATATGGTCGGTTTTCTCAACCGTCTCCATGTCAATAATTGACACGTCTGAACCCGAATCCAATTGTAGTTTTACCTTTTTCTTAATTTAATATTGTAACCTGAACATATCTCCTTATAATATTGTCGCCATGTTTGATAGTCTTTATCCGCGTTTTATTTCCTTTCATCGTTCTACAATGCGAACTTTTGTGTCCGATTTATTTTACAAATCAGGCAGGTTTTAAAACGAAATGGGCATTCTGTTACCCAATGCAGGCTTCCGCATCGATAACAAGGGCTCGGCGATAATTTATTTTTTAAGGTTGACTTGTTTCTGAGGCTTGAACATCCTGTTCTTTGCCTTGAATACTTTTTGGATCTGAGTTGAATTTCGTTTATTGACGTACTTTTCTTATATGTGCACTGCCCGACTGTTCGATGTCTTTCGAATCCTGCTTTACACTTATAGTCCTCGGCTAATTTCTGTAGTCTTAGGCTTGGTTCATTTTCTAATTTACTTCGAACTTTACGCCTTATTTCAGCGTCTTTTCCTGATACCAATCCTTGAATGAAGATTAAATATTTAAAATTATCAGCACTAAGTTCGGATAATTTAAAATCATAGCAATGCTTATTTACTACTGATGCGAACGTAGAATATTCTTCCTCGCCTTTTTACCAGGTTTAAACACTTCCAGCGTTTGTGAAATAACGTAGTTTTCAAACTGAACAACTCCGTTAACAGTTTTACCGCTTCTGCAAAAGTCAAATCGCTAGTTTTGGGGGGCAAAATAAAATCCACGAACTTCGTATGTTCGGTGGTACCTAATTTTCTAAGTAGCAGGCGAACCTTTTTAGAGTCACCCCAATTTTCAATCAATTCTATAAAAGTCTTCGTATCTTCTAAAATACGACTCGAATTTTTTGTTCTCTACCAGGAGAAAATGTGAAGTCGTCGATAGCACTCCACACGGCATTCTGCGAAAAAGCATTATCATTTTCGTTACCTTGGCCTCAAAGCGATATGTTTGCATTAACATTTCAATCCTTTTGTCAGTTTCTTTTTTTGCTCGAGTAGAAGCTTTTGAAATTTCTTTTCAGTTTTCTGTTGTTGCATTTGAAATTTTACTAATTCTGTAATGTCGACTAAAAGTTTTCCATATTTAAGTGTGTGTCCGTTAGAAAATAAATGTTTGCTTTTGAGTATGGCTTGTAAGAAATTATTTGTGGATTACATTTGCTAGATGTAATATTTGTTGTAAAAAAAAAGTATAAACTTTTTTTTCCTCGATAATTTTTTTAGTACGCTTCTACGCGTTTTAGTTGGAGAATAAAAAAAGTACTGTTTCAAAATTTTTTTTTTCTTTCAGCAGAGTCGGAATAGAAACGTAGAAAAAAAACACTGACTTCTCTTCAATTAAGAGAAATAAGTTTTTCACGTGTTTCTTTTCTCTCCTTTCTTTCCACCGGCAAACCAGTTTTCAGAACTAGACAAGTTTGTAATCAATTTCTCTAAGTTTTTTTTTTTTTTTTTTTTTTTAAAGTTTTTTTAAATTTAATTTGTCGTTTGTTGTAGCGTTCAAATTTAAATCCAACGTCGCCGTTTTGGGGGGTCTTTTTGTCGAAGGTTCAAGAAAATCCTTTGTTGTTTTTTCCTGTGTAACTTTGACTATCTCGTCGATATATTTTCGTATAAGTGCGAATACCTCGTCACCAATTTGTTGTGACCCTGTTTAGGGGCCGAAATGAAGACACGGAACACGGGGTTAGGTGAACAATATATATTAAATAAAAGATATGTACAGAGAACAAGAGAAGTGGTATATCAGTCCTGACTGCCAGGGTAGACAGTAGTTCAATCCAATCACTACGAGAAGCCTAAATGCTTCCAGTCTTTTATTGGGAATGGACGAGTTCACTGTTTGTCATATAGGTGCGGCACCATAACAGTATCAGAGAACAAGTGGAGTGGAGAGAGCATGCAGTTGACAGAAGTTGACAGAAGTTGATCTTTATAACGCTAGCCAGCAGGCTTTCATTCATTCTCAATTTGGGCTAGTTAATATGACATTTTTGGACACCCACACATTCACAACTGCAACGTCCATTCCGGGATTTCGCCTATGCACTCAATGTAGCCACGCCTCAATTTATTATTTGTTTAGCGACAGGCGTATTTCCGTCTGCAGGTGACCTTTGCAGGTGTCTCTGCATCAAATCACTGGATATTTATTTTATGGCCAGGTAGGTGTCTGTGTCAATCAGCCGGGTTTTATTTCGTTCGGCCAGTTGTGACGTGAAGTACTTGTTTAATTTGACACTTAGGCCCGTTTATACAAATTAACTCTGCCCCGTTTTACTTTGTTGTACTTTAGTGATATTAACAGTTTGAAATGCAATATTAAGAGACAGGGGAATGGGATCAGCTCTCCAAAACCACGTCTGCATTGTCATATTTGGGCTAGTGAATCTCTGTCCCATGTTAGTGTTCTTGATAAGGTTCAGAAGCGTATCTTTAATTTGGTGTGTCCCACCTTTCTTCTTCTCTGCATACTCTCACTCACATGCGTGATGTTGCTAGTCTCAATCTTTTCTATAAATATTATTATATCATGTGTTCTTCAGAATTGTCTAATCTATTCCTTGCTTCCTTTGTTCCAGATCGTTTAACTAATTTGTCCAGTGCTCTTTATCAATTCGCTGTTTTGGCATCTCGTCATAATACGGCTTCACATTCCCGTAGTTTCTTTCGGAACTTTTTATGGAACTCTCTGCCTGCTGACTGTTTTCGTCATACTTATAGCCTTGGTCTTTTCAAGACTAAGATCAATATGCATCTCCTGTCTGTGCGATAATCATATCTAATTCTGTTTAGCTCCTTACATCAAGTGGCTTCATTCCTTCTCTCGAACGATTTCAACAAAAAAATATTTTAAAATAGGAGAATGGGAGCAGATCTCCCAAAACATGTCCGCATTCTCTCACAGTCCCTCTGGTGCTACCAGGTCAGGCTGTCTGAAGATTCCTGACCAAAAATGCACCGAACATTAATGTTATTGTTTTTTCCTTTCTCTTTGTAAAACTCAATCTTGTTAAAGTAAAAATATATTGCTGAACATTAATAAACTATTTTTTAATCCATTTTTAAAGGATAAATGTTTTCTCTTCAAAGCAAACAATATCTAATTGTTCGGTCGGCTAAAAGCGAACGCTACAATGTCGGACTATTTTTTTAATGTTATTTTTACACACTTTTTATTTTTAATAATGATCTTTAAAAAAGGTTCAAGGACTTCTGACGTTGATAAGGACATCGAATAGATGATGATTCTGTACCTGCAGTTAGTTTAGCTCCTAAATCAAATATATCCACAAACACACATACACAAATGCGGCACACATACACATACATACAACTTTGCTTTATATAAAGAGATTGGAGATGAAAAATAGATAAATCAGGCACAGATTGAAAAGTAGTAATAACCGTGTGTAATTTACACGGTCCTAGCGAGTTATAATTAATGAAACAGCTATGCTATTATGTCACGTGTTGAGGTATTGTTTCAATAAGATATCTAAAAAAAGTCACATTTTTATCCTAATTAAGAAAACAATAGCACCTCGTTAGTAAAACCGATCATGAAGATGGGGGGAGGGAGATGTGCTATTGTCATGTTAACAATAGACCTGAATGATTTTACCAAAAAATAGCGTGCATTGCTGTGGTTCCAAACATGGACAGTATTGACCGCAGACCAATTTATAATCTTCGATGAGCAACTCTGCAGAAAATTGCAGTCATTTTGAAATGTTGCACCATAACAGATGATGTGCATTGAAGCCAGTATAGGCAAGAATATAATGGACAATTTACTTCTAAATATAACCCGATGATACTATACTAGCTCTAACTAAACGACATTACCCCTGTGTAACAAAATTAAAGGGCAGTAATCATGTAATGATTTATTTTCCTTGATTTTCTTAATGTTTACAAATATTCGGTGAGTAACGATGAATTTAACCACTTTTAGAATTTTCTCAGCCGGAATAATTATTTTCAGAAGATATATTCATGCCAATAGCATAGTGGAAAGAAAAAAAACGAAAATAGACTAGTTCAAATCAAGTATGGATATGTCAGACGTATTGCAATTCGGGGTTGAATTTGAAATTTGGCAAGATAACTTTATATGTTAGATGTGTATATAAAACCGGAAATAACTTTTCAGTAAATGTAATATATATATATATATATATATATATATATATATATATATATATATATATATATATATATATATATATATTAATATATATACACACACACACATATATATATATATATATATATATATATATATATATATATATATATATATATATATATATACAACTGCCAACTTATCTATCTATGTAATTACTCTGGTGATAAGATTTTAATCTTTGAATAGGCTTGGCTTAAGGAAAGAAGAATAAACATGTTTTTACCGAGTACACCTTGCATTGAACAATCGAAGTTGAAATAGATTTGTCATTCGTACATATTTATCTCTCTTCTTTCATTTATCTTTACATATATATACATATATATATATATATATATATACATATATATATACATACATATATATATACAAATATATACATATATATATATACATATATATACACAAATATATATATATATACATAAACATATATATACAAATATATATATACACAAATATATATATATATATATATACATATAGATATACACTAATATATATACCCATATATACATATATATATACACTAATATATATATACACAAATATATATATATACATATATATATATATACACAAATATATATATACACAAATATATATATGCACATATATATACACACAAATATATATATATATATATATATATATATATATATATATATATATATATATATATAACGTAAAATATAATAACACGAAATTACATGATTGTCGATGCAATAATTTATGCGACCACCACTCTCTCTGGTTGTGTTTGAAGTGTCGAGGGTGAATTCAGTTTTCTGTCAGTCTCAAAAATGTAATTGTCAAATTGGATGCTTGAATAAAACCGCAAGGTTGAAATAAATTATTGCATCGACAATCATGTAATTTCGTGTTATTATATTTTACGTTATTCCTGCTCTGTTTACCACATTGAGCTCTCTTACCCGGATTTCTTCCTGGAATGATTCCATTATAACACTAAATATATATATATATATATATATATATATATATATATATATATATATATATATATATATATATATATATATAAATTACGTGTTTGAGGGTCATATATTAAATTAAAAGAGGGATTCTTAAACGCTTTTCAACCATTATATCATCAGGGGATTATCGATGGAGGTTTTGGAAAATTTAAAACGACGTTATGAAAGACGTACATTATTTGAATGTTTAAAAGTAAAGGGGTGAAAATTAAATGTCTCAAAACAAGTCGACATAATAGACCTTTTCTGTCGACAAAAGAAGGTTTGAATCGGATAATTGCAACGGATTCTAAAACTTTCAAGTGATTAGAAGAGCGATCCCGAAAGAAGATTCTAAAGGAATTTCTTTTATAGTCAGTGGTGCAGTGCACATGAGACAATCGGTGTTATTGAGTGCCGAAGTTTAAATTATTATTAGTGTGATTAAAGTGACGGGTTGCACCACTACGCGTCTCGGATGGAACGTGCTGGTTAATAATAGCTTCAAAACGAAGACTAGTTTTGAATTTCAAAACTCTGTCGATAACCCCCTCATTATATGATGGTTGAAAAGCGTTTAAGTGTCCCTCTTTTTTAATTTAATATATAAATTTTGTAACTCCCAAACAAAGTTTCATCTTCTTACGGAAAAAGTACATCCGTTCACAAATTAAGATTACGTGTGAAAAGTAAAATTCGTTATTTGAAATTCTCCATTCAGTTTCTCATATATTTTGGATAAAAATGTCGTTTCAAGATATATTTCTAAGCGCATTGCTTTATTCAAAGTCAAACCTAAGTGAAAGGTTTATCAGGTTGATAAAGCTTGCAGATAACTGAAGTAACAAATAGTTTTGTCTATGTTACGACGAGTGTATTAAATATTATATTATATTTATTAAAAATAAACAATGCTAAAAATGTACGAATGTGTGTTTCTTAAAAAGAAATCAATACAGTTGTATGATTTTGGATACTGATGCAAAACAGTCGTCTCTCATTGAATTATCTATCGAATTGCGTTCATCATTGTAAAACCGAAAAGATTCTATGTAAAATAACGGAAATAATAGAAAGTTGTGAGATTACTAATGCATAAATAAATGCTGAAAATCATGTAATAATCCGAAAATTTAACTTTTTATGATGTTATAAAAGAAAGGATGGGGGAATTGTTATTTCTCATTTAGTAAAACAAATGGCTGTTTGAAATATCGCCTCTTTCAAAATGAAAGATCTATTGGATTGACCAAGATCGCAGATAACGGAAGTGATCAATTGTTGCTGACGATAAAAAAAAAAGTCTATCTAACAAATGTTTGTATGTCGTAGATTTTTATGTTGGCCGCTGTCTCTTCCAAAATGAAAGATCTATCGAATTGAGCAGACAACGGATGTGATGAATGATTTGTTGGCGACGCCTATGTAACGACGTGTATATAAAAAAAAAGTATAATAATATATATATATATTAAAACTAAATAACGCTAAAAGTGTATAAATGTATTTTGGAAGTAAAAAGTGAAAGTCTATTGAAAAACCGATAATTTTAATTTTTGCGATGTTAGAAAAGGAAGGGGCCGTAAATTGGTAGATTATAGTTTGAAATTAGAAAGGGGTTTCATCTCCCCCCTCTCTCTCTATCTCTATGTACATATATATATATATATATATATATATATATATATATATATATATATATATATATATATAAATGTCTAGCGAATTAAATATGGAAATTGGTAAAAGAAATCGAAAGTAAAATATTTTTGTAAAGAACACAGTCGAAAGGAGACAATATATTTGTTTCAAAACAGGTTTAATTATATTCTCTGCTGAAGAATATATATATAGTCTTTCTATATGTGCCTGCTCTGCATGAATAGAACTTAAATTCCCTTTCTTGTGAATTGATACACATGATGTAATGAATTTCTCGTCAAAATATGGCATACAAAATAATTAAAGAAGAATTAAGAGAAAATGAAACAGGACAAACTTGAGACAATTAGAGGTTTGTTTTAAATTATGCTTAAATTCTATCCACACTTAGTATGCTGACTTGGCTCTGAAACAAGGGATAGGTTGGAATGTTGACACTTTATAATATGTATATATATATGTGTTTCATGCCAAACCTGCAATCATCAGTATAGGAGGAGACAATCCCTGCCGGTCACACGGTTCGAACCTCGATACAAAAGTCATGTTTAACTCTGTAGTCGGAGCACGTACCGATGTGCCCACGACGTATTGTCTGGTAATGGGAGAGTAAATTAACATCTTAATGACAAATTCGGCGACAATGAGTAGACCATCGATAGCACTCAATATATTTATATATAATTATTTATAATAATAAATATTTTTAGTAACCACATACATATGTGTTTCATGTTAACCAAGACTCATCTGTGTGGTTATATATAACTGTACCACCAGTCAGAGGATTTGAATACCGGACTAAAGCACGTCCATCATAAGTAAAGGAGGCCAGAGCGCTGTAAAATGACGTCATGCTGTAAAGTAACAAAGGAGATCTGTCGAACAGTCAGACTATGGGCATTTTGATCCCTCCCTTCACTTAAAAATTCCTCAAAATTCAGGAAATCAATGAATTTTAATGAAATTTCCAGTATTTATTAATGAACGATCACGGAATATAATTAATCTTTTACTTTATTAGACATCTTAGTTCAAATGTATTATTTCGTGAAATTTGCATAGGCTACACAGCAAACATAAAATTTATACTTAATAATAAAATGGTTTTGTCATACATTTTTGAATTTTTAAAACATGAACATTTTTCCTTGATAGATAATTCGTCTGATTTAATATTCATTTTTTAAATAAGTTAATTCTTGCCGGTCTACATCGAATGAAAAGACTAATATCAGTTATACTGCATGAAAATATATCTTGCTTTATAAACACAAAAAGAAGACAAATCCCTATTTTTAGGCAGTTTTATTCTTTATATGAACATTTCATTATTTAAATTTTAGCTGAATTTTGTTTTGCTTTTGAATAATTTGATAAGAGTTGCTCTCATTTCCGAAAAAATAAATGTTTCTTGATTTTTTTTAATTTAAAAATAAATCAAACATGAAAAGTAAATTAAACTTGAAAGATTACGAATTCAGTAAAGTAGCACAAAATCAATAATTCAAAATAATTAATTAATAGAACATTTATTGAAATGAATTCAAATGTGTGTGTCTTTTTTTTTCGAAACGAACAGTTTATTTACAATATAATAAAAACTTTGTAATAAATTAAAACAGTCATATTTTTCTTGGGGTGGGGGTGGATGAAACTTATCAATTAGTCTAAAATTGTATTTTTTCATCCCGAAATAAAATCCAAATTTATTTTTTCAAGAATTGAAATTCAAACTTTAATGCAATGCATTATCGTTGGACGCTAAGTTGGATTTAAAAAAATTCTCTTTATTGTGTGACATCAATAAAAAAGGAAACACGTTTGAAAAAAGAACAAGTTAACAACGATTTCCAAGTGAATAAATAATCCTATGAACCTGAATCTGCTGGCTTTTATTACTTGCTCTGATTACAGATAGACGCATGCACATTAAGCGTTTTGAGCAGTTCCGGTCCTCATTGATAGTGGTTCTTACTCCCATTATCAATGACATCACCAAAAAAACCCGACTCAGTTGACAGGCCTGGGTTAGTACGATGGTCCTGACTAAAGTCACCTTTCACTTCCATCCAACGATTTTACCCACACGGCCCTTGATACAGCTATATGACAGAGAAGAGAAATATTCCTATTATTCATTTAACGAACATAGTAAGACTCCAGAGTGTTCGTCCTATTTAAGAGGGGAATTTTGCAAATTCATTTTGCTAGAAGCTTTTCATATTTTCCTTATCGGGTGCTCATCCTTGAAGACAGCTTTAAATTATTATTACTGATAACTATATTTTAATCTCCACACACACACACACACACACACACACACACACACACACACACACACACACACACATATAGGTGAGTTTGAATTACCTACGGGGGAGTTTGAATTACTTACGAGACATCATCCTGGAGTGTATTCGGTCTCTCAGGATAACCTGACATAAGATACTTCCCCAACAAGTAAACTCTGGCCAAATATTCAAAATAACATAGTATTCGAAGCCCAAATTAAATCCCCTATGGTATGGCTACACTAACTCATACGAGGAATGGGGCATTTCCTTCAAGTGGTGTTGCCTCTAGTAACAACACTTAGCTGGATAATCCACCAGACTAGATGAATTCTTGTCCTGGAATCCGGTAAGACCAATAGACCACATAAAAGGTATACTATGATCAGTTAAAGAGAGGAGAATCAATGTTCTTCTATTTCTTTATCAACTCAACTTTTGAGAAATAAAGGAGAACTATGATTGAACACTCGGCTATCTGTCTCATATAGAGATCAAGTGTTAGCCCCAGGAAGGGCCCCCTTGATTTCTGAGAACTTCTATCGAAGTAAAATGAATATATATATATATATATATATATATATATATATATATATATATATATAATTGTTTTGTAATTGCAATGTTTTTCCTTCAGCCAATCCTTGCGGACTGAAACCTTGCAAGAATGGAGCCAAATGCAAAAATGATGGGACCAAGTTTATTTGCACATGCACACCTGAATTCATGGGAGACACCTGCATTAAACGTAAGTTGTATTTTAATATATTTTGGGGGGTAATCATTACTATTACCGACATAAATTATTAAAAAGAAATATCGTTTAGAAATTATTCAAAAACAATTTATTTTGCTTTATCTAGTAATTTGTGACCTATTTGCATAAACAACTATTAATATTTACTATTTAAAAAAGTTTTAGGCTAATTTACTTTACCGTAAATAGTGATTGAGTCAAATAATACACAGTAGCCATTTTGATTCTGGACAGGAACTAAATACATAACCAGAGCAATCGCGAAAAAGGGCATAAAATGCAGAAGCCAAGTATTCACCCCTTACTCTCTTCTGCTCCAGTTATGTATTACTTTCCTGTTCAGAATCAAAATGGCTACTACAGATTTTTTAGTACTTTATTCGTTAAGCCACAGGTCCTTGCAGATTAAATGAAGGTTTTCATTCGAAATTCTGTACAGATTCCCGAGTTTGACAGAAAAATTCCCGAGTTTGACACGATACACCTGAAGAAGGTCGGAGGTTACATCGGTCGAAACGTTGTGAGAATAACATAAAGATGAGAAAAGTAGTCCAAATAATCCAAACGATACAAATTATCAATCCTCATCTCAACATTTCAGAAACATACTTATTATGGGGTTCAGGGGTGAATGCAGGAGTTTCTTGAGTTCTTCACTTTTCCTGGGCAACGCTTGTACACGGATCTTGCTAGTAGGTTATAAAAGCATAAAATTATTTTTGTTATTAAAACACATATATCTTTTTTATTTGATTTTGCAGCTAACCCTTGTGGTCTTAAACCTTGTAAAAATGGTGCCGTCTGTACGAACAAAGACAAAGGTTACGTCTGTACCTGCAAACTCGGATTCAAAGGAGTCGACTGCCAAATTGGTGAGTATAATAAATCCTATAGAAATACTATGTTAACTCGAAGAATAATTTACCAAAGTGAATATCGTCAGAATTAGTTGACTATTTTGCTTATTATTTGAGCTTGTTATTCAATTTGGTCGGTTTTGAGATTAATATTATTATTCCCTACAAACATTTACTTATGAAAATCATAATTATTTCGTCATAAAATATCCTATAAACTATAATCTTGCATGTTTCTTCAGTTCTCCTGAACGGTAGCCCAGTCTACTAACAAAAAACCAGTAGTGAGATTGGCATATAAAAATGCTCTTTATGTCTTATCATAGTCTTTTGCACTTGTTTCCTTTCATACTGTTTCTTTTCTTCTCTTTATCATACAGAAGAAATGTTGTATGCTAATAATTTAGTACTTGCCTGTAAACAATGGAAGGTCTATTTGTTAAATAACAGTGTGACCATGTTAGCTAGACTTCTTTATTTTGGGACTTTATTTAAATATAAATGTTATAAATAGTATTCTTAGTTGTTTTATATCTAGCTACGAAAGGGCTCTTCATGTCAAATTAAGTTCAATTTTTAACGATGGGCTTGGAGCATATAAGTGTTTATAATTATTAGTAGTATTATTTTAATTTTGACTCCGTATACCACAACAATCACCTCAAGGTATATTAATTGTCAATTAAATGCAATTTTGTTCAATGCCATTTTACCGTCCCATTTGGCATACTTATTAAAGTGTTTCCTAATGGGCAAGGAGACTTGGGTTCAATTCTCGGTTGATTTGTACCAAAAACTAAAAAAATCATTCTTGATACTTACTTGCTAAACACTAGTATAAAATAAGGATCAAATGTAAGTGATGTAATCAAGGAAAAAAGGTAGCGTTCTTCTCTATATCTCAGTGTAGTAATCAGTGAAAAAGGAGCCTTCGGATCGCCCTCTACTATGGTCAACATATCTGCTAGTTCAATACCTTTAGAATCTCTAAGTGATTGTTATTATTAGTAGTAATGGTAATAATTGTAGTAACAATGGAAGTATTATAATTGTGTTCATTCATGACACACATTGCATCGGAACAGTGTTTCATACCAGATTTGGTGCATTTCTGACCATGAGTTTTGTATTCTGAAAGTGTTTATTGTTTTCAGTTTTAGAAGCAGTTGTACTTGAGATTCGTTTTATTGGTGTTTTATGTGAACTCTTAAATATGGACATTTTCTTATAAAAATCATTAGAAAAAAGGTTTAAAGTGACATGAAACAACTAAAGCATTTAGTTTATGCTTATCTTCTGAAGAATGTCTTTCACGGACATTAGAGAAGGATATGTCCAATACGAATAATATACAGAGCCAAAACACTATAATAAGCATATGTTATAGAATGGCTGTGGACGCGGTCGATAAAAGACATTATATCTGCATCTCTATTCCTGGTGATGACCGTTACTTGATTGTCTAGGAAGTTCTAGAAATGCGGTGAGACTGAACTGCTGGAGAAACTGAACTATGAAAATCATTCAAACGAAAGCTTTTTCTGGCTGAATAAAACTCGACCGAACTTTAAAATTAATAAAACTAACTCCAAGATAATTTTTCATTGAATAATTAGTCTTTTATTTTACCACATACAGCTGACATAGTGAGGGGGAGAGAATGTGAGACATAACTTATTCTGTTTTAACAGCTCACCTTCGTATGTGTTTTTGACTCGCTCCCTAGCCACTAATTGATTGAACAATTCTCTTCTCCATTCCCTGATAACGCCATTTTGATTGATTATCCCCACAAGGGGTCTAAGCGATCCTCATTCTTTGAACCTGACATGACGTTACAGCTTATCTAACATTCTTGCAGCAACTATTTGTTACATATCACGGCCCAAAGTGTATCAGTTATCTTTGTCATCGCTTTTTCATGAGGCTGGAATATTCATGACGACAGTTAGCATGTTAAACTGTATTTTAATTTTCTTAACTGTGGAGTTACCTTTTACCTAGAGTTGCTTCGAGTAGGCTCATTTTCAAAGGGGATCTAAACATCACTAGTTGTCAAAATCTTAGATTATGTCTATCATTACAAAGAGGTCTGCAGCAATTGAAATCTCACTTCAAATCTTTCCTATGTCACATGTCGAACTAACTAACTAACCAACTAATTTTATAGAAAAAGGACGAAGTCCAATTCTAACATTTATAGCAAGTTTACTGGTCATCTTCTTTAACATGGAAATATAAGTCGTTACTGATAGAATACTATGCCCAGGAGTCTGGACGAGGAAAAAGGTTGTAGATTACATTATAGGAAGTATAAATGTCCTGTTTGTAACGAATGGAGAAGAGTTCATATTAGGAGAAAGTTTGTAAGTACATATGTTTACTTAAAGGCAGGCCGAGTTAATGTGTGGTTTGTAAGTATGTGTGTGTGTGTGTTGCAATGGTATAAGTCCACGTGCGTGCAACTGGTCGCCATGTTGGATATGGAAGTCTTCCTTTTGACACCGTAAGCCGAGAGAGATGTTTTGTGATCGCAATTAGCAACGTGGCAAAAAGAGGAAGAGTAGTGATGAGCACTCCCTTTTATAAACTCCGAGACCTATGTTCTTCTAACATGAGAAATTGTTTCTGATTAAGCAAATCATAAACGAAATTATGTGTTTGTTCAAAGTCAAGCAGATATTTCAAAGATTGTTAATGGCGGCTTTTGTTGCTGCTGCTGTTGCTGCTATTGGTGCCGTTTATACAATTTGTATTGCTACAATTCTTATCCTCAATTTTTATGTGACCCTAAAATCACTTTATATTAAATCATTGTTTTTAATATTTACCCTGACGTAGATAGACGCTTAAGCTGGTATTATTATTATGTAAAAGAGTCAGATACCTATAATATATAAGTAATTATATGTTTGTGTTTTCGTGGAATCAATAAAAGGATAATGCAGCATAGATACCAAAAAGATTGTCTGTTGTGTAGTGGCCGTTGCGTGAGTGGGTTAGTCAAAAGATAACATGTTGGTTTGTCGAAGCGAACTTGTTTCGTTTCGTGAAATATTGCTTAGAAGAGATTGAGACTGCAGAAAATATTAATTCTCTATGATTATCGAAAAAGATTTTGCAAGTCGACATAACTTGTTTATTTTGCAATGGTTTCTTATCGTCTTTGATTCTCTGCGAGAAACTTTGTCCATTGATCGTCGGTCTGTCAGGCTTCAGTTTGAAATAGCAGTTTTAGATGCATCCCCATATCTGTCGGTTGATCGGTCTGTCACGCACAGATTAAATGGACGCATCTATCGGCATGTTACGCACAGATTAAATGGACGCATATATCGGTCTGTCACGCACAGATTAAATGGACGCATCTATCGGTCTGTCACGCACAGATTAAATGGACGCATCTATCGGTCTGTCACGCACAGATTAAATGGACGCATCTATCGGTCTGTCACGCACAGATTAAATGGACGCATCTATCGGTCCGTCACGCACAGATTAAATGGACGCATCTATCGGTCTGTCACGCACAGATTAAATGGACGCATATATCGGTCTGTTACGCACAGATTAAATGGACGCATCTATCGGTCTGTCATGCACAGATTAAATGGACGCATCTATCGGTCTGTCACGCACAGATTAAATGAACGCATCTATCGGTCTGTCACGCACAGATTAAATGGACGCATCTATCGGTCTGTCACGCACAGATTAAATGGACGCATCTATCGGTCTGTCACACACAGATTAAATGGACGCATCTATCGGTCTGTCACGCACAGATTAAATGGACGCCTCTATCGGTCTGTCACACACAGATTAAATGGACGCATCTATCGGTCTGTCACGCACAGATTAAATGGACGCATCTATCGGTCCGTCACGCACAGATTAAATGGACGCATCTATCGGTCTGTCACGCACAGATTAAATGGACGCATCTATCGGTCTGTCACGCACAGATTAAATGGACGCATCTATCGGTCCGTCACGCACAGATTAAATGGACGCATCTATCGGTCTGTCACGCACAGATTAAATGGACGCATCTATCGGTCTGTCACGCACAGATTAAATGGACGCATCTATCGGTCTGTCACGCACAGATTAAATGGACGCATTTATCGGTCTGTCACGCACAGATTAAATGGACGCATCTAAACGTATCAAGCTATATATATGCTAAGGCACTTCATGTTCATAGGTACGTTATCACCTTTCACACACATTTTTATAAAATTAGATCGTCTGATTAGCAAAGTTGGTAATTGGCGACTAATTTGCTGTCACTAAAATTAAATGTTCTGACTCTACCTATTTTTAAAATGAATTGTTCCAAAATCAGATCATGTCGTCCCGTCGACTAAAACAGTACAATTTTAAATAAATACATTTCAAAAAGTGACATTCCTTTAATTGATTTGAAGAATATTTAGCTGACAATTATTTTTTGTGGTAAGAAGACAGAATAGTTATCGTTTTAAAAGGAATTAAATTGCTGGAATTTTAAAGAAAAAAGAAAGAATGAAAATATTCGTTTTATTTATTTAAAGAATATTGAGCTGACAATGGCAATTATTTTTATGGAAAGAAAAAGTTATTTTTCTCTAAATAGTGTCGATCCTGACAGATATTTATTATTTCAAAAGGAATATTATCATTAAGAGTAAATTATACAAATTGATGTAGAAAGCACTGTGGAATTTCCGTGCTAGTAGGTTAAGATTACCTTTGTTAAATTTATTGTTTTCCTCCTCCCCCCCCCCCCTTCAAGGGTTATATCCATATTCGCTTATTATTACCTTTTTCTTCATTTTTCAGTGAATGCCTGCGGCCTGAAACCATGCGAAAATGGTGCCGAATGCGTCGATGTAAAAGACAGCTATAAATGCGTATGCAAAATGGGATTCAAGGGACCTAAGTGTCAAATAGGTAAGTGATTTTCAAAATTGTTGAGTCATTCAATATTTGGTGGACAAATACACCACTCAGAGCACTCTTACCTTGACAGAGGACAAAATCGACTTAGAAATCTAGTGAGAAACGATCTCTTCTCTTGTCTACAGCCTCTCAAAAGAGACGTTACTAGTCTTTCTCTACTCTATCGTAATTTTCATTGAAGGTGCTCGACTGAGCTTCAATCTCTGGTCTCTCCTTGTAAGACATTCACAGCAAGAACTCGCCCTCCTACCACCACTGCAAAGAACTTTTCTTTCTTCCTCCGTGTGCTTAACATCAAACGAAATTTCCATGAACAGAGTTTCTTTCCCAAAACTTCTCATCATTGGAACACATTACCAATGGAATGCTTCCCTGCAGACTACAAAATGATATTCCTGAAACCCAATGTCAACAAATATGTGTCATAAACCGTCTTTATAAGTAATCCAATTCTGTTCATTCCATTCATCATTTTCAATCCTCTCATAATATTCTGCATCATTTTAACTGACAATCTATTCTATTCTTTTCAATAATTGTCCTCGAGTGGCTTTTGGCCTTGGAAAGTTGTATACCAAGCTGTTTCATCCATTCTTTCAATGTGACAGAACTAACGAAGTCTCCTTTTCTGCACACATTTCCGTTGCATATGCAAAAGAGAGCTATAAATGCATATGCAAAATGGGATTTAAGAGACCTGAACGTCAAATTGGTATGAGATTTTGTAAATTATTGAGTTATTCAATATGGATTGGCTTAGAGACTGAAGGTGTGAGATTAGTCTAACGGATAGACTGTGAAATTGATGACGCTGAGTTTAACTCGGATCGAATTTATTGTGATCAAATTATGCACAAATGCCATTTTCAACAAATTGCGATCTATTTCTAAATTGTAAGTGAAAAGACAAATTGATTTCTTCTTCCTTAGTTTACTTTACGGTCGCATTTAAAAGATAAATAAATTTGTATCAAAATTACCAAAATGTTAATGTTTATCTATCTATATGAATAAATGAGAAAGATTTTAGTTTCGTGTTTACAATAAAGTTATGAATTAAATGTTTAATTTTTAAAATTAATATTTCAAGTAGCATATTTTGCAAAGTGATAGTGAACCAACAAATCCAGCTCGTATAATATATTATTTTATAATGTATGTATATAAAAAGTAATTATATATATATATATATATATATATATATATATATATATATATAGGATCAAATATTAACCAAAGTAAAACTTTTAGTAGATGGAACCTATTGTGAAAAGGATTAGCTCAATATACGAGATAGAGCAATTGTAGAGATATAAGAAAAAAGAGTGATAAATATGCGACGATTGTCCAAACTTATTTCAAATTTCAATTGTTCAATGCAAGGTGTATTCAGTAATAAACTAGTGTTTATTATTCTTTCCTTAAGCCAAGGCTTTTCAAAGATCGAGATCTTATCATCAGATCTTTGAAAAGCCTTGGCTTAAGGAAAGAATAATAAACGCTAGTTTATTACTGAATACACCTTGCATTGAACAATTGAAATTTGAAATAAATTTGGACAATCGTTGCATATTTATCACTCTTTTTTCTTATATATATATATATATATATATATATATATATATATATATATATATAAATACAGATTGTCTCAAGGACGATTTGAAATGTTTTGGAATTGATGTTGGAGGATGGGAGGAGGTGGCTGTAGATACGTCAATGTGGAGGAAAGCGATTTTTGAAGGCAGCAAGCTTTCTGAAAAGAATAAGATGAAACACCAGCAGCAGAAGAGAGCAGCGAGGAAGAGACGGGACGTGACACCTCCAGCACATGGAGGAAACATAAAACACCTAATATGCCAAGCTTGCAACTTGGTAACTATGTCACATGTAGGTTTGTTGAATCACCAACGAGTGCATGTTTTGCAAAATCAAGCACGGACAACAGGTGGCTTCATTTATGGCATCCCCTCAGATTATTGCAACACCTGCCACCTATGTGGTATGGTCTGTAAACGTCTGACAGGCTTGAAGAGCCACATCCACACCTCTCACTGGGAACCTTTGCACTAATATCACATCTATACGTCAAAAGTGGTCATATATAGACATCCACCGTATATATATATATATATATATATATATACATATATATATATATATATATATATATATATATATATATATATACATATATATATATATATATATATATATATATATATATATATATATATATATATATATATATATGAAGAGTTTGAATGCAAAACACGATAAATGCCATTTTGAATATTACGAATCTATCACTACAAAAACCAGTTGCATTTCAACACTCAACACCACCCCTAAAACCTATTTTATATAATACGATACCGGTATCATGTCGTTTGCTATCAATCAAAAAAAACTTTTAGTCAGTGTCTGGATTTTGATTTTATATATTCGTCTTTTTATTATGTAAGGTCTCAATTTAAAGAAATTGGATTTATCGCATTTTGCATTCGAACTCTTCATATATATATATATATATATATATATATATATATATATATATATATATATATATATATATATACTAGAAGAATACCTGTAAAATTAATTCCCTGAATAGAACAGTTTTTAACCGCTTCATGTCTCTTTACGAAGATTAAAATCAACATATGATGAAACTAAACCTGATGTCTAGAATCCTTATTCCAATTATGATCAAAATCCTTTACATCATTTTGATTCTAGAAAGTGTGTTAAATTTAAGGCTTAAGCTGATAAGATCTTATGAAGATATTGAAATTCAGAACATATTGCTTAATTTATGTTCAATGATTATGGATCTAATTTAATGCAAATCTGAAATATTTGAATTGTCAAATGCGAGATTGTGCCCATATTATACCATGTAAAACTCTTTAAAATACACCAAAGAAACTAAAATTTTGAGTATATGTATTAATTGACGCAATGGAGTAAATCATCATAACAAATTGTCAAATTTACTTTATTGCTATATTTTGTAGTGAAAAGGTTTCAGTAACCTAAACTAAAGTTTACAAATACACAACTTGCCGAAATAGCTTGTATCTCAGTCTGTAGTGTCATTAAAAAAATTTCTTTTTATCGTATCTTCATTTTTTAATTCAACCAAAAACCTTAATTACTGATAAATATTATTCATTTGGTGCTAAGGAGTAATTTATAACTGTGTGGCATAGCCCATCTATTCATGGTGTTTTCTCTAACCCTCGTAGTTCGGGGTGGACGCTATAATGTTTGGGTGATCGCTGGAACAATGCTCATAAACGGAAGAATGGAGATGACAGCAATTTCATATTTAACTTTCTTTATTATTTTTAACTACTTGAATCTGTTTTCGCTAGATATGAGTTGATTCTGTCTAGATCCTCAGTGGTGTTTTCTTCTATGTTTTTTTCTTTTTCTATTTATCAATATCTGTGGCAGGTCAGCGTTCGTTGCTCATGTTGGTAGGTTTCTTGTACTCCTACAATTATTCGTATTACAGCGTCTTTTTTCATGTTTCGTATGCCTTCTAGTTCTCTGGCAAGTTCCATGCATTTGCTCCGTTTTTCTCCCTTCTTGGTCTTCACCTTGTAAACTGCTGGGACGGCGAAATCTATGATTTGGCAGGTTTTTTCTTCTTGTTGACTATTATCACATCCGGTCTCCTGGCTTGGATAAGTTTGTGTGATTATGCTTCCATGTCCTAAAGGATTTTGTGATTTTATTATTATTATTATTATTATTATTATTATTATTATTATTATTATTATTATTATTATTATTATTATTATTATTTGTACTCAATAGGAGTTCTCACACAAGTCATTGTCAGTGATTGCTCACTGATAATAATCGGTGATGTTCCCTGGAGTCTAGGTAACAACAAGCCTCCCCAAATTTCCAGTATTCTCCACCTCTTTTTGATAACCATTGCAAATGACTTTGCGATATTGCAACAGCCACTTACTGCTTTCTGGTAACAACCATTGGTCTCCTCTGGGATTTAGGTGGCAACAAGCCTCCCCAAGGTCCCAGTACTCTCCTCAGTCTTCCAGTGGAGATCTAGTTAGTGCTTTCCCTCCTCGGTCTTCCCATCCTCCTTGACTCCTCACGAGGGTGGTGCCATTACTTTTTTTGGGGGGGGGGGGAGTTTATGAAATTCCTTGTAATTTCTGTTCCTTGGGTTCATCTGGTGGTGTACTTCCTATGGTATTGTTTTCTTCCTATTGTAACTTCCATGTGACTGGTTATCGTTCGTAGCTTATTTTAGTCGGTGTCCGCATTCGAAGATTTTCTTTAAGATTGCAGCTGTTTTCATTATTATTATTATTATTATTATTATTATTATTATTATTATTATTATTATTATTATTTTTATTATTCTTCTTCTTCTTCTTCTTCTTCTTATTATTATTATTATTATTATTATTATTATTATTATTATTATTATTATTATTATTTCCACAGTTAAGCGAGCATTATGTGAAGCAGTAATTGATTTTGTTTAAATTGGTGTGTATGTAGATAGCTATTCTTTCTCCTTCTCTCTCTCTCTCTCTCTCTCTCTCTCTCTCTCTTTGCCATGAATCATTGTCAGTGGCCAAAAATAAAATAAAGTTATTGTCGATGTTAACTTCGATCAGTTGAGCCACGACTCTGCTTCGTGTTAGATTTTCTGCCTATTTATCTGAACGCTACTGTTTGACTCTTCTCTTTTTTGTAGTTATTTATCTATCTAATCATTTGACGAGATCGACCTAACGTTTACCTGTGTATTAAGTCACGCTGACCCTCGGGTTTAACCCTGCCCATCAAACCAGCTAAGACACCAAGGTTAGCTCCAAACATGTACAAGGTGTGTCTAAAAATAACAGGGCTGGAGTCACAAACAATTCATTTTAATTACAAACAACAACCTACCACATCTAGAGAGCTGCAGCTCAGAGAATTGTTTCTTGTCATAACAGAGTACAAAATCGACTTTGCAATCTAGTGCGAGAAGATCACTTCTGTTCTCCATGGCCTCTTTCTCATAGAAGAGACTTTGCTAATCTTTCTCTACTCTATCGCTTTTTTTTTCATTGAAGGTGCTCAACTAGTTCCTCCTCGTAAGACATTCACAGCAAGAACTCGCATTTCATTAAACAGAGTTTCTTTCTAAGAACTTCTCATCAATGGAACACATTACAACGGGACTTCTTCCCTACAGACTACAACGTGGTCGTCTTCAAATGTAATGTAAACAAACACTTGTCACAAACCGTCCTTATAAATAATCAAACGTTGTCCATTCCATTTACTATTTTTAATACTCTCTTACTATTCTTCATCATTTAACTGACAATTCATCCATTTCATAAACCTTTATCCTCGAGCACCTTTTGGCCTTGATCATGGTGACTCATTAGTAAAAAAAGAAAACTCTAAATGTTTTCTCTTTCAGTGTAATCCCCCCTCGAGTCTACATTTTCTCATCTTTGTCCGTCACACTCTTATGCACTGCAGAAAGGCTTCTTTTTAGATGCTTCTCAGCCACCCCTACTAATCCTACTAAATCCTTTTTATCCTAATAAAACGTTCACTGATTAAAAGTGCAATTGTAATTCTTTTTTTTATTAGAAGTTAAAGTAAGAAACTAGTTCATATTATTATTATTATTTACTCACTAGGAGTTATCACACTGGTCATCGTCAGTGATCACCCACTGCCAACAACCTGTGGTATTCCCTGGGGTCTGAGTGACAACAAGTCTCCTCAGACTTCCAGTATGCTCCACCTCTTTTCGTTCATCACCGCTGATGACCTTGCGGTATCGCAACATCCACCTACCACCGATTTCACGGTGATAAGGGCCATTGGTCTCCTCTGGGGCCCGGGTGGCAACAAGACTCCCCACAGTCCCAGAGCTGCCCGCGCTCTTCCAGTGGAGGTCTGGTTTGCGCTTTCCCTCCTCGACCCTCTGTCCATAATTTTCGTGGTGTCAGCCTATGCTTGCGCCTCTCTCTTGCGGTTGTATTTCCCCCGGTTCTGTTGTCTTGTGCTTCCATGTGTTTGTTCTCCATTCGTTGCTTATGTGGGTTGGTTTCCGCATATTATTATTATTATTATTATTATTATTATTATTATTATTATTATTATTATTATTATTATTATTATGGTTGTTGTTGTTGTTGTTGTTATTAGTGTTATTATTATTATTATTATTATTATTATTGTTATTATTATTATTATTATTATTATTATTATTATGGTTGTTGTTGTTGTTGTTATTAGTGTTGTTATTATTATTTACTCACTAGGAGTTATCACACTGGTCATCGTCAGTGGTCGCCCACTGCCGACAACCTGTGGTATTCCCTGGAGTCCGAGTGACAACATTGTTATTATTATTATTATTAGTGTTATTATTATTATTATTATTATTATTATTATTATTATTATTATTATTATTATTATTATCATCATCATCATCATCGTTTTTTGTCTTCTTGTCTCAAGCTTGAGGTTAGAAGTTTCGTGAATGACTTCCAACTTTTCCTGTCTGTTGTCATTTCACTTGTGCCGCCCGCCAGGATCAGGTCATCATCAACAGATCCCGACCATGTCTTAAATGGCCTACCACGTCAATGTGGGAGGGGGGGACACATTTGAGACGTCGTTGTGAGACATGAAGGAGAAAAAACATTTGATAAACACAGCATAGATAGTTCATGACAAAAAACATAAAACATAATTTTTCTTTTTTTTTTTATTCCAGTCGATCGCTGCATGTCGAATCCTTGCAAACATGTAGGAACCTGCGTTAACTATGAAGGTGGCTACTTCTGTCGATGCAAACCCGGTTTGAAGAACGATGACTGTGTGGAAAGTAAGTAACGAAGTCTCTTTTTATACGACTAACTTTGTATCTGTTCTTAGCAGTTAGAATCAATGATGGCCACTAGCCAGACGCAAGGTTCTAGGTTAAATTTCCAAACAATTCATTATTAAAGATAAAAATAGTTGCAGTCTGAATTTCTTATGTTACCATTTCTGCAGGAATGTGGCATAAACACTGAATCTCTCTATTAGGCCCGCAAATGAATTCATCTAACTACTTAAATATAACCACACTTTAGCTCTACTGTTGTTAAAAACATGCTTGAACAGACCACAAGCTTCAGTTTGACCAGCAGCACCTTAAAGCCGATCTTTTTCCTACAAGCCCTGACATTTAAAAGAGGCTCAAACAAGATAGCTACTAGCAAAGCTAGTTTGTTGAGTTATCTACCTTTATACAAAGTTTCGTATAAAAATAAAAATAGGAAACTAGGGATTCACTTGACAACACATTCAAATGCAAAAGTTTGTAAAATATGTATAAAATAGGGAGTTACATATTTGTTAGACTTAAATACCTAAAAGGAAATTTAGAAGAATTTAAACTGTCGAATAAAAAGTTATTTAAACAGGTTTTAAAACTCTTAGCAAATCCTCATGATATTCAAAAGATTGAAAGTTTTGGAAGCTTTTTATATGCAGTAATTTTATAAATAGAGATTAAAACAACATTAGCTTGTTGCAGGAGCCGGTCACTGATGATTGGTGTTACAACTAAGAAAGAGACACAAGCAAGAAATGCGGTAATGACAAAAAAAATGAAAAACACACTCGTGAGTGAAGTAAAATATAAAGGTGGCATTTATTTCAAGGAAATAAATATGTGACAGTTAGAAAAAGAATTCAGGATACAGTGAGTCGACAGGAAAGGATAGATCGTTATCGTGGGATGATGATTATGATCTTGACCGAAGTGTCCTGTTGTTAATGATGTTGATGCATGGATCCGTTGATGATTGCTGACATGATGAATTCTGACCAGAGTGTCTGTTGGTTATTTAACTGAGAGCCGTTACTTTTGTCGTAGCTGCTGTAGAATTTTGGCAGAATGACGTCACACAGAGACTGATGTGGGTAGAAGTCCCTGAGGTATAACGAGGTTCTTCAGGTAGGTTGATCCGTATAGACGTGGCCAAGAGCTGGGTCGGCAGGAGGACGTCGCCGAGTACAGGAAAGGAAGGACGTTGACCGGAACTGGGAAAAAGCAGGACATCTCCATGTGCAGATGAAGGTCATCAGCAGGTGTAGGAGGACGTCGCCATGTGCAGGGGAACAAGCTGCTATGACGGTAGTGATGATGATGACAGTCAGTGTTAGTGTGCTGTAGAAAGTGAAGGAAGGCTGCTGCTGCTGTCGTCGTGATAGTAAAAATATCGTTCCATCTAGCAGGGAGTCGGGGAGGGAGAGAAGGCGGCTGCTGCTGGGTGTCGTTGTTGCAGTGTTTAAAATGGTGCCGTGCTGTCTAGCAAAGGTTCGTTGAGAAAGGTGCGGTCGATGGAGACGGAGAAGATGTAAGGGCTCGGGGCAAGAACACTCCCCTCGAATGAGCGGCTGAGTGAAGGAACTCGCCCATTTTATATTGCTTTTGCAAGCTACTCCTGATACGACGCTTATGATGAAATCTGATTGGTTGGCTTGAGTGGCGATATGCCCAGAAAAAATTAAAGTGTGTTGGTTTCTGTCACACGGATTAAGGTGTTCAAGGATTAAACATCCGGTTTTGTTAGGAGTGCCGAGTCATAAACATGGTCGGCACGACAAGTTTAACAAAATTAGTTATACTTTTATAAGAATTTTGTCTGATTAATAAATAATGATCAAACAATATTGTACTAATTAAATTAAATTTTCAAAATTGCATTTTCTTTTAATAATTTGGTAAAAAACGGCATAGTTTAAAAAAAAAAGCTACACAAAAACGAAAGTAAACATTGCCCGGCAACGCCGTGTAAATCCATCAAGTTTTAAATATTCTTCGTTCAACCGATAAGTTGTGAAAATTAGAATACGTATAAAAATGAATATAGAGTTATCTTTTTATCTAATAATTTACACCAGTTTTCTCCATCTCTGATGTTTTCCATGTTTCCATCCATGGCTTATTAATTGCAACAATCAGAAAATATGCAGGAAACGATTGATTCATAAACACCAGTTTTCATTCGGATTGCCGGCAGCCATGATGAATTGACTGCTTTAAAAAAAAAAACTTTCTGTGCCCATCCTTTCGTGGCTTCTTTTCTACTAACCACAACAATAGAAAGGAGTTGTTGTTTTTATTCTGATCCAATTGTATGAGAAAAGATATCTTAATACGCAACAATTTACTCGGCATTTCTTATGTAATTATTTTGAATTTCCTGTTGTTTTTGCGTTTCAGTTAATCCATGTGAAGAAAAGCCGTGTGCTCACGGAGGGCGATGTGTTCCAGAAGAAACTCGTTATCGTTGTGTATGCACACCAGGATATGAAGGGCCGAGATGTTTTAAACGTAAGTAGATTTTCTTCTTTCAGATGCGTCCACGCACCTATAAAAGAAGCTTTGTCAGTCCTGTGGGGATGTTTACCTTTAAAAGAAAGTTCAGTTCTCGCACATGAGAAACTAGGAATTATCCTGAACTTTGAATTTGGAGCGACAGCTTCTAGAGAGAAGGAACAACAACAGTGTATATTAATTTAACAATTTTACTTGGGAAAGTAATAAAAAATGATTACAACAGAAAATGGTGAAGGTACAGAATGAAGCGGATTCGTGAATACGTACCTTTGCGAGAACTTATATAAGGAAGATTGTTCTGGTAAATGCTTGCAGCTTGCGGCAGTCGATTTTGGCTCTTGTTTGTTGTGGAAAAAATTGCTTATACCAGCGAACTGTCTTCTGTGGGCTTCTGTCGCAAATGCAATCAGGCTGATGTCAACTAAAGTGGGGGAAACTGACAAAAGAGATAAGGCTGCCTTCGAACTGCCTTCTGTAGGCATTATCGCGATGCAGTCAAAACTTGTTGAAGATAACGTGTAATGGAGAATGAGAAAAAAAGAGTGGGTTTGCTGCCAGTAACTGCCTTCTGGGGACTTCTGTCGCTAAGGAGGTGGTAAAAGAGGAACATAGATTATAGAAACTAGCTGACATGACCGTCCAAGGAAGCAGTGATTGGATTACCTGTTGGCCAATCCAAGCGCTTATTAAAGGGACAAGAGAGACAACCACTGACCAATCAATGGGTGTGTTATAGATTCAAATAGTCCAGCCATTGGTCACTTGTGCTTATATTCTAAAAACCACTTTAGTTGTTGAACGCTTTTTATTTTCAAATGCGTCCGCGTGTCTCTATAAAATACGTTACTACAAGTTTGCTTCCCTGAGGGCTACAACATGGTCATCTTCAAATCTAATGTCAATAAACTCTTATCATAAACCATCTTTTCAGAGGGTATACATTGTATCTAAAGACAGCAGGGATCTATCTCTCTATCTATATATGCTTCCATTAAGGATACTGGTCTATAAATATTAGATACGTATACCCAAAACGAAGGCGTAAAAAATCATGAATTGAGTTTTTATGTCAGAGAGTTGTAAGTATAGAAAGTTCGAATTAAGTAGTTTTATTCAGTATCAGGAAGTGTCATTTGGAAAAGAGAATATAATCTCGAGGGGATACAAATAAAATTGGCCGCCTTGCTCCCCTGACCTCACACCAGTTGACTTCTGGCTTTAGGGGCTCATTGAAAACCAAAGTGTTTTACTGAGTGGAATGACATGGTCTATGGGTATTTATTCCTTTGATTAGGTTTCTGCTATATTATTATTATTATTATTATTATTATTATTATTATTATTATTATTACACAAGTAATGCAATTACTAAAATAAATTCCTAGTCATACATTCCATTTATTGTTTATGTAACATTTTCATTTGACTATCATGTGTTCTCTAATACCGTAGTCTTATAAGTAAAATAAATTGTCTTCTTTTTTAATTTTCTAGCCAATCCCTGTGGACTTGAACCTTGCAAGAATGGTGCCAAGTGTTTAAATGAAAAAGAAACGTTCAGATGCGTTTGTACTGCCGGCTTTATGGGAAGAACTTGTGTTACACGTGAGTAGTGAACCGTCTGTAAACAGACGCCACTTCAATTTATCTACGTAATAATAACATTATCATTCTCTTTACTTGAAGGTATTTACCTATGTAAAAGTCAGGTATGTCTTAAGATAGAGTAAGCTGTCACATCTGGCTAAGAGGTTATGCCTGGGAGGATTGTATCATGACAACAGACAGATACTACACTACCCCACCCCTGAACACTCTTTCTTGCCTTGATGTAGTACAAAATCGACTTCGAAATCTAGTGGGTGGTCTCTTCTGTTCGCTACAGCTCCTTTTTCACAGATGAGACGTTGCTAGTCTTTCTCTATTTTATCGTTATTTTCATGGACGGTGCTCGCCTGAGCTCCAATCTCCGGTTTCTCCTTGTAAGACATTCACAGCAAGAACTCCTTGTCCTACCATAAAAGAAATTTCTTTTTCCCCCGCCTTCCTCCACATGTCTAGCATTAAGCATCAAGCGGAATTTCCATGAGCAGAACTTCTTTTGCAAGGAACATATTACCATGGGACTGCTTCCATGTAGGTTACAACGTAGTTGTCTTTAAATTCAATGCGAATAACTCGTCCTTATAAGTAATCAAATTTTGTTCATTCCATTCATCGTTTTCAATCTTCTCATAATATTCTTCATGTTTCAGCTGGCAATTCATCAATCTAATTAAGCCTGACCATCGATTAGTTTTTTGCCCTTCATATATTATAATATAATAATATACTCATTATGTAAGTTTCGAATTGGGACGTGATGGGAAAAAACAAAAAATTAAGAAATATATTTATGATCTACATACCTGTGACGGAACGCATATATCATATACCAAAAATCATGTACATTGATCAAGTAGTCTTTTTTAACAAAAGAAAATCAAATTTTAGCGATAAAATTCCAGCCTCTATTTCTCTAGTTCGCAAAAGTTTGACTTACCTCCCTTGACTATAACCAATATGGCTACGATATATCAACAATACACGTTTACTGATGAAATTTGATTTTCTTTTATAAAATAAAAAATATTTGATCAATTTACATGATTTTTGGTATACCATATATACATTCCGTCACGGGTACGTATATCACACAGATATTTCTTATTTTTTCTATGACATCCCAATTCTAAACTTGTACCCTAATTATTATTTTTTTTTTTAATTATGAGATTAGATTTTATTTACGCTATATACACGTTTCGAACTGTTGACTTATGTTATGATCATAACATTTCGAGCATTGAATAATCTTACCGTCTTCAAGCGTATTTTGCTATAGCCAGTAACCTTCCCACATTAAACACACGGTATTGGTATACATTTTAGAGTTGTTTTGGATTTGGGGAAACGTGAAAAACCGATTGGCTGACACACAGATAATGTTTGTATTCTATATATAGACAGAGCCGGTTTTAAGCTGATTTGACCGATTTGATCAAATTGAGCATCGCACCTGAAGTCGCCCTGCACCATTATGATTTTATATTTCATTTTACTTCAGGGTAATTTCTCAGAAATCAAGGGGCCCCTTCCTGGGGCTAACACTTGGTCTCTGTATGAGATACATAGATATCCGAGTATTTAACTAAAGTTTTCCCTTATCTCTCAAACGCTGAGTTAATAAAGAAGTGAAAGAAATTAATTTTCCTCTCTCCTATTACCAGTTCATTATGTATTAATTATTCTTTCTTGTGGTCTCTTGGTCTTACCGGATTCCAGGACAAGAATTCATCTAGTCTGATAGAGTATCCAACTAAGTGCTGTTACTTGAGGTAACATTACTTAGAGTAGGTGCACCATTCCTCGGATGATCCAGTGTATAGTCGAGTCAAGGGAATCTTATTTAGGCTTCGAATACTATGTTATTTTGAATATTTGGTCAGTGTTTACTTGAGGGTGAAGTATCCTCATGCAGGTTGTCCTGACAAACCCTTGTACAGAGAGACCGAAGATACTCGAGTATGGTGTTTAGTAAGTAATTTAAACTCTCAAATTTATTACACAAAATGTTACTGAAAACGTAAAATGAAGAATGAAAAATTCTTCCTCAAAATATTACTTTATTATGTTTGATGAATTAGCAGTAAATTATCGTGATGTCGCTTCTATCAACAACTAAACTCTTATTTCTATCATTACGAACTGGTAGAATTCGTCTGAGGGTTTATATTACTTTACGATCAAAAAAACGTTTTCTCTAATTTTGAATTTCTAATAATGAATGAGTGAAAACGTGCTTTGTGTCATATGAACACTTTTCTTTATGTGCTGTATCATTGCTCTTTGGATAGGTCGTGTTTGTTGTGTATTTACGGATATTATTGTGCAAGATGTGCTGTGGATCGAATTCCACTTTGAAGTAATGAATCCAGTTCCTGATAAAAAGAGCAGATGCTTGTTGTCTTCAAAATGCATACTCCACTAGAATCAAAGACACATTTGGGGTCATGACAATCATACACCGATCATTTCCGGCACAATAGTCGATCAGTATAAACTTTTTTTTGTTCAAAAATCGATGTTATTTGCTTATTTGTTTATTTTGAACACTTTCTGATTCGCGTTTTCCTCTTCTCGAATGCTCTCTATTTCAGTTAATAATTATTACAATATATATATATATATATATATATATATATATATATATATATATATAAGGTATTTGAAAAATCGATGGCATAACTTCGGGATTATGTTCTATATGTGTAAAAGAGCCTCTTTGTGTGGAGCTTGCCTTCGTAATAGCATTCCATTACTAGTCTAATTTCCTATGTGATCCATTTCTTCCTCTGCGTGGTCTTTGTTTTGTGCTGATCATATTCATTTCCCTATATTTTATCCGTTGCATCCTGTTACCGTAAATAAGAAGGGCCAATATTCGTAGGATTCCAACTGGATAGTCCATGTTGGCTATCAAAGTACCCCCTGCCGATCATGATGCTCAGATCTTTCTTCTGAGCTCCACGGCCTTTATATTTGTTCGGTGTCATTTATTCATAGTTTTGTAGCAACAGAAGGCCCAGACCTATTTTACCTGTGATTCTGTACCATTGATAGTTTTTATTTATCACATATCTAGAAATAAAAGTGCAATACTACACACATTATATGCGTTAGATGTTTACAATAAAAAATGTCTATCCTTATTTGTATCAATGGCCTATAACTTGTAAAGTTTTTTTCAGAATTATATACACATATATAAAATAATCCTGAAGTTATGCTTTCAATTTTTCAAAAAAACTGTATATGACATTGAGTTTATCTATGCAAAACACGTAGACTCTTTCACATTCTTGTTACTCCTCTACTAAAGAGTTTAGGTGTTCCTGCGATATTTCCAGCCTGTCCCTTTCATGAAACTATTTATATTTGCAATGATATGTTATATCCTATGCATCATTTCCTTCCAGTGATTTCCGATAACATTTTCGTGGGATTTCCGAGATGTGTCAGTTAAATTTAAGTTCGATAGCATAATGTATGTATATATATATATATATATATATACATATATATATATATATATATATATATATATATATATATATATATATATATATATATGTGTGTGTGTGTGTGTGTGTGTGTGTGTGTGTGTGTGTGTGTGTGTGTGTGTGTGTGTGTAAGTTAGTAATCCGAGGCAGGAGCAATGTGATATAGGTACCGGAAGGTAGAACTGATGAATATATATATATATATATATATATATATATATATATATATATATATATATATATATATATATATATATATATATATATATATATATATATATATATATGTAAAGGAGTAAGGCTACCAACATTTGTAAAAAGTCTTTTTCAACATTTATTTATTATTTTGTTATAAAATGATAAAATAACAAAATAATAAATAAATATTCGGATCAACGAGCGTCTTCAGAAAAAGTAAAGATTTTAAATTTATTCGATAACGATAAAACTGATATATCGTGCATTTAACCTCATATATAGTATATATCAAAATGTGTTGAAACGAAACCAATGAACTGCTTAATAGAATTTTCTACAAGAGCTAATATAAATTATTTTATTTAATAACTATACATTACAGTGTCTGTTAGCCGTACCGAGGTTTCATCGTTATTGACAAACGGTTTCTGGATCAGAATCTGCCTTTATGTCAACGCCATGCAGAGATCGAACAAAACAAGAATACCTTTTCGGTTTTCTTCGATCTCTGCATGACGCTAATGATTTAACTATGGATCAAATTTAATGCACATCTGAAATATTTGAATTTTTAAATCGTATGTTGTATACATATTATGAACCCGAAAAGACTTTTAAATGCTCCAAAGAAATTGGGGGATATTTATAAATTGATGTCTAATACCTATTGTTAGACTTTCACAAAAATCGGGGCTGTCTGAATTTTCACGAATAGCCTTAACCTTCTTTTTACTCCCTTTGCATGAGATTAACCTAAACTAAATATAGCCCACATTGCAACCCCTTACGCCTAGCAGCTATGTTCCGAAATTCATAATTACCGATTAATTAGTTTAGGAGTGAATCCTGTAATAGAAATATATAAACATATACACATACCGAACTTTATACAAATAGAGATAGTTTTTCCTGTTTTTTAATACTACCATTAAAAAAAATAATAGAAATTTCACGAAGGGAAGTTTAATTTTCAATTCACGTCAAATCAAAAGGCATTTATTTTCTGTCAAAGAATGACCCGACAGGTCACGCGTTCAATAGAATATTTTCCAATTAGTTTTTATTGAATACGTTACTTTTGTATATTTTTCCCGTTTAACTTTTAATTATCTTTAAAAAAGTTATCCTTTCCGGGGACCTATGTACTTCATTGCCTTGTATCAAGTTCAGCACAATTAGTTTAAATAGTTTTTTTTCTAAAAATCTATTTATTTTCCTGACACGAAAAGATTTTCTGAAAAATAACTGTTATATCAAATTCTGTTTATTATTTCCGTGTCTGCTTATTTAGCAAACCCATGTGGACTGAAGCCGTGCAAAAGTGGCGCCAAGTGCATCAATTATGGAAAGGAATTCAAATGTATTGTAAATATAGGGTGGGCAAAAATAAGGGTCCTATTTTTAAAAATTCATAACTTTTTTATTTATTGATTTTTTTTTATTTTTTTTTAGAATAAGTAAAGGACCCCTTCCGAAGCAAGCATGAGCCGTATTAGCCCTAAGGAACGTACCCTCATTTAGAAAACATTATTTTTGCTTAAAAAACTCAAAACAGTGTAAAAAACAATACTTTAGTTTTTGTAAGTTTTAAGAAGTGTTTTTCGGCTAAAATTTGTTTTGTTTATTTCAAAAAATCTCGGAAGGGTCAGTCTACACACACATAAAGTTTGGTGAGTTTAACTTTTATTTTGTGGAAGTTATTCAAATTCAAGTTATTCAAATTTAAAGATAGGACCCTTATTTTGGCCCACCCTGTATATACCGAATACAGTTTTTCTTTACATGCACGTGTTGTTGACTTTTGTTGTGATAAAACAAAAGGATATGGCCTACTTCTTACATAAACTATCATGCAATCAATTCAAACAACACATTCTTAGAGGCATAAAAGATTTATTCAACCATATGATCGTTCAATGACTGCAAGTTAATGAGGAGAGAGAATTTTAAGCACATTGCTAAATTATTTAACTGTTTGGCTAGAACATTTTTAGTATGTTTTGCTTCATTAAATCTCCCAACCATACTGCCGATACTTTGATCAACACTTTCTCTGTTGGCCATGTCTAACGTCATATCCGGCTAATTACCATCGACTTCCTTTTCTCACGATACAGAAGAATCAATCTCTTTATTTTTTTATGATCCTTGTCTGAAACGTTTCCGTTTTTTTTTTCAACATAACCACCAAGATATACTAGTAAACGTAGCCACATCAATGTTTAACACACGTCTGTTAATGTTCAAAATGTATTTAAAATATAAATAATGGAATGTGAATATCTTCTTTTTAATTATTTAGCAAATCCATGTGGACTGAAGCCGTGCAAGAATGAGGGAAAGTGCATCAATCATGGAAAAGAATTCAAATGTATTTGTAAAGATGACTTTATGGGACCAACCTGTGTAGAACGTAAGTATAACTATGTTGATATTAATAGCTGAAACTAAATTTAATAAGCCTGAGACAATTGATTTGTCTCTTTCCAAATCTGTCCCTCACTTTGTATATTTGCACCCATCTCTATCTATCTATCTATCTATCTATCTATCTATCTATCTATCTATCTATCTATCTATCTATCTATCTATCTATCTATCTATCTTGCACTCTCTCCCTCTCTCTCTTTCTCTCTCTCTCTCTTTCTCTCTCTCTCTCTCTCTCTCTCTCTCTATATATATATATATATATATATATATATATATATATATATATATAGATATATATATAGATATATATTTCCTCTTTGTCAGTCGTTTTCTCTTGGCCGTTGTTTCCCAAGTTTTGTAATTGAATACTTATTCATTATTTCTAATTCTCAACTCTATAATAAAGAATAATCTGTATGAGTTTATGTTCGGAACACCCTCCCCTTGACTAGAGAACATAGGTTAGAATCAGATGACCAAACCTACATGTGCTTTAGATTGACCCTACATCACAGCATTAGTTACTTAGATTTATTATACCGTTCTCCTTCGACCCAGGACTGTACCCTGCTTGACTCTGTCTCTGAAAACTTAGATAGAGCCCTCTCACTCGACTCGAATGCCCAAATATATGTATTTGGGGATTTAAATGCACATCACCGTGACTGGTTGGGATTTTCCAGCGTTACTGATGCAGCTGGGAACTCTACATTTAATTTCTCCTCAGCTCACGACCTCTCACAGATTGCTACTTTTCCGACCCGCCTTCCTGATCGTGCGGACCAGCAAGCCTCACTTCTCGACCTGTTTTTGACCTCGCTACCCGATGTTTTGTTGGCGAATGCCCATAGTCCGCTCGGAAGCTGAAGAGCCGTTGCTCAAAACGACGAGAAACTATGAGAAGGCCGATTTTGAATCCCTCAGTGATAACATCAGCGACACAGTATGGGTTGAAACCTTCTCACTCCCTGCTGATCAGTGTGCAAATGAGCTAACCGGATGGGTCAAGGCCGGTAATCTAAGAATGTGCAGCTGCTATTGCTGAGAGGCAGAAGGCATTCCGAAAATTCGGCCACCATAAATCAACTGTGAACAGACAAAAATTTGTAGAGGCAAGAAATGATTGCAAAGTAGTGATAGATGAAGTAAAGAGAAGGTATACAGAAATAACCAAAAATACGCATTCCATCACAGAAACTAGGTACTCGTGATTTCTGGAAAATCTACAATAGTATGATGAACAATGGATAATCGCCAATTCCCCGCTATCAAATCACAACGATGTTGTTTGCACGGCAACTGATAAGGCTGAACTACTGGCCAAGCGTTTTGCCTTAAACTCCACTTTGAACTCGGCAAACCACCCCCTCCCCAAATTCTCATTGCGGACTGAAGCCACGCTTGAGAACCTGGTCATCACCCCATCTTAGGTCAAAGTCATAAAAAACCTTGACACCTCCAAAGCCTGTGGGCCTGATCTTATACCAGTAATAGTAATAAAGAAATGCTCTGCTGAGCTGGCCACTGTCCTCTCCAAACTATACAACAAATGCCTTGCTGAATCTTGTTTCCCTGATAGTTGGAAAATTGCCGCTGTAGTACCAGTATTCAAGAATTCTGGAGATAGAACTGATCCTCTAAATAACCGTCCAATCAGTTTACTGCCGATCTTTGCTAAAATCTTTGAATCATTAATCAATCTTGCTATAGTCCGGTACCTAGTTAATGATAAACTTCTTTCTGATCATCAATACGGATTTAGACAAGCACGATCTACCGCAGATAACCTAACGGGCATCGCCGAACGCATATATCATACACTGGACAAGGCAGGCGAAGCTAGGGCGGTAGCGCTTGATATATCCAAGGCTTTTGACAAGGTCTGGTATGAAGGGCTTCTCATAAAACTGCACTCATATGGTATTACTGGATAAATATTTAATATAATTAAATCCTTCCTAACAAAAAGAAAGATCCAGGTTGTCCTCGATGGACGTTCATCCAAGCAACATGACATAAATGCTGGTGTACCCCAAGGATCCATCGTAGAACCTCTACTGTTCCTGATTTTCATAAATGACCTCCCTGATGTAATTGAGACTGAGATAGGAATATTTGCTGACGACGCCACGCTCTACTCTCGTCATGTATGCAAAACTGACGTGCACATATCTGAGGCAATGGCTGAATCCTTAGAAAATGATCTCCAGTCTGTAGTGGATTGGGATAAAAAATGGACGGTAACTTTTAATGCCACAAGGACAAAGCTACTTTCCTTCAATAACTACAAGAAACCTCTTCAACCACTGATTGTCATGGCAAATGATATCTTACCTGAGAGTTCATCATTCAAACTTCTAACTTTCACAGATAACATGAATTGGAACAAATACATTGAAGACATTGCCAGGACTGCTGCAAAGAAGGTGGGCTCCCTCTACCATGCTAGTAAACTTCTCACACCTGACATCATCCTATATCTCTCCAAAGCCACCATCCACCCATGCATGGAGTATTGTTGCCACATATGGGCTGGTGCATCATTCACTAGTCTCTCCCTCTTAGACAAGGTCCAAAAAAGAGTCGCCAACTTAATAGGTCCCTCACTATCTACCAAGCTCCAGCCCCTATCCTACCGCCACAATGTTGCTTCCTTGTGCCTGTTTTACAAGTATTTCAATGGACTGTGCTCTGATGAACTTGCTATTCTGGTGCCCCCACGACGCAAATTCACTCAACTAACCCGACAATCTGCCAAATCCCATCCATTCACTGTGGAAGTCCCCAGATGCCGAAGAGCTTTCTACTCCGAAAGCTTCTTTCCTCGTGCTGCTGGACGCTGGAACTCCCTCCCTGCTCCCTGTTTTTCTGATGGTACTGACATGCAGAAATTTAAAACTAATGTAAACAGGCATCTCGCTGCACAGCTCCCAATTTAGGTTGACCCCTCCCCTAAAAAACTAAAAAAACTCACATCCTTTTTCTCAGTAGCCCCTTATGTCTACAGTGGCGGTCTGCCTTGTTTGGGGTGAACTATGTTATATATATATATATATATATATATATATATATATATATATATATATATATATATATAGATAGATAGATATATATATAAAAAAGATATCACATACACATCGTAGTTGTCAGCACGATAATTTATTTCGACTTTCTGGCCTCTTCAAAATGCTAACGGGACTATTACTTAAAATCATCAAAAAGAAGGGAAAGGAAAAATAAGGAGGTTAAATCATATGTATCTCAAGTTTGGACGATTTTGATGATTTTAACTTACGTATGTTCTTCCCCTTTCTCCCCCCCCTCTCTGCCTATTTCTTTTTTGACTGGTGAATATTTCTTTTCACGTCATTTCTAATATGTAGTTGCCTCGTTAGCATTTTGAAGAGGCCAGGAGGTCGAAATAAATTATAGTGCTGACAACTACGATGTGTATGCAAATTCTTTGTTTCTATATTTTATTCTTGCTCTGTTTATATATTGAGCTCTCATACTCGGATTTCTTACCGAAATTATTCACTTTAACATTATATATATATATATATATATATATATATATATATATATATATATATATATATATATATATATATATATATCCGTATAGTTATACAAACGTTAGCGAGTACAAAGCTGTCTGGCGAATAATGGAAGGGAGGCCATTCACTCTATTTTCTTTCTTTTTTCCTTTCCGATTTATACTTTCCAGTTTGAGACATTTTCTTTCTTATTTTTTCTTACTTTTACTTCACTGATTGAAATGTTATTTTATATTATTATGAGGTGCGAATTCTGAATCCAAACATGGCTTGAAAGAGGCCATTAGTCGGAATAACTTTTGTTTTAATTGTGTTCAGTTTATGTCGGCGAAATCTAGATTCTTACTGGTTTTTAAAGCATAAACTCTTGTGTGAGACTCTATTTTTGAATGCAACACTATTATTTTTATTTCTAATCTAGCCAACCCATGTGCACTTAAACCTTGCAAGAATGGAGCAAAATGCGTCGATGATGGAATCACATTCAGATGTGTCTGCACAGATGGCTTCAAGGGAAAAACTTGTGTTGAACGTAAGTCGATAAATCTTTAATTTATTTATTAATTTACTACTACTACTACTACTACTACTACTACTACTACTACTACTAATAATAATAATAATACTAATAATAATAATAATAATAAAGGCGGGTGAAGCGCTCTTTAGCCTTGGTGGGCAATCATCTTGAGATGTTGTCTCAATGAAAGCACCGGTCATCAGCACCTCATTAGAAGGTCATCCGGTCTATAAAAATTTTGCCTCAACTAAGGAAATGATTTCCAAAGAAGGTCTGCCACATTTCAGGTTATGTAGTTAAAATAATGACCTGGCCAGGGATAGTTTAGTTTGGAAGTCAATTTCTAAAAGTCGTTCAACACATGCCAGCATGTAAAACAAACGTGAAACCGAATTTGATGATGATGATGATGATGATGATGATGATGATGATGATGATGATGATGATGATGATGATGATTAATACTTAGGCGGTATCCCTAGTGAGAGATACTCTGGACCCTCCATAGACTAGACTAAATAATAAATCCGGAACTTGGAAGAATCAGATAACTAATGACTATGCACAACACGCTACACCCAACGGATGCGACTGGTCGACTCCATGCAAAAACAAAATGAAGGGGAAGAGGACTGGTAATTATTGAATCTTGTGAGGCGACGATACAATAAAAGAGCTAGAGAAATACATACCACAAATTACAAAAAGGCTGATTACTGCAACCAAAGGTGGCCAATGTGAAGAGCAGCGAAACTGGAAACAAAATCTCGACAACAGAAAAATGGGAAAAGAAGCAACATTAACTATTTATGGCTGCGGAAAGAACACCTGAAAAGAAAAACAGAATCGTTACTGACAGCCGTACAAGACAACATGATCAGAAAAAACTACATAAAAGGCAAGATAGATGATACCTATAAAAATAGTAAATGTTGACTCTGTGAACAAAGAGACGAAACGGTAGACTACATCATAAGTGAAAGCAGTAAACTAGGTGATTTTTGCATTATTTTACAATTGTGCTCTATATTTCTCATTATTGAGCACTTTTGCATACTATTTACCAAGGTTATTACAAATTTGACAGTATACTTCATTATGTAGACTGTTTGGAAAAATGATGGCAAAAATTCAAGATTAAATTCTATATATTTATATGGGTCCGGAAACACTTGGTTTCCGAGTTATAGTTCTTTGAAACAAATACTGATCAACATTCTTTATTTTAAACATCTAACATGTACAATGTGTGTGATAGTGCACTGTTATTTTTACATATGCGATAGGTAAACACTATCTATGTGACATGATCACAGGTAAAATAAGCCTGGGTCTGGTGTGGCCACATTCACCAAAAAAAAACATGAAAAGATTGGACCAAACAAATGGAAAAGCTGTGAAGCTCAGAATAAAGACCCCAACGGTATCGTGCAAATGCTGGTCCTTTTCATTTTATTTCAGGTAACAGAATGCAAAATACAAAATACAAGTAAATAAACATGATGAGCACAAACCAAATACCATGGAAGGGAAGAAATGGACCAGAAAGGAAATCAGACTCATAATGGAGTGTTGTTACAAAAGCAACTCCCATATAAAGAGGCTCGTTTACACATATAGAACATAATCTCGACGTTATGCCATCGATTATCCAAACACCTGTATGTCAGTTTTGAAATCAATTTTACGTACAACTTTTATTATTTATTATCATTTTTCTGACTTTGCCAATTTTTTCAATAGATACAAAATGACCATACGTCTGACGCTAAACTGCAAGCCAATTTATGTGCTGCTAGGTGTGGGTAAGCTTCGACACAAGCGCCCGATCTCTCATTATTAATACGTGAGGGTTGATAATCGAAATCGAATTGACCAGTCTGTAACTTTTTTCACCACTCCCAGGTTATGCAATGATAACTTTAGTCTTCTTGCTCATACGAGGTTGGAATTGAATACTTAGCTTGGACTTGTAATTTGACAGAAGCGATATGCTTTGCTGTTCACGAGAGAACGACTTTTTATGGACCATGTTAAACACCTGTAGAACCCTTTGAAATGAGTGAAACGGTCGCATATTTTTGCTAGGCTGCCGCGTCCGCGTCAGAAATGAACGCTCACGCGTAAACCGATGGAGCCCCAGTCATATTTCTTGGGTGGTTAGACATTGATTTTCTTAGTTTTTGACAAAGAATATTTTTAGTTGAACATGAAGGGGAAAAAAAATTCGACCCTACATCGATTTTTGTTTTGACCTCCCCCATAAATAGAAATATTTTTACTTTTGTATTCACAGTTGAGAAAAAGTAATTTAATTTCTAACGATTGAAAAACGTCTTGCTAATTTTCATAATGCCCTTTCCGAAGTTATCGTCTGCTCGCATTTTTTTTTCTACCCAATTGTTTTGCGCGGAATCCACGTAAGAATTTACGAAATAATAAATAATAATTGTTTTAGTTGTTCAAAAAGAGATAAGGAAAGTGTACCGACATTAAAAGTAACAATAAAGAAATACAGCGAATACGATTCTAAAAACAGTTATTTACTTGCCCAGTAAAAGGTGTTCCCACCAAAGTATCCTCTGCTCGAATTTATTTACACCCAGTCGTTTTGTGCCTAATCCACGTAAGTAATATTTTATGTCTTTCAAAGCGGAAAGAAAGTGTACGTAAATTAAAATCAACAATTTAAAAAACAGAATACTGATCCTAACCGTAATTTACGTAAATTAAAATCAACAATTCAAAAAACAGAATACTGACCCTAACCGTAATGACAAGGTCAAAGTTAGCGCGGGTCCTAAAGTTGAAAACTAAATTCGGTATAATGTGTGTGTGGGTGTGTGTGTGTGTGTGCGTGTGTTTTAATAGTAATTTTTAATCAATTATTATTTTAATTAAACAATTTGATTCAGTGAATTTGTGTTTTAAAACATAATGGTTTATAACATTAAGAAAATAAACTAACTTAGTACGGTTTAAAAAAAAAATAAGCATGGTGAATGCCAGCGTTAACGCTGGCTGTTTATTCAGTTGCGCCATATTTAATTACCGGAGGGAGGGAGGAAATACTTATTAAACAGCCAGCATTGTTAACTACGTAACTCATTACGTGTATGTAAATAAAAGAAATCGATTAATAATGGAGTTTATGTATCTGTCTGTCTAAATTATAATTTATAAGTAAGAGTATTAGCGTGCAAAATAGCGTAAATACCTGTTAAAATCTGAAGAAGAAAACCATGCGTGTATATTTGCGAATAGTAATTTATTAGAAGTTGATAAGCAATTGATTATGTAAATTGCAAAACGCGCATAGTGTTACCGGCGGTTTTTCTAGCAGAATATAAAGAAGCTGGCGGACTTAGTAAATAACAATGCTACTCTGATGGAGTTTCGGCTTCAGACAGACAGATACATACACTCCAGTATTAATAGATTTACATATAAATCTATACATATATAACTCAATGTCTGTGTTATATTTGTATGTCCCCTATAGAAAGAAAGATTAGAGAACCTACATAAAACGTCTTTCTCAACTTTTTTACATACCACATTATTTTTTTTCTGGTCGTTAGAGAAATCCGTGTTTTTTTTTTTAATTTTCACAACAAGCTAGTAAATAAAACAATAACAAAAACAAATATTTCAACGTTTAAAAGTGTTTTCCTTACGCTTTTGGTCCACCATAGTTTATTTAAATAAGTATTTGTGGCTTATGGTAAAGATGCCATGACTTAAATTGAAAAGGTCGACACAGCTTAAAACGTATTAAAACAAGATAAAATGTATTAAAACACAGCTTAAAATGTATTAAAACAAGATAAAATGTATTAAAACAAAGCTTAAAATGTATTAAAACAAGATACAATGTATTAAAACACAGCTTAAAATGTATTAAAACAAGGTACAATGTATTAAAACAGAGCTTAAAATGTATTAAAGCAAGATACAATGTATTAAAACACAGCTTAAAATTTATTAAAACAAGATACAATGTATTAAAACACAGCTTAAAATGTATTAAAACAAGATACAATGTATTAAAACACAGCTTAAAATGTATTAAAACGAGATAAAATGTATTAAAACACAGCTTAAAATGTATTAAAACAAGATACAATGTATTAAAACACAGCTTAAAATGTATTAAAACAAGATACAATGTATTAAAACACAGCTTAAAATGTATTAAAACAAGATAAAATGCATTAAAACACAGCTTAAAATGTATTAAAACAAGATAAAATGTATTAAAACACAGCTTAAAATGTATTAAAACGAGATAAAATGTATTAAAACACAGCTTAAAATGTATTAAAACAAGATACAATGTATTAAAACACAGCTTAAAATGTATTAAAACAAGATACAATGTATTAAAACACAGCTTAAAATGTATTAAAACAAGATAAAATGCATTAAAACACAGCTTAAAATGTATTAAAACAAGATAAAATGTATTAACACACAGCTTAAAATGTATTAAATTAAGATAAAATGTATTAAAACACAGCTTAAAATGTATTAAAACAAGATAAAATGTACCTTGTCTAGAAAAAACCGGTTTTACTTTTTTACACATGAATTTGGGAATTGTTCTAAAATAAAGGTTTTTAAAATGAAAGATTTATTTTAGCATTTACGTCTTATAAACAAATGACGTGTGTCTGCACTTTTTTTCGTCGTTTATTTGGCAAGAACGATCTCTGTTTGCTTATAAGCAACCAAACTATAATCGTGAGGGAACTGCCACAGCAGGGAAGGATTTCATTATTTCCCCTTCTACGTTGAGTTCGTTACTTTGTCTAAACCGTATTACCTCCACTCCCCAGTTTATGTCATCGAGACTAAATATTTCAAAATTCATAATGATCGATTCATTAATTTAAGAGTTTATCTTGTGCAACCAAATACATTACCTAACTTTATATATATGCACTCCCTAAATGGAAAAATTTACCAGAAAATAATGTGCCCATGTTACTCAGTGTTGCCGAGACTAAATATTCCAAAATTTATAATGATCCGTTCATTAGCTGAGGAAATTACCCCATCTCTTTCTCTTTCTCTCTCTTTCCCTTCTTACACACACACACACACACACACACACATATATATATATATATATATATATATATATATATATATATATATATATATATATATATATATACATATATGAAAATAATAATAATAATAATAATAATAATAATAATAATAATAATAATAATAATAATAATAATAATGATATTCTAATAAATAAATATAAAATTATTTTAATCTACATACGCCGGCGTTTCAAGCTTTTAGACGGTCATCGGGCACACACCCAGTTACAGAATCAGCATCGACTCTGTAAGCTAGTGCTCTAACACCACGGCCACAAGAAATTGACATGCAAAGGAGAGAAATTAAGTTCTATTAAAGCAGGTCAGCGATAGTAGACAGTTGAGAGTGTTCAACTAACGTATTCGGAAGTTTGCATATAGCTACGTAATAGTCTATTTTTAACTCCCCGAACAGGGCTCGACTTTAATTTCTTAAAGGGCTAATAACAATATTTTATTTACTAAATAAATATTAAATAGCTTTTGCTATCATCAGTGTAGATAGTGATAATTTAAGACGGTCGGAGGGCACGACCCCAGTACCAAATCAGCCTATATATATATATATATATATATATATATATATATATATATATATATATATATATATATATATATATATATATATATATGTGTGTGTGTGTGTGTGTGTTATAATGAAATCAATCCAGGAGGAAATCCGGGTATGAGAGCTCAATGTGATAAAGAGAGCAAGAATAAATTATTGCATCAATGATTATGTAATTTCGTGTTATTATACTTCATTTATATATATATATATATATATATATATATATATATATATATATATATATATATATATATATATATATATATATATGTGTGTGTGTGTGTGTCTGTGTGTAAATTATGTTTTTGGATTGCTTTTTACATGAACTTTGGAATTGAATTAATATAATATAATATATATGTTTTAAATTTGTCAATAAATCTTCATTGAGCTTGTATTTGGACATTTTCCAATACTGTAAGGAATATAAAATTGAAAACATATTTTCCTTATAAAAACTCAATAATATATATATGACATGAAAATATGGAAATGCTATTTCAACATGATGAAAAATTAAAAAGCCAAACCATAATTATTTACATATTCATCAACGTTTCGTCTTTATTTTAAGACTTCCTCAGGATAATTGATTTGAAGAAAAAATAAGAGAGAGGGAGAGATAGAGAGAAAAAAGGAGAGAAAGAAGGTAATCAAGGCAGAGGATAATTTAGGCATGTAAATAAGTTATATATATATATATATATATATATATATATATATATATATATATATATATATATAAATGATAATTTATTTCATTTTGACTACAAAATTGATTTTGTTTCACGAGAGCGGTTTGTGTGGCTACCGTTCTTCAGGTCTTAAAATAAAAGTATGCCTGTTAGAATAAGTTCACAATCACACAAAGTTTTATGACAGGAAGTTAAAATAAAAATTGAATATTAATAGAAAAGAAATAAAACAAAACAAAACAAAGACAAAAAACACAGACAAAAATAATTATAAAAAATAATAGAAAATCAATTTTGTAGTCAAAATGAAATAAATTATCATTTATATTTATATTTCTGCTCTATATTTTTATTGAGCACTATCATAAACCCGGTTCAACTCCCCTGGATTTATACCCTGTGGATCTATACCATACTCGGATTATATATATATATATATACCGCCATTACTTCTAATTTTAATGCTTTAAATTTGTTTCTTTTTGTTTCTAGCTAACCCATGCGGATTGAAACCCTGTGAAAATGGAGCTGAATGCTTTGACAAAAACGAAGAGTTTTTTTGCAAATGCAAACCAGGATTTATAGGAAAAACCTGCTCTAAAGGTAAGCCAATATCGATAATTAGCAGCCCCTTCCCCACCCGACGTTGACCGCTAATGAATAAGGATCCAGTTAATATTTTTAATTTCTATAATTTTCAATTTTCGAGAAAATAAACTAAAACTATTTGCTGCTTATGGATTGCTGTCACTTTGTCCTAATGTTGAAAACTAAATAGATGTACAAAGTCGTAATTAGCTAATTAGATCATCTGATTGCTTAGAGTACATTCATTTTGAAATTCTTAAGTTAGCAAAGGAAACGTAGATAACCTACAGATGGCGAGAAGAATAATTGTTCTCTATACCTGGAAATTATGATGCAACATCCAGCCGGTGATTGCTGCTTTCATTATGAAATTAATATTGGAATTATTCTATATCGTTTGTAGTCATTACCCCAGCCAAAAGCAGATATCAGTTACGAAGAAGAATGCAATAATATGTCGGCTGCAACATGATCCACATGTGGGGAAACCAAATTAACTGTGCAAAATTATTTATTCTTATGATGGTCAAAATACAAAAAAAAGAAAATATAGAAATCTTCTATTTTTCTTCAGCTCATTCTATCAATGTGTATTTTCTCCTTGTAATTTCCGTTCAGGCGATAATCAGACACAAGAACAACGCTTGAGAGTGATAATTGTCGTTGAAGAGCATTGGTTGCTTTTGAGAATATTACACTAATAATTGTCAGCATTTATTTAACCGTAAAGCTTTGATTTAGACTCTTTTTTTTCGAGTTCAGAATAAATGCATTGAAGTCATCAATAGAAATTGACAGACTAATGCCAGTTTGACACAGAAACAACAAATCAAGTTTGGTCTTCTGTAAGTCGATTTCCACATCTGCAAGGTTGAAGTGCAGACCCCTAATGTTGGAAAAGGAGACCTGATAGTAAGGATCCATTTTAAGAGTTGAGGTACTGGGTTTATTCTTATCTTTTGTTATATTTATTCACCTCCTCTGCAGAAGGTTAGACACAAGGTCAGGTTAGGTTTTGGAAAGGCCAGCGCACTAGGAGAAATGTACTTTGGCCTACAAAAATGCCTGAATAGCATCTACAAAGGGTGAAACTAAAGCCTGGGAGGGTGGACATTCTAGGATTGAATGGAACTATACCTAAGCCCGACAGCAACAAAGCCACTGTTGGACTGATTGTCAAAGACGTATCATCGACTGCTATGAACAACACCTACTCAAGCTGTGCCAGCTTTTCATGTTGTAATTGGAAATATGTATAAAAGATCAATAGTTGGGAGCAGAAAAACAAAGCCGTGTGTAAAAAGAAGGTTAGAATTGGAAATGTTCCACATAAGTTTTAAATTAGTTAAGAGAACGGAAAATTCCATTAGAAGTAAAGAGTAGAACGAGAGCTGACGTGTACAGGAAGTTGTGTCATGGGAGGAAGTCCAAAATGACACGTAGTGAGGAAGAGAGGAAACTTTTTCTCTTTTGTATTTAATTTGGTTCAGTTGCAGTTCTTGAAGTCACCAAAAACCCTAAAGTGTATCTCTTCTTCTCACTCCCTTATTTGAAGAACAAGAACAACAACAATAACAACAACAAAAACAACGACAAGAAAATCAGGTCGAATTGGAGAGAATATATCAAGATAACACCATTCGTTTAATCAAAATTATAGTTCGATACACAAGGGAAAAGGTGGCGTACTAAATGCTGTCCTACTTATTGTATTCACTTATCTTACTAATGCCAGCGGGAAAGGTAAAATCACCCCTTCATAGCTATAGATCAAATACAAAGTTATGGCAACTGAATCGGTTTCAATGGGTGTTGTGTTTCGCTGACACATGACTTCAACACATAACCAAACCAAACATAAAGTAGATGTAGGTTCGAGTATAAGAAAATGTTTGAATTGGATGAATTACAGATGCCATTTTGGTGCCATGTGTCATACTTGTAATACCGTTTATATAACGGCAACATCTTGGGCCAAAAATCTGAGGAACACGAGTTTGAACTGGTGAAAGAATATTTTATATTGAGTACACGTCAGCGTAAATGTAAACACAAGATATTCATTCAGGATGAAAACTCTTTTTGCCTAGCTATTGGCCTGGATGCAAAAACATCATCTTCTATCGAGCATGTAGGTCGTTTCTAAAAGGACGGTGTCCAGGCAGAAAGTTCCTCTTGTTAATTAGTACCGGAAGAGGGCAGTGCAGAAGATGAATGTCCCAACGCAAAGTGGAATAGCTTGCACACATTTACAGTTAATATTAAGAACTTCTTATGATTGGCCAATGATTCCATCACTATAAGAGCCTGATTGTTATTTCAATAACAAACATCTATAAATATTCGCTAAAATATCCCCACAATGATTGCATTAGTATATCAAGCTCTTTCATTATTTATAGATACCTCCAAATTACGAAAATAATTTGAAATACAAGGTACCCCCACCCAAATGCCACTCCGAACACTCCTGTCTTGGCACTGCCCTGATTTGGGCTGGAATAGTCTAGGAATTGTTTCGATAGACATTATCTTTAGTTATGATAAGAAGAATATCTTGAAAGATGCGCCACAGTTTATGAAGTTTTAAATGAAATCAAAGTAAAATAAATAGTGGTAGTGGTTGTGACCCAACGGGTCACCGGTACGTCTAGTTACTATATTAAAACTATGTTCATCAACGTTTGTTTCCCTAAAGCTTTTTGCCTATATATTTTTATCACACAAAATCTATGCTAAAATATTCCCCAGTTTTCGGATCGAAGTATGTTTGAAAAAAAAAACTATGTATTGTTCTAATCAGCTGTAATTTGTAATTAACTCACGAAGTCACTCTTATCTCTTAATAAGTTACTGTCTATCACTCTCTTCCCCTCTCACTGTATTTTGTATGACATCTCCGCTCTTATTTTATTATATACAGCTTCTATCACTGTCACATCCCCCGCCCCCACTCGCTCTCACTCTCACTCTCCATCTCTCCCTTTTTGTCTCTCTTAACAGTCGAATGTAATAAAGGAAGGAAAGAATATAAATATTGGAAGAGTCAGTTATAAACAAAAGGGAACGACACCACAAATAAAACTATTTAACCCGTAGCTGAGAACGAAAAGAGAGAGAGAGAGAAAGAGAGATAACAAATAGAAATAGAGCGGAGATATAGCAAGCGGAAAGCGACTAATTTGAGATTTTACATTTTTATTTTTTATATTTAACTGGCTTTGCGAACTCACTTTTTCCTGATTGAAACAATCGAAACCGAGCTGAATGGGTGATTCAACGGGTTACATTTTGTTCTAGTTCGTCCATAAAATCTCGGTTTTACACAAAATACATGCTAAAATATTCCCCAGTTTTCGGATTGACGTATGTTTGAAAAAAAATCTATTTATTGTTTTGATTAACTGTAATTTGCAATTAACTCAGAAAGTGACCCTTATCTCTTAATAAGTTTCTCTCTATCACCCTCTTCCTCTCTCAGTGTATTTTGTTTCACACCTCCGCTGTTATTTTATATGGTGGTCTTGTGAAACTATTGGAATTTTCTGAATAATTCTTTAAATTCCATAATTGTTTTCGGTTTTGGTTATTGATCTGCAATTCCTAAATATGGCGCACCTAATACTTTTCCTTGTGCAGAATTGTACATTTTTCTTCCGAATGTTAACAAATTCAGATATTCGAGAGGGCAATTTTAGTTTTCAAATGATAACGTGAATTTAAATATTCCCATGCGGAAATATTGAAGATTTATGGCTTAAGCATTGAGACGCTCAGTTAGAAAAAGTCAGTTTCTGCAAAACTTGCAAAACTTGTGAAAACGAGAAACAGTAATTTATGTTGATTCACTAAATACAAAGTCGTTAGAGATAATCTGTCTCGATTATGAAGAATCAATATCTCAAATGATTTAATAGAGAACTTGTATCAATTGGAATTTTGAGTTTGAAATTTATTTAGCAAACTTGTGATGCACCATAACCGGATTTTCTTAGTATAAATCGTGGGTTTACTTCGGCATCTTGATTGCATTGGCACCACAGAGGATTGGTTTCCAGAGATTCTGGATTATCCGATTATTTGATGTTTCATCTTTAATTCTACGATTGAATGATCATTAGATTCGATGGAAACATCCTATGAATAATGTTTCTCCATTTATTTCTCTTCCGATATAGAAAAATCGTCCTTCAATACAAATCTTCGATAGTTCGCTCATCAAGCAAAATTGCACATAATTTTGTTTCGGAACTTTTGAGATGAATAGCGATAATTTATAGTATTTTGATTAGTCATACTTGGGAATCTTTAGTTCGAATTCGGGAACCTGTACGGAATTTAGAACTGAACCCTTTATTTAATCAACAGGGGTAGATTGTTCTCATTCTGTTGGCCATAAACGAGTAGAATTGTTAATTTTTTGTTAATCTTATTTATTATTGCCCATAGTAGAGATTGAACCTACTACCTCTCGAAGACTTTTGCTTAGAATTTTTTTTTAACCAACTCTATTAACTGCTAGAGCATGTGTGAATGTAGACAATTGTATGTATGAATTTTGTGAGTCTTAAATCTAATGTTATCTAAATGTGTAAGTATTATTACTTATTAATATAGAATTAGTATTATATATATATATATATATATATATATATATATATATATATATATATATATATATATATATGAAGAAGAATGGAAAGGAATTAGAGAAGCAAAAGCCAAAACAAATTTCAATTCAATTGCTCAGAGCAAGGTATATTCCGCAAAAAGGCAATTTATTTAAGTTAAATTTTCCTTAAGCCAGGCTTTTCAAAGATCAAAATCTTATCATCAGAGGAAATCGCTGGGATAGATAAGTTGGCAAAGGCCAATAAATTGCCTTTTTGCAGAATATACTTTGCTCTGAGCAATTGAATTGAAATTTGTTTTGGCTTTTGCTTCTCTAATTCCTTTCCATTCTTCTTCATATCTACCTGCTCTATTCTGGATATTGAGCTGTATACTTTTCACTATAGGTTTTACTTTTCCTAAAATTTCGCTTTTAGTACACCACTTTATATATATATATATATATATATATATATATATATATATATATATATATATATATATATATACCTTCTTTGTAATATAGCAGGAAAAATCCCAGCAGAGTGCTCGATTAATTAAGAATTAAAGTTAAAAATTAAGAGCGTAATATTTATTTATTTTGGTACAGAAAAATTAGTACAACATTCGTACCGTCGGTTTTAAGCATGGAAGGACTTAGCCATCCGGCTCTCTTCAGCTTCTGTTGTCATCTGTTTTGGAAATGTGAAGTCTCTTTCTCTCTTTCTCTCTGTCTGTCTCCCTCTCTCTGCCTCTGTCTATCTATCTGGCTGCCCTCCTCTCTCTCTCTCTCTCTCTCTCTCTCTCTCTCTCTCTCTCTCTCTATCTCTCTCTTTCTCTCTCTATCTATCTATCTATCTAGTACCGTTTAGTAACAGTCAAATGTGATAAAACAAACTATAAAACCGAAGATTGGAATAGTCTATTATAAACAATAGGGAATATCACTGCAGGTATTAAATAAAATTTAACCCATAGGTGCAGAGTAAAAAGAAAGAGAAAGAGATAGAGAGGGGAGAGAAGGTAGATATAGCGAGCAGAAAGAGACTAATTTGGGATTTTGTCTTTTACGTTTTAAATTCAACAGGCTTTGCAAACTCATTTCTTCCTGATTGAAACAATGTATCCCGATCACAATGTGTGACCCGACACTTCACATTTTTCCTAATTGAAACAATGTATCTTGATCACAATGTGTGACCCGACACTTCACATTTTTCCTAATTGAAACAATGTATCTTGATCACAATGTGTGACCCGACACTTCACATTTTTCCTAATTGAAACAATGTATCTTGATCACAATGTGTGACCCGACACTTCACATTTTTCCTAATTGAAACAATGTATCTTGATCATAATGTGTAACCCGACGCTTCCCATTTTTCCTAATTGAAACAATGTATCCCGATCACAATGTGTGACCCAACACTTCACATTTTTCCTAATAGCAAATAAAAACCGAAATCTCTGAAGATCTTCTTTTAACTAATATTCATAAGAATAAATATTGTAAGAATATAAACGCTATTGAACATGCAACCGTCGTTTATGTTTTTATGTGCATATTTACTTTCCATCTTTTTTTAAAAAATCTTGTGTCTATTCAAAGAAATGATTATCCGTGCTTAATAATGGAGATAGGATGTTTGATAGGATTACAGTTAAAATAAAAGTGAACATTAAAAAAAAATGGTTTTGGATATTTTTTGTGTTTCTTAAAAGAAACAAAAAGAAATAATGAAAGAACATTTATTTTTTGCAGTCAACGCATGTGGACTCAAACCTTGCAAGAACGGAGCCCAATGTTTCAACCATGAAGATACATTCAGATGTAAATGTACCACCGGCTTCATGGGAACAACTTGTGTTACACGTGAGTACATATAGTTCATTTACAGAGTAATAATCATAAATTAGAAAAATTATGGCAGCATGGTTAGCAAATTAAAGTAAAAAGAAACAATGGGCTTAATGTGCTTCTTTGCTGAGCCGCAAGAGAATTTCACCTGACAATTCTGGGGTACACGTTTTGAAGTAGGCTCAGCGCCAAAACCTTAATGGAGGGAAAATTTATTAGTCAATGGGGATAAATGGAAGGTATTGGTGTGATTCTGGGCCATCAAATTAATGACTTTCATTGGTTGGGGTTGTTATATACACTGCTTGCTTATAAAAAGGATTATAGGATTAAATCCTTGCATTTAGCCTGATGAATTTCTTCGGGAATGAAACACCAATATACTTTCTCATCATTTTCTTCCACGCCTCAGTTCACTGCTGGAAGCCCCTCAGCTCCATCGTTACAGCCCTCTTGAAAACTAGTACCCTTGATTGTCCACTTTAGTTTTGGGAAAATAATAAAGTCACACGGGGCAAGATCAAGTGAATAGGAAGGTTGTTTAAGTACGACCACGTTCTTCTCGGACAGGAAGTGCCGGATTCTCAGGACGTTGGGAGCAGGTTTATTGTCACAGGGAAGTAGAGGAGACGTAAATGAAAGCATGTCAAATAAATTGTCAAATGGTTGCAGAAAGCTAAGATTACTGTGGTATATTCCCAATATCGATCATGTTAGATGATAACATAATCCGCTTATCTCTCTTGCACCCATAGATCACACAGCACATTCAGTCCCATTACTTTTTCGGGCGGCTTTTTTGAGCTACACTTCAGCTAAAATGAAGAAAATTATATGTTCCTATTTAGTTACCTCTCCACGAAGACAATGTTGGACACAAGGTCGGTTTTTAATGTGGGGAAATTTCAACTCCCCAGTTTGGGAAATCCTGGATTGGGACAAAAATACAAATTGTCTCAGTCTAGAAGGATTTCTCCTTCACTGACCGAAGACATAAAACATGAAGTGTAGTATCAGAACAGATACTACACTTTGCTCCTAGCAAAAAAGCGACCAATCGTACATATGAAACTCTTATTTTCATAACTTATACTTGTTGGGTGGATATGTAATCTTATATAAATAAAGATTTTGTCTGTCTGTCCATTCATCCGTCAGTCACAATATATTGCGGAATTTGTCTTATTTCACAATATCAGAGCTCTAAATTAATGGATAATATTGCATTAATAGTAAATAATAAATCCCCAACAAATAAAGCAGATGCCATAACCGGACATCAAAACTGAAACCTTAAAATCTTCAATTTGACGTTCTACCAACTGAGTTATTCGAACTTACTGATAAATAGAGCTTAAAACATTACCATAACAATATAATTATTGCTTTGGCATGACGACATAGATTTATGATTTACGCCATGCTTCAAAAGATGAATTCAAACATAAGCGCTAATAAAAAATAAATAGATAAATGGGTAAACATTATCAATAGCGTTGGAAATTCTTTTAATGGTTAAAAACAATTTATTTTACTTTAACTATGTATTGTATGTAGTTATTTCACAATTATATAATCCCCTCAGTCTAGGAAAAATATGCGACCAGAGGAGCATATATTTGCTAATATTTATAGATTGCCAATAATGAAGTGTTGAACTTTTTTTTTATATTTCCAGCTAATCCATGTGGACTGAAACCCTGCAAACATGGTGCCAAGTGTTTTAATAAAGGAGAAGATTTCCGTTGTGTATGTACAGAAGGGTTTATGGGAATCACTTGTGTTGAACGTGAGTAATGTTTTTAAGCACACTTTTATATATATATATATACACACACATATATATATATATATATATATATATATATATGAGGAAAAGAAACAATGTTTCAGACAAAATATAAAAATAAAAATGGAATAAAGGATAAGCAAATCAACAACTAGCAAAAATAAACTCAAAAACACATATTGAACAGTTCTACCAAAATATTTCGATCGTTTATAATACGACCTTCTTCAGTAGGTAGCAGAACTTTAATTAAAACAGAAAAGTTTTAAAATTTATACAAAGAACGCGATAGGAAAAAAATAGTCGAGTGTAATAAACAATAGAGTTGAGTTTATTTTTGCTAGTTGTGTATTTACTTATCCTTTATTCATTTTTATTTATATATATATATATATATATATATATATCTTGTTTTTTTTTTAACCATTCGGTCTGTTACTCTCAATTTCAAACTTTCTGTCCCTACTCAGCGTTGCCAAGGAGTCCTTTTTATCTTAATTTTACGTCATAGTTAAAACTATGACGTTTTTATTTTTTTTCAAATTATGTACAGGACTGGGCAAAATGATCTGATACATTTTTAGGATATAATGAAAGAAAATTAGAATAAATAATGAAAAAAGTATTTTCCTTGACCACTTCTCGTGAATCTTGTGGCGGTCATGTTAAAAATGTCGAAAGAAAAATTAAATGTTAGCGAATGAAAATGCTGAAAATATGATTTACTACTGGTTATTCTCTGAAAATTGTTTTATTATATTTTCCCGGTGTTATGGGTGAGAGCCGTAGTAGATGCGACTGTGAGAGTAAAAACTCGTTCACCTTTCTTTTGATTCATAGCTACTTCAAAATAAAATATCGATCACAATTAAATATTAAAATATTAAAATCGCTTGGAAATACAATGTTTATTTTTTAGAATCCAGACCAATATTTGGCATACATTACTGATGAATCACCTTTTATTATGTACTTTTTGTTAAGAAAACTATTTACTTTAGACAATGAAATGGGGTAAAATATGTTTTTACTTTATATATAAGATGAATATTAATATTTAGTTTGTGACACTTTTCATGAATATGTAAAGTTATTTAAAAAAAATGCCATTTCTAATCTGTCACGCTTAAGTTTGTTTGTTAACTTACTATTTTAAGATCTACATGATCAATATTTATGAACATTCGTTGGTTAATGTAGAAAAGAATCCCAGCCTAAAACGCTACTACAATTGACCAGAGAGTTATGAATTAATTTAAAAATGTAATTGAAAGAGTTTTGAATTTTTTAAACTAGCAGATCCATGCACGATCGTTGCCCAAGATAATTAAAGACCCCAAGAAGTTATGTTCACAACTTTTTATGCCGCAGTAATATTTTTACTCGATTTTAAAAATGATCGATAGATATTAATCATAGTGTTCTTTAATTATTAAATTTATAAATTAAAAAAATAAACGTTCCTATTGTTTCATAACTATGAAAAGGCATCCTCGCACTAATGTACGGCCAAGGCGATGGATTTTGAGAAAATTGAGAGAGAGCATTTTTAAAAGTAGTGTCTATACTAACGGCTATAGATTTTAAGTAAAATCTACAAATAAATATAAGCTAAAATGGAAAATAAATAAAAATTTAATGGAAACGGCTGAGCGGATAAAATACAAAATCGGTGAATCAAACAACACTATTTTTTTCTGGAGAGTCAGTGTGGTGCAGTTCGAAAAAGTGGTTTGATTACCATCGAAACACTGACGCCCTGTCTTATTCTGAAACATATTTTTTAGACAAATTTGCTTTATTTACAAAATAGATTTAATCATATAAAATAGTACCTTCCTTCCAGTGTTTTTGCTTACATTACATTTTAGCCTGCATCTAGAGTCTCTGTATATGGCACCAGTGACCGATTAAACGAAGATTCACTTCATGTTTTTATTAAATAAACAACTATCAAAGTTATGAAGAAAATCAAAACATATTACAACTATGGTACAAATATTTGATAGCTATGAGTATGTTGAAGTAGCTCCTCTCTCCCTTGGGTACAGTAATCACTCAAACTCAATGTTAGAAAAATATTTTTTATTCAGCATGTCACGTCTGGGGAGATGCCGATCAGCTTACTAGCAAAAACATGCTCCCTTCATTCGTATATTTTGCTAGTATATATAGGTGTTGAGCTTACTAATAAACAGCCAATTGTGACAATTTCTTGTAAACGTACACTACGCCCTACACAACGAGAGTGTGATGCCTGTCAAGATGGTCTCATGACAACAAAACAGATACTACACTACCTCCCCAAAAGGAGGAGGTACTACTTACCCCAAAGGAGGAGATATTACCTGGGAGGATAGTCTCATGACAACAGAACAGATAATACACTAGACCCCTCTCCGCCCATGTGAGCATTGAAAGATAGTACATTAGTCTATTAATAGATGTAATAGTATAGTTCCGACTGCAAGCACACAGATACAAAATCTCCATAAGTAATAGATATTCGTTCACTTTTTCAAGCTAGGGCAAAACCGAGGTCTTTGAACTTTTCGATTTGTTCACTTGGATGTCAGAAAAAAGAAATAATTTTATTTTTACTATTGGGCACCACTTATAAAAAAAGAAATAATTTTATTTTTACTTTTGGGTCACCACTTATAAAAAAAGAAATAATTTTATTTTTACTGTTGGGTCACCACTTATAAAAAAAAGAAATAATTTTATTTTTACTATTAGGTCACCACTTATAAAAAAAGATATAATTTTATTTTTACTATTGGGTCACCACTTATAAAAAAAATGATATAATTTTATATTTACTATTGGGTCACCACTTATAAAGACCAAGATCCACTTGAGGATAAAGATTACTGAGACGAACGATTATCAGTCCAAAGATGAGGAACACTATGGCAGTATTAAAATTGATAAATGGTATGAATTGCATTGGATAAATTATCAGGCGGTTCATGACAATACTTTGTTGACATTGGAATTGAAGACAACCAAGCTGTAATTAATAGAGAAACAGTTCTTCAAAGTGAATAACGACACGGACTAATGACATGGGTGTGCCAAGTTCGAATCCAGTCGGTTCCACAGTACCACTTTCACTTAGGGATGTTGGCAACCATTACGGTGTCTCTCCTGCAAGAATGGCATCAACAAAATCCAGCTGTTATACCATGTTGATTCATACGAATTTACTTTACTAGTATTGAGTTTGAAAACTTTACAAAGAAGCTTTGTCCATGGAAATTACGTTTGACGCTAGACAAATGGACAAAGAAATATATATAGAGAGAGCGATATATATATATATATATATATATATATATATATATATATATATATATATATATATATATATATGAGGTTTATGTAGTTTTCTTGAAGCATTGTTTACTTGTATATAGAAATGTGATACTTAGAAGCAAATACTCCGTATGATATAATATTTCGGGAACTCTTCTTCTTCAG
>OY744529.1:85996221-86008721 GCA_963556195.1 Sepiola atlantica | reverse complement strand
AAAGACTGAGACTAGCAACATCATGACTGTGAGAGAGAAGGGGCAGAGAAGAAGAAAGGGTGGGGCCAATCAAATTACAAATACGTTTCTGCACCTTATCAAGAACCCTCAAATTGGACAGAGATTCACCAGTCCAAATATGGCAACAGTACACCATACATTTGAAAATGAACATGTTGTAGTCTGCAACGAAGCAGTTCCAAAAATAGGAAACTCTTGGCAAGAAACTCTGTTCATGGAAATTCCATTTGAAGTTAGGCATGTGGAGGAAAAAAAGAAAGTTCTGTGCAGTTGTGGTAGTGAGACAAGTTCTTGCTGTGAATGTCTTACAAAAAGAAACCAGCGATTGAAGCTCCATCTATCAGCTCCCATGAAAATAACGATAGAGTAGAAAAAGACTAGCAACATCTCTTCTGGAAGAAAGGGGTTATAGAGAAGAGAAGAGATCACTCCGCACTAGATTGCGAAATTGTCAATGGAAGAAAGAGTGCTCTGGGTGGCACCTCCCCAGATGTGATAGCAGTACGCCATGTACCTGGTGTTGTTTTCTGGCCATCTGATATAGAAAAAAATGTTGTCTGCTATTTCCTCAAAAATCCTCTTTCAATTTAAAGTTTAAAAGACATTATGTGCTTGTTTAGTTGTCATGAAATGATTGCTATGCTGTAGAAATTTTTTTTAATAATGTGTTGGCATATATATGTTTCAAAATGCATATATATGTGTGTGTATGTGTATATATGTGTAGGTGTATATATATATATATATATATATGTAGCATCTTCTCTTGCAGGCAGATATTGTTGAATATAAAAGACAACTCGTGTCTAGATATCTTTTGGCAAATCCTTTCAATAATCTGAATCAGGATCTTAGTTTCGGAGGGGAATTGGCTGATGAATTTGCCATAGTTTGAATTTGTCTCCCAAGTACTTTCGGACCCATCTTGGTCCATCTTCGGGGGAATGAGGTTAATCAGGTATACACCATGTGTTAGCATTTATAGAAGGTTTTTGGCGGGAATTATGTACTAAGTACGAAACTATATTTGGAGCTATAAACATTTTAGAATATTATTACTGATATTAAAGTTACTTCTATTAATTCGTTTTTTGGGGGGTTTTTATATATAGGGCTTCTAATATATAGAGTTTTTGTTTGTTAGTACTAAATTCTAAGATTTTGGTATTTTCTACTAAGAGTTTTCTGAATTCCGATCGGGGGCAGGAATGGTCGTTAGTTAAGTGTTGGGCTATGGCGCTAGTGTCAGACAAATGCATCGTTAATCTTCTCGACAAAACTAAGATCCTGATTCGGACTATTGAAAGGATCTACCAAAATATATCTAGACACGAGTTGTCTCTTATATTCAATATATATATATATATATATATATATATATATATATATATATATATATATATATATATGCATGTGAATATATGTTGGTGTGTGTGTTTCCCTTTTAAATATATACGTTGTCACAATGCTATTCTTAAGTGAATGTATGTATGTGGTCGTAAGGGGCCAGAGCTGGACAGAGTGTCTGAAGGATTCGCCCAGCGATGGGTACTTACAGATTAGTTATAAAAATAAGATTCTATCACGGATAGATATAAGTATGTGTATGTGATGATGTAAATGTATGACTATATGTACATACATATGTGTGTGAATGTATCTGTGGGTGGATATGAAGATGTGCGTGTGTATGTATAGATATATGTTTATGATGATGTATGCCTCGCGACATTCACTATTACCCCCTTTCCTTCTACTAAAACGGAATTTAATCCGCTCATTGCTTTCAGTAAATGTATAATGGCCCGATCATACTGGACTTAAACTGCCCGGATGATATCTTTATTTAAATTCCTTTGGGATTGATGTAAAGTCTTTTAATCCAGAATTTAAACTTGAATTTAATTAATGCTGTTCCTTTTAACCTTTTTAATCCTTAAACCCATTTCCTCTCCATAATTCCTTCAGAAGACACATCATTAAACCCCAAAACAGTAACGGCCAAATATACGATACTCATAATATTAGCTCACGGGATTTATATAGAAATATATTTTTTATTTTTTTTATATCTCTTTAAATATTCTCTGGTTTAAATCTCAACTGTTACTTTTCACCCTTTCCCTTTTTTTTAAAAAACCTTATTAAACCTTCCTTACACTAAATTTAAACAAACATACATAACACTCTAAGCAAATAACGCGTTCAAACGAGAGTGACACGTGACTTCACATTTCCGAAACAGATGGCAACAAAAGCTGAAGAGAGCCGGATGGCTAAGTCCTTCTGAGAGAGAGAGAGAGAGAGAAAGAAAGAGAATTTATGAAACAAAGAAACGCTATTTTTTAATATATTTATTAAATGAATAGAATCAGATTTTTTTTCATGAACATATATCGGAGACTTTCGCCGTGATACAGCCTTTTTAAAGAGTTTTTTTCTCCTCCTGCTGTTGTTAATAGCAAGAAGCTGACTCCTCATGATAGATACGTGTGGTCTTGTTGACGTAGTCCGAGAGAGTGAAATACAATGTGTAAGCGTTGGTTGCCGCTAAGGATAAAATACACAATATATCATAAAATAAAATGCCGTGGAGACAGGATTTATGAAAAATTATAACGAAAGACAATTAAACAGAAATAAATAAAAATCAAGCAAGAGATTTACAGGTTTCGATGTCATCTGCACACCCACAACCGGGCATTGTAATCTTGTTTGTTTGTTTGTTGGGTTTTAACGACCTTTCAACCCTTATAATGTCATCTCAAGTCAATATTGCAATTTTGTAGGGATGAACTTCTGCTGTAAAGAAGTAGCAATCATTATATATATATATATATATATATATATATATATATATATATATATATATATATATATATAGATAGATAGATAGATAGATAGATAGATAGATAGATATTTTTATTTTATTTTATTTTTATTTTTATTTATTATCTATTTTTGTTTCAATCAAGTGTTCCCCTTTTTCGAAGGCTGAATATTTTCCCACAGTAGAACCCGACCTTGTGTCTAACTCTGCCCTCCGGGTGAGACAAGTAAATAGCAACATCACACACAGCTAACACGCATGCATCAGTCCAAAAATCGCACAATCCAATGTAAACAAATAAATAAATTAATCACTCATTCCAAATATAGTTATTTTCTATGTATATAAGCAATATATATCAATTAAAACGCTGGTTTATCTCGGCTGTACATAGCTGAGATAATACATATTTATATTTTATTCATAATTAACTCGGATCGATGCATGGTTACTACATACTGTTATACGACATTCGTCAAATAAACACACTCTTTCAAAAAATAATAACAGCCTCTAAACACAGTTTAACTACACTTAGCTGATTTTTAAATGTATGAATTAAAACACAAATTCACTCTATCCCAGCAGAACACAACATTCTAAAAATAAAAGACATCATCATTTGCCGTTTATTCACATAAGTAGGTACTCATAACCATAACGGAAGTATGGAGTAGGGTTATAATTCCGCGGAAAACCCTCAAACGACAATTATACATAAATAATAATACAACCACATTTTTAATATGAATAAAATAGAGTAACCGCATCTAAACATATTTCAAACTCCTCCCCCCCCTAAAAACATTTAGCAGTCCAATTTTTAGTTTACACATACCCTGCACAGGGGTATCTATTTTCCGGGTTTCCTTTTCTTGATTAAATTTTTTTCTCTGATTATTTCCGGTGAAAAAACGCAGGGCGTTTGAAATTTTAGATAATGAAAACATATTCAAACAACAACATCGTTTTATGCTTCAAACACCAGCAATCATTTTCAGCAAAATACATACGTAGAATACCAAATAATTCTCTCTCTATCTCTTTATATATATATATATATATATATATATATATATATATATATATATATATATATATATATAAGATAGGTCACACTCTTAAGAAAACCTTTTTTAAATGTATTATAGAATTTAGAAAAATTAAGAAACGTTATTTTTATATATATATATTTATTAAATGAATAAAATAAATTTTTTTTCATAAATATATATGATACTTTCGCTGTAAAACAGCCTTTTCAAAGAGTAATTTCCTTTTTTTTTCATCTTCATCTTGCTGATGTTAAGGTCGCATATATATATATATATATATATATATATATATCATAGTTATTGATATATCATTTAATGCTAAACCAATTGTTCTGTAGAATTGAAATGTTACCAAACGTTAAGTGCCGATGTTTATCTTTGTCAGCCAATCCATGCGGACTTGAACCATGCAAGAATGATGCTAAATGTATCAACGACGATGAAACATTCAGATGTGTTTGCACGAAAGGTTTCACGGGACTGACCTGCGTTAAACGTAAGATACTTTTTTCTTGTTCTTCTTAATCCATTAACTGATATTATATGAAGGTCACACATGCATCTTGTCGAACTCGGGATTATTTATGGCATAACGAATAAAGGTTTAAAAAAAAACCGGTTCTAAGTGACAGTCTCCTGGATGTTGAAGGTTCAATCCTCACTAGAAGCGATACTAACTAAAAATAAAATAAAAATTACTTTAAACGGTCACCGCTTACATAACAAGAACAATATTCCCCCGTGGATTAAGAAAAAGGGTTTAATTCGAAATTCTGTACAGATTCCCGAGTTCGACAGAAATATTCCCGAGTTCGGCAAGATACACTTGAATAAGGTCGGAGGTTACATCCGCAGAAACGTTCTGAGAACAGTAGTATGACTAATTCAAATAATACAAATTATCAATCCTCATCTGAAAGTTCCCAACTTAATTAACAATTTTGACAAAAAATCATACAATTTTCAAAGAAATTTTCAGCAATAATGAATACGTTGCATAAATTATGGAATATTTTATTAGAAAATATTGAACATTTCTAGGGAATACGTACCGTACCTACTATTAATGTGTAAATTATGACAACGTTTTATTTTTCGAATAGGCTATATTGCCGGTCCCGGCAAAATAACGATTCCTGCGTTATTTTGCCGTGACCGGCAATATAACGATTCCTGCGTTATTTTGCCGGTTCTTGTATATTTAACTAAATTGTTAAACATACAGTGACGCCCGGCACAATAATGAGTCTTACGTTATTTTGGCGGCTCGTGTTTATTTAACTATAAATTACTTTTTTTTTTATTATTTAAATTATTTTTTTGTATTATTTAAAACTTTATCAAACGAAATTTTATTTATAATTTAAAACTTTGCCTGATTGTTTTTTTTTTTAATTTTTTATTTAAAACTTTGCCTGATTGATTTTTTTTGTTTGTTTTAATTAATCTTTGCCTGATTGATTTTTTGTATATTTAAAATCTTATTAAGCGACAATATATTTTAAAATAACGATAAAATTAATTTTTACTTCCGGTTGATTCGATTAGGAGTGAACGGGTATATGTTACGACGCTCAGCAGAGGCGCGAACGGGGTCCAAAAAAAGAACGAGAAAGAGTTTAAAAACATAAATTTGCAACAAGTAAAGTTGACTTATGTCTAGAATAGACATTACGACTTATTTTATGATTTCATTGAAAGAACATTTAAAAATAGAAACTGTTTAAATCCAGTGATTTTCTGTATATTTTAACATTATCGAAGTTTTTCTTCAGAAAGAAAATGAGAATTTTACATTAAAATCTTTCCTTTGTAAAGCACATTTTTAACAAGTAAATGTTACCAAAGGCAACATAAATTATTCTTCTACCTGTATAAGTTTATTTGTTTATTTATTTTTATAAAAAAAAATCATTTATCAAAATAAATAATAAAATAAACAAATAAACTTATACAGGTAGGTAGAATAATAATTTATGTTGCTTTTGGTAACATTTATTTGTTGCTTATTTTTTTCTTTATATATAACTTATATATAACTTAAGGAAAATTTCAATTACTTAAATCGAGAGCAGACTTAGTAATGTTGGGAAAATTCATCAACATTAATTCTATTATGAAAAGTAAGCAGATATTTCTTTAACCGACACAATAGGGCAGGTCGATTTTTTTTTTATTTCTTTAACCGACACAACTGATGATGAAAACAAATTGTTTTTAAATATTTGCCCTTATTTATTTAATTACCTTTTCTTTCGCAAGGCCATAACAATTAGGTTTTAAAAAATAATGAACCGGCATAATAACGATCCCTTTACATTAGTAAATAATTATTGTGCCGGGCGTCACTGTATATTTAACAATTTAGTTAAATATACATGAACCGGCAAAATAACGCAAGAATCGTTATTTTGCCGGGACCGGCAATATAGCCTCTTCCTTTATTTTTTCCTCGAATATATTTTATACTCGCAGGAAGACCCGGTATTAATAACCGGTTGAAGATATTTATTATGCTATTTATTGATGAAGAAAACTAATGGTTATTTTTTGCGCATTTTGTTTTTGTAGCGAATCCATGCGGACTTGAACCATGTAAGAACGAAGCGAAATGTGTCAATGATGGGGAGAAATTCAAATGTATTTGCAAAGCTGGTTTCATGGGAAGAACTTGCATTGAACGTAAGTATGAATATATAGCAAAGGGAAATCACTCTGAATCACTCTGTATCACCATCATCACATACTCGTTAACTTCCCTTATTTTGTTCTTTAGTCCTCATGAGCGATGTTTCTGACAAAGGGGGATACTTGCTGTCTTCTGGATCGGAATCTGTCCATCTAACCCTTATTGTTAACTAGTGTTTGACCATGAAATATTTTTTTTAGCTCGTTACATAAAGTGGCTTCATGTCTTGTCTGGAGGGATTTGCCTAAAAACATAAAAAAAAAACTTGGTTAACATCATGCTGTTAACAATAGATCTCCAGTCATTCATGTCGGAACATCTAACATTGAGGATACTGATAATTTTGTTCATGTCGTTTTCAAAATGGAAGTCTGATACTGATTTGAAGTTTGTTATCACTGGGTTGAGCCATATCATCTTTGATCATCCTGTTGATCTTTTGGTAGGTTTTATGAAGGTTTGAAGTGCTTGACATGCAAGTGTTTCTAATGGCAGTATCATTACATGACCAAACCATGACAGTCTTCTTTTTAATATAATAGCACTCCATACTTTTGCGACTATAGAGGTCTTTGTTCTCGACTGTGCTTGACCAGCTGACTTCGATGACTCTTTTCAGTAGTTTCCTTTGAAAATAATCAGCTAGTGTTCTAATGTTTTGGTCAGTGTACACTGCTCTGAAATATACATGCAAATGCAGTGGATGTATTTTGTGAACACTCAACTGCACTTCTTCACTGATACGTATGCTGTTGAAGATTGACTCGTGGGTCTTGTATGCACCTAGAACCAGCCCTTCCCATCTTTAGGTAAAAAGTATTTTCATATCCAATCACAGAGCTTATTTTAATATCCTAAGATACGGTAAATACTCTCAGATTCACTTTTTCACTGACAGGCTTGTTGTTGAAGACATATTCGGTGGTCTTCTACGTATCTAGAGCAAACCCTATTCGTCTTTTAGTGTCTTCATCTTTGTCTAGCATTGAGGTAAGGTTATTTACATTTTTTCTTCTAAAGCATCTCGGCTAAAATAATAATCTGTCCGTTCATGGTCCGTTTCGTTGGCCTGTCGTTCGTTGGTCGGTCGGTTATAAATAGCGTTTTTAAACGCTAAACACGCTGATTGAATGAACGCATTTTTAAGACATGCGTACTTGTTTTTATCAAACTTATATGATTCATTCATTATCATTATTTATTGTTGTCATCATCATTTTCTTCTGACTTAATCCTGTGCAGCATGATCCCGCATCATTATGTTTGACACTCATACACTGAGCGATAAGTTGCAGCATCTGTCGCCAGTTTATTTTTATTTTAATCACCCTCTTTTAAAAAATCTTTGTTGGAGATAGTTTTCAAAATATTTCGTCAGTTTAATTTCAATTACTCACTAAAGATCACGATTGTCAAAAAAAAAACCTACCTTAATTTTTAGAGAGGGGCTTTGTTTCCATCATTAATTCCCTGTCAAATTGAACCTTACTAATCGTAGGTCGTGAACACAAGTGTATACGTTGATGCTTTTTTTATCATGTGAATTGACTTCTTACTACTACCGATTTGGCAATTTGTACAATAGATTGCTGTATAATGAGAGAGAGAGGGGGAGACGATATCTCGTAAGTGACGTCATAACGAGAGTTTGCTGACTGAGGTCGCTCTCTTTCTCAGCAGACAGTAGTTTGATATTGACGTGTATCGAAGGTGCTCGAACGGAGTACCTTCCACCCTCGCCTGGAAAGAAGTTGGGTACAAATAACAAAGGTAGTTTTCGACTTGGGCTCACATCTAAAAAAATCCCTGGTTGAAGTTTTAATAATAACAATAATAACGATTTGAACTGTGAATTCTTGTTATGTTGTATTTTACAACGAGCCTGTTTTGAACCACGTGGTATCAATTAAAGATGGCGGCAGCGCACGTTTGTTGTAGGCGGATTACAACAACAGAAGCCGTCGACAATACAACAGAATTAAGTTGTAAATCTTCTCGATCTATAAATAAAGGATCAGTTTGCTGGTCAGTAAAAAAGAAATAACTGACTTATTTACGAAAGAAAACGGAAATTAAATTTGATGAGTTTTGCAGAAGTCAATTCATTACACGATTACTTCCATTAAAGAGAAGTAATCATGTAAGGACTTATTTCTCTTGACTTCTTTAATGTTTATAAATATTTAGTGATAATATTTATAAATATAACACTGGTCATTATATTTATGTACCTATGCAGATAAATATGAGACTGGTCATTATATGTATGTACCTATGCAGATAAATATGACACTGGTCATTATATTTATGTACCTATGCAGATAAATATAACACTGGTCATTATATTTATGTACCTATGTAGATAAATATGACACTGGTCATTATATTTATGTACCTATGTAGATAAATATGACAGTGGTCATTATATGTATGTACCTATGCAGATAAATATAACACTGGTCATTATATTTATGTACCTATGCAGATAAATATAACACAGGTCATTATATTTATGTACCTATGCAGATAAATATGACACTGGTCATTATATTCATATACTTATGTAGATAAATATGACACTGGTCATTATATTTATGTACCTATGTAGATAAATATGACACTGGTCATTATATGTATGTACCTATGCAGATAAATATAACACTGGTCATTATATTTATGTAACTATGCAGATAAATATAACACTGGTCATTATATTTATGTACCTATGTAGATAAATATGACACTGGTCATTATATTTATGTACCTATGTAGATAGGTATGACAGTGGTCATTATATTTATGTACCTATGAAGATAAATATGACACTGGTCATTATATTTATGTACCTATGCAGATAAATATAACACAGGTCATTATATTTATGTACCTATGAAGATAAATATGACACTGGTAATTATATTCATATACTTATGTAGATAAATATGACACTGGTCATTATATTTATGTACCTATGTAGATAAATATAACACTGGTCATTATATGTATGTACCTATGCAGATAAATATAACACTGGTCATTATATTTATGTACCTATGCAGATAAATATAACACAGGTCATTATATTTATGTACCTATGCAGATAAATATGACACTGGTTATTATATTCATATACTTATGTAGATAAATATGACACGTGTCATTATATTTATGTACCTATGTAGATAAATATGACACTGGTCATTATATGTATGTACCTATGCAGATAAATATAACACTGGTCATTATATTTATGTACCTATGCAGATAAATATGACACTGGTCATTATATTTATGTACTTATGTAGATAAATATGACACTGGTCATTATATTTATGTACCTATGTAGATAAATATAACACTGGTCATTATATTTATGTACTTATGTAGATAAGTATAATGTGAATAACTATTATATTTATGTACAGATGTAGCTAAATCGACCAATCTAATTATTTACAGGTGCCGTTATATATAATGAAATTGATCATTGTATTTATATAATGTTATAGTTAAATATAATGACTCGTCTACCTATATTTTTGTATGATATTGAACATTGTATTTATGTGCGTGTGTATTTAAATAAAATGCCATTTACCATTATATATATATATATATATATATATATATATATATATATATATATATATATATATATATATAATAAGGAGAGGTAGTTTGCTTGAAGCATTGTGTGTAATATGTATATAGAGGAGTATTAGAAGGCTATCACAATGCAAGAAATGAAAATATGTTAGCGTTTTTGAGATTTGAAACACCCACCATTGTACAAAGAGGTATTCCTCGAAATATATTATGGAACACGGTCACACACATTACATCAAAGTGTTGAAGTATTGCCTAATCAACAATTAAGATTTGCTATATTGAAAAAAAATTATAAAATTTTTTTGAAAAAATATATTAAAAAAACACTTGTTTTTGTCTTACTTCTCAACGCCGACATATTTCCATTTCTTTCATTGTGATAGCCTTCTAATACTCCTCTATATACATATAAATTATATATATATATATATATATATATATATATATATATATATATATATATAGTAATCCAGGTAAAGTAAATATCCACAGGATTGGAATCCAAATAATTTCAACCGGGCTTATAAAAAGTGCTCAATATCAAATAGAGCTTATATTTATCTAACAATGTAGTCTAAATACCTTGATCAGAGTTATTAAACCCCTTGTTTCTTTTAAATAATACCCCAAGTATTGCTTATAAGTATATAGACACATAACTTCTATTATAGTAGGCTTATGTGTAGCTTGTTGTGTCGGGTTCAAAACCTAATGAATTGCGTTGCCTTTGTAGCCAACCCCTGCGGACTTACACCTTGCCAGAATGACGCCAAATGCATCAATGATGGAGAGAGATTCAAGTGTATTTGTACAGCCGGGTTCATGGGAATAACCTGTGTTGAACGTGAGTAATTAAATATTATTGACTGGTCGATAGAAGTGTTAATTAACGAGCCTTGATTTATTGAATAACCTTACCTGTTTGACTTAAGAATATTTCCAGCTAAGACACTGGCGTTGCTATGACATTATATAGAAGATGCCGTAACATTTTAAGACACGACGAGGCATCTCTATGAAATTAAAAGCATCCAACATCTATAATAATAAATATAGCATATATGCATGATTGTCTATTTCTAGGGATGCAATTAAAAACAAAGTCCTATAACAACATTTAACACAACTTTTCCAGAGTAAAATTTCATGAGGTATCTAATGATGTATTATTATTATTATTATTATTATTATTATTATTATTATTATTATTATTATTATTATTATTATTATTATTATTATTATTATTATTATTATTATTATTATATCGCACAGTATGCATTCGTGCCGTACGTTTTACTTTCTTTTATTTTTGAAAATAGTGGCATTTTATTGGCTTTTTGGCTAGGAGCAAAGTGTAGTATCTGTTCTCATTCATTCGTTTCGTATGAATCAGATAATTCTATTGTTAGCATTGGTTTCCCCAATATCTTTCTAGTCAGAATTCTTTCTAGAAAGATATCGAATACTTACAGAGGGGACCACATGAAGGTTACCAACATTCTAACTGAAAGTGTTTCTGTGGAACAAACTGGATTCGAACTTGGTACACCTAGGTTGTCAGTCTGTGCCGTTAACAATTTAACTACCGTTACTTCCCAGTGTTTGTTCTGATACTACACTTTATCTTTTCTGTCTTGCTCAGTGCAGGAGAAATCCTTCTAGTCTGAGGCAATTTAAATTTTTGTCCCAATCGAGATTGCTCCTATTTGGGAGCTGGATTTTCCTTGCATTCAAAACCGACTTTGTGTCTTACTCTGTCCTCATGGGGGAGGCAAATGAATAGGGACAGCAGTGATTTGGGACCTTAACCTGAGTGTCAATAAGACGTTGTCACCCAATGAAAACGGCCTTGTGCCATGCCTTGTTCTTGTGAAGAGGCGGGTAATCTGCAATGTGTCTGTTTTGAACGAAATATAAGTCAGTGTAAATATAGATAATAGATAGCCACAGCAGATTTATGTTGCAATAATGAAATCATTTCATTTCGAAATTTTTGGGATAAAGATTGATAATTTGTATTCTTCGTATTATTCGCAATATTGTTCTCATCTTGGATGTTATATTCGCAACGTTTCAACCGATACTAATTAAGAATTAAATAAACATTACTTAACACTTCCACCCGATCGTGGCTGACGGAATGAGAACAATCTACTCCCGTTGATTAAATAAAAGGTGCATATAGTTAAATACAAAGATTCCCGAATTCGAAAAGATGCACTTGAAGACGGTCTGAGGTTACATAGGCCGAAACGTTATGAAAATAACAGCCAAGATGAGAATAGTAGTCCGAATA
>OY744529.1:85901221-85993721 GCA_963556195.1 Sepiola atlantica | reverse complement strand
CGTGTGGAATGTAAGTTGGCAAAATATTTTCACGTAAATAAAAAGACAACATAAGATTGATTTATATTGAATTCATATTTGCGTTTTGTTTATTAGTATTATTACAATGTCGTACCGCAAAGTTCACGTCACAACTAGTTTGATATGTAAACTTAATGTATACGACCCCAGTAGCTCTTTTTGACTGATAGATATTTTAATAAACAACAACAAAAATATTTTCATATATTCTTTTAATTTTTCACCTTATTTAACTTACAAAAAAAGAACCTTTTTTTATTAAATACAATTTTTATTATTTCTTGAGTCTAATAAAAAAAGATATTGCATCCTACTGCAACTCGTATTCAAAATAATTTATACTGCGTCATTAATAATCTATCTGTCTCTCAGTAACGGAGCAGTCTCTCATTTCTTAACTAATGACACCTAATAGACATATATAACGTGGGCCCTTCTTTCTTTCCTAAAGGGGTTCCACATAAGTTTGTAACACAACGTACCTTCAAATCTCCATAGTGTAATGTCGATTCAAATATTGATATGTGACGTGTCTCGTCTTAAAAGGGTTCTTTACGCATTCAACTTTTTTCAATGTGTTTTACTCAAATAATTGAACATTTTTCTTTTGTAGATGATGCATGTGGACTTAAACCTTGCAAGAACATGGCTCGTTGTATGAATGATAAAAAGACTTTCATGTGTATGTGTGAAAAGGGATTCACTGGAAAAACCTGTGTTGAACGTAAGTCTATCTTCTTCTATCTAATACGTGAAAGTATGTCAGCTGGATTTTAAAAGTTGAACCTAAATAGCATTTAAGCTGACAAATAAAACTTTGATCATGACCAGCCAATTTTCATTTGTTATCATTGTTGCATGTTATTAGAAATAAACTAACGTACTTTACTACCATTTATTTAAAAGAAAATAATTAATATGGCTCAGCAGTATGCTATTATCGAGACATTCTTAAATAAAAAACGAAACAATAAACAATAAACAATAAAGCAAAATTCATCTAAGTGGAATAACTCATATCATTTTAGTAAAAGTAAGCATTCCTTATTTGCTTTTTTGTTTTTTGCTTAGGTAATTAACCTAACAAAGAGGTATGGTTATAGAACATAGAAATATTTACAAAACAAATTTGAACGCAATAGATCCCGGGCAACGCCGGATCGGGACAGTCAGTAACATACTAAAATGATAAGTCTCCTACAGTGTCACAAATTAAGTAAATAATCATTCCCAAATACTGTTTACATTGTTTACATTTTATTTAAGACCTAGTGCGAGCACAAAAAACTCACATGTAGTCGTGTCTTGTCTTGAGTTATCCATCAATTGATGCTGAAACAGTGATGAAGTTTGTGCACCATGATGCTCGATCACTCACTGCGGCCAGAAGCTCCAATCCCAAGAGGCCAGTGTTCTTCTTCAGAAGAGTTTTGATCCTAATATAAAGCCTTCCAGTGCGTTGCCCGATCTCTGGTGACTATGGAAGAACTTTTCCAGCAGGTTTGCAGTGTCGTCGTGTCTAGCCAGCTCCAAAAGTGGGTGTTGAACAACTGCAGATATGCATGGAACGCAACCATGCAGCATGTTGTGTGTTACATGCTCTCACTATGATATGTTGTAGATAACACGCAGAATTTTGTGTGTTACATGCTCTCACTACGATATCTTGAAGATGACATGCAGCATTTTGTGTGTTACATGCTCTCACTACGATATGTTGAAGATGACATGCATCATTTTGTGTGTTACATGCTCTCACTACGATATGTTGTAGATGACATGCATCATTTTGTGTGTTACATGCTCTCACTACGATATCTTGAAGATGACATGCAGCATTTTGTGTGTTACATGCTCTCACTACGATATGTTGAAGATTACATGCATCATTTTGTGTGTTACATGCTCTCACTACGATATGTTGTAGATGACATGCAGCATTTTGTGTGTTACATGCTCTCACTACGATATGTTGTAGATGACATGCAGCATTTTGTGTGTTACATGCTCTCACTACGATATGTTGTAGATGACATGCAGCATTTTGTGTGTTACATGCTCTCACTACGATATGTTGTAGATGACACGCAGCATTTTGTGTGTTACATGCTCTCACTACGATATGTTGTAGATGACATGCATCATTTTGTGTGTTACATATTCTCACTCCGATATGTTGTATTTAACACGCAGCATTTTGTGTGTTACATGCTCTCACTACGATATGTTGTAGATGACATGCATCATTTTGTGTGTTACATGCTCACCCTATGATATGTTATAGATGACACGCAGCATTTTGTGTGTTCCATGCTGTCACTACGATATGTTGTAGATGACATGCATCATTTTGTGTGTTACATATTCTCACTATGATATGTTGTATTTGACACGCAGCATTTTGTGTGTTACATGCTCTCACTACGATATGTTGTAGATTACATGCATCATTTTGTGTGTTACATGCTCACACTATGATATGTTATAGATGACACGCAGCATTTTGTGTGTTCCATGCTGTCACTACGATATGTTGTAGATGACATGCAGCATTTTGTGTGTTACATGCTCTCACTACGATATGTTATAGATTACACGCAGCATTTTGTGTGTTCCATGCTGTCACTACGATATGTTGTAGATGACACGCAGAATTTTGGTGTATGTTTTATCATGTTACTTAGATCAAACAACATTTAGTGTCCAAGATTCTGATACGTATAGCAGGATGGATTCGACCGACACATTGGAAATCTTGAGTTTTTTCTCTGTCTTGATTGAAGCTTTCCAGATGTTGTAGTGTGTATAAATACAAAAATAAAATAGCGCTTGATATTAATTATGACATATACAACTCTTGTGTGTTTTTAGTAGTCAGGTATAATAAAGAATAGACGTTGGTCAAATCATGACAAATACACCATGTACAGTGTTTTACTACATAGTTATAAGAAAGTTAGTTAGTTATGTAGTCTCAAGTCCTGAGACATATGAGACAATCAAAGCGATCCATCGTATTCATAAAAATCTTAATTTTGCATATTTTTGACTGTTCTTGTAGCAAGAATATTTTACAGGGGCAGGTCGCTAGCCGTAAACTAAATCAATAACATTTATAAAGAAGACTGAAAGTGGAGAAGTCTTCACTAGATATTTAATTCCTTGTTTTCAAAGTGGAGCAAAAATTGTAACAACTTCTCCATACCGTTGTTGTTTTTGTTGTTAATATTTTTTTTAAACGACTTTCGGTTGTTCAGAGCCACAAAAAAGATCCACTTTGTTGTCTTTAATAGAGTAGAGAGTAGTAGAGAGCGAAAAAAAAGAGTTATTAGATAAATGAGAGTTTATTCAAAATAAATGACAAATACACCTCTAAAGAAAAAGCAGCGTCTAATCGAAGTAAATGACAAATTCAACTCTTACGATGTCTTAGTACTCAGTTATGATAAAAAAGGGGCGCTTGATCTAACTTATGACACCTCTTATGATATGTCAGAACTTAGTTATAATAAAAAGAGGCGCTTGATCTAGCTTATTACAAATACACTTCTCATGATTTTTTAGTACTCAGTTATAATAAAAAAGGAACACTTCGTCTAACTTATTAAAAATACACCTCTTACGATTTTTCAGTACTCAGTTATAATAAAAATAAACACTTCGTCTAACGTATTACAAATACACCTCTTATGATTTAAGTACTCAGTTCTAATAAGAAGGAGCACTTGATCTCAATAAATGACAAATACACCTCTCATGATTTTTCAGTACTCAGTTATAAGAACAAGGCATGATTTATCTAGATGAATAAGAAATGAACGTCTGCTGCTTTTTATTACTCAGCCTCAATAAAAAGGATCGCTTGGACTAAATAAATGACAAATACATTTCTTAAGATTGTTTAGTATGACGTTACAATAAAAAGGATCGCTTGGTCTAAATAAATGACAAATAAATTTCTTAAGATTGTTTAGTATGAAGTTATAATAAAAAGGATCGCTTGGTCTAAATAAATGACAAATACATTTCTTAAGATTGTTTAGTATGAAGTTATAATAAAAAGGAGTGCCTGATATAAATTATGGCACCTTTTCCTTATTTCAAAAACAGTGATAAGATTTATTTCCGAAATATTCGAGATTGTATTAGATATATAAGAGGTCAAGAGACTTATAATGAAATGTATCTGCCCCTAAGAAGCAATGGAATGATGTAAAAACAGAAACTGTATTTATATATTTTCAGCAAACCCTTGCGGACTTTCGCCATGCAAGAATGGAGCGAAATGCATCAACGAAAGAGCAAATTTCAAGTGCATCTGTAAACCTGATTTCATGGGAAAAATCTGCGTTAAACGTATGTAATTTATTATTTTCTTTTTATATAAATGGTTGACCATTTACCAAGGCCAAAAGCCACTCGAGGATAAGAGTTAGTTAGATTTTCAGTCGGATGATGGAACAGTACTATGAAATGATTAAGAACTATGATTAATTCACAGGACCACTCGATAGATATTTGTTGACATTGGACTTGAAAACTACCATGCTGTATTCTGTAGAGAAACATTCCCATGGTAACGTGTTCCACAGGTAGGAATTCTTTCTTTGTTATGTTTATTCAAGGAATGAACACGGTTTTTATATTTGGTATTGTAATCTCGGTGTATTTTTAGATTGCCGGCAATTTGACATGGTTTCAGCATTTTTAAAAGTGGAGGGACACAAAGTTAATGCTTATGGATGTGCTGCCAGAGTTGGTGCCGCAAGGAAATTCACTACTGTTTTGTAATAACACGGCGTCCAATTTTGTCCCAGATCTTTTTTGCAGCGAACGACGTCATCTTGTTTCTGGTTAACCAAGCAGGTGCTTGATGTCGATCAGCAGCCACTCAGTCACTGTCCACATTCATCAGTTATCCATCCTTCTGGCAAGGTAGCCGGTCCATCTCTTCTTTGACTTGCTGGCTGAGTCGGCCACATCTGCCACTCTGGTTATTGCCCACAGCTGCTCGTTGCTGGCTGATGTCTTGTTTATGCAAGTCATCTATGGTAGTCGACTAGGGTTCTGATATGTAGAGCAGTGCTGGCAATAAAAGAGAAAGAACATGAGAAGAAATAATTAAAATAAAGAATTTGTTTTTGATTTAGTTTGGGAGTGGGAATATTTCCTTTTTAATGCTTCAAGTAAAAGACTGAAAATACTCGAAGTGAAATTCCTATGTGTGTCCTGGATGTTGCCAAACATTTCAAGAATCTTTATGCTAGCAAGGCAACTGGTCCTGATAACATTCCAGTAATTCTGTTTGAGAATCTGCTGCCGGAATTTGCTCTTATTCTTAGAAAACTATTCAATCATTGCTTAAAGGAAAACTGCTTTTCATCTCCTCGGAAAATTTCGTCAATCTGACCAGTATTTAAAAATAGTGGTGATTAGTCTTCTGCATCTCAGTACAGACAAATCAGTCTCCTGTGCATCATAATTTTTTTTAAACCTATGATAAATCAAGAAGTTGTAAATAACCTCAGCAAAAGCAACCTACTTAGTGACAAGCAATATGGATTTCGTCTTGCAAGATCAACTCCTGAAGTGCTGACTGTAATATCACATAGGATCAGTGAATCTCTCGATGAGGGCTTTCATCATATCAAAGGCCTTTGATAGGTTCTGGCACGAAGGGTTGCTTCACAAACTTGCTAGTTATGAAATATCTGACAATGTCTTCACAAACTTGCTAGTTATGAAATATCTGGCAATGTCTTCACAACCATAAATTCTTTTCTCTATAAAAGTAGTTGTTGGTGGGAGGTTACATTGGCAGAAACGTTGTGAGAATAACATCCAAGATGAGAACAGTAGTCCGAATAATCCATATGATACAACTCATTAATTTTAATCCACGAGTGGCTTTTCAGCTTGATAAGTGGTGACTCATAGTCAATAAAATGGCACATCATTGTTTGTTTAAATAGACCAATTTCGAAGATGGATACTCCACTAGCAATACACTTGTAGAATCTTAGTGTATTTTGATCCCCAAAAAGTACTTTTTGTGTTTTCTAAGTTTTTATGGTGCCTTTATCTTGCCTGCTCACTATTTTAGCATTTAAATTCTCCTTCAATCTTATTTATCCACGTCCTGAACCAAATGTTAAGATACTGAACATTTTGTGCTGACGTAATCTAATACAGAAAGCAACCAATATGGCGATTACTGTATTACTATAATGTAATAAAAAATATGTAAAGATACAAGCACTAATTACTTTTAGTTTAAACTAGAGCAGTGTTGTACCAGCGTATGTCAATTTCCATATTAACTTAGCTTCTCTCGCTAGCTCACGCAAACATATTTGTGAAATTTGGTGGAAAAAAATATGCTAGTTAGTATTGACATGAGAGAATAAATAACAATGATGAATGCATTTACATTTTGTTTTTATTGGCAATAAAACAATAGAAGTTGTTTTTAAGCAAACATAATTCACTGTGAACTAATGCCGAATACTGTTTATGCCTACTTTTTGGGCAGATTATCAAAAAAAGTTTTAAAAAATATTCATGTAATCTTTATTAAAATGTTATTATGTTATGTTAATTTCTTTAAATTTATAAAACACGTATCAAGTAAAAAAATCCTTTAGGTTCACGTGAGATTCGAACTTGGGTATTGAAATCATTAAAACTACCACAATAGTAATGTGTATTCTTCCTATTCCTTTTTTATCAACCAATCACATGTTTCTATTTGCGTACGAACGAATTCTAAAGCTACAATAACTTTTTAAAAGTGTATAAATTCATGGAGATTCTAAGATTTTATAACTATTTTATGATTTGATGACCGAAAAGTTAACCAACTTAAAAATGATACGGCGACATTTTAATGGCAGTTGTGAAGAAATACCAGATTTTTTACATTGATTGTATGAAATTGGTAAAAGGAATATTACTTTTTTCTTCAAATTTTGGTGACTACGGTTTTTTACCAAGAACTTCCCATCCCAGATTTCTTCACTGAGAGCTACAACATAATCATCTTCAAATCTCATATCAATAAACCGTCCCTATAAGTCATCAAATTTTATTCATTCCATTCATCATGTTTAATTCTATCATAATATCAATCATCATTCAACTGTCTATCACATTAACCCTTATCCTCGAGTTGTTTTTAGCCTTAATAAGTGGTGACTCATTAGTAAATAAAAAGAGAAATATATTTTGGAATTCATTAATATTAGTAAAAGTTTGCTTCTTAACTTATCTTTTAAATAAGACCATAAATAAATGAAACGAAAGAAAAAATCAATTCGCCTGAGCGATGGTGTGTTGGGGGTTTCTTTCATTTTAACTTATTTTTTTTTATTGAATTTAAAAACAATAAAATGAAAATGTGACGTTACTAACGGGAGGTAGAGAGAGAGAGAGAGAGAGAGAGAGGGGGGGGGGAAAGAGGGACAGAGGAAGCAGTCAGTCGCCCTCTCCCCTTTCTGAACTCTTGCTTATGTCTCGTCGGTATATCTTTCTTTCTAGTTAACTTAATTTAAATTGCCTTCCTTGAAAATTATTCAGCAAATATTTTAAGAAAGGTTTTGTAATGTTTCCTTTGTTTTTTATTAAATAACTTTAATGAATTACTGTTAATATCGAAAACACTATTGCATATATATTAGAAAAATAGAGCAATAAAATTACAAATGAATAACTCCAAATATTAATTTATTAGGCATTCAAATAATTGTCTCTGTGGTTTCGTCTGTACATTAATTGCATTAATTAATATTCGTAATCAGGGGTATTTTGAACATGATGACTTTGATTATTATCACTATACTCTTCAATTTCTGATTGCAAGTTTTCAACATCTAAAGTCTTACTGTCTTCACAAAAAGATAAAATAACAGTAAACTGTTCTCTGCAGCCCTTTTCTCATAGGAGAGACATTGCTAGTCTTATTTCTGTGGAAAGTGCTCGACTGAGCTCCAATTACTGGTTTCTCCTTGTAAAACCTTCACAGCAAGAACTCGTCTGCTACCAGCACTGCAAACAAATCCCTTTCTTCTTCTGTGTGCCTAACATGAAGCAAAATTTCCATGAACAAAGTTTTTTTCCAAGAACTTTCAATCGGTGCAACAAGTTGCCACAAGATTTCTTTCCTGTGAACTACAACATGATCAGCTTCAAATTTAATATCAATAAAAACTTGTCATAAACCATCTTCATAAGTCATGAAGTTTTATTCATTCCATTCATCATTTTCAATCCTATCATAATATTCATCATCATTCAACTGTCAATCTATTCATTTCATTAACCCTTATCTTCGAGTGGCATTTTAGCCTTGATAAGTGGTGACCAATTAGGAAAATAAACAGTTTATCCATCAGATTTGATAATCAGTTTAATTTAATTCACCAAACGTGGAGAAACATGAAGTGTGACAAAAATCATCTCCAACTTTTCAAAGATCAAGATCATTCATTAATATTTTATAGCTAGCCAATGTAGGAGTGTCTGCCAACCGGTGGTCCACGTATCACTGGTGGTGCACATACCACTGGTGGTCAACATATCACTGGTGGTCCACATACCACTGGTGGCCTGTGTAAAATTTTTGATGATCCACAGAAAAATTAGGAAAATTATTAAAAAATTTTCATGAAACTTCAGATAAAAAAAAGATGACAAATAACAAAACGTATTAGTGATGGTATATATGTTCAAGATAATACAGCTCTCCGTCTTGCAGTGACGTCCCTATTTACTTGCCTCCCCTATGAGGGCAGAGTTAGACATAATCTCAGTTTTTTTAATGTGCTGAAATCCAGCCCCCCCCCCCCAAAAAAAAGGGGTACTCTGGATTGGGATAAATATAAAAATTACCTGTCCAGAAAGATTTCTCTTTCACTGTCCGACGACAAAAAAGATGAAGTATAGTATCAGAACAGATACTACACTTTGCTCCTAGCAAAAAGATTCAAGAGGAGCCAAAAATCTGATTTCAAACCAACAGGAACAATTATCACACTAAAAATGTGTAATACTTTCCAATTTATTTAATTTAAATATAATTTTGTGACCTTTAATAGCTGTCTTTCATATAGATTAAGTAAAAGGTTTCTAAAAATTATTGTATTTAGCTTTTTTTTTAAATTCATATTAGTGGCTGGACAAATTTAAAATTATAAAAGATGTTGCAGCAAAATCCGACACTTGAGAAAAAATAAACGGAATACAAAGAGTTACTGAAGAGCGTGGTGAAGCTCTGGATGGTCGAGATCGCTGTATGATTTCGTAATATCCCAAAATTATGTTATGTCTTGGTTGTTTTAGATGATAATAGATTGACAATACCAGTTAAACGATGTATTTTTAAATGCTAATACATTTGAATTTTTCGTACATTAAAAGAAGGATTCCTTTGCTTTTCTATTTTAACATCTCTGTATTTCGATTTGTTTTACCTATCAGCCAATCCTTGTGGACTGAAACCATGTGAAAACGGAGGTGAGTGCTTCAACAGAGGAACCAAGTTCGTTTGTAAATGCAAGCCCGGATTCAAAGGAAAAACCTGCACTGAAGGTGAGGCAAATCACGTTTTTTAAGCCTTTTCGTTTCTTCATCATTTTTTACTTTTAACAAATTACTAGACGTAGCCGTGACCCGTTGGGTCACACTCCCTATCTTACTTTGATTTCATACGAAAATTCATAAACTCTGACATATTGGTGTATTTTCACTTATTGGTGTGTGTATAAACTATTATACCCCCCCCCCCACCCCCATCCCGTGTTGTTGCCGGAGACCCAAGTTCTATTTACCTGCTGAAAAACCCACTCAGGTGTCGATGTTTATAAAAAAAAGGGTAATTACAAAGAGAAGAATATTTACAGAAAACATCAGAGACAAGTTACTTTCGTACATGTGGGAGAGAGAAAGACAGATAGATAGATAGACGGATAGCTCATCCCACTACAAATAGTTATTATTAAATTATTTTGTGTTATTACAAAAGCCGTTCACTGTTGCTTAAATAAGCTTCCCCAAGATTCCGGTGGAGGTCTGGTGGGAGATCTTTCTCCTCGGTCATTCTATCCTCCTTGACCATTCATGACGATCTATTATTATTATTATTATTATTTTTATCATTATTATTAACTCACTAGGAGTTTCACGCAGGTCATTATAAGTGATTTCTCACTGACAATAACCGGTGATGTTTCCTGGAGTCTGAGTGAAAACAAGTCTCCCCAAATTTCCAGCAATCTCCACCTCTTTCGATAACCATTGCAACTGATATTGCATTATCGCAATAACCGCTTACCATTGATTTCTCGCTGGCAACGACCATTGGTCTTCTCTAGGATTTGAATGGCAATAAGCCTCTCCAAAGTTCCAGTACTCTCTGCACACTTTCCAGTGGCGGTCTCGTTAGTACTGTCCCTCCTCGTTCTCTCCATCCACCTTGACCCTTCAGGACTATTTTGTGTGGTATCAGCCTAAGCTGGTGTCTTTGTTTGGGGGGGGGAGAGGGAAGTTTATGAAATCTATTGCAGTTTCAGTTCCCTTGGGTTTATGTGGTTGCGTCCTTTCTATGTTTTTGTTTTATTACTATTGCAACTTCGATGTGGCTGGTTAGTTTTAGTAGTTTTGTAGTTTATGTGGGTTGGTTTCCGTATTCAAGGATTTTTTAAAAGAATTCAACTGTTTTAATCATTGCTGTCTGTTGTAGAGGCTCAGTCTTACCGTTGATTCCAATTTCACACAGTCTTTTTCCAGTTTTTTGGGACTGTTCCTTGTGCTCCCATGATTATTGGTATTATTTTGACTTTCTTAGGTTCTATATGCTTTTCTATTCTCTGGCAAGTTCCGTTCTGTTGCTTGATCTTCACACTGGAACGGCAAAATCTGCGATTTTTAAGTTTTTTCCTTCTTGTTGGTTATTATGACATTCGGTTTCCTTGCTTGGATGAGTTTATCTATTTGTACCTCCACGTTCTAGAGAATTTAATGATTTTATGATTTTATTATTATTATTATTATTATTATTATTATTATTATTATTATTAATATTATTATTATTATTATTATTATTATTATTTATATATCGAAGTAAAGAGACTTATTATTTTGCCATGTAATTTACATGCGTGTTTGTAGGGTGTACAGACACATATGTAAATTACATGACGATGCTGTAAAAAGAGCGTCATTCTTTCTTAAAATGTTCACAGACATTAAGAAATATTAGAGAGTGAGAACTCTATGTTGATTCAATCACTCTCTAATATTTCTTAATGTAGTTATAGAAATACATAGAAATACATATGGGTGATTGTTCAGTTAATTAAAAATTACGGGTAATTAGGACAATTAAGATATTATGCTTGAACTAAGGTATATTTTAGTATGCATTTTGTGTTATTAAAGTATATAGGAAAAAACCTTAAGGAAACAAACGTAGATTAACTCATATTTAGTATAATAATAGATAGATGTTATATATTATACGCTTGTTAATTAAGTTTAGTTTTTTTCTATTTCACAAGGTTATTTACTGCATATACTCACCTATCGTTTGACCCGATTATTTCATCATATGTTCTGTCTAGTTAGCCAGTTTTATTTTCTGCAGAATCATATATGTTTTTATTTAAAAAACTTTTGTTCACTCTAAACAAGACATACTGATACTGAAGTGTGAGGGGCTAGTGTTATAGGGATAACATGTATTTTATTTACCTCCTCTCCAGGAGGTTAGACACAAGGTCAGGTGTAGGTTTTGATGAAAGTGTTTCTGTGGAACGAACTGGATTCGAACACGGCACACCCAGTCTGCGTCGTTAGCTACTTAGCCACCGTGCCATTAACATGTATGGGCAGCAAGATGTTTTTTAAATTTACTTTTAAATTTCTGCATGTTGGGATGGTCGGGGAAACAGGGAGAAGGGCAGAAATTAGAAAGGCAAGCGGTCTATTAGTAGAAAATGTAGTTTCAGAATGTCTCAAGATATGTGAGTATATACGGTAAGTATGAGTGATAACTTGTTCCCACCACCTAGTCCGTCTCTCTGCATGATGGTAGATTTCTCATTGGTTGAATCCTTACTGATTTGACTATCTAGAAATTGTGTTGGGTTTTCCCTTGTTTCTTTGTCAAAACCTATCATAGTTTTTTTTCAGACCTGTGTTCTCATTTCGTTGCTCTTTGGATCTTCTTTTAATCAGCTTCTTCCCGCCGTCGTGTCGTCTCTGGTTAGGACTCGTTGTTCGTGTAACTTCATTGAGTAATAATAAAAATTGAGAGAAGACAGTTTGGAAATGGAGGTTTATTGAGAGAAAAATGTTAAATAATCACAAGTACCAGTTATACTAAATTATGTAGGAGAGAGACAGAAATCTTAACCTAGGTAACTATTAGACAGATTGGCAAACAGAGCCCATGGCCGCATGCGACCCTCAACAGTTATTATTTTTGCGACCGTCCATGCCAACATCCAAAAACGGTCTTCTTTAAAATCTAACCGTTCTTCCTTGCTTTCGTCCCACGTGACGTCACATCTGTGCCCCCCTCAACATATCGCTTTCAGCCCTGCCCTTTTCTGACCTCACCCGTCATTTTCCCTCCCGTGCCAGATTATTCTAGAATGCACTCTGTGAACTTCTTTGTGTCACACACAGAAGGTCGCTTGTAACCAGCACTCATTTAACTCTGCTAAAATCTATACTAACAAACCCACATTCTCATTATCCAACAATTGCAACAGCTTGCTTTACCAGGAATTGCATCTCAGTATTTCAGTAAATTCTGTTTAATTAACCTAGTTGACCCTACCACAACCGGTATGTATATTTATTTTAGGGACCACATATTCGCTGGTTATTTTTGAGTACCTTGTTTTTTGTAATTTTATCATGTCATTATCTATATAGGCCATAATTATTCGAAACAGTAACAACGATAATCAAATTGTTTTTGCATACAGCAACAGGTCTTATCAAATGGTCACCCATCTAGTACTGGCCGGGCTCAACGTCGCTTAACTTCGGTGATAACAGTATCTAAATTGTTATATTATTATCTTGCATTGCTAACTCTTTCGAAAAGATCTGGTATCATCTGCCAACATGGGGAGCTATCACAGAGATATGACCACATATATCCAACTAAAACCTTTTATTTTTCTTCTGTTTTTCATTTTTACAGTTAATCCATGTGGACTGAAACCCTGCAAGAATGGAGCACGTTGTTTTGATGAAGATGAGACCTATAAATGTATCTGCACAGATGATTTCAAGGGGAAAAATTGTGTTACGCGTAAGTATTCTAATATTACTTGGCGGTAATGTGATTTTAAAGTTAAGTGTTCATATGGTTTGTCTAATACAATGCATGATTGACAGGGTTTGCTCCTATGGTAACCTGTGACGTCATATACGAGGATAGATATCGGATTGATTGTTTTAATCATGTGATAAAGGATTTAAAGTGAAATCTTAGTTGCTTAATAAAGTTTACTCATGAAACAATGTGAATGTAAGATAATTTTAGATAGGGGTTTTAATCCATTGTAGAAATGATCAAATCAAAGGGAAGTCCTGCTTAATGGAAACGAATATCCATAGTTAGGTTAAATTAATTATGGTTTGTTTAATGCCAAATATGATGTAGAAAAACTTTGGCGTCAGTTATTACAGAGCTAGTATCTCGGATTATCTCCCTTTGCTCGTTGTTTCGTATAAAAATAATAATACGAAACAAGCGTAATAATTCGATAAAAGAATCAAATAGTAATAAAACAGATGATAAATACAAAACTATGTAAAAATAGGCATTTACATACTTATCAGAAATAACTTCCAACAGTAGTAGATCGTCATGTATTATTATATTATGAAACCCTAAAGTGACCCCTATTATATAACATTTTGAAAGACTGAATATTACGCATTTAAACATGTACAAAGCATTGGGGGAGAGAAGAAAGCATAATTTTAAGTCTTTAAGAGAAATTTAAAGAAAAATAAAACTAATTAAAATATTAAAACCCCAAAGGATAATGTACTGTTGTTATTGTACATTGTTGATTACTGTCCAGAGAGACTGCTACAATATCACAGAAAGCACTACACGACATGCACTGTTCATATACGTTACGTGGTGAAAATTAGTTCGCTGTGTTCCAGTCGAGTTTTTGGAGCCACGTTCTACCGAAGGAAGTTAAGGGGCTATCGCACATTTGACTTTCAGACCTTAAGCATGTCTATAATTATGATACAAATCAGTCCGACATTGATTTTGTTGCTGTCGGGCTGAGGTATGATTCTGTTCAGTCTTAGGAGGTCCACCCTCCCAGGCTTTACCTTCTTTCTGGGAAGGCTTAATTTATTGCTAATCGCTTGAGGCGCCCCTACCAGGGAATGCCGACGGGGCTGTGCATGCATTTTTTGTAGGCAATATCCTAGTGCACTGGCTTCTCAAAACTACATCTGACCTTGTGTCTAACTTCGTTGCAAGGAAGGAAATAATATGTCTCTTATGCTTATCCCTTTCCAAAAAAATAATAACGACTGCTTTTTGTTCAATACTACAATGATGCCATTTTTATATTCATAGCAAACCCATGTGGACGCAAACCTTGCAAGAATGACGGTAAATGTATTGAACATGGAAATGAATTCAAATGTGTTTGTAAACCAGGATTCATGGGATTGACCTGTGTTGAACGTAAGTGTTTGTTGATTTCATTTAATTTTCACGATATCGTTTTTTTTGTTTTTTTTGCCTGTCTGCCTGGAACTTATAGCCTCTAAAACGACTTGGAAGAATTGCACAAAATTTAGCATGCAATATCCTTGGGATGTCAGATGTTTTATAAGGGACTAAACATAATAACAGTACTACCATTATAAGGGGTTAAACATGTTACTACTACTACCACCACTACTACTAATAATAATACTGCTGTTAATACTAAAACAAATAACATTTGATAGATTTCAAATCTACTCAACATAATCTTGCCAAATTTGGCATTAACCATCCTTGGTGTGTGGCATCAGTGGTCAAAGTTATTCTATTACTACTGACGCTACTTATATCCACATTACTACTATTACTACTACTACTAACAATAATCATAAATACTGAAAGCTTACAAAATATTGAACATAATTGTAATAAATTTACCATGAAAGTCCTTGGTATATCGTGTATATCATAAAGTGTCAGCATTAAAATGCTGCGATTGCTACTACTACTACACAAACTAATATTACTACTCCTAACACTAATACTACTACTAATATTGATAATGATAATAATTATAATACTTATAGGCTTCAAACTATTGGGAAGAAATACACCAAATTCGGCATGGTACACACTTGGCACTCCGGGTGTATCTAATACTACTACTGCTACGACTAATATTAGTATTACTACTACTACTGATAATAGTAAATACTTAAGGGCTAATCCCATCTAATTATATATTTGATAACCTTTGACATAAAAGGTGAACCATATTATAATACCAATACCGCTACTACTAATAATTATACTACTACTACTACTACTACTACTACTAATAATAATAATAATAATAATAATGAACACTTAAGAAGTAAAATATATTTGATGCAAATTCAGTCAGAGAATGGAATAACTGCCCTTCTGCATGGTTTAGACCCAACTCTGCCTTTTAGGCATTTTATTGGCTAGCGTTAAGAACATTAAGTGCGATTATTTTGTAATAATCTAAAAGATGATGAATAATGTCATGTTTTGTAATCGTATATAATTTAATTCAGAAAAAAAAGTTATGTATATATATATATATATATATATATATATATATATATATATATATATATACCGTATTTTAATTGCAATAATTTACTTTTGTTTCATCTAGCCAATCCATGTGCACTAAAGCCATGCGAAAATGGGGCCGAATGCTTTGATAAAGGAATGGAATTCTTTTGTAAATGCAAGCCAGGATTTAAAGGACACACCTGCTCTGAAAGTAAGTCAGTTTTCTAACGTCTTGAATAAAATTAAATTGAAGATAGCTTCTAGGACTGACTTTCACCCCAGACTGAAGTGGAATACTTACAGCAAGTCTGTTGTTAAGGTTGCTGGAACAATGGGTGAATCATTCTACCGCTCCAGAAAGTATCTGACGCCTGATGCAATCCTCTACCTGTATAAGAGCCAGATTAGTACTAAGATAGAGTACTCTTGTCGTACCTTGGACGGTGCCGCTTGGGGCGCTCTTTCTTGTCTTGACAGAGTACAAAATCAACTTCACAATCTAGTGGGGGATGATCTCTTTCACACAGAAGATATGTTGCTAGCATCTCTCTATCATTTTGTTCATGGTAGGTGCTTGACTGAGCTCCGATCGCTGGTCTCCCACTGTAAAACATTTACAATGGAAACTCGTATGGTGACAACCATAGCAAAGAATTTTCCTTTCTCTCTATTTATACTGAAATCCAAGTAGAACTTTCATAAACAAAGTTTCTTTCCGTGAACACCCCATCTGCGGAACAAGATAGCACGAGTTTGTGTCCCAACCGACTACAGCATAGTCGTCTTCAAGTCTAATGTGAACAAATACTTGTTGAACCGTTCGCTTTTAAAATCAAGTCTTCTTAAGTCATCTTACCATTCCATCGACTGTTTTCAATCCGTTTCGTGATGGTGATCATCATCTAACCAACAATCCTTTTAACCCTTATCCTTTAGTGGCCCCAACCCTTGATAAGCGGTGACCCATCAGTAAAAAAAAATATTAAGAACTTGAAGTATAAAATATTTTACCAAACGACTGGATTCGACATCACCACGCAAAAATTTGGCATTGTCCAAAATAACACAAAAAGGGTTGATATGCCATAACACACAAATATAAACCAAACCAAATAAAATTTGCATATCGATTTGAATAATTTTCGATTTAACTTCTGAAAAGTTAAAGATATGTTTGTTTTTTCTAATGAGTCACCACTAACCAAGACCAAAAGTTATTTGAGGATATAATCCTTATTATTTTTCTGTTTGTTTCATTGCCTACAAATGTTCTAAATTGATTTTCTGTATTCAAATTCATATTTATAAGTTTATTTGTACTAAATATGCTTGGTGACTTGTCAGGAGTTAGTATTGACCACAACTTGTACGTCTGGAGTCAAAACCAGATGAAAAGGGCAAAATTGTCTCAGTTTTAACATGACCTCACAGCAATATGTGATATCATCATGTCTCGCAGGATGAAAATATCTTTACTTCTTGTCTTGTCTTGAGTAATCCATCAATTGGTGGTGAAACACTCACGAAGTTCATACGCCATGATGTAGCTATTAGTTTCTTTATTATTGTAGGAATTGTATTTACCCAAAGGACATTGGAACTTTTAGATAACATTGGTTTTATTTATTTGTTACTAGAAGAATTTTTGTTGCATAGCCCTTCTCCTGCTTGGACCGCGGCAGTACGCGTTTCATATACTCGTCATGCTTGAGGGTTGGTCGTGTCGTCCAGTGGATGAATTCTTTCTTCTCTGCCGTCGTCTGTTGTCTGCAATAAAAGCCATGTTATGCACTCCGAAGACAAACTCTTCTATTGAATTTAATTCATTTATTCAAGCGTTGTTATTTCATTTGGGGGAAATTCACCACGCCGAGAGAGAGGAAGAGAGCAAATCCTACTTTATCGTAGTTAGTTATTAATGTTTTCTTAACTATTCATAGAGAGGGGGGGGAAGGATTCTCGCGCTTGTCTTCCCTGAAGGGAAATATTCCGTATCTTTACATTGTGAATCGCATGTCCTCTCAGTTCGCTTTACGAAACAGACTCTAAAAACTCGCTTCTCACGAGAACGAGTGACGTCACAGATCCCTTTGTTTCCCATGCAAGGCCCGCAGAGTCACAGAGCCTCTCGCAGGTGTAGACTGACCCTTGATCTGGGGTCTCGTCACACATAACCTTGTCACGTCTGCCAGCTCTGACTGTGAGAACAAGCCCTGTTCTGCACTCGACTGCCCCGCGTTACTTCGCGCAAGTCAAATCAACGATTCCCAATAGATATGTCCATTCCCATAGGGCAATTAATATTTTTATTGTACATTTTTGTAGTAAATTGTTTGTAGTAAATACTCGGTCTTACTTTATTAATGCATTAGTGTATTTTATTTTTAGAGATTTTAGATCTAATCTAAAGTTTAATTGCATTTGATTACAATAGTATTAGTGGTGAAACATTTACAAAGTTCATGACCATGATACTCGCTCACTTATTGCGGCCAGAAGCTCCAATCGTTAGAAGCCAGTGCCCTTCCCCAGAAAAGTCTTGGTTGTAATATGAGACCTTTTAGACGGTTGCTTGATCTTTGGGGACAACAGAAGCACTTTTCCAGCAGGTTCATGGTGTCTAGATGTATGTCTAACGAGCACCAAAAGTCAATGTTGAACAATTGTAAATATACCTGGAAGGCATACTTCAGAAACCCAAATAATCCCACAATGATTTTATTATGAACAGTAAGTGTATAAACGTTTATTTTCGTAAGTTTTTTTTTTAATGACACAAAATACATGCTAAATTATTCCGTAGTTTTGAGATTGAGTTATGTTTTAAAGAAATCCATTTTAATTCATTCTAATTAGCCGTAAATTTTAATTAACTGAACAAAACACCCATCTCTCGCTCTCTCTCTCTATCCCTCTCTCCCTCTCTCTGTCTCTATCTCTCTCTATCTCTCTCTCTCTCTCATTTTTAACTTTCAATGTATTCCTCTCGCCCTCTCTTACTCTGCGTTGATTCAATAACTTTCTAATAGTTTTTAATGTCTCTGGGATTCTCTCTTTTCATCTAATTTACACAGTGCGTTCGTACACACCATAAACACGTATGTAAATAAGATAGCAAAATAATAGTCCTTCTATATTATCAAAAAGATAATAAAGAAGTAAATAAACTTATCATTTTTAGTTCTGCAAGAAGAAAATTGAAGTGGAACAAATAGTGGTAGTGGTTGTAACCCACTGGGTCACGGATACGTCTCATAACCTATAAATGTTCTCCATCTCTCCTAAACACTATTCCAGTTTAATAACACTAAACATGAATTAAATAGATAAGGGTAGAGGCATAGGATATCAAATATAGATTTAAATGAGTAAAGTGCAAACGGAAGCCCATACAAAGTAAAACAGTGAAGTAGCTAACAATAGAATCAAGGGAGGCGCGAGAGCGCTCTATCCCTTAATAGACTTCGAATACGGCCTATGCTGAAAATCTCATTTCTTTGATCAATCATAACTCAAAAACCAATAAACCAAATTAGTTAAAACTTTGCGCAACATTTTTATTTGATAGGTTCTATAAGTGTGTAGAATTTCAGCATCATTAGTCAAGGCAACCCAGAGATCCAGAAAGTTCAATCATGAAATCATGTTATCTGTGTGTACGTACGTATGTACGTATGCGCCACCCTGTATCTGATCAACTATTTGATGATTCAGCTGATTTTTGGCAGAGATAGAGGTTCTAGGGTCTAGTTGATGGCATTTTAATTTCAGTTTAGCATATACCTTAGTTTTCCAGAAAATTCCCCAAAACCTTAAAAATGACCATTGTATTGAGGCATAGCCTTTACAAAAGTAGTGACATTCCATGATAAATGCCAGTATACTGAAATCATACGCCCTTAATAGGGTGAAGATGGAAATTCATATACACTAAATGTACACAAGCAAGGAAATTCCCAAATTTTTACACTTTTATTGTCATTAAGGGTATGCGAGCACAACAGGGCTATGTATTTTACTGGTAGGAATTTTCTTCAGCGCACCTCACACACTTCATCCACTCATGCATAGAGATTTATACTGTAGTGATGTGATAATGAAATGGTTTGGTTGATATGTAGTCATACCCTTAATGACAATAAAAGTGTAAACATTTGGGAATTTTCTTGCTTTTGTACATTTAGTGTATATGAATTTATTCATCATGGAATATAGAAACGAAACAAAAATAAGAAGGCGTGACAAAAGACTATCACCGATAATTGAGAGGATACATCAGTATTTCTTCTTTCTCCACAAATACATGATGTGACACAAGGTCGAGTTTATAGAATGGGGTTATCAGAACACCATAAGGGTATTTATTTATAGTTAGGTAAATGGTCTAAGCGCCTTCGGTATCCTTTTACAGGTGATAGTATCTCAGGCCACAGTCAATGAAAATTATCCCCTCGCCTTATGGCAGAACTACCTGAAAAGTGTACTAAATGTAAAAATATTTAATAATAGATGTAGAACAGTTGAGGTAGCACGTTCAGTTTACGGAGAAAGGCAAAGGAAAACATGGCAGGAAGTGATAAATATGACTCTGAGTGTAAGAGGTGTGAATAAAGATTTGACCAGACATAGGTAACTTTGGGAGTCAATTTCTTAAAGACGTCCAACTCATGGCAGCATGTAAAACGAACATTAAACTGAACATGATGATGATGATGATGATGATGATGATGATGATGATGATGACGACGACACGAAATATAGGTTAACGAATGGAAGTGATGTTGTGAACAGGAAGTCGTCTTCCGGAAGTGATGTAGTATAATGAGATGTGGAAAAAAGAAAGACTAGACTTTTTAGTTTGAGTCTAATGCTAAGTGGCTATATTACACTGGGTTCTAAGTATCAGAAACTCCACACAATATCTGAAGGCGTTCGTGTTTATATTTAGGTATAATATGGACTTGTCTTGTGTTCAGGACAGCTGAAGAAAGGTAAAATAATAATTTTTTTTTTTTTTAACGTAGTTCACTCCAAACAAGGCAGACCGCCACTGTAGACATAAGGGGCTACTGGGATCTGCGCAGCGAGATGTCTGTTTACATTAATTTTAAATTTCTGCATGTCAGTACTGACGGGGAAACAGGGGGCAGGGAGGGAGTTCCAGAGGCCAGCAGCACGAGGAAAGAAGCTATTTGAGTAGAAAGCTCTCCGGCATCTGGTGACCTCCACAGTGAATGGGTGGGATTTAGTTGATTGTCAAGTTGGTCTAGTGAATTTACGTCGAGGGGGCACTAGAGTATGGCTTTCTGTACAGAAAAACAGGTTGATTTTCATAATCAAATGTTTCTAGGGACAACTGTACTCTGTTTCATTCCAATTATCCTTGAACACCAACAAAGTGTTAATAGCATTTCGAAGCATTCATTTCTTTTTTTTTTTTTAAATCTTACCAAATTCTATAGATTTTTCCTCAATCTTGTAGACGCATCAAAACACCATCCTATGTATTTTTTTTTTTTTGCATCAACATTTTTTAGACTTTTGGAAATTAAAATGAACGTCAACATTATTTTCTTTTGCAGTCAATGCTTGTGGACTTAAGCCATGCAAGAACGACGCCACATGTTACGATGTCCTAGACACTTTCCAATGTATCTGCAAAGCTGACTTCATGGGAAAAACCTGCATTCAACGTAAGTTGTTAATCTACCTATACTAAATGCATTTTAATTATTGAAACAAATATTCATAACTAGCTGGTTTTGTCCGGACGCTATTGCTTCACAATTTAATTTCTGTTCACTACTTGAAATCAATGAAACGAAACTAATCAATAACAAAAGGAAGACAAAACTACTGTTATTGCTATCATTAACTTAATCTCTCTCATCCTCTCACTCCCTCTCTCTCTCTCTCTCTCTCTCTCTCTCTCTCTCATTCACTCACATACACACTACTAAACAAATGTTACATTTTTCGGACATTGAAAAACTTATTTATTAGGTAATATTTAGTATTAGAAGCAGAAGCAACAGCAGCCGAAGCCGACAGCTTAAAAACAGAATTCTGAATTGTTGACCAGTATCAAGCTTTAAAAGTAGCAACAGTTGTGGAAGAGGATACCACAAGGCTGCTACGCAGCTGACTACAACATGATCGTTATCAAGTCTAATATAAACAAATACTTGTTGAGCCGTCCTATTGGAAAATTAAGTCCTATTAAGTAATCTTTTGTTCATTCCACCATCTGTTTCCAAACCTCTTGTCGCACTGATCATCATCCAACCAACAGTCTTTTTTAACCCTTATCCTCGAGTTCCCCCCCGGGTCTTGATAAGCAGTGACCAATCAGTAAATAAATAAATAAATATGTCTATTATTAAATTCGGAAAATGTGTATGCAACTGTATATAAGTTAAATATAAACTATATGTGATCTGTATAAGCATATGATTAATTAATGGTTAGAATAAATAACTTGGAGTTTATTTCATATTCACAGCAAATCCATGTGGACTGCATCCATGCAAGAATGGCGCCAAATGTATGAACGAGGGTGAAAAATATAAATGTGTCTGTACAGCTGAATTCATGGGATTAACGTGTGTTGAACGTAAGTATAACAGATATTCTATACATAATTTACTCTAATATTATCTATAAACCCAAAATGATGTCAAAGGTTAAATGCAGATTATTTGTCTACTTCGAATTAATGGTTATTTCTAGGAACCATGGGAATTTTAAGATTCTTCTATCAAGTTGTGTACTTATTTAATTACCTCCCAGCGAGGGAAAAGTTAGACACATGGTCGTTTTTTTTTATATGGGGAAAATCCATCTCCCCAAAATAAGGCACTCTGGATTGAGACAAAACTAAAAATTGACTCAGTCTAGAAGGATTTTTCCTCCACTGATCTTGAACAGAAAAGATCAAGTGTAGTATCAGAACATATACTACACTTTTAATTATTTATTTGCAGAAAATATTTTTAAAATTACATTAAAAAAACAAATTGGGCACAAGGCCATCAAAAGTGTTGGGTTTTGGGTGTCGTTGGTCATCCTTAGTCTAAAGTGATAAAAATGTCTATTCTACTCTAAACTAGAATCATACCAGTCACCACAATACCTACTTAAGATATCTCCAATTGGTTTGAAATTTTTATTTTTTCAGATACTACACTTTGATCCTAGCTAAAAGGCCAACATAGTGTGGTCAGCCGGTTAGAATGCTTACATTCCATCAGTTAGTTGTGATATTACAGTGGACCAATTCTTTTTATCCCAGCAGATTATCTGGACATCCGCTCATCACATAATAAGTTGGAGTTTTGTTGTGGAAATAACACGTCACAGCAGTGCTTGACCTTTTGGCCTAGATCAAAGTGTAGTATCTGTTCCGATGGATACTGAACCCAATAGACCGGTATTGTCTTGGCCTTCGGGGCTTGATTTACGCCGATCTATGGGTCTGTCCTGTGCAGTTCTAAGAGGTCAACCCTCCCAGGCTTCGCCTCCCCTCTTTGGGGAGGAGTAAGTTTATTGCTTACTGCCTGAGGCGCCCCTACCGGGGAATGCCGACGGGGCTGCCCAGGCAATTTTTAAATGACCAGAGCGCTCAAATTCTCGAGCGCTGGTTTTTCAAATCCCACTTTCCCGACCTTGTGTCACATCTTACCTTGTGGAAGGAAGATAAATAGAAACACGTCACAGCAGTTCGGTCTCTCTCCTGTTCTTTTTCCTTGTTATTTCTATTATGATGCGTGTTGATTTAATAGCAGCCGTTGCAAATAATGACAGCACAAAATAATTTGGGGTTAAACAATTATTTAGGTTTTTGTTTTTTCTGTATAGTATACATATATATATGAGTGTCCCTCTGCCTCATACTTAATAGGGAGGGGGAACAGTTGCCCAAACACGATCGCTTTCTTCTGCTGTTCAGAGAAAGATAATGATTGTATCAGCTTATCAGCTATGTGTCTCTCGCAAATTACGTCTGTGACGTAATATCTTGACACATAACCATTATTCTACTCTTTTAATTCTAATGGAATTTTACACTTCTCTGCTTACTCTAACCTTATGTGGAAAATACCGTTTTTAACATTACTTTTACACACCTGCATCCAAACATTCTATAACGGGTTCTATCCCGCCTTGCTGCACATTTAAACGGTCAGTGCGGTTGAGTGATTAGAATGCTTGCAACCCAATCAGTAGTTTGCGAGTTCTATCTCGCTTTGTAGCACCTTAGACAAATGCTTCCGAGCTGTTCGATGAATACAATTGAATACAACGAAACGACATTGACAGGAATGAGCTTTGCCAGATTGTCCCAATCCAAGAATGGCCACTACTACCCCCCCCCCTCCAAATGGTCGTAGCGGCCGTTTAAGTCTTACAATAAAACACAAGTAATGTTTTTATAAAAAGGTATACTAAAATGCTCTTTCAGCCCCAGTTTACAAAGTGTGATCGTTCAATCGACAAATATACAATTAGAGCATATTTTCTAAAAATGGCCGGACTTCCAGCATACTTCTTTTTAATTTAACAGATTTTATAAGAATTTTAATATAAATAACATGAATAATAGATAATTGGCCTCAATATATATATGTTTTTCTTAATTTCTGTTATACCTACTATGGCAGGTTTTGACGTTAGTTTAAAAAAAAAAAAATGTTATATATAGTAGTAGTATGAAAATATATCTATGGCAATTAAGCTACACAGAAGCGTCCATGTTTCATCCGCACAGGGAATCATCAGACTAAGTGCACGGGATTTTTAGTTATTGATTATTAAATATATCTAAGTAGTGTTTAGTCTAGCTAACTAACCAATCAGATTCCTTGTTATTTCTCTCTCACGGGTTTATGTTTTTACATTTACCAATGGCCGTGCTTCTTTCAGACAAAGGCCCGGCCAACCTAAAAACAATCAATAACAAACATCCATGCACTTAGATTGATGAAATATGGACGCCTCTGTGTAGTTTAATTGCCATAGATATATGTTCATACTACTACTACTACTACTATGTTCTACTCACGTATTGAGCACTGTTGAAATAAATACTGAAAAGATATACACTATATATTATATCACCTCATAATATTATATGTGTACATACATGAAATAATAATATATTCATATATATATATATATATTAAATCCGTATAGTAGAGTCTTTGAGCCTAGATAAAATTCAATTTAATATATAGCTTTGTCAATGATGCTCTGTAATTACATTGAGCTCTCTAGTTACCTTGAAAAAACCCAGATTCATCTCGGATTTACCAAGTAACGAATATAACATTTATTTAAAATTGCAATACCTTTCTGTCCATGCAGTCTCTTTCACACAGAAGAGATGTTGCTATCCTCTCCCTATTGTATCATTATGCCCATGGTAGGTGCTTGACTAAGCTCCAATCCCCCCTATAAAATAACCACATCTGGTTACAACCACAGCAAAGAACTTTCCTTTGTCGCTCTCCACGCAGAACTTCCATGAACAAAGTTTCTTTCATAGAACATCCCATCTGTGGAACAAGATACCACGAGTCTGCTTCTCAATTGACTACAGCATGGTGGTCTTCAAGTCTAATGCGAAAAAATACTTGTCGAGCGGTGTTCTTGGAAAATTAAGTTCTCTTAAGTAATCTTCTACCTATTCCACCCACTCCATCTCCAATCCTCTTGTCAAAGCGATCATCGCCCAGCCAACAACCCTTTTAAACCCTTATCCTCGAGTGGCCTCCAGGGCCTTTATAGGTGGTGACCCATCAGTAAAAAAAACAATCTCAATGAAGGAAGTTGTGTGACGGTGATTCTTTTATTGTTTTTTTCAAAAATGGTATTGAATACATTGTAAATATTGTTCAGTGACCAAGTATTTCAAATATGCAGATAGATAATGAATGGTTTAAACTAGATATTGTTTCAGGTTTAAATAACTCTAAAATGATCGGTTTTCCGTAAAACCAGAAAAAACACAATCTGCATATAGTCATTTAAATTTACTTTTATTACTTGTACATTTTATTTCATTAAGCCAATCCTTGTGGACTGAAACCATGCAAAAATGGAGCCAAATGCACAAACGATGGAACCAAGTTTATTTGCACATGCACACCTGGATTCATGGGAGACACCTGCATTACACGTGAGTCTAATATGAACATCTCCTTTTCAGACCCTTCTTATTCATAACTGATTTTCAACTTGGCTTCCCTCTCGGTATCCTCGTGACTCTTTCTTCCTTCCTATTTTTGTCCCTTGATCCTCACATTCTATGGACGATGTTTATGGCAAAGGGGAAAGATGATGAGGCATGGATTAGAAAGGAAGACTGTTATGGGAAGCTTGTGGAGGAATGCAATGGTTCTCGATGAACTGCCCACTGTTTACCAATTGAGATAGGGTCTATAGAATTCATTGGACATAAAGTTTACTCATGACTTACCAATCCTCAATTTCTCCGTAAAGAGAAGAAAGAGCTAACATCAAAACTAAAAGAAACTTTTGAGAAGGCGAGCTATTACATCTGGCTAAAAAGAAACGATGATTTGACACCGAAATAATGAAGAAGGCTATCAAACATCATAACCTCCTCAGCATGGATTGTGTATACCTCATCAAAAAGAAGACGGTGCTCTGCTATTGTTGTTTGTTGTGATGAGAGAAGCCAAAACGACAGCCAACAATAGTAATCATATGATGATATGCACCTTTATATCAGAACATGGAGAGCTGCTGGCGGAGAGCACTGTAGGTGTTTATTTTTCTCTACATCGACTAACCATTGAGCAGCTAATAAAAAACAATTTTCAAAATTTCGTTTTTTGATGAAAACTTATTCAAAAACAAAACAAAAATCTTCTTCCCTAGGAAATTCTTCAAATATACATAGCACAACAAACGATAGATTTCTTTGTTTTAAAATAATCATACCAAACAGTTTGCACTATTTTTCACTTTTCTTGTTCACACATGAGTGATTCGGTTTTCAGTAAAATTACTTCTGCATTTGTAGTTTGAAAATGTATAAACAAACTTGTAAAAGGATGCATTATAATCAAATACATTACAAAAATAAATCCATATAGAAATATATGCTATTTTTGAACAAAAAGTTAGCAACTATTACATAATCCCAAAGAGAAGTAAATGGTTGGAGCAAACAGTGTTCGCCATCCCACGCTCTTACCTAGTAGTTCATACATGTCCGTTTCAGTAGAAACATGGTCAAACGTAATCGCTGCACGAGAAAGTGGCAAGCGAAATTGGTCCGTTGTCATAGAAACTGAGATAACCGTGCTTACACAGGCAACAACATAAACTAATCATCAGTCATGCATATTTGATGACATAATATGCTCTTTTAACTGTTTGTTTTTATTTATACATTTTATTTCGATTTATGTTTATTTTTTATTTAAATCTAATTTATTTTAAAAAAATAAATCAAATCCAGAACCGGTTTTTAGACAAAAATATACACTTACTCTTCTAATTGAATGCTGATCTTCTTACAAATATAACTTAGAAACATTAAGAAGTTGAATTTTGTGGGCAATGACGATGCAATTTGTTAGAATACACCGTTTGATACGAGACAAGGTAAACAGAGCAAATGACAATATTGAACAATTAAATAATTGTCAATCACGACTACCAGGCGAAAACACACTCCAATTGAGTGGTAATTTTTTTTCTGAAAAGGAGGTTTACCATGAAAATTTAAAGAATATGACACCATCTATACCATCCTGGTTTAATACATTACGTTGGTAAATAAATATTTGATTAAAAATTATTGAATATAGTCATTTGATCTGTTTACTTTGTTTCGTGTCCAACAGTGTTTTCTACAAAACTGCATTGTCACTGCTTTCAAAACTCAACTACTTACCTACTATGCACAACGCTTCAAGCAAACTACAACACCCTTTTATAAGAGTTACTTTATTTACAAATACATTTAATCATATAAAATATTACCTTCCTTCAAATGTTTGCGTATGGACACAATTATTTAAAATTTCCAACAACCTCCAAATTAAAAAGAAATCTCGCCTCTATATACAAACGTTACTACAAGGATGCCCTTTCTTAGTTATGAAATAATACGAACATTTAAATGTTAATTATCATTTATAATATTAATAATTAATTAACACAATAATTCATGCTTATAGATAGTTAACATTTCGATTAACACTTATTATGGGGTTCAAGGGTGGACGCAGGAGTTTCTTGGGTTCTTCACTTAACTTGTGTATACAGATCCCGCTCGTATGTTAAAAAAACATATCCCTTTTTTATTTGATTTTGCAGCTGACCCTTGTGGTCTTAAACCTTGTAAAAATGGTGCCGTCTGTACGAACAAAGACAAAGGTTACGTCTGTACCTGCAAACTCGGATTCAAAGGAGTCGACTGCCAAATTGGTGAGTATAATAAATCCTATAGGAATGCTATGTTAACTTGAAGAATAGTTTACCAAGGAGAATATCGTCAGAATTAGTTGACTATTTTATTTTTTACTATTTGAGCTTATACAAATTAATCGGTTTCAAGATTAATATTATTATTCCCTACAAACATTTATTTATAAAAATCATAATTATAAGTCATAAAAGATCCTAGTTAATAATAATCTTGCATGTTTCTTCAGCTCTCCTGAATGGTAGCTTCAGTCTAGTAACAGTAAACTAGTAATGACAGTGGCATATAAAAATGCCCTTTATGTCCTATCATAGTCTTTTGCACTCGTTCCCTTTCATACTGTTTTTTTCTTCCCTTTATCGGACAGAGTGTCCAGAAGAGATGTTGTATGCTAATAATTTAGTACTTTCCTGTAAAACAATGGAAGGTCTATTTGTTAAGTTACAGACTTGGAAGAATGCTATGGAAAGTAAAGGTCTGAGAGTGAATGTTACCAAGATGAAAGTGGTGATCAGTGGTTATAGTTTTGGAAAACCCCCAGAAAAAAGAAAGTTCCTTTACACAGTTTGTGGAATGAGAGTCTGGTGTTACTCAAACTTATGTATTTTATGTGATCAAAATATATATGACAAAAAAAAGCCCTAGGGAAACCAACATTAATTAACTCAGATTTAGTATAATAATATATGCTTGTTAACATACCATTTTAAGACAAGAATAGACAGAAGAAGTTAGATATGATGATGCGAAAAACTTAATTTCCTAGCAATATTGTTCAGAATAAAATATCATCATGGCAGATGTATGGCAAAGAAAGAAAGACAAAGTTATATAAAATAAAATTCAATAAATGACAACTGTATTATCATCAAAAGTTCAGAAGACAGTATTGCTAGGAAATAACCTGTCCTGACCAAGATAAGTGCCAATGACAAAAGTTATGATTATACAAATATGAATGAAAAAAAAATAGCAATATTATACACTGTTCAGAAAACAATATAACGAGAAAAGAACAAGAAAATACAAGAGTAGGCGAAGGGATGTGTCCATTGTTACACAGAAAGCAATACATGATTACAGCAATAGTATTCAACTTGTGGAAAATAATATGTGAATATTGCATTTTAAGAGAGTTACTAAACTTGCACAGTTTTATGAGCCAATTGATATCCCTATGCACTATCACACACGTTTGAATTTGAGTGTCTACTAGTCACTGTCCTCGAGTTTCTAAGGTCTCTATGTACAGGAGTTTGTCAGGACAACAGGACATGAGGATACTTCCCCCTACAAGTCAACCCTGACCAAATATTCAAAATAACATGGTATTCGAAGCTTAAATAAGATCCCCTCAGTATGGCGACACCACACTGGCTTATAAGAGAAATGGTTCAATTTCTCCAAGCCTCTAGTAACAGCACTAAGCTGGATACTCCACCAGACAAGATGAATTCTTGTACTGAAATCCGGTACGACCAAACACCACAAAAAAGATATGCTATAACGTAGTTAACTGGTCAATTCGGGGGAGTGGAAAATTAATGTTCTTAACTTCTTTACTAACTCAACGTTTGAGAAGTAAAGGAGAACTTTAATGGAACACTCAGATATCTATATATAGAAATGAAGTGTTAGCCCCAGGCAGGGGTCCCTTGATTTCTGAGAACTTCGACTGAAGTAAAATGAAAAAAAAATGCGTTAGATGCTTGAAATAACGAATGTTGATTAGTATTTGTTTCAATGGCCGATAACTCGGAAACCAGCATTTCTGGGCCTATGCATTATTTACATATATAGAATCTAGTTATGCCGTCGGTTTTCCAAACCCTAACCTGTTTAGGAAAATGGTCTTAGGGAAACAAACGTTGATGAACTCTGCTTTAACATAACAGATTAGGTCATTTTTTTCTTTGTTCAATTATGGTGGATTCAAAGATATCGTCTGCATAATGGCGGTAGCAAATATGATAAATGTTCAACTAACATCAATTCTAAACCTAACCCTTCGGAATTAGTTCATACCAAAATCAGACTGGCAAAGTCTATGCCATTTTTTAGGATGGCTTGTTCTCTGTCGGTCTGAAGTATAGCCGTGTGCAATTCTAAAAAGTCTACCTTCCCAGGCTTTGCCTTCTCGCCCCTTGATAAGGAGTTAGTTTATTGCTAACTGCCTGAGGCACCCATACCGGAGAATGCCGACAAGGCTGCCCAGGTATTTTTAGTTCGGCCAGAGTGCTCTTCCTCTATAGCGCTGGCTTACCAAATCCTAATTCTCTGATCTTGTGTCTAATCTTCCCGTTGTGGAAGGAGATAAATAAAATCTCTAAACTTAAGGATTTAAAGATGAAATCGCAGGGAAAATCCTCTATTTCTTAATAAGGTAAGCTCAGTCAAATAAACATTCTTACAAACGAAAACTTGAACTTTCACAGTTGTCTTTCCTTGCTTTCAAAAGAAAATGTCTGACGTTAACACGAGTGTAAAACTGTAAAATTTTCAAGCAACAACACTATGCAGTTTAATTTGTATCAAAGTGAAATTTCACATTTCTATAATTAGATACGTAGTCTTCTTTGGTCTTTTGGCTAAGAACAAAGTGTAGTAGTCTTTTCTGTTGGGTCCTTTTAGACTGAGGCAATTTTTATTTTGGTCCCAATCCAGAGTGTTCCCTTTTGGGAGCTGGATTTTTCCTATATTTAAAACCGACCTTGTGTTTAACCCTGCCTTCATGGGAGTCAAGTAAATAGAGATTTACATCAAAGAAATTGTTTTTAAAGACTGCATGCTTTAGCAGCAACATTAAAGCTCAATTTTACCGTTTCTATAATCAAGAAAGTATGAGACAAGCCGTGATTAGGTATGAGGATTTAATGTTAGTTACTTATATTATTAAGTCTAAACGTGAACCGTCGGATCACAACCACTATTGGGGGATACTCTCTTATCTTCTTTGCAGCCTATTTGTTCTACTGTAATGCCATTTGCAAATTCATAAACTGTGACATATCTATTAAGAGATTCTTCCAGCATAACTAAATATTATAAGACTCTTTACTTCTATATTATTATTATTATTATTATTATTATTATTATTATTATTATTATTATTATTATTATTATTATTATTATTATTATTATTATTATTATTATTATTATTATGTCGAAGTAAAGAGACTTATTATTTTAGCATATAATTTACATATGCTTTTGTGGCGTGTATGCAAATAAGCTGACAACACTGATAAAAGAGAGTCACTCTTTCTCTAAATGCTCACAGTAAAATCAAGAAATATTAGAGCGTGGTTGAATCAACATCAAGTGAAAAGGAGCGACAGATATACATAAATAACTGAGGGAGATCAGTGACTTTTATTTTAAACATATCTCAATCCCAGACCTAAAGTATATTTTAGCATGCATTTTGTGTTATTAAAGTATATAGGATAAAAGCCTTACTTAAATAAACGTTGATAATCTCATATTTAATATAATAATAGATGCTTGTGATGTCTCCATTTCTCCATCTGTCCTGCTTACTTGAAAACAAAAACAATACCAAGATCAAATATACCAAAATCAAACATCTCAAAATTAAAGATACCAAAATAAAACATACACAAAATTAAAGATACCAAGATCAAAAATTTACAAATTAAACATACCAAAATCATACATACCAAAATCATACATACCAAAATCAAACATACCAAAATCAAACATACCAAGATCAAATATACCAAAATCAAAAATTTCATAATTAAACATACCAAAATCAAAGATACCAAGATTTAATATCCCAAGATCAAACATACCAAAATATAACACCAAGATATAACATACCAGGATAAAACATACCAAGATAAAACATCCCAAGATCAAACATATCAAAATCAAACATACCAAGATATAACATACCAAAATATAACATACCAAGATATAACATACCAAAATCAAACATACCAAGATTAAACATCCCAAGATCAAACATACCAAAATCTAACATACCAAATTTAAACATTCCAAGATCAAACATACCAAAATCAAACATACCAAGATATAACATACCAAGATATAACATACCAAGATATAACATACCAAGATATAACATACCAAGATCAAACATACCAAAATCAAATATACCAAGATATAACATACCGAAATCAAATATCCCAAGATCAAATATACCAAGATATAACATACCAAGATATAACATACCAAAATCAAACATACCAAAATCAAATATACCAAAATCAAACATACCAAGATATTACATACCAAGTTATAACATACCAAAATCAAACATACCAAGATATAACATATCAAGATTAAACATCCCAAGATCAAACATACCAAAATCTAACATACCAAGATTAAACATCCCAAGATCAAACATGCCAAAATCAAACATACCAAAATCTAACATACTAAGATTTAACATACAAAGATACAACATACCAAGATAAAACATACCAAAATCTAACATACCAAGATATAACATCCAAAGATCAAACATACCAAAATCTAACATACCAAGATATAACATACCAAGATCAAACATCCCAAGATCAAACATACCAAAATCTAACTTACCAAGATTTAACATACCAAGATCAAACATACCAAAATCTAACATACCAAGATAAAACATCCCAAGATCAAACATACCAAAATCAAACATACCAAGATATAACATACCAAAATCTAACATACCAAGATTAAACATCCCAAGATCAAACATACCAAAATCAAACATACCAAGATCAAACATACCAAAATCAAACATACCAAGATTAAACATACCAAGATCAAACATACCAAAATCTAACATACCAAGATCAAACATACCAAGATCAAACATACCAAGATTAAACATAAAAACATCAAAAATACCAAGATCAAACATTTCAAGATAAAATATACCAAAATCAAAAATACTAAGATCAACCATATCAAAATCTAAAGTAACATTTTACAAGAATCCAATGATTGTATTTAATTTAGTTTCTGGGTATTTTACACCATCTTGGGGTATTTATATGCGCCAGTAGATCCAGGAACAGCAAAGACACAGATTTACTTTATTTTATTTTATTTTATTTTATCCGGAATCCATCTATTGTAATTAATTTGAGAATTTTATCTTTGGTAATTTGCGATAGAATCTCTATCTATATAAAGAGATGAAATATGTTTATGTATTTATATATCTCTATGTACATGATTCACTCAATAACTAAGTAACCGATCATTATGAATTTTGAAATACAGCTGCTAGGTGTAAGGGTCCAAATGTAGGCTATATTTAGTTTAATTTAGTTTCATACAAAGGGAGTAAAAAGGGGGTGGAAACCCTTTGTGAAAATGCAGATACCTTGGATTTTTGTGAAATTTTAACAATAGGTATTAAACATCAATTATTAATTATTACACAAATTTAAGTTTCTTTTGAGTATTTTAAAGAGTGTTTAGGAGGCATAATATGGGCACAACCTCCCATTTGAAATTAAAATATTTCAGATTTGCATTGAATTTTATCCAAAGTCATTAGAAACTAATTTTAATTTCTTAAGACCCCTTAAGCTCAAGCCTTAAATTTTAGACATTTTCTAGAATCAAAACCATATAATGGATTTTGGTCTAAATTAGAATAAGGATTTGAGACAAAAGGTTTAGTATTGTTATATCTTGATTTTAATCTTCGTGAGTGGATATAAAAGTGGTGCAAAACTGTTCTGTTCTGGGAATTGATTGAGTAACTCGTGTTTTTAACTTTTGAAATAATAAGTTAATTGTTTTTAAAATTTTGACTTTTTGTTTAGGGATAAAAGTAATTTTTGCTGTCGAGTTATTATTTTTTAATGTGATTAAGGGGGAGGGTATGATCATTTGATATTTGTTTATGAATTTCAAAATTGTGGAGTTTTTTTTATTTATTGTGTATTTCCTGTAGTATAATAATGACCATGAGATTTGCATACATTAAAACTGAATCTTTCAGCTTACTTTACACCCGGGCAACACCGGATCCATCCGATAATATACTTTTATACAATTTCGTGGAAGGCATAAGCCATTCTCTAGTTATCTCGTTTTTCTCTACTTTTCAGTGAATGCCTGCGGCCTGAAACCATGCGAAAATGATGCCGAATGCGTCGATGTAAAAGACAGCTATAAATGCGTATGCAAAATGGGATTCAAGGGACCTAAGTGTCAAATAGGTAAGTGATTTTCAAAATTGTTGAGTCATTCAATTTTTGTGGACAAATAAACCACTCAGAGCACTTTTACCTTGACAGAGTACAAAATCGACCTGGTGATACCAGATCAGGCTGCCCTGTGGCTCCCTGAGACGAAATTCACCTACATTGACGTTTTTTTTTTTTTGTTTTTTTTTGTTTTTTTTTGTTTGTAAAACTTAATTATGTTCTACAAAACCAAAACCAAAACCAAAAACAACAGCCCCTCTCCCTTTCTCCCTCCCCTTTTTTATTTTTATTTTTCCTACCCTACTCCCGGTCCTGGATATGACCTTAAACTACATCCGATGGTGAGATCCGGCTTACGGACTTTGGGGAATGTGGAGCCTCCTCTTAATTACCATTGCTCCCAGGTCCACCCTGACCCGGAGTGGTAGTACCTGTTAGGGTCCCAACTATGGGTTAAATAGAAACAGATATTAAAAGGGGAAAGAAACAAAAAAGAGAAGAAAACAAGACCAGATTCGGCATTAAATAACCCAAAAAGGGTTGATATGCCGTAAAACAAAACTACCAAACCAAAATCGACTTAGAAATCGTGTGAGAAACGATCTCTTCTGTTGTCTACAGCCTCTCCAAAGAGACGTTGTTAGTCTTTCTCTACTCTATCGTAATTTTCAAGGACGGTGCTAGACTATGATTCAATCTCTGGGCTCTCCTTGTAAAACATTCACAGCTAGAACTCGTCTATTTATCATAATTGTAAATAACTTTTCTTTCTTCCTCTGAGTAAAAAACATCCAACAGAATTTCTATGAACAGAGATTTTTTTCGCAAAGAACTTCCAATATTTGGAACACATTACCTTCTTCCCTGTGTACTACAATATGGACGTTTCCAAATCCAATGCCAACAAATGCTTGTGATAAACCGTCTTCCAATTTGGTTCATCCCATTCATAATTGCCAATCCTCTCATAATATTCTTCATCAATTGAACTTCTTAATCTGTTCTATCTTTTAATAATTATTCTCGAATGGCTTTTGGTCTTGATAAGTTGTAAAAAGCACCATGGTTTTAGGATTAGTGCCATGGATACCATCACCAACTATGTTATTGCACCTATTTTGATAGAAGTAAACTCAAATTCATCTAGGAATGGTATGAATTCACAGTTTTCCCTAGCTAAATGTAAAATAGCAACTTGTGTTCAAATAAGGGTACCAAATAAATCGTTTACAATATGTATTGTATTTCAGCATCAAACAACCCGAAAAGGGTTGATATGCCATAAAAAAGACAAACCAAACTAAACTGCACCAATACAAGCAGGTATGAATGTAAAAAGATTACTCCAAGGTCATCGAAAAGCGGAATAGGAAATAAGAATTGTAACCTAGTAGGTAACGAGGGGTGTGGGTAGAAGTTTAGAATGCGACTGTGATTGGTGTGATAATTTAAAGGTTGGGACGAGGATTGGAAGTATAAATACTGTATTGTCTTTATTTCGAGGTATGTCGATTTGAAGAATGTGTTAAAAACAATTGTCGGAATTACGTCATCGATCAAGAGATAATTAGAGAGAATGAGGGGGGCAAGATTTGCAGTCGAGGTAAGCCGACGCTCCACTTTTTGCTCCCTTCAGATGGGGGCTGGGGAGTTGACAGCATCTGTAAAGCAGGAGTGTGTCAAGGGAATGTCGACATTCTACTATAAGTAAATTGTAAGATACAAAAAAAAACTTTCTTGTTTCTATTCTTCCTTTTTGGTACAACACCTTTTGCATTTGGAAACCAGTAAAAACGGGAATAAGGTTACAAGAAATGGTGCACTCTGGCCTACAAAAATGCCTGAGCAGCCTCGTTCGAATTCCGCCTCAAGTGATTAGCAATAAACTAATCCCTTCTCAAAGATAGCAGGTAAAGCCTGGGAGGGCGAACCTCGTAGAGACCCAGTTTTAGTAAGTCCAGTAGCCAATATGAATCGCAGTATTTACATTTGTCTATCTTCCCAAGGGAGGTAGATGTTACACGAGGTCGGATCTATTGTGAGGTGTAGTCATTACTGAATGCTCTCAAAGCCTTACTTCACACGTGAGGGGCTTACCCACATTAGTAAAATCACAAACAGAAGGCAAAGAATCTACATCTTCGGTTAAATCAGGAAAGATATAAGCCTCATCATATTCTGTTTAATATCCGTTTTACATGCTGGCATGTGTTCGGTGGCTTTTAGAAATTGATTTCCAAACTAATTTATCGCTGGCCAGATCTTTATTTATCCATCTTTGACTCAACTCCATTCTTATCACTTCCTCCCACGTTTTACTTGGTCTTCCCTTATTAACTGATCCTGCTATCTCAACTGTACTACATCTACTAACCCAAGAACTCTCATCCATTCTTTCAATGTCATAGAACCAACGAAGTTTCCTGTTCTCCTCACATCTCCATATACTGCCCAAATTTAATATCCCTCAGAGGTTATCAGAACTAAGCCTGTCTTTAAGACTCATATTACACATCTATCGTATCATTCTCATATCATTGCTCTCCATGCAACGCATATCTTCAATCCTCACCGGCCAAGTTTCACTTCCATACATTGCACACACTGTACACATCCCTGATAGTCTCTTCCTTTAGTTGACAGAAGTAGTGCTTTGCTGGATATTAATGAAATACCTTTCCTGAACTTACTCCATCTATTTCTAACTCTTGCTATCACACCAGCACCATCTCCTCCCTGTGCTCCAAAGCCGGTCCTTCATATAAAAAAGAAGATAAAGATATACAATTGGATTATGTAAAGTTATAATCTGAGATTTTGTCTTGGAATGGTTCTTTACAATAGTTGGTATTGGACAATATTTTGTACCAAATTTTGTGTCTAGATTTTGCTTCTTAGGCTTTTGACACACAGTCAAACGATATATTTTCTTCTTTTCTGGTTAAGAAGCGCACCTATTGTTGTCCGGTAATGAATGAGGGCCCCTGTGTTACTCTGCTCCCAGCCTTGAACCCTACATTACCATTATTATAATGTGTGACTTTTAAGTTTTCCCTTTTTTTCTTTATTTACATCATTAATATATTTGTGTCTATTCTTATGCTGCTATTACTATTTAGTATGTTTCTTTTCTTTATTTATGTCATCGATTTACTCTTTTTCTTGTACATTGCTTCTACTGCTGCTGCTGTTGTTGTTGAGGAGAAGTTGGAGGAAGAGAAGGAGGAGGAGCGAGTGAGTTGAACTTCTGCATAGAGCTATTTGTTAGATCAGCAAGATTGCAGGTATTTACCCCAAATACTGAGAGCAGCAAGACTCAGTGGTTGCATACGAAGTTGGGGAAGGTTTAGCCCAGAACACATGCACATGCGCAGAAGAAACGTTGCCATGCTCACTCCATTTATCTGTGATTTCACACTTGGAATGTCTTTGCTTGTAACATGCAGAGGCAGATACAACCAGTGGAAGATGATGGTTCCTGGTGCCAACTCCTCTTGGATTTTATCAGGGCCCTGTTAGCCAGGTGGCGACCCTAATACCACTTGGGATCAGACCTGTCTGCCATGGGTGAGCGTTGCCAGAAACCGGAGTTCCAGACTGCACAGCTTTGAAACTACCACATTGCCACCGACTCTACCACTATGAGGAAGGGTTAGACTTTCGGGGAGGCGTTGCTGCTGCTGCTACTACTACTACTACTACTCTCTTTATTCCCTTTTCACCACACATTCCTCCTCCACCTATTTGCCTCCTCCCACCATTATTTTTCTTATTCATCTTTACCCACCCTCTACAACATTCAATGTTCAAGCAACCAAGCAAGATTATCAGAGTTTTAATCTTATAATAAATTCGTATTCAAAATGACCAATCAGCAAAATGCATAAATAAAATTGTAAACAATCATTCTTGAGGACCATATGAGAGCAATCTAATCATTTCTTTTGTCTATGCGATAAGAAAATCGTTTGGTATTCCCCACGTGATCTTTTTCAACCAATCAGAGCTTTCATATCTCTAAAACTCACTTGTTATTTGAAGCATTCTGAAACTGATTGATACTTATATACCTTACAAGTCACAGCTTAATTCTCTGATTTTGTCTTTGTTTTCATTCTAGTTGATCGTTGCATGTCAAATCCTTGTAAAAATGGAACAACTTGCGTTAATTATGAAGACGGATTTTTCTGTAGATGCAAAACTGGGGTCCATGAAGAACACTGTGTGAAAAGTAAGTGATATATATATATATATATATATATATATATATATATATATATATATATATATATATAAAAATTTTTATAAACATTAAATCAACTTACACTTTATTATTTGTATATGGAAATAAAAACTTATTATGCTATCTAATTTACATATGTGCTTATGACGTGTACACACATACGTATGTAAATGAGATGACAGCTCTAAAAAAAGAGAGTTACTCCTTCTCTAAGTTCTCATATTCGTCATGAACCGAGGTTCGTCTCAACAATTCCAAATATATCACACAAAGACAGCTAATCATCTTACTGTAAAATTTATTAGACAGAATAGACAGTCACAGGCAAACCAGAGAGATGAAACACTTTTAACACATGGGTTACTGCGTCAGCGCGTGCAATATATATAAATATATATATATATATATATATATATATATATATATATAAATATATATATATATATATATTTTTATATATATATATATATTTATAAAATAAAATATGAAACTAAAAGTATACTTTTAGTAGATAGAACCTATAGTGAAATGGTTTAAGCTCAATATACGAGATAGAGCAATTATAAAGATAGATGAAAGAAGAGGGATAAACATGTACGAATGACAAATTTATTTCAACTTCAATTGTTCAATGCAAGCTATACTCGGTAATAAAATTATGTTTGTTATTCTTTCCTTAAGCCAAGGCTTTTCAAAGATTAAGATCTTATCATCAGAGGAATTATATAGATAGATAAGTTGGCAGTGGAAAAGCTAAAATTCAAAATTTGAAAAAATATTAAGTAATGGAGAGTGAAAAAAAAGTTGAAATAAATTTGTCATTCGTACATATTTATCCCTCTTCTTTTATCTATCTTATATATATATATATATATATATATTATATTATATATATTATATTATATTATATATATTATATTATATATATATATATATTATATATATATATATATATATTATATATATATTATATATTATATATATATATATATATATATATATATATATATATATATATATATATATATATATATACATATGTATGTACATAGAAAGAGAGAGAATATACAGTGTTCTGCTTAAATTACATTGTGCGCCCACCCTTACCATCAATGGGGCTAAGTGGAGAGCAGCGACTTTTTGTGTCATTTCTGCTTGAGTGTGGCACCGGGAAAGAGAAAAAATCTGTGTTTCTAGAAGTCAAGTGATTTCTCCAACTTCCGTTTTATTGGGGTTACCCGTTTTATTTACTTTCTTTCAGGAAGATGTGGCTTGTGAGAAAAAGCCAGCGCCCCAGCGGAAGAGCCAGTCTGGCCTCTAAGTATAGCCTGGGTAGCCCCGTCGGCATTCTCTGGTAGGGGCGCTTTACACAGTTTACTACTGATTAACTCTTTCGGAAAGAGGGAAGACAAGGCCTGCAACTTCAATTTATGATCGGCCAAAACGAGTTTGTGGACTTTTTTTTAAAATGTTTTTCAGGACACTGGGTGACTTAAGCGTTCAGAATCATTTGTATCTATACGCCCGTGTTTAACGTCAGCATACCACCTCTTAGTTTGCTGTTTCTGACGAAACAGAGTTTGAATAACACTTATCAAGCCAGTGCTTTGCTTGAACAGTATTTAATCCTACCAGAAAACAATGTATTATTAAAATCTAGATTTTCCCATCGTTTTGAAAATTGGCAACAGTAGCTTCACTTAAATAACTGTAACTTGTGAACTGCTGCTACGATTGGCCTAAAATGTTGACATGTGTCATTTGAAGGGTAGTACTTTATAAAAATAACCTATGAAATATTTTTAAATAGTGGTGCCATTTATATGGCAGACCCGGGACCTATTAAGTGATGTGTTACTATCAAAAAGTTATGGTGCTTTTTGGAATTTGTCTGTTCGTACGCAAATAGAAATGTGATTGGTTGACAAAAAAGGAATAGGCAGAGTACACATCTTTATTTTCTAGGAAAGAGATTCCTGGATAAATAGAGAAACGGCCGTTAAAAGTGAATCTCTTTATTGGAAAATAAATATATCGTTGCTGAAATCTGCTTTTTTTCTATTCTCTCTCTCTCTCTCTCTCAATCTCTCTCTCTCTCTCTCTCTCTCTCTCTCTCTCTCTCTCTCTATATATATATATATATATATATATATATATATATAACTTTATACATAGAGAGATATACTCTGTTTTATTATTATAAAAATCTAAAAATTATACTTTCATAGTAAATCCGTGCCAGGTGAATCCATGTGAACATGGTGGCCGATGTATTCCAGAGAAAACCCATTACCGCTGTGAATGCATAAATGGATATGAAGGACACAACTGTACCAAATGTAAGTATTTTATATTATTATTTGATATTATTATTTGATATCATTATTTGATATCATTATTTGATATCATTATTTGATATTTAAAAAAAGAAATTTTGTCCAGGACAGATTCCCATTTAAATTCTTTGTTTACAAATAATTCACACTTAAAATATTTACAGTATTTAAGGTACATTGAAAACAGTAGCATAAAAGTATTTTGTCGCACACAACAAAAACATTTATTTAATGAGAGGATCACAAGTATGATACAAATAAACGTACAAGGCTCACAAGGCTCTTTAGTTTAGTGAATACTATATCTGATCAATGTTGTAAAGCCCACACAAACTGCCATTGGGAACCAAGACATGTCTTTATTTTTTTCGTTTTGCCAACCTCATTTCTGGTTTCATCATTACACCTTTCAATTACCAAAATTACTTTATATATACAGAATAAAAGGATACATAATTACTAATTTTCATCACTTTGAATATATCTATATATTTTTCAGTTCATTGGAATAAGGTTTTTCATATAGCAAATATTGAATCAATAAATAAAAAAATAAATAATAGGTAATTTAAAAAATGTCTTTTTTTAAAGTCAATATACAAGTATTAGAGAGTTTTATCGGATGTCCTGTTGGCTTGGCAGGCCGAGAGCAGGTTCAAGGCGTTTTCACTTATAGTGACGATGGAGAGGCGCTCGTAAAGCCAAGTCAATTCACGATGGTCATTGAGGGTAAAACAATTTGAGGGGGGGTCGGGGAATTTTATTTTTTGAACATAAAATATTTCTATGGGTTGGGGGAGAGTAAACACTTTTTGGGGGGTGGGGGTGGAGGGTAAAACATTTTTGGGGGGTCGGGGAAAATATTTTAGGGGGTGGGGCAAAAAATTTTTTTCTGTAACTTAAAATATTTCTCATGGTAGGGGGGAGTAAAAAAAAAAATTGGGGGGGGGAAGTTTTTTTTGGGGGGCACTTAAAATATTTCTCAGGGTTGAGGGAGAGTAAAAAAAAAACATTTTTTGGGGTGGCGGGGTGGAGAGTAAAAAATTTAAAAAATTTTCTTATAACATAAAATATTTCTTAGGGTAGGGGGAGAGTAAAACAAATTTGGGGTGGGTGGGGTGAATGTGGAGGGTAAAAAATTGGGGCGGGCCGGGGAAAAAAAATTTTTTTTTGGGGGGGGGCGGGCAAAATTTACAAAATGTAAAGAGGAACATCGTCAGGCCATTGGGCCATTTGCCATCACCAATCTACAGAATTACAACCAGATTGTACGAATTTTACTGGATTTCAACTTCTCTTTGCTGTTTCTATTGTCTGAGCATGTATCCATTACCTCACACATAAGCCCTAAGTGTAACTGGTGGAACAGTATTAAAATACTTATTTGAAAATAACTAAAATACTCACATCAATGTTATTCTTCAGTTTCATTAACTCATATAAACATTTCTAATATTTCGCTTCTTGTTATTTCAATGCAGTGAATCCTTGTGGAAGACAGCCTTGTAAGAACGGGGCCACATGTACCAACAAAGGTCACAAGTATGTGTGTACGTGCAAAAAAGGATTTGAAGGTTTCGATTGTGAAAAAGGTTAGTAGACTGATAAATTTTTTTCCTTTCATCACATTGTTGATAAAGTGTAAAAATCAATATTTTTTGCAGTGATGATGAAATTTATTTTAGGGCTTTGCTTATAATCTTTGCATGATAAAATCTTATTGTAATGGAAATTTAATGTCTGTCTGTAATCTGAACTACGTCATATTTTTCAAAGATATTACACCATATTATTAAAAAAATATTGGATCAAACGGATTTGACGCACCCCAGAAAAAGCAACAACCAAAAGGACACATTTTGTCTTAATACTGACGTTTTACTTTTGACTTCCGGTTTTATCGCTTTTGACTTCCGGTTTTATCAAAAAATTTAATATAAATAAACAATTTTTTTTTAATACATTCCAATATTTTTAAGAATGTTCTAAAAAATATTTTTGTAAAACATCAGCCATTTAAATGCTTTTAAAATATTTGTTTGTTTCCTTTGTGTACACATTTTGCTTAAATAAAAAAGTTTTGTAAATATAACTATGTATTTATTTTTTTTTATATAAATCTCCAAAATTTACGAAGCAAAATATTTTAGTCTATTAGTAAAACCATTTCGTAAATAAACCCCTTTTTTTTAAATTAAATATCTGCAGAAACAAACTTACAAATGTGTATATATGACGTATTGTTATGTTCATAATTCAATTAAAAGTAAAAAAGAAGCAGAGTTAAAGCAAATTGTGTCCTTTTGGTTGTTGTTCATAATGGGGTGCCTCAAATCCATTTAGTTCCAAATATTTTATTTTGAAATATTGAGGATCCTTGTTCCGGAATTTTTTTGATGAGGATTAATAAGTTATATTATTTGGATTATTTGGACTATCATTCTTCTCTTAGTTGTTGTCACAACGTTTCGGCCGATTTAACCCCCGATCTGCTTCAAGTGCATCTTTTAAAACTTGGGAATGTCAAACTCCAGAACTTGTACGAAATTTCGAACTGAACATCTTATTTGATCGTCAGGGGTAGATTAACACTTTTACCCGGCAATGGCTGACGAATGAGAACAATCTACCCCATGGAATTAAAGTCCAAATAATACAAATTAAAAATCCTTCTTATATTTTAATACTAATACTCTGAGATATATTTCATTCTAAAGAGGATTAGTCATCTAATATATAAAGGTATCTTGTCGGATTTCCCAAGTTAGACCTAAATAGCAATAGATCTTACAAATCGATATTTGATTCTGACTAAATTGTTTTTCCTTTTTAACCTTGTAGCATGTTTTTTAAACTAAAAAAGGCAATTTCCGAAGTTTCTTTTCTGAAAATAATTATTCCGGCAATAAAAAGTTATTAAAATATAGACAATTTTAAATAATGACATTAAAAGTTAAAAATTTAAGGGATATAATATTTACTTTAACTTAAAGGTAAGAATACAATTTTTTTATATAGCTTTATTCCATCTCTTTGTGACTTACACATTATTAGTTTTTTGGGATTTTAAAATTTAAATCAGAATGGCATTAATAAATCCCGGGCTATGCCGTGAAGGGACAGCTAGTTATCTTCTATAAATAGAGATTTTCTCCGTCCGTTTGTCAATCACAATTTTTTCAAACATAATAAATACATTGCGGAATTTGTCTTTTTCAAAATATTAGAGCTCTTAATTACTTTTAGAAATGTAAAATATTGCATTAATAGATAATAATAACATCTCAAAAATAAAGCGGATGCCATGGCTGGAAATCGAAACCCAAACCTAGTTTATAAGTATTTATATTTACCTCAGACTCACAAATAAAATATGTGGCACATCATCGTTTTTATGTGAGATCATAGAATCAAGGCCAGTTTAGCAAATATGTAGAATTATTTCAGCATGTCTCTACAAGAAAACCGGGAAGTGAATATAAATTACATCTTGAAGCATTTTAGATGCTTCTTTTCAAACTTGGGAACTTATATGGAATTTCCAATTGACCCTTTTTATTTAATCCACGAGGGTAGATTGTTCTTGTTCAGCCATGAATGATTATAAGTGTTAAATAATTATTACGTTATTCTTAGTTATTATCACCTGTAGTGGGGATTGAACCTTCTACATTCAGAATGTTATTTTGAACTTATTCTTAATCAATGCCTTTATCTATTGAATTATGAAAGAAAATGTATTATTAAGTGTTGTGTCCTTGCAAGCCGGTAATAATCAAGACAAACACAGTGGTATAGTTTACAAAAGTGTATTAACAAAAGTCACAGAAGTATGCGTCCTGATTCTGCCACCAATAGCAAGATTTACTTCCTTTCCATCACAGGAAGATGTGGCACACAGCTGGAAGGTGGGGAGAGTCAAGCCAGCGCCCCTAAAGAAGGAGCACTCTGACCTTTTAAAAATTGCATGGGCAGCCGCGTCGGCATTCCCCGATCAGGGCGCCTCAGGCAGTAAGCAATAAACTTACTCCACCCCAAAGAAGGGGGGCAAGGCCTGAGAGGGTGGACCTCCTAGGACTACCTAGGACGAATACCACAGTCCGACAGATAAAAGGTCACCGAAGTTCCCCAGTTTCTGCCCGACTAATTGTCGAGATCGGAACCTCGACTGGTATGCGACCAGCAAGCGTGACCTGACGCCAAATGAATGATGCCAGTAGCGCTACAATGTTTAGATGTAATTGTATTTATTGTGTCTGGGTAAGTCCATTTATTCTTGAAATAGGTAGATCAGCTTCATCATCATCATCATTATCCTCAGCAGCAGCAGCAGCAGCAGCAGCAGTATCAGGGTATTTTTGTTTCACTCCTAGTTGAGGAACCTCTCCCTGGTTTCTTTCCACCTTGTTTTATCCCTGGCTTGGCGTAGCCAAGTAGGACCTAGTTGACTATTGAGGTCATCTCTCCACCGGGTTTTTGGCCTTCCTCTAGGTCTTTTCCATTGCCTCAAGGTCCATTCTGTCGCTCTATATGTCCACCTGTTGTCTGTACATCTCGAAAGGTGATCTGCCCATCTATGTTTTGCCATTTGTACGGTAGTGATGATGTCGTTTACTCCAGTTTGCCGTCTGATCCAGGTGTTTCTTTTTCTATCATGTAAACTGATGCCGAGCATAATGCGGTTCGTTTTGTACTGTGCCACTCTTAGCTTTTCCATCGCTGCATTATTAAGTGCCCATGTTTCACTACCATATGTCATAACAGATCAGCTTACACCATAATAATAAGAATTATTAAAATGCAATGCTTATTTTATATTGAAAGAAATTTTATTAACCAAAGTTAATGGGATGTTTGATTTGCATAATAGTGTTAATAAATATTTGGCTGGAATCATTGATTTCTAATTTTATTGTTTTATTTTCATACATATAAGCGACAGCTTCGTGTAAATATTTTATGAGGAATCGATTAGAAAAAATTCTGAAATAAGTAATATCGATATATACAGTGAATGTGGTGTGTAGACTTGCGCCTTGTAAAAACAGAGCAGCCTGTTTCGATGAGAAAGATATATTCCCAAAATATTAACTATTTGTAGATAATGAATGACCTATTAAGAAATTGACATTCCCAACTATGTTTCCAAAATGAAACCCTTCAAATCCACTTTCGTAATTGCCGAAGTAAAACTCGAAGATATTATCTTCCGCCATCTTCTGTTATTGTAGAAATTGAAATTTCACCTGCATTCAAAATATGCACCGCAATTGTATACATATCATTTCTCCTTCGATCACTGTCTATTAAACTGAATCTAAATGGATCGGCGTGATATGGTTTCTTTGACTGGCTCGATTCCGTTGTCGGCATTTATTTCCCTGACTCTTTCTAGAATCAGGTACTTACAGGGGGAACCACAAAATAAGTCACCAACATCTATCAGTGAAATGACATTATAGGACCGACCGGATTCGAACTTGCCACACTTAATTCACCAGCCCATGCCGTTATCCACTTCACCACCACCCACCACCTCACACCACTTTCTATTGACCAGTAAAAATAAAATATGTGCACTATGTCATGTAAAATGTGTAGAATTCGGTCAATTTTGTCACCATCATAAAAGAGGTATCTGTCTCAATGTTTCAAGTAAATATCAACATACCCGAGTATATTTGGTTACTTCACAGTAAGGGCTAATATTAAATCTAAGAATCAAGGTTATCTTGTCAGATTTTAGAATTCAAACCCCAATAGCATCGCAGCTGACATATCGATATTTGATTCTGACTAACCATTTTGTCTCCTCCCCCTTTCCAGCATATAAAAATTACAATTAATCCTTTTTCAAAGCAATTATACTATTTTTGTTGACGAGTTAAAATAAAATGTGTGCACTACGTCATGTGAAATGTTGAGAATTCAGTAAATTTTGCCATTATCATAAAAGAGTTATATGTTTCAATGTCTCCAGTGACTATCGACATACTCGAGTATATTCGGTTACTTCGAAGTAAAGGCTAATATTAAATCTTACAATTAAAGTTATATGGTTGGATTTTTAGAATTTAGACCTAAATAAGATTGCATCCGATAAATCAATGTTTGATTCTGCCTAATCATTGTCTTTTTTCTTTTCTACCAGCATGTTTTTTGTTGTTTTGTTTTTGACAATATCAAATGTCTTTAGCTTTAGTTTGTTGGAAAAAACAAAATATTCGGATAAGGAAGATTTTTTCTGTGGCAAAAAAATTTAAATAATGAATAAAATAATATAAGGGAGATAAATCTTTGAAGCTTAAAATATGAATTATCTCCCTTGCTTTATTTGGTACTTCTTCAGCTTATGACCTGAGCTAACTTTGACCATGACCTTAACACTAACGCTAACCCTAACCCTAACCCTAACTCTAATGCTAACCCTAATCCTGACCCTGATCCTGACCCTGACGACGGGGTCAAAGTAAGCTCGGGTACTAATCTGGAGAAGCACCCATTATTTAAGCTATTTCTGAGCACTCCTGCCCCATAACCACTTCTCTTCAATTTAAAAACAAACAACAAATTTTGGTCAATCCTATGTAGATATCCACCTTGGTCAATTTTATCACTGTTTCAATATCTCCAGTGAATATCCACATATCCGAGTATATTCGTTTTATTTTGCGGTATTGGGTAACATTAAATTAACAATAAAACAATATGATAAAATTATTTTTTCTTTCTTTTTTAAGACATGCTATTTTAAGCATATTTTTTTCTAGATTATATCCCACGGGAATGCAATATTTAAAATAATAATAGGAGTACATTTATTCAATAAATAAAATATATACAATTAATCTTGATATTATTTAGTCTCTAGATATTCAATAAATAAAATATATACAATTAATCTTGATATTATTTAGTCTCTAAATATTCAATAAATAAAATATATACAATTAATCTTGATATTATTTAGTCTCGAGTTATTCAATAAATAAAATATATACAATTAATCTTGATATTATTTAGTCTCTAGTTATTCAATAAATAAAATATATACAATTAATCTTGATATTATTTAGTCTCTAGTTATCAAAAAGTTTATATTGATTTTTTGTTTTCCAATAATTATCCATTGCTGTTAACGATTTTCTAAATATAGGTTTTCATATTTTTTTTCAGTTGATGCATGCGCATTAAAACCATGCAAAAACGAGGCTAAATGCACAAATGTAGAAAAAGGATTTAAGTGCACTTGCAAAGCCGGATTCAAGGGAATTCTGTGTAACAAAGGTAGGTATTCTAAATTTGATTCATGCTTAATTTATTTCGATTTTTTCTTTATAAATGAACTCGTGCAGATACCCGGCGCTACTTGGAAGAAATTACTTTATCTTGGTTCCTGTAACATTCTAATTTAATACATAGAATGTTATCATGTCAGATTCTGGCTAGCGATTTCTTTCTTTTAATCCTTGCACCATATTCTTTACACTAAAAAATTATCATTCGCTTTAGTTTCTTTCCGAAAATTATTATTCCGGCAAAGAAGATTATTACAATGGAGGAAATTTTAAATAATGACCAAAAATGCTCAAAATTTTATGAAGATAATTCTTTTTTTAATTTACATATTATGAGTTATCTCCCTTACATTTTGAGCTTTTTCTTTTCATTTCTTCTTGACTTATACATTATTATCGTTTTGAATTTTAAAAAATTAAACTAAAATGATATTAATGGACCCCAGGTTACATGGGGTACGTATAGTTTGTTAATAAAAGTTATGAGTTATCTCCCTGATATTTTGAGCTTTTTTGTTCATCTCTTTGTGACTTATACATTATTATCCTTTTGAATAAAATAAATATAAACTAAAATGACATTAATGCATCCCTGGCTACACCGAGTAAGTATAGTTTGTTAATAATATAATCAATTCGCCTAAAATTATTATGGCCTTTTGCAACTAAACATTTCTGATTTTCATAAATAAATGATTTATGGTAATATTTCAGTTTATTTCATGCTGTATTTAATGCTATTAAATAAACCTTACAAATCGCAATTATTTTCATTTCTTACAGTGAATGCCTGTGGACTTTCCCCTTGCAAGAATGGGGCAGAGTGTTTTGACGAGAAAGATACATTCAGATGTGTATGCACAGCTGGTTTCATGGGGATGACTTGTGTTGAACGTAAGTACAAAATGAGGGAAAAGCAATGATAAGAGCTAGAACAAAAGATGTAAGGCGATTGGAGACATGTTGGGATAGAAAAGTTATTAATTAATAGTTGAGTTATTGTAGGATGGACAGACAGTAAGACAGACGGAGATAGATGGATAAATAAGCTCAAAATAAACAAACATATATAAATATGTAGATAAACAAAAAATGCATATTAATAGCATTAAGCTTAGCTATTGCTGCATGGATAACATGAAATCAATAATGACTAATAATTAATAAAAAATAACAGTCATAGCAGTGCTAGTACTATTAGTGTTAATAATAATACCAACTTATGAAATTATATAATAAAACATAATTGCCCATTAATGAATAAATGTTTAACAATTAATGCTATATACAAAAATACAGTAAGTAATAATATCAACAATGAAGTATGCATAGGGTCACAGTAGTGAAAAATACAAAGATAGTACCACATTGTCTCAATATATATGAGAACGGCAAAAAAGTATAAGCCCTAATATCAATTGGGACATCTTAAAATTATATCCTTCTTGCAATATAAATAGCAAAAAGTGTTATTTTCATAGGAAAAATACTAAATCATAAATTTCAAAGATAAAATTTACTTATTAAATAAAAAACAAGAAATTACAGCTATATGCAGACACATAAATAAATACTTGCTTTGCTATTCAAGCGCAGAATAAGTAAACAAAATTAATCCGTTTTTAACACACCCTTGACTAAATATTACTACAGAATATTGTATGCATGCCTATTATTCTCTAATATAACGATGCACATTTTGTCATTGTTTTAATGTATATATGTATCAACAACAATTACGTTGCATGTAACATTAAGGGAGACAACTTAGTATATATTCAAGCGAAGGTATTCATCAACACTAGCTGACTTAATGTTTGAACTTAAACAAGGTGGCAACTGTTTTTTCTAAGTGTATTTAATAAAAATTATAGGTAAGTTTGGAGACATTGAAAACTGTATACCTTTAGAAATAGTTAACCCTTTTTATATTTATACTAGGCGGATATCCGTCCCAGAACGGATAAAATTAATTCTCTAGACAGAATAGTTTTGCACAAATTTTATGCCTCCTTACGAAAATTAAAGTCAAGATATAATAATACTAAACATTATGTCTAGAATCCTTATTCCAATTTCTATCAAAATCTATTATATGAGATTGATTCTAGAAAATATCTAAAATTTAAGGAGTCCTAAGAAGAAATTGAAATTCAGGGAATCTTGCTTAATTGATGCCTAATGACTATGGATGAAATTCAATGCAAATCTGAAATATTGTCATTTTCAAATAAGAGGTTGTGCCCATAATACGCCCCCTAAACACCCTATAAAATTCACAAGAGTAACTGAAAATTTGGGAATATTTATTAATTAATTGTTTACATTTTATTAATATCAGAGTCATTCGAATTTTAAAGAAGGGATTCCACCCCTTTTTTACTCGCTTTGCATGTAACTAAATTAAACTGAATATAGCCCACTTTACGACCCCTTACGCCAAGCAGCTGCATTCCAAAATTCATAATGATCAGTTAATTAATTCAGGAGTGAATCTTATATATGCAAATATATAAACATATACATATACCTAACGTTATATAAGTAGATGTATAAATATAAATTCTATTGATTACCATGTTTTTACAAATATTTCTCTATTTTTAGCCAACCCATGTGGACTGAAGCCCTGTGAAAATGGTGCGAAGTGCTTCAACGATAAAGACAAATACAGATGTGTATGCACAGCTGGTTTCATGGGACCTAATTGTGTGGAACGTAAGTTAATCACAAATAACACGAAATAGATTAATCTTTCATAATAATCAAAAACGTAATCACATTGTGAAAACTGTGCGAGAATAGAGCTGACATGACTAAAGAGTAGTGAATGCGCATGACATTCGGTTTTCGGGTTAGGGTTAGTTTCACACCGGTTCGGCCGATGTAACATCCGACCTTCTTATTTATGTCCATAGCCGACACTGCCTGGGACGCGTTGATGTAAATTATTTTTTTTATTATTCAGATTTTGAAAGTTTAATTAAAATGCTTTCTAATTCCAAAGTCGTTTCAAATTTCCAAGGATCACAAAGTAAATCTGTCTTTTAGTCAAGTATTAACCAAAGATTAAAATGGCTGACTTGTTTAATAATAAGCCGAAATGCATCCTGGTGGTGTAAGATATCAAAAGAAACATTTGCTTAACCCATAAATGCTTTATTTTTTTAGATTGGTTTGATAAAAGTGAAAAACGTTTCATAGGGGTAATATAAAGTAGTACAGGGTGGGCAAAAATAAGGGTCCTATTTTTAAAAATTCATAACTTTTTTATTTATTTTTTTTTTTTTTAGAATAAGTAAAGGAACCCTTCCGAAGCAAGCATGAGCCGTATTAGCCCTAAGGAACGTACCCTCATTTAGAAAACATTATTTTTGCTTAAAAAACTCAAAACAGTGTAAAAAACAATACTTTAGTTTTTGTAAGTTTTAAGAAGTGTTTTTCGGCTAAAATTTGTTTTGTTTATTTCAAAATATCTCGGAAGGGTCAGTCTACACACACATAAAGTTTGGTGAGTTTAACTTTTATTTTGTGGAAGTTATTCAAATTCAAGTTATTCAAATTTAAAGATAGGACCCTTATTTTGGCCCACCCTGTATAAATGATTTTTGAAAAAAAAAATGTCTTTATTGAACAAAAATAAATGATATTGCAAATGTGCAACAAATGGCATAACATTTTACATGTATAATACATGTATAATAAAACACTACAATAAATGCATTTAAATAATCATAATACATTAGAGAATCATTACATGATTTTTACTTACTATTACAATGACGGGTTATTTAAAAATTTAGGCTCTTGAATTAGGCAGATGACACACTGATGACACTCGCCTGCGACATCGAAGATACTGATTACCTATTTAGTGGGTGTGCTGATGTAACATAATTACTAATACCTACTCACACTTGCCAACAGGCTCGTTGCAGATGTGAAACAAGTTACAGTTTGTACACATTTTCGTTGAATATTATATTATATAGGCATTTTGTTGGAATGTGTCATATTTGAAACAAAAAGAATTTAAGGATTAATAGTCAAAACGAAGTAATGTTTATTTAGGTAAAGGCATCTCTATGTATATTTATTATATATATTTGGTGGATTTTGCAAGTTAGTAATTGTTGTAAAGAGGATAAAGAAAGAAAAGGAATTTAGTATTAGGGGTGGGATGTAATGGGTGAAAATTTCAGATTCATGCGAGTAGTATTTTTTTGTGTTCATTTATACATAAATAACACTAAACAATCAAACATTTTGAAAAGTTTGCAAAATTCAGAAGGTGCAGGCCAATAGTTTTTGGCTATTTTACATTCATGAAAACCCTTTCACAGCCTGAAAATGGTCCTAAATTAAAGTACTATATCAGATTTAACCATCTATATCAATTCATAGCTTTTGAGGATGTTTTAGGACCTGCAATGTCGCATGAAACCACTTTTTCACCAAAAAATGATGAATTTTGAGTCCCGTGGAGCCCTAACGGCTATTTTTGGCCTGCACCTTCTGAATTTTGCAAAATTTTCAAAATGTTTGATTGTTTAGTGTTATTTATGTATAAATGAACACAAAAAATACTACTCGCATGAATCTGAAATTTTCACCCATTACGTCCCACCCCTATTAGTATATACTATTCCATTTAAGGAATAAGGAAATCGCATTGTTTAATTCAATAAATATGTAAATAAATCAAATATTTAAAAATTATTAGTTAGCAAAAGCCAGGATAGAACCTGGGACCTTTAATTATTTAGTCTAATGTGCAACAAACCGAGATGTCGGGGCCAAAGTAAGAAGAAAGCTAAAATAAATGATTATATTCCATAGTAAACGCCACTTTCCACAATGGTTCACTTCGACCTGTGCAGCCGCTATTGTACATAGGCAGCAAGCAATCCGCTGTTTTAACTGCCATAAGTAAGATACAAATATACCAAAATTTATAGCTTTAAGAAACCATGTGTAAGAGCGTAATAGCTGCAGCCAAGAGTGTATATAGTGAGATGACGAGAAAACGTATAAATTAGGAACTCATGAGTTCTGGAAAATCTATACTGTGGTAAATGGGAAATGAATAATTATCCCACTATCGAACCACAGCAACAGACAAGGCTGAACTGCTTGCCCAGCAGTTCGCTTTAAACTCCACTTTGGACTCCACCAACCACTCTCTCCCTAATTACCCACTACGGATGGAAACTACACTAGAGGATCTGATCATCGCCCCTTCTCATGTCCTGGATATCATAAATAATTTTGACACGTCCAAAACATGTGGACCAGATCTTATCCTTGCTATAGTAATAATAAAATGCTCTGCTAAGCTGGCCTCTGTCCTCTCCAAGCTCTATAACAAATGCCTGGCTGAATCTTGCTTCTCTGATAGCTGGGTAATTTCCTCTGTGGTACCAATTTTCAAAAACTCCCGTGAAAAAACTGACCCACAAAATTATCGCTTCATAAGTCTCCTCCCGTTCTTCACTAAAATTTTTGAATTATTAATCAATCTAGTGATAGTCCACCACCTCGAAAAGGCTAAACTGGTTTCTGACAAGCAGTATGGATTTAGGCAATCCGGTTCTGCTGCAGATATCCTAACGACCATCTCTGAACACATATAATATACACTGGATAAGGCAGATGAAGCTAGGGCAGTAGCGCATGACATATCCAAGGCTTTTGATAAGGTCTGGCATGAAGGTCTTATAAGAAAAATTAATTCATACAGTATTGCTGGACGGATATTTAATATAATCAGATCCTTCTACCTAAGAGAAAGATCGAGATCATTCTCAATGGCTGTACATTTCAACAACATCACATTAACACAGATGTACCCAAGGGGTCGATATTTGAACCTTTATTATTCCTGATCTTAATAAACGACCTCCCTGATTTAATCGCCTCCGAGATGGGTATATTTGCTGATGACAGCATGCTCTGTTCTAAACATGTGGGTAAATCGAACACGCCAGTCTGTACTAGAATACGGTCATACATAGATCATTACATTTAATGCTACCAAGACAAAGCTCCTTTCTTTTAACAATTATAAGGAACCTTTCCAACCACTGATTGCTGTAACATTCACAAACAAGATAAAATGGAATAAATACATAGAAGATACTGCCAAGTCTGCTGCAAAGAAGATTCCTTTTACCGGGCTAGTAAATTTCTCACACTTGTCAGTATTCTTTATCTTTACAAAGCCAGAATTCACCCATGCATGGAGCATTTTTGCCACACATGGGTTGGTGAACCAACCACTAGTCTCTCCTTCTCTTTGAGAGGTTGCAAAAAAGAGCCTCTTACCTAATAGGTCCCGCACTGTCTACCAAGATCCACCCCTTGTCCAATCGCTGCAATATTGTATCCCTGTGCTTATTTTAGAAGTACTTCTGCGAAATGTGCTCTGACGAACTTACTGCACTCTCTCAACATAAATACCCCCAACAACCCAAATAGAATCCAATCAAAACGCACCTGAGAAATGTGCCCCGACGAAGTTACTGCACTCTCTCAACATAAATACCCCCAACAACCCAAGTAGAATCCAATCAAAACGCACCTGAGAAATGTGCTCCGACGAACTTACTGCACTCTCTCAACATAAATACCCCCAACAACCCAAGTAGAATCCAATCAAAACGCACCTGAGAAATGTGCCCCGACGAACTTACTGCACTCTCTCAACATAAATACCCCCATACAACCCAAGTAGAATCCAATCAAAACGCACCTGAGAAATGTGCTCCGACGAACTTACTGCACTCTCACAACATAAATACCCCCAACAATCCAAGTAGAATCCAATCAAAACGCATCTGAGAAGAAAAAAAGTGTAGTCAGAGGTAAAGTCCTTTTTTTAGGTTTAAAATGTAGAATATCTAATATGAAAGTGAAATATGGAAAAATAATAGCGCAACAAAAATATGTGTACTATAAGAAAGTCTTGGCAGTGTACATGGGTGACAGCGATAATAGTCTTGAGTGTGAGAGTGAAAATTCCTCCGATTTCCTGTATGAATGATTATCTTAAAAGAAAATATTGAGCAGGATTAAATATAAAAATCATTGAAATTGAACAAAACAAATTTATAGTATTTAAAAACACCAATAATTAGCCTAAATCGATGCCGAAGCAAATTTGCATATGTAACTTTTGTTTATGAAGCTATATCGGCCAATAAAATAGGGGAAAATGTTACTTCATATATAAAGTTGTTACAACCTTGTGTGTTCCAAGATACATTTTTTGTTGTTCTTTCTTTGTTTAGCCAATCCTTGCGGACTGAAACCTTGCAAAAATGGTGCTGAGTGCATCAACGATAACACGGAATTCTTCTGCAAGTGCAAACCTGGTTTTGAAGGAAAAATCTGCTCTAAAAGTATGTAAATCTTTCATTAATTAATAATCCAGTTTCTTTACGGTTTTCTATTTCGAAATTGATTCTTAGTAAAAACTGAACCATCTTTTCTTTGCAGTCGATACTTGTAGCCTTAAACCTTGTAAGAATGGGGCTAGATGCTTCAATGTCAAAGACACCTTCAAATGTGAATGCAGAGTTGGTTTTATGGGAAAAACTTGCGTTACACGTGAGTATTCAAAAGGCATTTTGACATATGTAAGAATATTTGCGTTAGTCAAGGTCTAGATTCCTCTTAATTGGTTTGGTTTATCTGTTATACTCTTTTAAAAACCAAATCCGGCGTCCATGTGGTTATCAATCAACGGCCAAGGGACAGAAGCTAGCAGCGACGAAACCTGGGTGTCAGCAGACGATGGACGGGTGCATGACGATGTATAAACCTGCAAAAGTAAGCAGTATCCTACACAAGGTCAATAAACACTCAAAGATTAGTGCTGATGAGATGGATAGATTGACAGAAAATAAAGCAATTATTCCCCATTTTGCCAGAAACATTGTGAGGTCTAAAGGACAAAATGGAGGGGAAGTTTGAGTTACAAAGCTGCCGAAAGTAAACCCAAGGTACACTTGCTAATCTCCATCAGTATGGATGTCTGTTGGCACATTTACCCTTTGACAGCTTTGTCTTTTAGCATTATTGAGTTGTCCACATGCCCACTTCATCAGACAAGCAAATTCCTGCCTTATGGGGTTAGGGTTAGTTTAGTGGTTGAACACCCAACCATGGAACAGGTAGTACCAGTTATCATGGTACGAGTAGCAGTTGTTCTAAACTTGATGGTTTTCACTGTTCTGCTTTCAGAGAAAGGTCTTAAATTGTCTTTGTCAAAATGACCCCAACAGATTAAAAGTCACTTCATTAGTTTTTCAGATTAACTTATTTGCAACCATTTTTTTAATAAAACATTCTGTGTCATGAGCCTAACGAATTTTTCATTAAATTTAAAATGGTGCACAATTCTCAACCAATTTGATGGCAGAACTCTATTCAAGCTCTGAGCATTCTGTTTACCTTATCACCATTTTGAAAAGTTTAGGAGAGGCAGGTTTTATTTTTATTTATGATTATAAATATTATTAATACTAGTTTATGCCCATTCCTTGAGCGGTGTTGGTACAATACCTGGGTATGTCAATTACCATCTTTACTTAGCTTCTACCACTTTATAGCCAATAAGAATAAAAATATTTGTGAAATTTCATGAAAATAAAATTCTACTTAGTATTTGCATGAGAGAGAGAGTAAGTAACTAAGATGAATGCTATAAATGAGTATTGATTTTATTGGCAAAACACATTAGAAATTATGTTTATAAGCAAAAATAATTTGCTTTGAACTAATTCCGAATACTTTTTATGTGTACTTTTTTTTAGGGTTAAAAAAAAAACATGGTCATTTGGTTTGAAAAATTATTTCTGTAAATCTTTTTTATGTTATTATGTTATGTTAATTTCTTTAAGTTTATGAAACATTTATCCAGTTTTAAAAAATCCTTTAGACTTACACGAGATTCGAACTCTGGTATTGACATAGTAAAATAACGTGTAATGTGAACTTTGCTTATTCTATTTTCGTCGCCCAATCATAATTATATACGGCATAATCACATTGACATGCTGGTTCTCATTAGATCACCGGAGTTAAGTGACGTTGAGGCTGGCCAGTACTAAATGAGTGATCATTTAGGAATACCAGGTGCTGTATGTGACCTGGAGAGGACATGGGTTCCACCAGGTTCTATCATGGCACCTGAAAAGTTACGACAGATAAAATATCTGCATGACTCCTCAACAACGTTCCTTGAACGATATGGATGGATGGATGGATGGATGGATGGATGGATGGATAGAATCATCTGTTTCTATTTACATACGAACAAACAAAGTCCAAAAACAACATAACTTTTTAATAGTATATAGATTATTATTATTATTATTTATCAAAATATATTAATGTCAGATTAAGAATCTATATGAATATTCAAGTTTTTACCCAAATTTTAAATGTTTCTTACATTTTGGTTGGGTTTTTCTATTTGCAGCAAATCCATGTGGACTTAAGCCATGCAAAAATGACGCTAAATGTGTCAATGTTGGCGAGGAATTCAAATGTGTTTGTACACCAACTTTCATGGGACCCACCTGTGTGGAACGTGAGTAACATTTACTGACTACTAGGTAATAATAGTGCTCAATACTAAAATAGTTACTAGTACAGCTGGTACATATACGCGTTATTTGACTTACATCGACATGTTGACGTTTCGATCTACACGAGCTCTTACCACTAAACTGAAACAGTATGTATTTGTTATTTTACAGGGTGTTGTGTTGTGGGGGTTTTGTGTTTCTGGGAGTTATGGTGGTAAACAAGGTTTTAAAAAAATTATATTTATGTTTTTCCAACACAAAAGTCTGGAATTGCTATAAATTGATACTGTCTTGTGTATTACCCTATTTTTTCTGGACTGGTGATATTCTATATAGCATAGTATCCATTTTACCGGCCAACAGTTCTGACCCTTCGATTTGTGTCAGTACATAAGTGCCGGTAATATTAAGCAAAAGTATGTGTTTTAAATTAACTATGTTTAGGTATATGTAGATAGATTAATTCCAAAAGTCTCTTGCCATCAGTTTTATAGATTTTTTCTAATTCACTGGTCATTACTCTTGAAGATCTTGCACGAGTATGGTATGCCGGAAAAAGTCATCACTGCAATAAAGCAAATTTGTACCAATTCCGAATGTTGCATACAAACAGAAGATGGATTCAGCAACTAGTTTGCGGTAATCACTGGATTCCACCAAGGATGTTTGTTTTTACCATTACTCTTTGCTATAGCCATTGATGGGGTATCAAGGATCACGGTATAACATGGATCAAAAATCGTAAACTTTCTCATCTAGACTTTGCAGATCATATTACTGCATGAGCAATGGATACCACTGACCTACAAGGCATTGTCAACAAGGTCATAGCTGAAGCAGGGAACATTCGTTTCTATATCAGTGCTAAGAAAACTCAAAACATGCTCTTCAGAGAACACCAGCCACCTACAAACGTCTTTATCAACCCAAAAGAAATAGCTATAGTTGACAACTTCACCTACTTAGGAAGCTCCATGAATAAGGAAGGCAATATGGACCACGAATTTCAGTGCAGGATACGAAAAGCCTCAGCAGCATTTAATCAGCTCTGCAAGATCTCGAAAAATGAAAAAAATTCACCCTCAGATCTGAATTAAGATTTTATAACAGCAACGTTCTGTCTGGAAGTGAAACTTGGCATCTCAAAATCAGCCAAGAAAGGAAATTAGACGTGTTTCATTCCAAATGCCTTAGAAAGATCCCAGTGACCAAACTACCAACCAAGAAGTCAGAGACCGCACCAACCAACAAGTGATAGCGTCAATAATCTGCAAATGACAACTAGGGTGGCTTGGACATGCCCTAAGATTGGCCTAGATTTGCTAACCAAGTGTTTCATGAAACCCTGATAGTGAAAAGAAGAAGAGGAAGACCAAAAATGAACTTAAAGAAAACAATCGAGAGATTTGATCGCAATGGGAAGAAGCTGGAGGGATGCTGTGGATCTGACTTCAGACCGAAAACGATGGTTCACTTTGATTTCCTCATGCAGCGCAGGATGCAGGAGTTCCTAAATCTAAGTTATATAGATTAGTATAAATCTTCTATATAAAGCAAAATCGATTTTCCCTATAGTTTAGTGATGAATAGATTTTATACTACAAGTTCCATAAAAAGAATCTCTTTCATCAAGGAAGACGGGGGTATTGTAACCCTCACAGTCAGATATCCTAATACTGCTGCCCAAATCACCTGATGCTAATTTAATAACATATAGTTTTCGATATTCACAGATGTAAAAAGAAGGAAAAGAAGACTTGATATGTCATATTTTATTTATTTCTCTTTTCTTTCGTTGTCTTTGGCTGATTGATCTTCAACTCTAAAAGGCAAGTCCGTGATGCAATATCCTGACATGTAGCTCTAATTCTAAACTGGAATTTCTAATGGAAATTCCTCCTTACTCTAGTCTCATGTGGAAATATACCGTTTTCAACATTACATTTATACACCCACCTCTAATCTATCAACCAAAAGTTGCATGATAAATAATTAAATAAATACATGAATATTTCTGAACTTACTCACTTATTGATTTTACTGTTTGGCTATTTTAAGGAACTTTTCTGTTACATTATCGATAAAAATAAAAACATAGTTTGCTTTATTGTTTTTTATGTTCTGTACGTATAAAAAGTATTTCATCTAAAACCATTGAACCGATAATAAGAATTGAAAGTCATATTTCTCAGTGTCTATATTTCTGCGAATAGGGTACTTAAATAGACGTACATTATATTCAACAAGTTTTGAAAAATATACTTGAGAAAACATCGGATTTATCCCCTTCCCCTCAAAATTCCATTAAAGTGAATGATGGAACAAGTTAAAGCAGCAACATGAACGATTAATCATTTGTAAATTTCTTTGTCTCCATCTTTTATTTTTAGCAAACCCCTGTGGATTGAAGCCATGCAGAAACGGCGCCAAATGCTTCAACAACAAGGAAAAATTTATTTGCAAATGCCCAGCAGGTTTCAAAGGAAAGATCTGTTCTGAAAGTAAGTCAGTATTGAATGTCAATAAACTATGGCTTATTCTTAAAATACATTTTTAAAATAAAACAGACTTGCATCTTCAGTTAATGCTCTTAGGTGGATTCTCTTCCAATGATCAAAAATGCGTCGATAAGGTCGTTTGGTGTTTTAGCATAGAGTCTGTGGTTGTAGTATCTCTGCTTCCAAACTCTAGACCAATTTTTTTTATACTGTTTCCCTTAGGAAAATAGTCACGTTATAGACATCGTTACACAGATATCTATCTAGTATTATAGTATAGCTGAGTTAATCAACGTTTGTTTTACCCTAAGACTTTTTTCTATATATTTTAATCATGCAAAATACATGATAAAGTATTCCTTAGTTTTCGGATTGAGTTATGTTTAAAAAAAAATCCTCCCTTTCTCCTGCATCGATAACCAACTATCTGACCTCAATAAACATGGCAAACAAACGCATCCTCCTCCTCCTCCCTCATGGTTTAAATAATTACGACCACTACCAATCTCCTCTCTCATTTCACAGTTAACTTATTTTCTCTTACTCCTACCATCTTTGGAGCCCATAATATATCTTTTAATATATCACGCACACCCCTCCTACTCCCTAATGGTTTTAATAACTCTGACCGCTACTATTTCCCTCCTCAAACTTTCCACAGTTAACTCAATTTCTCCCACTGCTACCATCTATTTGAAGCTTATAATTTATCTGTTCATAACCGGTATTTTAAGCGTTTCTCCTCCGATTGGTACTGTTTCAAATATTTGTACTTGTGTGTTATTTCTTCAGACCAATCATCCTGGGGAAGTCTTGAAATAAAGACAAAACGTTGATGAATACATAAATAATATTTTTGGTTTTCCTTTTTTTATTTTCCATGTATATACAGGGTGGGCCAAAATAAGGGTCCTATCTTTAAATTTGAATAACTTGAATTTGAATAACTTCCACAAAATAAAAGCTAAACTCACCAAACTTTATGTGTGTGTAGACTGACCCTTCCGAGATTTTTTGAAATAAACAAAACAAATTTTAGCCGAAAAACACTTCTTAAAACTTACAAAAACTAAAGTATTGTTTTTTACACGGTTTTGAGTTTTTTAAGCAAAAATAATGTTTTCTAAATGAGGGTACGTTCCTTAGGGCTAATACGGCTCATGCTTGCTTCGGAAGGGGTCCTTTACTTATTCTAAAAAAAAAAAATCAATAAATAAAAAAGTTATGAATTTTTAAAAATAGGACCCTTATTTTTGCCCACCCTGTATATAGTCTCTAAAATAATATATATCTAAAATAATATATTTTTACATAAAATTAAGGAGAAATTTTCCAATCTTTATTCAAATACTATTCAATACATAAGTAGATATTTATAATAATGATAATACAAATATTTTGTACTAATACATGTTAGTGTCGGCCTTTTTATAGATATAAGCAATCATATTCAAGTTATCTGCTGTATATACAAGATAAATAAATATATTAAATAAAATTGAATAATTAGAAATAATAGTGGTACACATATTACTGTCAGACAAATAAAGTTAATAGTCTGATGAGATCTATGATCGAAACCTGAATACATTTTTTAGCAAGTCACATAATTGTAATACTATTATTATATGTATCCATTGTTTTTGTGTGAATATGAATTGACTTATTTTTCTTTTATCTTGTAGTCAATCCCTGTGGTCTTAAACCCTGCAGAAATGGTGCGCAGTGTTTTAATGAGAAAGATACCTTCAGATGTCAATGCACTGCTGACTTCATGGGAAGAACCTGTATTTTACGTAAGCCATTCTGAGTCATTCTTATTTTACCTTTAAGTACTTACAAAATCTTTGCAACACTGAAAGGTTCATGTTGATACATAATTGAAGAGTGGTATATCTTTCATCATTAATAAAAAGTGACACGTCTTTTATTATAATTAAATTATAATGTATCGTTTATCACAAGTATACAATATAATTCTATATGATTTTATACCAGAAAAGTTTCATACTAAATATGAAAGAAAAAGACGCATGCAAGTGTAACAATATTTAAGTAAGATACTCACAAGTGATGTAACAAACATGTAGTCGTTTTCCGGAAGTGACGTATGATCGTGAGATGTGGCAAAACAGACTAGATGCTCTCTTTTTGGTTTTGTCTGTGAGACGAGGCATACATATTTTTGAATGGTTTCTTTTCTTCTCACCCCTTACGCAAGTCGTGTTGAGGGAAGGCTAATAACGTGTAATTCTTTGAGAATAATTTACAGCTAAGAGTCAGTTAAAGAAAAAGAAATCTAAGAAAATTTTTAAACTAAGGTGTTGTTATTATATACTTGCTATCAACACAAGCAGAGAGACTTCATCGTAATATGTAGACTGTACACATTGCTGATCACTGTGGAGAGTGACCCTATGCTACAAATGCTGCTACAATCAACATGAGACGTCACAGACAACACTTCATGACACATAGCAGCCACATTTTATATATGGCGAAAATGTGTCTGCTGTGTTCCAGAAGACCTCTTGGGCCCAGAATTCCCCTAAAGAAGTTAAGGGACTATTTTACACAAGGAGACGCCTTGCATATTTTTTATTAGGGGTCATAACTAGTTAACTGTTTTGGAATCGACTGATTATTAAATAGACTTTAAAACAAAAGTTAAGAATAAGTAAGCTGGGAACTCATTATTACTGGAGTTAGTCACTATTTTTAGAGTTGGGAAATTGTGCTTGTTCGAATATTTAATGTACTTGTGCTAGACATATTTTTTCCAAATTTGAACCTGGTGAGTTAATAAATGAACAGCAGATATTAGGATCAGTAATAATCAAGAGATAACACCTTGACTGAAGCTTGCCCTGAATGTGTCTTGTCCATAAAATAACAATTGAAGGCATATAACCATAACGACAGAATGACAGATGGCAGACGAGATAATTACCTCTGTTAATCTTTATCCGGTCTGAACTTCAAGTGTTGTATATTGCTGCTGTGCTCGTAAGAATGAAGACAAATAATTGACTGTTGAGAACGAGTGGAGTGTGAAAGAGAGAGACAGACAGTGAGTTTGAAAGAGAGAGAGATAGAGAGAGTGGAGAGAGCACAGAGTTGATGGAAATTGATATCTTGAATTCGCTAGCCCAGTTAATATAAAACTTTTGGACATCCACAACTTCAGCGTCCATTATGGGCTTTGCCTACATACCCAATGTAACCAGTCTTCCTATAAAATGTGTCTTCCAGCCATTTTATTGTTTATTTAGCAATGGGTGTATTTTCGTCTGCTGTGTCTGAAAGTAATCTTTGCAGGTTTCTCTACATCAAATCAGCGAATATTTATTCTTTCGGCCAGGTGGGTGTCTGTGTCAAACATTTGGGTGTTATTTTTTTCAAGCCAGGTGTTATACCTGGTACCTCAGACCCAATATTGAGTGCAAGATGTCTGGTGAAAAATTCGTTGATAATATATACGAATTAACTATACTTGAGAATTTGGTGCTCAATCAATATACTAATCCTAAGATTGTTTTTTTTTTCAAAAATACCAAATAAACTCTTTTTAGGGGAAGAGGAAACATCTTATTGGTAAATAGAAACTCCATATGAATAAATGTATGCTAATCTTACATAGTAAACAAGAGTCTCTACGACAAGTCGGTTTTATAAGATATCATACAATTTGGTGCTTAAATGATAATATTCCGAAGATAGTTTACAAAACAATTAAATTACTTTATAAAAATTGTTGCATAGCAAAAATTAAAAAAATATTTTTTCCAAATTTCTTTTTGGTAATCTGAAAAAAATTGTTGCATAGCAAAAATTAAAAAAAATATTTTTTCCAAATTTCTTTTTGGTAATCTGAAAAAAATTGTTGCATAGCAAAAATTTAAAAAATAATTTTTCCAAATTTCTTTTTGGTAATCTGAAAAAAATTGTAATGTTTAATCAATAGGTAAACAATGCTGTTAGCGTGTTGATTAACCACTTAGAATTGAATGTCCTAAATATGTCGTAAAACTTGAGCAGCAGAGGATGCGAGGGGACTCGATTCTGCCATACAGCATTATCAATGAGAATTTAAAACTATCTTTCAAGGAGTTTTTTACACCAGCACCAAGTCCTGGTCTCGGCAAGACCATAAGCGCTTTCGTCTCAATAGTAGAAGACAGGCACGATTCAGAGGAGGTAGTGACAATGCCTACCATATTTTTTTTATATTAATGAATCACCACTTATCAAAAGTCACTCGAAGCTAAGAGTTAGTGAGATTTTTATTTGGATGATCGAACAGTACTATAAAAGAATTGAGAACTATCATTTATTCACAGGACGACTTGACGGATATATGTTGACATTGGACTTGAAAACGACCATGTTGTTGCCTGTAGGGAAACATTCCTGCAGTAACGTGTTCCACAGGTAGAAAGTTCTTGGAAAGAAACTCTGTTCATGGAAGTTTTGTTTAATTTTAGGTACACAGAGGAAGAAATAAGAGTTCTTTGCAATGTTGGTAGGAAGATGAGTTTTTGTTCAGAAGGTTTTCCAGGGGGGAACCAGAGTTTGAATCTCAGTCGAACACCTACCATGGAAATATCGATAGAGTAGGGAAAGACTAGCAACGTCTCTTCTGCGATAAAGGTTTTAAATCGCCTTGGACAAACATTCAGACGGTATATAGATGTAAACATAATTTGGCTGTCTTTTTACATGGCTTGTTGCACTATGCTATTTTGTCCCAATATATTCATTATTTCTGATGTTCTAACGTGACTAACTAAATGTCAAACCTTTGTTCCTTGTAGCTAACCCGTGTGGACTTAAGCCCTGCAAAAATGGTGCTGAATGTTATAACGACAAGGATACATTTAAGTGTGTTTGCAAACCTGGATTTATGGGCGAAACATGCATCGAACGTAAGTAAAGAATTTGTCTCTCCGGTGAAGTCTTCGAGTTTCTTTTCTAACCTTATATATTTTCTTTTGTTTTAATCGCTTCTAAATCTTTTCCGAATGATGCAATCTATTTGTAATTATTTTATCTTTCTTTAAGGAATCTATATTATGCTTATAGTCGTGTAAGTTGCTAGTAGTGAAACGGATACCGACGTCGACTGACAATCTGGCTGTGCCAAGTTCAAATCTAGCATAGCTTTCACTTATGGATATTGACGTCCTTTACGTGGTCCTTCTTGTGAGTACCTGATTCTAGACAGAAGCATAGAAACAGCAGAATCCAACCTGTGAATTAAAGTCAGACGATGCTAATTAACACGAATTTCATAAAGCATTTTAAATTTCCAAACTCCTTTAATATTTACATAATTTACTCACATGTCTCGGACTGTTGGCATCATTTGTTATGTTCACAACATTTCGTATTTTCTTTAAGTGAGTTTGTCATAGTCACTCCTAAACTAATTAACCGATCGTTAGAACGTAGCTGTGAGGCGTAATAGGTCCTAATGTGAGCTGTATTTAGTTTAATGTAGTTTATGCAAAAGGTGTAAAAAGGGAGAAGTCTCTTTGTGAAAAAGTAGATATCTACGATTTTTGTGAAATTTTCAAAATAGGTATTAAATACCGATTAATAATATTTTTTTAAATTTGAGTTTTTTTGAGCATTTTAAAGGGTGTTTAAAGAACATAATAAATTCACCGATTTGAAAATACAAATATATCAGATCTGAATTGAATTTGAACTATAGTCATTAGATATCAATTATGAAAGATTGCCTGAATTTCAATTTCTTAAGCCCCTTTAAGCTCAAAGGGAATTTTACCCTTTGAGCCTAAAATTTTTAGACATTTTCTAAAATCAAAATCACAAAATAGATTTTGATTCAAATTGAGATAAAGAATTCTACACATAAGGTTTAGCAGCATTATGTTTTTATTTTAATCTTCGTAAGGGTACATTACATATAATGCTAAACTATTTTGTTTGAGGAATTCATTTTACCCGTTTTAGAATGGGTATTCCACTAGTATATATATATATATATATATATATATATATATATATATATATATATATATATAAAGCGTCGGGGTTTGTTGAAAAGAAATCAATAAAGTGCTAGATCGTAAGAGTGTGAAAACTAAAATATAAATTGTTTATTTAAAAGCTATATGTTACATTTTCCAGATATATACCATGGTTTCATTGGCATAGATAGACCTTTGCTACATAGAAAAAGCCCTTAAAATGTCTCTTATATATATATATATATATATATATATATATATATATATATATGGTATCTCAAATCATTGGTGACTCACGTGAGTTACCGAGGATTTGAGATTGATTTTAAGGGCCTTTTCTAAGTAGTAAAGGTCTATCTATGCCAATGAAACCACGGTACGTATCTGGAATATGTAACATATAGTTTTTAAATAAATAATTTGTATATATATATATATATATTATATTATATTTTTAATATTATGTATATATATATATATATATATATATATATAATATTAAATTATTTTTTTGATATTTTACATATGTACGACGTCGTTTCGATCTTACGGCTCTTATCAGCACAGGGAAATAACAATCTCAGATGGTCACAGGGCGCGAACACGGTTCACAGAGACACCTTGAATCTGTAAGCATTCACTTAGTCCTGTATGCCGCAAGAGATTGTTCCATGATAATGGAGAAATTAAGTGATAACTACACTGAAAGTGCGAGTATAAATATCAAGACACCCGATAGAACTCAACGACAGAGTCAGAACATTGCACTGAGGCTTTAGGTGAATGCCTACTTTTGATTTTATTTAAAAGGGGCTTCTAGTAATATTAAAATATATTTTTAATATTTTACTTACGTACGACGTCGTTTCGAGCTTACAGATCTCATCAGCACAGGAAAATATATATATATATATATATATATATATATATATATATATATATATATAAACATAACGAAGAAAGAGGCAAAATGCTTTTAAAAAAAACATGTGTTAGATGCAGATATTTTTATTAAAATCAAAATAATAATATTTTATTTTTTTCTTCATCTTGATTTTTTTATCTAGTATTTCGCTTGATATAACACGCCTCGCCAGAACTTTAGACAAATAGAAGGTATTAACCTTATTTTCTTTCGTAATAATCCTTCCTGGTCTTCTAGAAGTCACGTCCGATGTTGTGTGGACTTAACGGTGCAAACGTCTCTTATATATATATATATATATATATATATATATATATATATATATATATATATATATATATGGTATCTTATAGCTTATTATTCATTAAAGACCACAACATTGTTAGTATGTATATATATATCTATATATCCATCTATCTATCTATCTATCTATCTATATATATATATAGATATATATATATATATATATATATATATATATATATATATATATATATATATATATGTATATATATATGGTATCTTATAGCTTATTATTCATTAAAGACCACAACATTGTTAGTATTCTGAGTAGAGTTATTGTAGTTTTCGACTGTTGTCTTCATCTCAGTTATTGTGATATATAAGGCCGGAGAGTATAACGGGCAAAATGAAGATCATAACAATAGTCTAAAAAAAGAAATGGATTTTCAATAATTATACTCAGAGTAAATAAGATAGAAATGTAATAATAATCTATTTTCTTTTGCAGCAAATCCATGCGGATTGAAACCCTGCAAAAATGGAGCAGAATGCTTCAATAAAGCAGACAAGTTCTTCTGTAAATGCAAAGCTGGATTTAAAGGAAGCGACTGCTCTGAAGGTGAGTGATATAACAATGAGTCTAAAATACAGGGTGTGGCATGAAGTTCTCTCATACTTGGAGTGGGCAGTGTGGATACTGTAATGTAAGAACTTGACTTCCAAACTAACTCATCTCTGGCCAAGTCTTTATCTATCCCTCTTTCTCTCAAATCCATCCCTATCACGTCCTCCTATGTTTTGTTTGCCCTCCATTGCCTCCAACTGTTCTACATCTACTAAACTAAGCAATATCATCTATTGTTTCAATGTGACAAAACCAACGAAGTCTCCTGTTCTGCACACATCTCCCTATACTATTAAGATTAAATCTTCCTCTAAGCCTGTCTTTAAGACTCACATTACGCATCCATCGTATTATTCTCATATAATTTCCTTCCATGCAACACATATCTTCAACCCTCATTGGCCAGGTCTCACTTCAATACACCATCATACTACGACACACATGCTTGATACACCATTTCCTTGGTCGACAGTGATAACGCTTTTCGATTAGTAATGGCAGAGGTTTCCTGAACTTATTCCATCCATCCTAACACTTAACATCATACCAGCTGCAGCTTTTTCCTGTGTTCCAATGGTATCACTAAGATAACAAAACTTCTGGACAACCTCAACAGATTCACCATCAAAATATACTTTCTTTACGTCTGAGTTCTCATCCGTCTTGATCGTCTTACATTTTTGCACACAAACTGGTTATCATTTCTCAACCTATCTGCAATTCCACTGCACTTCTTGTATATCCAATGCTTACAAGTACTGCAAAAAAAAGAGTTGCTCCCTACTTCCATTCCACAAACTGACCAAGGGAACTTTCTTCTTCCTGGGGGCTTCCCAACACTACAACTTCTGATAATAACTTTGATTTTTGTAACGTTCTCTCTCACACCTTTACTTTCCATAGCATTCCTCCAAGTCTTTAACTTAACAAATAGACCTTCCATTTTTCACAGGCAGGCACTAAATCATCAGCATAAAGAACAAAATGATTAATTAATATAACCAGTCCTCTATCCCTTTCATTTTTTATCAATTGAGGGGAATTTGATGGTGTTTAAGTAGAGACATGGAGTTGTGGTTACCAGTTTTAAGCCCTTGTAACATGTACATTTGGAGACACCAATGGAAAAAGATATCAAATATCATTTTCGAACTCTTGAGGATTTGAAGGAAAGTATCAGGGAGAAATTCAACCTGAGATGACTTTGAGTGCCATAGATAACTTCCAGGAATGACTCTCTATCAATGTATTGAAAACAATCGTCGCCATCTGTCTCATTTAATTTTTTAAAACTTTTTAAAGCTAAACAATTTTTAATCTCCTTTTTATCAATATATTCCATTCACTATCTAGATTGTTGAGTTTAAGATGAGGATGAGGATGAGGATGAGGAAAAGAAGGAGTAGGAGGAAAAGAAGGTTGGGTAGGATGTATAGATATATTCTCCCTAGCTCTCTTTCCCCTATGCCTTCTTCGCTGCCGGCCTAATGTCTTGCATCCTTTTTTTATATTCCCTTCTTTTCATAATTGGGCTCTTGTATAAAAACACTAACTATACATCTTGTTTAGAATTACTGGACATTTTATCACTCATAAATGTGCACACATTAATTTTGTTTGTTATTGTTTTTGGTGCGGTCCCATAGGTAAAATGTTCATTACTCTCCATCACCAAAAAAATGATACCGAACAAAATTTATGTGTACACATTTATGAGCGATAAAATGTCAAGTAATATATATATATATATATATATATATATATATATATATATATATATATATATATACATATACATATATACATATATATATATATATATATATATATATATATATATATATATATTAAAAAAAGAAAGATGAAGATAAAAAATTGTACAAAATTACATAAAGTTACAATACAATACAAATTTAATTACATCGAAAGTTCAGATGCGAGGAGTTACATTAATCCTTAAACCATGGTTTTTCAAAGATAAAACTCTTCTCGTCAGAGGATAAAATCTGGTAATATGGTATTTATAACAATTAAATATTACCTAGTTCCATTTCACTTTGAAAAATTGAACAATAAAAAACAAAAAAGGTTGGGGATAAAGAAATAAATGGCCGGGAAGTAAAAAATTACTATCAACGTATTGAGCTTTATTTTATCGAGATAGATCTCTCTATGATATTTCACTTATCGTTAATTCTATTATCATTAGTATATATATATATATATATATTATCATTAGTATATATATATATATATATATATATATATATATATATATATATATATATGTGTGTGTGTGTGTGTGTGTGTGTGGATAATGAAGTGATGAAATAGATAAAATTTTCATAGTTAAAAAGTTTATTATCTCATCAAGTGTTCAAACAAGGAATACAAATACAAAATGACGTTTAAGCCATGTCTTTTCAAAGTTAACGCTCTTATCTTCAGAAGGTCTGATTAATAACAATTGAATATTAATTAATTATTAGAGGTAAATATCTTGAAAATGAATCTTTTAGTAAACATCATCATGTTTTATGTTGAAAAAAGAAATTAGTGTATCCTTTGTTAGTTTCTATATTGCCGTTGCATATTTCTTCCATGTTACATTCATTATATTAAAATAATTATATAGCTACTTATGGTGGACCCTATATATATATATATATATATATATATATATATATATATATATATATATATATATATATATATATATATATATATTGTCCAGGTTTTCAAAATATTTTTTCAAAATGTTCTCACTATTATTGCCATTTCACCAACACTTCCATGTGTGAGTTTTCAATCTGCCTTATTCACATAACCGCGTGCTACACACAGTGCCATATCAACATTAATCGTCAATAACATCAAGACGAATTTCAACTTGTCTGCGATAAATATGTTTCAATCAAGGAGGATTAAATGAAAAAAGAAGAGAAAAAATGCTTATACTTTTGACAAGGGTGTATATCACCGAAAGTACTCAAGGTTTTAAAGTAAATAAATAATTTATTTTAAAAAACATAAATCAATTGCGTTGTCCAGGTTTTCAAAATATTTTTTCAAAATATTCTCCTTATTATTGCCATTTCACCAACGCTTCCATGTGTGACTTTTCAATCTCTCTCTCTCTCTCTCTCTCTCTCTCTCTCTCTCTATATATATATATATATATATATATATATATATATATATATATATATATATATATATAAATACATGACTTATTATTATTATTATTATTATTATTATTATTATTATTATTATTATTATTATTATTATTATTATTATTATTATTATTATTATCGTTTATTATCTTCATTGCTTTTATGATTTATTACATCTATTTTTTATTATTATCTTTTATTATTTTTCACCTACCTTTTTCTAATATTACTATTTTTTAAATTACTAGTTTAAATTTTTAATCTATTATTTTCCAATTTTTATTTTTATCTATATTTTGTTCTTTCTAGATTTAAATATTTTAAATTTGCTGTATTCTATATATTTTAAATACTATTATTGGTATTATTGTAGATTTTACATTTTAAGTACAGTGAAATTCCATGGTTTTCTAACATTAACGGTATATATGTTGTTTTTTCAAGTAATACTAAAATATGATGTAACTCTCTCTCTTTACTTCTGTATGTGATTATATTATAAAAGGGCGCTGATAAAAGCCTTTTTAGAATCATCTAAGATATAATACAAAATAAAATTTTCCAAATTGTTTTAGAAACGATCGTATGCCAAATATTCGTTGATTTTGAATTCTTGGAACTGTTTTAATTTTATTTATCTCAACTTACCTTATATATATATATATATATATATATATATATATATATATATATATATATATATATATATATATATATAGCGTCATCCACAAACAGACTGTTTCGCTGTATCACAGCTCTTCGGTACAGCTAGACTAGCACTTTCCTAGGCAGGGATCAGCTTTACCCAGCAGAAGAAGCGCTCGTGAAAGTGTATCTACAATGTCTATTTATATAAATATTAACCGCCGCTTCCACCGTGCTCAATTTATTTATTTACAAAGAGCCTTGCATTATGCTCAGAAGCAGCAGGAGACATCATCCATCGACAGTGCTCAACCCGAAAAGGGGCTTATGTGTATATAATATGTTTTTAAAGCGTAGAATTTGGTATATTCGGACCACTGTTCTCATCTTGGGTGTTTTTATCACAACGTTTCGGCCAATGTAACCTCCGACCTTCTTCAGGTGTACTTTGTCGAACTCGGGAATCTTTCTGTCGAACTCGGGAACTTGGAATGTTTTTAAAAGTATAACGAAATACGCATTTTTCTTTTGTAGTTAACGCTTGTGGCCTTAAACCTTGCAAGAATGGAGCAAAATGTTTCGATGATAAAGATACCTTCAGATGTAAATGCCCAAGTGGTTTCATGGGAAGAACTTGTATTACCCGTAAGTATAGAAATAATATTATTCATACGAGTTATATTACCTCCTCTTTTACCTATATATATAAAGTAAAGTAAGATTACCATATAAAATATAATAATGGTTATTGTACACAATGCACTGATTAAGTTGATATAAACAAATAACACGAAAATCGTTGCCGTCGGTGACAAAATATTTTATGTGTCTTCGTATTTTTATTTATAAAATAAATTCCAATTTTCCCGTATTTCAATTACTAGTATACCTCAGTAAACACGAAATTCATATAGAATTCTGCTTCATATGTGATTTAGTAGCTTATACATATGTATTCGAATTTACCGATTATTATATTTAATCCACTAAGCCGTTTTCCCTTTGTTTAGTGATTGCGGCATGGGAGAAAGAGTGATTAAAACTCCCACAGTAATAACTCCTCTTCCTTCGACCCATTATGTCGTAAGGATATACAGAAGCACATTTTTCATTTCACACTTTGTGTTCGATCCCTTCACATTTAATATAACTGGCTAAATACAAAGGTTTTTGTTCCACTTATCCGAAATATATTAACATCAAAATGAGTCAGACTTATTCAACTCATTGATTCAACATAATATTCCATGAAAAATGCCAGTATACTGAAATCATATGCCCTTAATAGGGTTAAGATAAAAATTAATATACACTAAATGTACAAAAGCAAGGAAATTCCCAAATTTTTACACTTTTATTGTCATTAAGGGCATGCGAGCACAACAGGGCTATGTATTTTACTGGTAGGAATTTTTCTTCAGTGTAACTCACACACTTCATCCACTCATGCATAGAGATTTATACTGTAGTGATGTGATAATGAAATGGTTTGGTTGATATGTAGTCATACCCTTAATGACAATAAAAGTGTAAAAATTTTGGAATTTCCTTGCTTTTGTACATTTAGTGTATATGAATTTTCATCTTAACCTATTAAGGACATATGATTTCAGTATACTGGCATTTATCATGGAATGTCATTACTTTTCTAAAGGCTATGCCTCAATACAATGCCTTCTCATAAGGTTTTTTTGAATTTTCTGGAAAACTAAGGTATATGGTAAACTGAAATTAAAATACCATCAACTAGACCCTAGAACCTCTATCTCTGCCAAAAATCAGCTGAATCCATCAAATAGTTGATAAGATACAGGGTGGCACATACGTACATACGTACGTACGTACACACAGATTACATGATTTCATGATTGAACTTTCTAGATCTCTGGGTTGCCTTGACTAATGATGCTGAAATTCTACACACCTATAGAACCTAACATATACAAATTTTGTGCAAAGTTTTAACTAATTTGGTTTATTAGTTTTAGAGTTATGATTGATCAAAGAAATGAGATTTCCAGTATAGGCCATTCGTGAAGTCTATTACGGGATAGAGCGCTCCCGCGCCTTCCTTGATTTTGAAAAACCGTATATATAGTAATATGCAAAGAACTAAATACGGTTATGTGTATGCTTAATTCGCATACTTATTTCATAGACAGTTTCTAATAAATTAATATTCCGTATTATTCATTTGTAAGTTTTATTCTTATATGTTTGTCGATGTTAATATTATTATTATTAATAATGATATTACTTATAGTGATTTAATGAAAAAATTATAACGTTCCAAATGAATGCTTCCGGTTTAAACTATTATGGGATTCAAATGACAATTTCCGGTTAAGTTTTCACATGCATTTACACACATCAAAAACGTAGTTTACTGCATGAGAAAATAATTTCCCTCAATGCAATGTCTAACAAAGAATTTCTTTTAATAATTAAATAAGCATGTTAATTTTTAAAACTAAATTTTTAGTTAATAAATATTTGTTTTCAATGTGACGACGGCGATGACAACAACAACAACAACAATAATAATAATAATAATAATAATAATAATAATAATAATAATAATAATAATAATAATAATAATAATAATAACGAGAGAAAGAAAGGTATATTATAAGAATTCAATTATTTTCTTTTGCCACGAAAACGAAAAAAAGAAAAACCCTGCTTTTATCATCTGTCTAAATTACAAAATAATAGATTTATATTTTTGAAAAATCTTTATGAAGTTTATTTAAAAATTTTTTCTGCCTTTAATAATAAAGGCAAAACACAACGTAACCATTTCAAATTACTGTTATGGCACTTACCTTACGGACTACATGAACTCTTCTGCTTCACTATAAATACCGGAAGTACATGCGTCTCGGTGTGGGAACTATCCTATCCTGTTCAATCTCTCAGCAACTTCGGGATGGGATAATACTAGTCGAGGATTCATTCTCTACAATCAGTCCGGCAGGAACTGACCAATTTCGGTGGCCTTTTATCTGTTGGGCTGAGGTATTCGGTCCTGGGTTGTCGTAGGAGGTGCACCCTCTCAGGCCTTGCCTCCCCTCTTCGGGCTAGAGTAAGTTCATTGCTTACTGCCTAGGCGTCCTGACCAGGGAATGCCGACGGAGCTGCCCAGGCTATGTTTGCTAGATCAGAGTGCTCCTTCTTTAGGGGCGATGGCTTGACTCTTCCCCACCTTCCTGCCTTGTGTCACATATTATTGCAGTGGGAAGGACTTAAATACCTGGAACTACATCAGTCTAACACAGACGTTCAACCACATCTTTTCCTTTGTAGATATCAAGCCAAAGTAGAGAGGCGTACAATCTAGATATTTTCCATTGTAGATATCAAGCCAAAGTAGAGAGGCGTACAATCTCGATATTTTCCATTGTAGATATCAAACCAAAGTAGAGAGGTGTACAATCTAGATATTTTCCCTTGTAGATATCAAACCAAAGTAGAGAGGCATACAATCTAGATATTTTCCATTGTACATATCAATCCAAAGTAGAGAGGCGTACAATCTAGATATTTTCCATTGTAGATATCAAGCCAAAGTAGAGAGGCGTACAATCTAGATATTTTCACTGGTAGATATCAAGCCAAAGTAGAGAGGCGTACAATCTAGATATTTTCCCTTGTAGATATCAAACCAAAGTAGAGAGGCATACAGTGTAGATTGTTTTCCTTGTAGATTTTAAATTAAAGTAAAGAGGCATACAGTGTAGATCGTTTTCCCTTGTAGATATCAAGCCAACGTAGAGAGACATACAGTGAAGACATCAAGCTAAAGTAGCACCGGCACCTTCTATATATGAACAGTGGCTGTTGGCCTGTGTCGGATACCGACTATTTATGAATTCACTCATCGTTGACTGACTTTTGAATTTCAATAATTTATTAATATCACGTTTATTCAGTTGTCGTCTCTTTGACAAAATATTGGTCTTCTTATTCAGTAGAGAGTGAAGAGGAAACACAGACATCGATTTTTGCGGTTGATTGTGAGAAGCGATACTATCGCCAATTTTTGACCGACAGCTCGAAAGAAGAAAATAGTAGAAAGAAGAAGTTTGACAAAATGTAAACCGAAGTCTACAATAAGTAAACACCCTTTAGCATAAACCCTTCCACGATTTAGCATTCTACAAAAAACAGGTAATGTTGACGCAATTGATTAGCGCCTACAGAAAACTGATGTTGATAAGAGAAGAGAAGCACAGACATTAGATAAGGTGTTTACTCTGCTTCCCGTAAGCAGTTTCACAACGACGTGGACGTTCTAACCAAGATATTGTTTCAAGCTTCCATCAAGTGTTTTTAAGGATTTTATTTGTGTCATCTCATTTCTGTAATTGAAGTTGATGTAACAGTAAACTCCAAACTGTAAAATCCATTATGTTGATATCTGAACCGATTGATTAAATGGCGTCCGGAGTATAGACTTTGAACAGCGCTATCTTTTTCATTGATAAAATAAAATACACGCACATCATGAAATATATTAGTACATAGTAAAATATGTGTTCAAGTACATAATGTTGGCCTCGATGTAATTTTTTGCGGAATGATATGGCTATGGTTGGGTGGATTTTTGGTGTGCGCCTTGACGATAGAATTAGTTCTGATTCTGTGCTATTGGGGCTGAAGGTGCCCAAACTAGAGTCAGCTCGCCATGGCAACTGCCTACGATGGTATTGATATGTTGAACGAAGCTCTGATTGGATAAACAGATGTACACACATCTCAACTAATGGTACGCGAGGAAATGATTGACTGAAAAAGACTTTGAATGACCTCAAGCAATGGCACATCGAAACCAACATTAAATGATAGTTTTATGGAGAAAATCACTTCGTGTTGCCATGCCCAACGTGGAACCTGCATCTGATGTGGAAGAAGAAAAAGAAGAAGAAAAAGAAGAAGAAAAAAAAAGAAGGTGGTACCTTGTAGTTTATTGTAAAACAATATTGTTTATGATTTTAATAGTATAAAACTGAAGTGATATTTGAAGAAGAACGGATAATAACAAAAACTAGAAATGTGTTTCATGCTTTCCGATAATATATATTCACATCGTCAAGTGTGACTTTGCCAACATCTTCTATGTCCATGTCATTCCTTAAGAAGAGGAGTTGATCGAAACGTAAAACCCAGTCCTCACGATTACAATAGTACTTTCTCGTTGGGTTTGTTTTGTCCATTGTACAACATATGAACCCATTTTATGACTATTTAATCCCGAAATACAATTGCCTATTGTACACAGTTCAGTTGGCGCGGATTATTATTTAACACATATGTTGAGAAGAGTTCATTTCCGGTGCTATTATTAAGGGTATGAATTAAATAGGTGTGAGAGGATTTGAATTTGGCTTGTCAAATCAGTCATATGTGTTGATATCTATGAAGCACTATGAGGTTTTAGCTGTCCTGAATTATAAAATCAATTAGGACGTAAGGAAGACAATCTAATTTGTGCTTTCCTTTGTTAGTTGAAAAATGAAAACAAGAGACAAGTCATACAAAAATGATCTTTTTTCGTTTATTTCACATTTATGGCAACTGAACAATACCCGGTCTTTTGCATGAACTCTGATCCTGTGTATGCCTCGCTCTGTCTATCAGACTCTGTCTCTCTGAGTCTTAAACCTTTTCTTTGCTTTTCCCATGTTTATATAAACATCGATTACGTCATTCTACTCAATTATCTTTGTCTTTATATTTGTCTTCCATTTCTGAAACGATATTTTAAATTAATGATTTGGCCCCGTTTTAAACTTAAATTTTCATTTTTATAACTGCTTATCTTGGCCCCACTTTTTCCCAGATTCCAATTGTCCCATTGTTCGTTCAAGCATCCGGTCAATATTAGAAGTCATCACCACGCACAAATCAATCAAGAAAACTACATAGGAGAAACATAAAATACATTCAAATAATGGTTTGATCACCTAAACACTAATAAAACACTTCTATCTTTACAGCAAACCCGTGTGGACTTAAACCCTGCCAGAATAAAGCGAAATGCATTAATATCGGAGACAAATTCAGATGTGTGTGTACAGCCGACTTCATGGGATTAACTTGTATTGAACGTAAGTGAATACACTTATTTATTTCTCCAGTACGATTAACTAGCAATAAAAAATCATCCTATTAATTTTTAAATAGGCAAAGTTTTGGGTAGCTATACACTCATAGAATATCGTTGTATTTTCTTTAAAACAAAGCAGTATTTGTGTACTTTTTAATGTGTTTATTAAAGACTATCTCCATTAGATGAAGTATTTCTCTAAAATAAATCGTAGTGAAGTATGTTAGTTTATTGCCAATAACATTGTACAAAAATAACACATTGAAATTGGCTAGTCAGAATCAAGGTTTAATTTGTCAGTTTTAAATGCTATTTTAGTTCCAACTTTTAAAATCCAGCCGACATAATTTTATATATTAGATCATTGATTATTTTTACGCATTTATCAATTATGAATTTTATAAAAATAACTATTAATTGAAATTATTGCCGCAAAACAACGTTTGCAAGATAATATTTTAATCTTTCATTGTTGGAAGCAAATGCAATAAAATTTGCTGAAAAGAATTAAATGCTGGATGGAAGATGAGTAGAAATGTACAAAAAAATGTCCAAAAGTTACAAGAGTTTTGTTATTTTCTTTATAAGATTTTCTTTTATTTATCACCATTTTATTAATCTTCTTGTTAGCCAATCCTTGCGGACTGAAGCCATGCGAAAATGGAGCTGAGTGTTTCAACAGGGGAACGAAATTCTTCTGCCACTGCAAAGCTGGCTTTAAGGGCCGTACGTGTTCAGAATGTAAGTTGGACATGGAATTCATATTTCTCTTGATTTTGTTTCTAATGACGGGATCTCGGCGAAAGAATGGTACTACCCTAACTTAAAAGTAAAGAAATTATTTTTATAAAACTGAACCAATTGTTTCATCATCATAATCACTAGATTTTTTTAACGCTCTTGGTAGAGGAACGTCTCCTTTGTTTTTTTCTACCTTGTTTTATCCCTGGCTAGGAGTAGCCAAGTAAGACCTAGTTGCTTATCAAGGTCACCTCTCCACCGGTTTTTGGCCTGCCTCTAAGTCTTTTCCATTGCCTCGGGGTCCATTCTGTCACTCTACATGTCTACCTGTTGTCTGTACATCTTGAAAGGTGATCTGCCCATTTATGTTTTGCCGTTCGTATGGTAGGGATGATGTCATTTACTCCAGTTTGCTGTCTGATCCAGGTGTTTCTTTTTCTATCACGTAAACTGGTGCCGAGCATAATGTGTTTCATTTTGCATTGTGCCACTCTTAGCTTTTCTATCGCTGCATTATTAAGTGCCCATGTTTCATTGAACACTTTCTGCTTAATGTTCATAGTGAACTTTCTATTGTTTACTTTGGAAAAGGCTGTCTATCCAAGAGCAATTCGCCGTTTGATTTCAGGCATGATATCAGCGTCGCTTCTCACTATCTTTCCTAGGTAGATGTAGGTGTCAACCTTCTCGACATTTTCACCTTTAACTGTGACTGGGGCTTTTGTGTCATATTTGTTTGATTTCAGACATGATATCAGCGTCGCTTCTCACTATCTTTCCTAGGTAGATGTCGTTAAGAATCCCTTCTAATTCTTGATATCAGCGTCGCTTCTCACTATCTTTCCCAGGTAGATGTCGTTAAGAATCCTTTCTAATTCTTGATATCAGCGTCGCTTCTCACTATCTTTCCTAGGTAGATGTCGTTAGGAATCCCTTCTAATTCTTGATATCAGCGTCGCTTCTCACTATCTTTCCTAGGTAGATGTCGTTAAGAATCCCTTCTAATTCTTGATATCAGCGTCACTTCTCACTATCTTTCCTAGGTAGATGTCGTTAAGAATCCCTTCTAATTCTTGATATCAGCGTCGCTTCTCACTATCTTTCCTAGGTAGATGTAGGTGTCAACTTTCTCGGGATTATCACCTTTGACTGTGACTGGGGCTTTTGTGTCATATTTGTTGAACATCACCTTCGTTTTTCCAATGTGCATTTTAAGACCAACTATATGGCTAGCATTGTGAATGTCGTTAAGAATCCCTTCTAATTCTTGAGGTGTGTGATTTGTGAAAATGATATCGTCCGCATGTTTTGCTACCTTATGTCATAACATGCACGTTGTATTAATTGAACACTTTCTGCTTAATCTTCATCGTGAACTTTTTACTTATCATAGTGTTGTTTACTTTGGAAACGGCTGTCCATCTAAGCGCAATTTGCCATTTTATTTCAGGTAGATGTAGTTGGCTTATAATTTTAACATCTTTCAAATAAGTCTCCTTTCTTATTCTTCTGACGCATTCTTCCAGTTGCTAGACATTTTGCCTTTATTTTTGTTTACTTAATAATAAGTAGTTCTCAGTCGCTTTTGAAATTCAGATAAAGTCGTTTTGACATGCTGTGAGTTATGAGTTGAATTGTAAAATAAAATGAACATTGATGATTTATTTTTTTAAAGAAATAATGTATAAAACCAAGTGTATGTAGGTAATTCATGAAAAAAAAAATAGAATGCAGAGGTGTAACGGATAAGCACGAACTAAAGCAAATTAAGACATATAACGGTGGAATGAGTTTTGAAGTTATGACAATTGTAATAAAAAAAAATTATATTAATAAAAGGTGAAAACTTCAAACCCCATTCCACCCTTTATGTGTTAATTTTCTTACGTTCATGTTTACCTCAATGCTGACTCTGATCAGTACTCAGATTGGTGACCATTTAAGAATGTCAGGTGATGTGTGTTAAAACCCAATCCTAGTGACCTTACAATCTTCAAATACAATAAACAGTCTTGGACTGTTCCTGGTGATCTGTGCCGATCAAACACTGGCCAGCGATTATATATATATATATATATATATATATATATATATATATATATATATATATATATATATGGGTTCTTGTAAAAAATATATATTTAAGTATATACTCTTTATAATATCCGAAAATGTTCTAAATTGCAAGCTCAATGAAGTTTTATTACAAGCTTCAGAGCATAGTTGCATTCCAATGCCATAGGAGCAATCAATCCATAACCATAACTTTCATCTGTTCTTTCAATTTATTTATCTTTATATATCGTCGAACAATATATATATATATATATATATATATATATATATATATATATATATATATATATATATATATATATATATAATGTGTGTGTGTGTTTCATTGTGTTTGTTTAATATATATTGGAATGTTCTATTTTGTATTGATATCATAAAATATAAAGTAAATCTTTTTACGTTTCACAGTTAACCCATGTGGTCTTGAACCCTGCAAAAATGGTGCCGCCTGTACGAACAAAGACAAAGCTTACGTCTGTACCTGCAAACCTGGATTCAAAGGAGTCGACTGCCAAATTGGTGAGTGCAATATTTGGTATTCGTCAAAATTCACATTGTTTGAAGGATGTTGTAGTTTGTTTGAAGCATTGTGCATAGTGTGTAATAAGTTGTGTTTGGCAATGCAGTATGATAGAAAACACCATTGGATACGAGACAAGGTAAACAGTGTTAATGTCAATATTGAAAGATTTCAATAATTTTCGATTAACTATGTATTCACCAACGTAATGTGTTGGCAAAATATTAAAACAATAATTTAATAATATCAAACACAAAATACAAGCTCATACTTCAACAATAACTAAATCCTATTCTGTGAGTCTATTGCAAATGACATCCCATAATTTCAAGCTTCTTGGCAAAAACACACGCCAATCGAATGGTTATATAAATATATATATTGTTTTCTTTCTGAAGATGAGGTTTACCTGAGATTGTTTAGTTTATATAGAAGAAACAACAGATCCACGTGTACAGGTCATGCAAAGACACTAGCAATATTATCAAAAGTTCAGAAGACAATATCTCCAAGAGAATAAAAGGTCAGACATAGCTTTATAACATTTAGCAGGTTTCGGGTATACTATTGTCATATCATACAAGTATCTTCTGATGAACATCTGACTTTATTTTAGTTACAAAAGCGCTAAATAACCTGTTTCTGGATAGTTGATATACCAGCCGTGGTTCGCCTCGGCAATTATTTAAACAACCTAGTAGCTATCCTGAACCACCAGCCATTCTTTGCCGAAAGGATTATGATCCGGCTCTGTCTTAGGTGGTGCACCTTTTCAGAAATTACCTGCTACTTCAGGAGGGGGTGGTTTATTGCTGGTCACCTGAGGTGCTCATACGGGTCAGATGATAGTAAACCAGTACACGCGCTGCTTTTTCATTTCCCTTTCTAACGCATTTAGTGTCACTCATCAAAATCTATATATTGTATTCCAAGCGTTACTGAGTGCCACTGCTTGTTTAGTACTTTTAGACTTGGCTAGTCTTGCAGAGAGATGGAAAACAATTACATCCGTAAATAAAAAAGTCTGATTTTCATAAATAAATGCACACGAGGAAACTTGAAATATAATAGAATTTTTTAAAAGAAGAGTGGATAGAATGCGTTACATATGATTATACATAACTCATTTTTAAACAATAATGTTCAGAATACAATATCATCAGCGTTTGTAAAAAGGACGTTTGAAATTGTTATTTTGTAAATGGCAACTCTGTCATTGTCACTTGCTCAGAAGACCATATTATCAGGAAAGAACCTGGCATGATAAGTGCTAATAACAAACGGTATGGATATACAAACACATATAAGTGAAACGAGCAATCTAATCTATAAAGTTATCATGTCGGATTTTAGAATTCAGACCCAAGTAGCATTGCATCTGACACATCGATATTTGATTCTACCTAGCCACTTTCTCTTTTTTATAATTCCAGCATGTTTTTACAATATTAAAATGTCTTTGGCTTCAGTTTGTTTAAAAATAAAACTTATTCCGGTTTAGGAGATTGTTACGATGGTAAAAAATTTTAATAATGAATTAAATAATTTAAGGAAGATAAATCCTTGCAGCTTAAAATATGAATTATCTCCCTTACATTAGTTGAGATATTACTGAACAAGGATTTTTTTCATCTCTTATTCTGATTTATTTTTAATTTAAAAATATGTTATGAGGTGATAACCATTGTTGGCTGTCGTTTCGGCTCCTCTCATCACCACAAACAACAATAGCGGAGCCCCCCCCCCTCCACCTGCCTTTTTTTTCAGTGAGGTATGCACAATTCATGCTGAGGAGGTTACGATGTTTGATAGCCATCTCTATCAATCATTTCGGTGTCCAATCATCGTCGCTTGTTAACTATGCATTGTAGCTCGTCTTCTCAACAGTTTCTTGTAGTTTTGATGTTAGGTATTTCTTCTCTTTACTGGAAAATCCAAGATTCTTATGTAACAAGTAAACTCTATGTCCAATGAATCCTGTATCCTTTATCTCAATTGGTAAACAGTGGGAGGTGCAGCCAAAATAATTGCATTCCCCAAGAAGCTAACCATAACGCTCTTCCTTCCTCATCAAAAAATAAATGCGAAGTTATCTAACAAACAGTGTAATATGAAAAAGTGATCCCAATAAGATTTATACCATATTTCTTTTAAAGTATCATGTCTCAAAGAATGACGACTGGTTATTGTAGAGGAAGGTTAGTAACTCCTACTTCTGCACTGAAATTAGTAATCAAAGAGAAAACGGCTGTTAGGATCAAATATAGAATCAATGAATTCGGAAACGACTAACAAAAGCACCGTTGCCATCATTCAACATTTGCCCAAGTACTTTTAGTGGTACCCATACACGATGGTAATTATTTCAATAAACAATCACTTAATAATAAAAAATAAAAATTAAAAAAAGAAAGTATTATGTATTAAACCAATAATTTACTTTGATTTTTCAGTTAACGCTTGTGGCCTGAAACCATGTGAAAATGGTGCCGAATGCGTCGATGTAAAAGACAGCTATAAATGCGTATGCAAAATGGGATTCAAGGGACCTAAGTGTCAAGTTGGTAAGTGATTTTCAAAATTGTTGAGTCATTCAAATACACTGCTAGAGCACTCTTGCCTGGACAAAGTACAAAATCGACTTCGAAATCTAGTGAGAGGCGATCTCTTCTCTTCCCTACAACCCCTTTCTCACAAAAGACACGTTGCTAGTCTTTCTTTACTCTATCGTTATTTTCATGGAAGGTGCTTGACTGAGGTTCAATCTCATGTCTCTCCTTGTAAGACATACACAGCAAGAACTTGTCTACTTATCACAACTGTAAATAACTTTCCTTTCTTCTTCCGTGTGGCTAACATCATTTCAACTGACAATCTATTCTATCTTGTTAATAATTATGTTCAAGTGGCTTTTAGCCTCGATAAGTGGTATCCGAAGCTCTCTCACCCATTCTTTCAATGTGACAAAACTAACTGCGTCTCCTGTTCAGCACACATGTAAAAGAGAGCTATAAATGCATATGCAAAATGGGATTTAAGGAACCTAAATGTCAAATCGGTAAGTGATTTTGTAAAGCGGACGGTATTTTTTGTATTTGTGGAAAGAGCGAAATGAATCATCCGATAAGTTGTTGATTCAACCCGACTAGATATTTTTCACGTGGGCATAATAAAGTAACGTATTAAAAAAGGCGTTTAAATTCAACCATTCATCCCAAGCCAGCTTCCAATTATGGAGAATGACAGTCGATCCATTTATTATTTATTTTTGATTATAACTTAATACTCTAATTTTGTCTTTGTTTTCATTCTAGTTGATCGCTGCATGTCAAGTCCTTGTAAAAACGGAGCAACTTGTGTGAATCATAACGATGGCTATTTCTGCCGGTGCAAGGTTGACTATCTTGGAAAAGACTGTTTGAAATGTAAGTAAATTTAATCGTTTTCTTTTTGTCATGGGGATGACATTAATCTGTATCCGGAGTTGAGACCCAATGTGGGAGTTTGGGGGAGTGCTAAGGTCACCCCTTGGTTATCATTGCTCCCAGGTTCGCTCTGGCCTAGAGTCTGGGGTCGTAGTACTTGTCAGAGTCTCATCAAGTATTAAATGGTATATGTCCTGAGAATAACATGAAACTGTGTCCGGTCGTATACACATAACGTTCAACATCAATAACTAATGAAAGCAAACCCAATGATTTTAACGATATTAAAAACTTGAGAATAAGAAATTTAATTCAGAAACATCTGTTTTTTTTAAAATTAAAATGACTGGATTCGAAATTAAATAACTCTAAATAGGTTTATCTATCAGTAAAAATATTCAGTTTTCAAGAAATATTATTTTCGTCAGGTTGCCATGCTTAAATGTGAAATAGTATTTTTGTTGGTCAGTCATAATTAAATGTGAAATAATATTTCTGTTGTTCAGTCACACTTAAATGTGAAATATTGTTTTCGTTGTACAATCACACTTAAATTTGAAATAGAATTTTTGTTTCTCAATCATGGTTAAATGTGAAATAGTATTTTCGTTGTACAGTCACACTTAAATATGAAATAGCATTTTCGTTGTACAGTTACACATAAATGCGAAATATTATTTTCGTTGTACAGTCACACTTAAATGTGAAATAGTATTTTCGTTGTACAGTCACACTTAAATGTGAAATAGTATTTTCGTTGTACAGTTACACTTAAATGTGAAATAGTATTTCTGTTGTTCAGTCACACTTAAATGTGAAATATTGTTTTCGTTGTACAATCACACTTAAATGTGAAATAGAATTTTTTTTTCTCAATCATGGTTAAATGTGAAATAGTATTTTCGTTGTACAGTCACACTTAAATATGAAATAGCATTTTCGTTGTACAGTTACACATAAATGCGAAATATTATTTTCGTTGTACAGTCACACTTAAATGTGAAATAGTATTTTCGTTGTACAGTTACACTTAAATGTGAAATAGTATTTTCGTGGTACAGTCACACTTAAATGTGAAATAGTATTTTCGTTGTACAGTCACACTTAAATGTGAAATAGTATTTTCGTTGTACAATCACACTTAAATGTGAAATAGTATTTTCGTAGTACAATCACACTTAAATATGAAATAGCATTTTCGTTGTACAGTTACACATAAATGCGAAATATTATTTTCGTTGTACAGTCACACTTAAATGTGAAATAGTATTTTCGTTGTACAGTCACACTTAAATGTGAAATATTATTTTCGTTGTACAGTTACACTTAAATGTGAAATATTATTTTCGTTGTACAGTCACACTTAAATGTGAAATAGTATTTTCGTTGTACAGTCACACTTAAATGTGAAATAGTATTTTCGTAGTACAATCACACTTAAATGTGAAATAGTATTTTCGTTGTACAGTCAAACTTAAATGTGAAATAGTATTTTCGTAGTACAATCACACTTAAATGTGAAATAGTATTTTCATTGTACAGTCACACTTAAATGTGAAATAGTATTTTCGTTGTACAGTCACATTTAAATGTGAAATAGTATTTTCGTTGTACAGTCACATTTAAATGTGAAATAGTATTTTCGTTGTACAGTCACATTTAAATGTGAAATAGTATTTGCACTACTAAACTTCTGCATATTTAATTCACACATCTTAAGAATATCTGATAGGAAACAATTGAAATAAAAATTCATTGAATACACAATACATTTATTACATAACAAAAGATCAATAATTGAACATTGCATCTGTTAGATGTTCACCAGTATGAAGAAAACCTTCACAAACTTTGTAATGGCCTTCTACGGATGTGTTGCTTTAGGTCCACCATTTTACAGGGATTTTCTGGGTTAGAGTCATTGTCTTGTTGTTGTTTTTTTTTTCAAATTCGCTGTGTATTTTAGCGCAATTTTTCAAAACTTTTGAACTTTGGAAGGGATGTTTTTTGCCACTTCCCTTTTTAAGTGGGGTAGGGGTAGGATTAGGGGCTTTCTTCTTGTTTTTTTTTTCAAATTCGCTGTGTATTTTAGCACAATTTTTCAAAACTTTTGAACTTTGGAAGGGATGTTTTTTTTGTCACTTCCATTTTTTAAGTGGGTTAGGGTTAGGATTAGGGGCTTTCTTCTTGTTTTTTTAAAATTTGCTGTGTATTTTAGTGCAATTTCTCAAAACTTTTTAACTTTGGGGGTTGGTGGGGTACCACTTCCCTTTTTTCAAGTGAGTGGGGACTTCTTTTAGGGCCTAACTCTAACCCATTTTTAAGGTAAAATTACAAGAGGTTGTCAGATATGGTTAAATCCTGTGATATGACCATTAAATATCACCAAATTTCCGAATTAAGTATATTCAGTTGTTCTCAAAGTGTTGTCATTGTCAGTCATGTTGTATCACTTGTGACGCTGTCCTATTGCACCAACATTAGTATCAGAAAAGACCAAACCTTTGCAAATCGCAGGTGAAGATGTCAAACATATCATTGTAATGCTCTGCATGAACTGTGACAGATGCACCATGCTCTTCCTCAAAATAGTTGGGACCAATCATTCATGCATGTTATCCTTACATTGTGCAAATGCAGTTTACGCACGTCCATAAGTTCAAGCAAAAAGAGTCCTATAAATATTTCATTCTGATTAATTGATCTTTACAAAATACTCGATTTAGATTTGTTTCCGAAATCGGTCTTCAACTAACCGTCCAATCAGAAAGAGTTGCTCTGGAAGCCGCATATCTGTTTAGCACTGACTATGTAAGCAATAACCTAAAAACAGTCAGCTGTGAAAAATGAAACCTGCCCCACAAACCCTTGTCAACTTAACAACTACTACTAAACTCTTTGCGGGCGAAACCAAATCTAGTCTTTGCCGTTAGACCATAGACTTTCGACAGACAACATGAGAGACATGCATGAACTAACTCACTCATGCATACACTGTTTAAAACACAGGAAGCACTCAATTCATGCTACTTACTCAGTACGCCTAACGCTTAGACACAAGTTCCTGCCAGACATTTTGATGACAACACAGTTCAATAAGCAGTTACTACGACGTTGTTAAGCATGCGATCTGCACATGTGCACAAATGATGCTCCTGCAGATAATGAAACCAAAATCGTTAATTTTTAACAAACACTAACTGTCGTTTTCTTCGCAGAGACTCCACTCTTTTACTTGTTTTTTAAATCGAGTTTATAAATAAACTAGAAGAATACCCGTCCCAGGACGGGTAAAATCAATTCCCTGAACAGAACAGTTTTGCACCACTTTTATGTCTCCTTATGAAGATTTAAATTAAGATATAATGATATTAAACCTTATGTCTAGAATTCTTATGCCAATTTTGATCAAAGTCCATTATATGAATTTAATTCTAGGAAATGTCTACAATTTAAGGCTTAAGTTTAAGGAATCTTAAGAAGAAAGTGCAATTCAGGGAATCTTACTAAATTGGTGTCTCATGACAATCAATCAAATTCAATGCAAATCTGAAATATTTGAATTTTCAAATGGGAGGTTGTACCCACATTATGCCCCTTTAAAATACTTTGTAGACACTGAAATTTAAAGACTATTTATTAATTGATGTCTAATACCTATTTCTAAAATTTTAACAAAATCGGAGTTATCTAAATTTTCATGAAGGGCTTTCACCCTTACTTAGTTTGCTTTACATGGAACTAAAGTGAAATAAATATAGCCCACATTACCCACCGTTCCAAAATTCGTAATATTCGTTTGATTAGTTTAGAAGTGAATCCTGTTCATAGAAATGTAAAAACATATATACACACTTAACTTTATATAGAGATTTTACTAAATATTTGCATGAATTGACTTTGTCATTCCAGGTTCGCTTGATCCTGACAGGTACACGTTTGTTAATTAATAAAACAGGAAAGGTGAAATAAAAGTTACATCCGATGCGATAAAGTGCTGCATAAACTCTTCTTACAATCTGCATGTGTCTTCTCCTGTACTTTATCTGAAAGACTCAATTTCTGCACCAAGGTGCACCTTACATAAATAGAGATGCAGGTTTTTTGTCAAAATTCTTTGAACACTCGTACGTGTGTACTTCATGAAACTTTGTTCAATGATGTTCACCACAGATCAACAATTTACTGCCTAACAAAGGAGTTCAAGTTTGGCATAGGGATTTTTGTGATTTCCTGTCTCACAGAAGTTTGTAGCAGCATATACAGGGTCACCAATCCGCACGGTGTCTGTCGATTTCCAAAGTTCTATTTTCGCGCAACACTGTAAACGAATGTGACCTCCTGGAAATTCCATGGTGCTTATCTTAATAGATTTGTCTTCCATAAACTGAAATGATTATAAATAACAACAACAAACAGTTTATATACTAGTGGGACACAGTGGAATTCCACGGTGCTTTCTATATAAGTCTGTGTAATTTACTGTAAATAATATTCCCTTTGAAATAATAAATATCTGTCACGATCAATAAATTATTCTTTTTCGTCCATAAACATAATTGTAAGTGTAAGCTAAATTGTATTGAAATAATAAAAAAACGGATATGTATCTTCTTTCTTTATTTATTTAAAACTGTGGCATTTAAATTCTTTTTAAAACAATAACTATTCTATCTTCTTAGCGTCAAATAATTGTCAGTCAAATATTCTTAAAAACAATAAAACGAATGTCGCTTTTTCAAATATATTTATATAAAATTGTACTTAGTCAATGGGGCAACATAATTTTATTTTGAACAATTCATTTTAAAATGGATAAAGTTGGAACTTTTACGTTAGCAGCATCAGATTAATCAGAAATCACCATATTTGATGATCAGACAATCTCATTATTTTTTAAATGAGTGTGAAAGGTGATAACGTACGTACGAACATGAAATGTCTAGTGACCTATGATTCCACTACATATGCAGGTAGTGTTGAAGTCAACAACATTATAAGGATTCATCATGATCATGATCATGATCATGATCATGATGATCATCATCATCAACAGCAGCAGCATCATCATGATCATCGGTTTAACGTCTGTATTACATTCTGGCATGTGTTGGACGGCTTTTAGAAATTGACTTCCAAACTAACCTATCCCTTGCCAGGTCATTATTTAAACTACATAACCTGAATTTATTTATCTACCTCCCACAAGGTAAGATGTGACACAAGGTCTGGAAAGTGGGATTAGATAAGCCAGCGCTCGAGAGGTGAGCACTCTGGCCATTTAAAAATTGCCTGGGCAGCCCCGTCGGCATTCCCCGGTAGGGGCGCCACAGACAGTAAGCAATAAACTTTCTCCTCCCCAAAGAGGGGAGGCAAAGCCTTGGAGGGTGCACCTCCTAGAACTGCACAGGACCAGCAGTGACAGATTATCTTTTTAAGTCATTTCCTTAGTTGAAGCCAGATTTTTATAGGCCGGCAGCCCTTCCTTACGCCAACCACGTGATTGCCTACCAAAGCTAAACAGCGCTTCACCTACAAAAAAAACAACAAAACAAACTCGGATACCCGTTAAAGATATACCAAAATAAACTCTGCAACATATGCATTAAAATATCCAACATTTTAACTTCGGACGAATGACCATGCTCGTGAAACTGACTAATAAAATGTGACCGATCATTATAGAAAACTATGTATGTTATAATTCTTATTTTTCTCCTTTGTAGTTAATCCATGCAAGGTGGATCCATGTGAACATGGAGGTAGATGTATCCCCGATGGAGTCGATTATCGCTGCGAATGCTCAGCTACATATGAAGGACACCGATGTGTTAAATGTAAGTCTTTGTTTTTTATTGCACACTAGCAGGGTTCCCCGGTGTTACCTGGGTCTTATAGGAAAATAATAATAATAATAATAATAATAATAATCATAATAATAACAATAACAATAACAATATATATATATATATATATATATATATATATATATATATATATATATATATATGGCCCAAGATACAACATTAGACGCCATAATCCACCAATTGACACCGGAAATCCTACGAATCGCTCGCCGAGTCGAGAAGTTAACCAGAAAGATCGCAAAGAAAGAAAACTCTGTCGTCTTCAGTGACACATGCATAATAAACGACTTGCTGCCGAAATATATATATATATATATATATATATATATATATATATATATATATAGTCTAAAGAAGCTTTGAGCTATTTTAAACAAAAAGAAGAAAAAAAAGGAAAATGCAGTTTAAATTCCCAGAGAAACTAACTAAATCCAAAATATTGCAGACTTTACATTCGTTGGAAAATTCAGAAATAAAAAAATATAATAGTAAGTAAATAAAATAAAAAGGGGGATTAAGTATCTAACAGTGAAACAAAAACAGGAGACCTTAACGTAAGAGTTTAATATTAACATGGGGATCATCAGCTGTTTACCATGTAACGGTTTCGTAGATTTAAAAACAAGACAGTTATAATATTCATGGCTCTCCAATGGTACTGATCAAACTACCATTTCCCCAATAATCAAGTGTCGAAATAATTCAGTTTAAAGTTTCACTTATATATACATAAATAAATAATAATAATAATAAAATAATAATAATATACTACCCTTAAGACTACCGTATGATATGGTAATTTGCATATCAAATAAAATTCATTATAAAAATAGTAATAATAGCAATAATAATAATAATAATAATAATAATAATAATAATAATACTATCTAAACACTACACCCAAGAACCATTCTGCAATATGGTAGCTAGAAATAAAATTATGTAGGAATTAAAGTTGCATTTAAAAAAATATATAATTAAAGTCAAATGGATAGACATGAGTCGAGTACAAATGAACAAAAGAATAACCCAACGTCAGATGGGACGTCAAGTCAAATTTATGTCATTCTATACTCACAGTATTCAAATCAGCTCAATGATAGAAACTTCAGGTCAAACGGAGATATTGTAGAGTAAGTTGAAACAAAATAAATTTGTAACATTATTCATATCAGTTCCAAGAATTCAAGATCAACAAAGTTTTGGCGTAAGATCGTTTCTAAGGGGAAAAAAATGTTTTTTATTTAAATCCAATATGTATCTTCTTCAGTGCCATTTTGCAACATCAAATACAAGAGTCAAGCAGAAACATCAACATTATTCATCTTTTTAACAAACGTATATCCAGTTATTATAGGAAAAAAACACATGTACATGAAGTACTACTACTACTACTACTACTACTACTACTACTACTACAACTACTACTACTACTACTACTAATAATAATAATTTAAAAAAATAATCAGAAAAATATAATGGATTGGAATACCTACAGTATTATGAGTAATAGAATGTTATTTATATATATATATATATATATATATATATATATACAATAACAATTGTTTGCCTTGATTAAAAACGTTTTTTTCCAGTGAACATCTATCCTTCATCATCATTTTTTATGACTTTAATCTTCTTAAAAAATAATTAATTAAAACTTTGTAAAATAGC